>JAZKLR010000013.1:6303560-7564272 GCA_037103525.1 Ganaspis brasiliensis | reverse complement strand
ATAAATCTTCTGAGTTTAATATCATGTTATTTGGTGAGACGGATAAAGATTTTTGGTGATTTGAAATACAATTTGGTTTTATTCGTATTTTTCCGTTGCCGTTAATAAAGAATGTGGATTTTGTATTATTTAAACAAGTCATTTCAAAGAAATAGTTTGGTTGTAGGTCATACAACCAAGAATTATTTTGAAGTAAGGGCAACCATTGAGGTTCTGGTTCCGATAAAATTTGAAAATCACAATTCGTGATTAATCCTTGAAAGAAGAGTGAACTTTCACATACTGATTTTGATTCAGATGACATAATCTCTGGTGGTATTTTACATATTAGTTCCGGCAATTGAGAAGAACATGATTTAAACCATTCGTTGTTAAAAGTAAAATATGTTTCGTTTTCAACTGAAAATGCTATATATTTATTTTTAGGATTTACGTCAATCACAGTTTTAAAATTTTTATTCCAATCTTTAATTCCTCTAATCGAATGAATTTTAAATAGTTGATATTTTTCTTTTGACAAGAGGGGGATATTTATGCGAAAAACCATATATTGTTTAATATGATGTAATGAAGTTTCTGCTGGTTTGAAAAAATCTGGAAATGGTATATCAGTAGGAATATATATTTTTGGATTAATTTTTTGGATATCTTGGTATGTAGAGTCAGAATTTGATGTCATTAAACGAGGATACCAAAAATTATTGGGCGCAAAAATTAGAGCTTGATATAAGTTATCTAAAGTAAATAGGTATCTATCTAAAAATTCAAGAATTGGAGGCAATTTATTTTTATGTAAGGCATGTTGAAGAACAGTTGCTGTTAATTTTTTGTAATCTTGTAAAATATCATTAAATGACGAAGGGAAGATATGTGAAGAAAATGAGTTCCAGCGAAATTTACGATAACCATTTCTTTCTATATTACTCATAATTTTTTGAATTTCAGAATAAAAACTAGTTGTTTCGGGTGACATATTTCTAGTTTCTTTTACTATATTATTCAGAAATATTTGGATTTGTTTGTTAATATTTTTTATCTTGGTGATTTTTGCATTAAAATCTAATTGTAAGCATTCGGTAGAATTTTGTATTAATCCACTCTCGTGTTCATAATCTAAAATGTACTTGGAAATCTTTTCTTCTATCTCCATAATATCGACCAACTCAACATAAGTTAATATTTTCCATTTGTCAACAACTAATCTTGCTGTACCGAGGTACTCATAATATAAGGCAGGATTTTTGGAATAAGGAAAATTTGAGAAAGGTAGATCATTTTCAGATGAGGAAATATAGCTGGAAAATATAATTAGGAAAATAGTTAGTAAGAAGTGAGCGGCCATTCCGCTTCTGGTTTTACCTGAAACAAAACAGAAAGTTTATTAGTTGTAATCTTTTTAGATTTGTAAAATAAAGCATCAGAATATCAATGTTTGGTATGAAATCCACAATTAGGGCATTTCATGCAAATTTTTAATTTCCTTAATTTTCTAAGCATTCCTTTATTATTTAGGTGTCTCGGAAAATTTGATTGTAAAACTGTTGCTAAGGGTGTTTTGAATGGAAATCGTTTAGTAGGACCTTGGGGATTTGGTTGAAAATATGAACTTGGTTTAGATGTAGTTGCTAAAGGTTCTAAAGCTTCTACTTGATTGTTAAGCGAAATTGTATAAGAAAAATCTGTAGTAGATAAAGTACTATTATTCAATGAAAATTGGTTTTCTATTGGAATGTTATAAGTAGTAGGGTGCATTAGATTTGGTTGTAATAAAAAATTTGGATTAGGTATGGAAGGTAAAGCAGAACGGATAGTTGTAAGCATGCTAATAACTGCTTGAAGATGACCAATTGAGGGATCATTCGCAGTTACCGACTTTTGATAATCTCGTATTTTTATTATAACTATAAACAAAAATTTCTCATTATCTATTTGGATTTGAAGAAAGCTAAAAGTAGGATTGGGTAGTTTATGCCAATAGCATAAACTTTTCAATTCGATTAATCCGAGAAAAACATTAGAAGGGTCCTGCATTTCGCAACCCTCCTTTCTCAGAACTTCAAAAAGAGTCCTTGCAGCATCCTGTTCTAACTTAGTTGGGTTTTTCCCTGTTACTATTATAGTTTTATCTAAATGTTTAAGAACACAGGTAAATGCCAAGTTATCCTTTTTGAAATTTTGCGTAATCTCAGTTGCAGGTAAAGGACATGAATTTTTAATTAATAAGTTATGCAATAGGGTTACATAGCAGGCTTCATGCGTCATTTTATTTTCATACATGCACGACATAGTTAGTTTCAATATTAGGATTAGGATAAATATGTCGTATTTGAGGATTTTCCCAGTTACCTTGTGCTTTTGATTCTGGGTTTTTAAATTCGGGTAATCTTGGCTCAGGTGAAGGAGGTGGACAAGTTAAATGTCCAAGTTCTATATCATGCGTTGGGGCTACTGCAGGAGCTGGTTCATTCCTACCAAGATGTAATAGTAAATTTGTGACTGAATCCCAGAAAGCTCCTAATAATTTGAATGACCAACCAAAAACAGCATGCAAGGTATAGCCATGGATAAATGTGTCAGCTATAAGCTTAAAACACCGAACAATTATAACTATACCAATCAAACCAGCACTAGCAGTACCAAAACTCGTAAAAATAGACCAAAATCTTCCCCAGGCTGAGGATGCAATTTTATTCAAGGTTTGTTCATCCATAAATCCCATAAGAGATAATTTTTGATCCGCAATATCGTGACCAGAAAACCCTCGAGCTAAAGTATTTAATATCATAGGTTTTTCCGCGGGGAACATAACATGTTCACGTAATTTCTCTAAATCTGATTGTGAATAAATTCCGCTAGTTGCTAATGATGCTGGGTTAGTATATTTCCACGTATGATTTTGCATAGGTTGTAATATTTGGGGTGGAAAAGATTCTACTGGATTTGGGGAAATCTTATACCATGTATCACCAATTTGATACATAGTAGGTACAAAAGAATTGCAATCAATTATGGTACCTTGATTAGTTAATATATGTGTGCGTGGACTAAGAAAAAGGCTCTCATTACCTTTGAATACTGGTAATTGTTGATAACATTGATTTACTTTTCTATAAACTACTTCTACTTGTACACATTTGACTATATGAACTACTTCTCCTGCTATTACAGACATGTAACCAGGCCCTTTCATTAAATGAAATGCAAATTCATCCGGTCCTTGGGTCGCAAGGATCAATGAATTTCGAAACACTTCCTGTTCAAGTTTACAGCGTTGATACATAATATTTTGATACAAGGTATTTATTTGTGTCCGAACATGTCTTTCGACATAAACGAATTTTGAATTTACATATAACATCATATCTAAAGCTTCAATTGTTAATTTTCTATCTTCCAAAAATGGTCGTCCTTTTTCGGTTTCAAAAATGAAAAGTTTAGGATGTTCAGTACGATACAATATATATTGGCAAATTGAAAATTGTCCTTTCTGGCTTAATACAAAGGTTATTTCTTTTGTTTCTAGGGAAAATAAAGTTTCATCAGTTTCTTGATCTTTTAGTTTATTAGCAAAGCCCTCATAAAGTAATGAGTATTTATTGAATTGACAAATGTCTTTAGGTAAAGGGTGCCAAAAGGAGTGTCCGTATTCATTATCAAAACATGATGTATCTGATAAAGCACATGTTATTCCTGAACTTAAACGTACTCTATCTGCTTCGAGATCAGCTATTGCATATTGCTCTGCTAATGTTATTTTTATTATCCCCTGGACAACAACATTTTTCCAACTACCTATAGGGTCAATATAACTAACTCCCGTACATTTACCATTTGTTTCAACATCTCCGGCAAATGTTACACTTTTTGAAAGAGTCTGATTCATTTTTAATTCATGAATTTTTACTTGTTCATTGTGTTTATAAGTTCTTATATTATGTATTGCCCTGCAAGAATCATGCGAGATTTCATGCAAGTATTCTGCCACTCCATTTTCTACTATGGACGAGTGTGAATGCATTCCGCAATAAAAAATAGTACGCTTAATTTCTATTTTACATTGGATTACCTTAATTTTAGTAATTCCGGTAAATTGCATCAGCTGTATATAAGTTTCTGTTGTATTTGGCTTACCCTTTGGTGCCTCGCAATTTCCAACATCAATTAATGATAACGTCGTAATATTTAATCTACTAGAAGCGCAGTCATATCCTAGAATACAGTAAGCTGGTGTTGCGAAGAATACTATTCCACATACAATTAAGATGATAAGTTGTATAGTCCCCATCTCCTGAAACAGGAGGGGTTTATTATTTATTCGAAAGTTCTACTTTATTAATTAAACAAATATTAAGTAAAGTACATTTAATCGAGAATTCCTGCTTCCCTGGCTTCCCGGTAACCAATAATACCAGTATCCAATCCAATTAGATCGGAATAATATTGGTCGATAATATTGAAAGGTACTTCTTTTTCGTTTAAAGTAAGAAGAATCCATCCTTTCGATTCTACAAAGTGACCATGTATGCAATGGCCATCTGGGATTGCAATGTAATTATAATCTTGGGCAAGTATTGTTTCAGCAACATAACTATGTTTAATGTCTAGATAGACATCAAATAAATCCTCTCCATGGCTCAAAAAAGGTGATGTTACTACTGCTTCTAAAGGCATTGCAGAATGATGAATAAAATCGTACATACTAACGACCATTTCTGACTGATTTCTTGAATAAATTAATTTAGTATTGCGGGTTTTGCTCTTCTGGAACAAAAAGAGTGATTTTCCTAAGTGATACTTGCTTTTAATTCTCATTAGGATGTTTAATATGAGATAGTCTAAGCCTGTTTATGTGAACAATTTTAGGTCCTTTACTTAATTTTATTTTTATGTTGCCTTTGCCTAAAATCTCTAAAACTTCATGTGGACCAGTATACTGATCGCCCAACTTACCAGGTTTAGGTCCTTGTAACAGGAATACGCTATCGCCGACCTTAAAATTTTGCGGATTGATTTTACGGTCATAGTAGGTTTTTGACTTTTCTTTCGCGCCAATTAAATTATTTTGAGCTAAGGATTGAATGTCGTGCAATTTAGTTACTAAATTTATCAGATAATCATCATAAGTTTTTAATTTTTCTTCTGGTAATAAGGGTTGACTTGAAGGCAATCTTGCTAAACGACCAAAAACTAATTCATATGGGGTGCATTTAGTTCCTTCGTGAACACTAGTATTATATGAAAAAGTTGCCAATTCTAACCAATCATCCCATTGCACATTTTTACTAACGAATTGTTTTAAATATTCTGCTAAAACATGGTGCGATCTTTCTAGTGAGCCATTTGATTGTGGATGGAAAGCTGTTGTTTTGAATTGGCGAATACGAAATCTTTTTGCTATTCGTTTTAGAAGATTACTCAGAAAATCACGACCCTGATCAGTTAATACAGCTTTTGGTGCACCATAAATGCAAATAAACTTTTTGATAAATGCATCCGCAATAGTACTAGCTTGATGATTTGGTAATGGTATTGCCAAAGAATATTTAGTTAAATTATCCTGAATCGTAAGGATATACTCATTTCCATTTTTAGTAACAGGTTTTAAAGGGCCTACAATGTCTAAACAAACTTTTTCGAAAGCAATTCCTGGAGTGTCAGTAATAACCATTGGATTTTTAGTTTTGACACGAACAAGCTTTTTCAATTGACATTGCAAGCAAGTCTGTATGTACTTTTGAATATCAGTTTTCATATTTTCCCAAAAATGTTTTTGTCTGATGCGATTATAAGTTTTACTTACTCCTTTATGACCACCTAAAGCTGAAGAATGAGCTTCTTCAATTAAAATTTTTCTTTGTTCATTTGTTGCATACTGAGTATAACCATTACAAATTATTATAGTGGTAAAGTTATTTTGAAAAATTTCACGAAACATTAGAACAATTTCATCCCAATTTACATGGTTTATAACCATAGTTCTTGCAATGCTAACAGATCGAAGTTTTAATTTTTCTACTAAAAGTTTAAAAGATTGAATGGATGATTTTATATTTTTATGCATTTCGGTTAGGCTAGCACTAGAATCTGAGGTTATTGGTAATGCGAAATGATAAAAGTTTCCCTTTTTAAATTCTTTAGCTTCACCAATTTCAAGGTTTTTAAATTTGGGTAATTCATTTTGCTTAAACAGGCTTTTTGAACCATTGTCCTGTGGTATGCATGTCGTCGATAAAAAATACACATAGTTATCCTTTCTCATTCTTAATTGATCTTTACATTCAACAATATTGTTACGAGAAGAGATATCACTATTAAAAGTAGAGGGACTGTCTAAGGGTGGGGGTTCGGGAGGGGGACGTTTATTGCTTTCGAAACCGAGATCCATTCCTTCTATATCATAGTCTACATCATCTACATCATCTTTATTTTCTTCATCTTCTTCAATTTCTTCACTTTCTTTAATCTCTTCATTTTCTTTAATATCCTCGTTTTCTTTAATTTCTTCAATTTCTTCATCATGATTAAATGCTTCAGTTTCTTCATAATCTTCAATACTGTCATCACTGTCACTAAATTCTTCATTTTCTTCATTATTTTCATAATCTTCGTAAAGCTTCCTGGGTATTTCATAATTATCATTTTGAACAAAATATTCTGGATCTGAATTTTCGCTGTCTTCATTTTCTTCATTAATAGAATTTTTCTTAGGTCTACCTCTTTTTTTCTTATTTGATGTACTTGCTTCATTATCAGAATCTATATTACGTGGCCTTCCTCTTTTTCTTTTTATCTTTGATTGATTTTGTTTTACAGGATTTTGCGTATAATCAGGATCAGAATCTTCATAAGAATTTTGTAGGTTTCGCGAAATTTGACTTTTACCATGAACTTGAATTTCTTGATTTAGTATTTCTTCCTCATCCTCTGCATTATCGACCATTGAATCCGAATAATATTTTTTATTTCGATTTTTCTCTATATGACTTCGACTTCGTAGATTTCTCGTATTACTCCGACTTTGAAAATTTTCTTCGATTTTTGACTTAGATTTATTTCTTTCAGTTTTCGATTTCATTGAATTCGTTTTTAGATTTTCGCGATTAATTTCATCTTCACTTGGTTTAGTACACACGGACTTAGTATTTTCACTTATTGCATTTTCTTTTACTTCACTTGATTTAGTACTATTATTTGCTAGATTTTTATCATTATTTAATTCTTTTGATTTAGAATTCACAGACTTTTTCATGCATTTAGTATTTCTATTCACTGGATTTTGATTTACACTCGATTTATTTGATTTAGAATTTTTATTTTTCAGGTTTCGAACACTTTTCCGATTTTTATTTTCTTCTGATTCGTTTTGGATTCTAATCTTCCCTTGATTTAGTTTCTTTAATTTTCCTCTAGTTACTGCTTTAAAATCAGAATTATCTTCATTATTATATAACTCTTCAAACAGATCGTAATCAAATTCTTCATAGCAAGTTAAATCTTCTTCCATGCTTTCAAGTTTGTCTTCAAAACCTATATTATCCTCATCATTGTCGTCGTTGTTGTCACAACAATTATTATTATTTTCTTCGACTACTCGATTATTTGACCTTTCATCTGAACCTTCTTCTTCTTCAAATAAAGTTTCAGATAGATTTTCTATTTCATCTTCTTCTATTTCAACTATTCGTTTTACATCATCATCATAATTAAAATTTCTTGGAGCAATTCTTTTTGCAACATTAACAGGGTTTCTGGATAATGCGTCCGCGTTGACGTTCATTTTGCCGGATTTATGAATCATTTCAAAATCGTATTCTGCTAATTTAAGTTTCCATCTTGTTACACGTGAACAAGGATCGCTTGAATTCTTGAACCATAGCAAAGGTTTATGGTCAGTGACAATCTTGAATTTCCTACCATACAGAAAGTGTCTAAAATGTAAAACACAATATACAATAGCCAAAGCTTCTTTATTATATGTATCATATTTTATTTCGTGGTCATTTAAAGATCTGGAAGCGTAAGCAATTGGTTTATCTTTTCCGATCTCACCTTGAGATAAAATTCCGCCGATTGCAAAACCTGAAGCGTCAGTTGTTAGTATGAATTCTTTATCAAAATCAGGTCTTATTAATAAAGGTTCTTCGCAAAGTTCTTCTTTTAAAATTTCGAAAGCTTTTTGTTGTTTTTCACCCCACTTAAAAGGCATATCCTTTTTTAATAATTGAGTTAATGGTCCTGATTTCTTTGAAAAATTTCCAATAAAACGTCGATAGTAACCTGCTAGACCCAAAAATTGTTTAATATTTTTAATAGTTTTTGGGGTTGGAAAATCTCTAACTGCACTGAGCTTTTTTGGATCTGGTCTTACACCATCTTTATCAATAATATGTCCTAAATAAACTACTTCCGGTCGAAGAAATTCACATTTATCTGGTTGCAATTTCAAATTAGCTAATTCTAAACGGTTCATAAAATTATCGAATTTTTCTTGATGTTCTTCTAAAGAATTGGCGAAAATAACAACATCGTCTAAATAAACAAATAATTCTGTTCCAATTAATCCGGATAGACATGAGTTCATTAATCTTTGAAAACAGCTTGGAGCATTTTTAAGTCCGAATGGCATACGATCAAATTCATAATGACCATAAGGGGTTGAAAAAGCTGTTTTATGAGAATCTTTTTCACTCATTTTAATTTGATGAAAACCGGAAGCTAAGTCAAAAACAGAAAAGTATTGCGCATTCCCAAGAGTTTCGAGTACTTCATTTATATTAGGCAATGGGAAAAAGTCAGTAATTGTTTTTTCATTTAATTTGCGAAAATCGAGTACCATCCGCCACTTTTTATTACCTTGTGAATCATCTTTCTTTGGTACAATCCAAACAGGAGTATTATACGGAGATTGGGAAGGCTTAATGATTTTATTTTTAATTAATTCATTTGTTTGCTTTAAGAGTTCTTCCTTGTGAACAGGTGGAAATCGATATTGACGTGTGAAAACAGGTTCTTCATCTTTAGTAGGAATATTATGTTCTAATACATTTGTAGCCGTAAGATATTCGCCTGATAAATGGAATCTATTAGAATATTTTTGAATTAAAGCTTCTACATGTTTTAGTTCTTCTGATCTTAAATGATCTAGACGAAGTAAATCTAAAATTTGTTCAACTCTTTCTTTACCCGTAATCTTTTTGAAATCATATTGTTCGTGATTTGAAACTGAGGTAGAAAAGAAACTATCTAAAAGTTCTTCAACTGAATTATAATCGACTTTAGATTTTTGTGGTACAGTTTCGTTAACTTTATTCTTTATCTCTTTAAATTCTACAAATTCTTGTAGTTTAACTCTAGGTATTTGAATTTTAATTGGTTTAGATTGAGTATTCGCGACCTTAATGTATGCTTTTCCCTGATTATTTGTTACAACTGCATTACCCATAAATACTCCTGGTTTTGTGGTTATTAATGGCACATAACCTTCTTTTGCTTCCGTATTTTCAACTATCGTGTACATACCTGTAATTGATCTGGGTGGTAAAATTATTGTTTCTTGAGGCGAAAAAGGATAAAAATGACCATGTACTTCTAAGCATTTTTCCGCATAATTAATTTTTACATTGTTATCTGTAAAAAATTCTGATCCTAATACTCCATCCTCTTCAACAGGTACTTCATCAGGTATTATATGAAATGTGGTTAAATAGCCGAAAATTTTTATTTCAACCTGACCTAAAGTGTGTACAGGGTGTTCATTAATTCCGGTAAGTTGAATTTTCCTGGAAGAATTAACCTGCATCAAAGAATTTATTGTTTTATTTTTGATTAAATTTAACCCTGCTCCTGTATCAATCATCATATGAATTGGATTTTGAACTTCTTTTATGTTAATAAAAATTGATGGAATCATATTTCCTTTACTAAAATTGACCCTAACACTTTCTGATGTTGTTCCACCTTCATTTTCAGGTGCGTTTATTCCTGGGTTACCTGTCCCACTGCACCTTGATTGGGACGGTTCTGATCGTTTCCCTGATTCATTGGAGATGATGGAAATGAACGCTGATTATTTCCTCTGAATGGACTATTTTCCCTGTATTGATTATTTTCTCTGAATGGGCTATTTTCTCTGTATCGACTATTTTCCCTAACCTGGTTACTGTTATCCCTAAATTGACCATTGTTATCTCTAAATTGATTGTTACTTCTAAACTGGTAGTTGTTACCCCTAAACTGACTGTTGTTATCTCTGAATTGGTTGTTATACTCCCTGCGCCTGCAATCTCTTAATAAATGCCCTGGTTTTTTACAATAATTGCATGTTAAATTATTTTTATTACTGAAGGACGTGTTGGAAGAATTTTGGTAAAAATTGGTTCTAGGATTCTGCGATTGTTGTTGTGGTCTCCATGAATTTCCGCGTGTTGGAGAAAAATTTTGAGCGCGTGGTGGGGGGTCCCATCGACGTTGAAGTAATGGTGTATTGTCTCTATTTTGGAAACCTTTTTCCGCATGCCAGGGTAAGAAAGTTCTGCCACGATTCTGAAAACCTTGATTATTAATAAGTCTTCGACAAGTGGCAGCAATGTGCCCTTTTAAATTGCAGATTTGACAAATTAAAGCTTCTACTTTTGCAAAGGTTACTTTTGATTCATTAAAATCACTTGCTTTAGATTTCCCCTTTCTAAGCTCATAACTAGCATTTATTCTTCTTTCAACTTCGATAGCTTTGCTTGTAGTTTCTTTAAAAATTATAGTTTCTGGAACCCGAATTTCTATTTCTGGCTTTAACCCTCTACGAAAACATTGAATTAAATCTTTTTCCAAGGATTCGGTAAAAGTTTTGTCTAAGGTCCCTTTATTGTTTATTCGATGAGCATCATAGATTTGATCAGCAATTTCTTTCACACGATTTGCATACGATAAAACCGTTTCATTTTCCCACATGTAAATATTCCCTAACTCTCCCTGTAACTGATAAACACTTTTCCGAGGTAAGTAAATTTTTCTTAATTGATCCGTTAAATCTTTAATGGTTTGAAAAGTTGAACCATAAATTCCCCGTCTAGCTTCACCCACTAATTTTCCGCGAATTAATTTTACTAAGTTTTCCTCTACTTGAGGTGAATCTGGAATCATTTCCTTTGCTTCATCGCACCCCTCTATGAAAGCCGAAAGAGAGATATTTTTACCATCAAACACTGGAACTATTTCAAGGGCGTCCCTTAAAGAGACTTGTTGATTGTATGGTACACTCATGTTATCAGTAGTATTATCTATTGAAAGGTTATTAATTTGAGATTCAGTAATATTAGAATTTTCTTTTTGAAGGTTTTCTTGCAAATTTTTATTTGGATCTGCGTTTTTTGTTAAATTTTTTGTAATATCTTTTAATTTATTTATTTCATCAGTTTTTTCATCAAAAGTGTTATCTTTTAATGAGTCTCGTAAAATTTTCCTTAATTCGGCTATTTGCTCTAAGGAAGATTTATTAGGAGTAGAAAATTTTATGCCGTCATTAGGATTTAATATTGTTTCATCGAATTTATCACTCAAAAAACTATTAGATGATCCCTCAGAATCGAGATTACTATTTTCTACTCTTTTTACTGGCGGTGAATGAACAACCTTAGGATTTGTAGATTCCCCAAAATTAATAAATGTTTTACTCTTTTCCTGATCTGCTAGTGCTTTAGTTCTACTTCTAGTTAGATAATCACTAGTCGTCTTTTGATTTTTATCATTCATGAATGAACATTTAAGTGTATATGTAACCAAGGATTCAGATTTATTAGTTTTATCAGGATTTTAATTTACTTGTTTTTATTTATCAAGAAGGTTTTATTCATTTATTTTCAAGATTTTATTTTTGGAAATGAAATATTTTTAGATTTTTCCTCTCAACCTCTATTTATTGTTCAGTTTCTTTTCCTTTTTGTTTCCCGGCCGATGCACCAAAAATATTATATAGTAAATTGTTCTGTTATGTCCGGAAGGGACATTGACAATTTAATTATTTTAATGTTTTAAACTCCCTGATTTATTTGCAAAGCTGGAAAGCTTTGAACTAAGGGAACAGGGAAAAGAAAGTCCACTGAACAATAAGCAACTGATAGATTGTACAAATTTAAACATTTATTTTATCCAATACATTTATGAGAGTAACTAGAGGAAGATGAGAGGAAGAATCCCTTGTCTATCTGTATCCTGGTTGCAATCGTCATACACTGTAACAATCACAATTTATTAGACAGGATAAGGGACTTTTACAAAAATACTCAAAACATAGATTCTTACCCTCACTATAAAAAACAGTGGTTGACCCTGGTCCCTCAAATATCCGTTGCGGGATCAAAGTTGGACCCAATGAGAGATTTATGACCTGCAGTCTTCCTTGACAATGCGTTGACGGCAGGAGCAAAAGGTCCAGGCAAGTACGGAAAGATACTTGGGTCGAACAGAAGGCTGGTTCTGTGATGGTGTCAGGTTGTATTTTATGTTTCCGTAGCAATCCCAATTTTACGCAAGTGGATGAGAGTCCTTCCAGATAATTAGATGAAATGGTAATTCCGGATAGAATTGTTCAATTGTGAGTTTCTGGCGATTAACAACTCTTAATTTTCTGAAGCAAGGGTTGGGATTTATTGTTAATGGATTTATTTAGAGGGTTATTAGATTTGGAGAGCAAAGGATTGAGATTTTGGAATTTCAAGAAAAAGGATTAAATTTAGGAATGGATTTATCAAAAATGTCTCGGAAGCGTTTACAGTTATTTGTACCGACAAGCTATGCCGGGAGTTCTCAACACACAGTTCACTTACACCTTGACAACATTATTTATTTAACAACAATACAATTTATTTTCGGATATTGTTAAAAGATTGCGACAATACTCGTTCGAATTCTGTCCTAATAATTTTTACGTAGTGTAAGGTTCCACGTTCAAACTTGATTTTACACGTATTACAAAGTCGCGGGCCAATACTGGCAAACAACACTTCACAGGTAGGAACTTGGAACCAGAGCTGATTGTCGCGAATCGAGAACTAGAGCTGACCGTAGCGAATTGAGAACTGAACTTCCAAGCTTGAGGAACCCTTTTTATAGTCAAAAAACACTAGTCAAAAAGTGGTAGCCAGTGGTTTCGTTGGCATAGAAACGGTGAAGTAATAGCTTAAAATCCCGAGGGTTTGTTCCCTCAGAGAAAAGTGGAAGTTCACCCCTTCGGAAGTATTCTTGGTTTCGTCAAATAGCTAGCTAACTCACAGGTATTGAACTTAAAACTTTGTACCCGAAATTCATGTAGGTTTTTCACAAAACACAGCGTGCGTATATTTTTCCACGAAAGTTACAATATTAACTTTAAACGTATTTAAGTGTTAAGTATAATATTTCTATAATGAGTCAGATTTTAAACATAATACGTCACGAGGACGTGACAAATTCTAAAATATTATAAATTTTGCCCTAAATAAATATTTATTTTATTTATGTTAATTGATTTTTAAATATTATATTTAAAATATTTATTTCTTCTTATTAGATAAATATTATTTACCGATTTGTTATATTTATTATTGTATTTTATAATTTCTAAAATGTATGAAAAATTAATCGCGCGCTGGCGCGCGTTTTTTTTTGCTAGTACTAAATAATTTGTCTTACTCTAACCAGAGACCATTAATTTGTAAAATTAGGAAAAATTTGTGTTTTTCTAGTTGCATTTGTAAAGAATTAATAATGATTAACAATAATTTGTTCAAACAATTGAAAATGGTTTTTATTGAGGTTTTTATGGTTAATTTAACTCGATACTTTTTTTAATTTTAAATATAAAAAAAAGTCAAGTCAGAAAAAACTGCAACTAGCTAGGCATTTTTGGTGAATACCTATAAATTAACAATAATAAATTGTTTAAACAATTACAAATTGTTGTTGTGGTTAATTGAACTAAATACTTTTTTATTTGTAAATCTAAAAAAAAAGTTAAGTCAGAAAAAACAACAACTCGCTAGGTTTCTTTGAATAATAGCTATAAATTAACAATAATAAATTAAAAACAACCTTAACGACAGTTGTTGTTAAAACAAATTAAAACTACATAAAAATATCTATAAACATTCGTAAATTGACGATATGTAACAATTTTGTTGAAAAATCCTAAAAAAAACTATTAATTTATAATAAAAAAAAAGTTATGATTTTTTTGCATTTATGGGATTGTTTATAACCCTATAAAAAATTGTTAATATTAATACATTATTAAGCAATGTATGGAATATTGTTGTTTAAGGACTTTTTAAGATGTGATTCGCTGTATGGCTGTTTTTAGTGGTTTTGTAGATTTTGTAGCGAATTTACGAAAAAGTGCATTTTTCCCATGTAAAATCAATGGGAAATTTCAAGGGGTTTGAGCCACTCCTGAATATGTTCCGATTTAAAAAAAAAAATAAATAGGAGTATATTTGTTTTTGATTTGGAAGCTTTTGGGGGGTAGTAGCAAAACATTTCGAAAAAATTTTTTTACTGTACACTTTTCGACCAACCTAATGGTTAACAAAGTTTAGAAATTAACTATTTTTAAAAAATTGTCTGCCATATTAGATCGGACATTTTTAATTTTGCTTATTTTTAATCAGCGACATGAGAATATTATAATTGCATACTTGATCTTCAGCTTCATTATCTAAACAAATAAAATTAAAATTTTGTTGAAAACTTTAATTTTTGAGTCAGCTATTTTTGGTTAGAGAATAGTTTTTAAAAATTCTAATTATGGTTTCAGGGAGCCAAAAAATGTCACAAGTTTAATTATTTAAATTTGTATAATTTTCTGTACTAGAGGTGCTGGCGGTATTTTACCCTAGCAACTCCACAAGACATTTGCTTTTTTTTTAAAAAAGCAGACCAAAAATTGAGCTTGGTGCCCAAAATTAGCCGTAAATTAGACGAACATTTGTACAGAGAACAATTATTAAAATCACTTGTAAAAGTGCCGGGTGAACGCACCATTTTGAGGAAAAAGAATGGGTTGAAAATCCGTAGAAAAAAGTGTCAATTTATTATTATTTTAGAAAATTGGTTAGTCAGAGTCATGTTAGGGGGTGGTTTTTTGGTAAGGGTAGAAGCCCTAAAATCGAGACAAGTATTTTTCGAGAGCCCAAAAATATTGGATTGATATTCTGTAGAAAAAAGTGGCCTTTTATTATTATTTTAGAAACTTGGTAAGTCAAAGTCATTTTAGGGGGTAGTTTTGCGTTAAGGGTAGGAGCGCTAAAATCGGGACAAGTATTTTTCGAGAGGCCAAAAATATTGGGTTGATATTTTGTAGAAAAAGTGGCCTTTTATTATTATTTTAGAAACTTGGTAAGTCAAAATCATTTTAGGGGGTGGTTTTGGGTTAAGAGATGAAAGGGGTTGGTCATGTATAACATTTTTGAAGAGCCCTAAAAAAGCCCTAAAATCTGACGTGATTGTTTTTTAACATTTATCATTTTTTCTGTCCATGGGGTTGTAGCTTAACGTCAAGCTGCAACCCCCAAAAAAAATTGATTTTTTGGAAAAAATTGATAAGCTCTAAAATCGTCACTATGGCCCAAAAATAGCCCTAAAAAAGCCCTAAATTGTCATGTGTTGGAAATTCGATATTTCGTTTGCGGAGGTTGCAGCTTGACGGACCTAAAAAATTTCATTTTAAAACAAAAAGAAGTACCTTAGTTTAGTATTCAAATTTATATTTTTTTTTATAAATAAACTCTACCTATTTTTAGAATAAAATGATTCAGCTCAAATTTAAAATAATTACATTAAGAAACAAAGGATTCAGTTTTAAAAGATATTAATTTCAGGAATAAAATATTACTTTTGTGAGAATGGAGTAAGAGATAAAAAGAATAATGTCACTAGAATGTAGAAAAAGAACTAAATTTTCAAATTTAAATAAAGATGGTAAAAACTTTTGAAAATAGAAAATATCTGTAGAAAAGGAAGAATTGTAATTGAAAAATAAAGAAAAATTACTAGAAAGCAAATAATATTTTCAAATTTGAGAGAAACCACTAGATTGGAAAAATTACAAGAAGTCTTCTAACTTTTTGTAGAGAAATTACTGAAAAGTTAATAAATAACTCAAGGGGAAGATAACTAACTTGACATTGAAGGACAACTTGCAAAGGAAAAAAACTATATCAAGTGGAAAATAACTAAAAATTTATGATGTAGTCAAGAAAAGGAAAAAATAGCTATAAAAATTTTTTTGATATTTGAAAAGGATAAGCAGAAAGTAAGAAAAATTACTGAAGAACTAGAAAATAAAAAAAATTATTAGAAAATGAGGTGCAATTATTTGAAAGTGTCAAGATAGATAGAAATTTAAAAAATTAACTAAAAATTCTTGAAATATATCTACAAAAAAATTTACACTTAAGTTGTAACGTTATTTAATGTATATTTAATGTATATTTAATGTAATATACATTTAAACATTATTTAATGATGAAGTAACTAGAGAATGAGGTGAAATTACTTGAAAGAGACAAAATAAATATAATAAATATAGAAAGTTTGTAAATTAACTAAAATCTATTAAAAAAATATCTAGAAAATACAGATGTAATTAGAAAATGAAAAAGAATCTAAAAAGTGTATAAACATAAGTAGAAATTTATGACAAATCACAAACAATTTAAAACTAACTAGAAAATAAAAACAAATTTGAAAAAAAACTGAACAAACAAAAGTGAATGTATATTATTAACATTTTTTTAAAAATAACTAATATTGATAAAATACATAAATAAAAATTAAAAAATTTCAAAATTTTGACTTGAATTTTTTAAATTCCGAACCCCTAATATCAGACTTAAAATGATTTTTTAATGGGAAAAAAATCTCTTTATAATTATTTATAAAAAAATTCAAAAACAATTTTCAGTTTATACTAAATTAAAATAAAACTTACCGCAAAGAACACTGACAAATTGTTGAAAATAAGCTCTTCTTCGACACACTTTCAAACTTTTTTTCTGACTTTCATAGTTCAAAATATCATTGGATTCAAAATTTTCCAAACTCGATTTTGATTTCATTTCCATTTTTGAAATGTTTTGATTTGACATTCCTGTTTAATTATTCCGTTAACTAAAACTTGATAATCAGAAATAAAAGTAAACTAAAAATGAAAATAATATTTTTTCTCAGCTTTTTATAGTATTCATATTGGCACTTATTTGAAGATCTTTTCAAACTAATTGTTTCCACAAAATCACAGTTTCTAAAATTATCTTCTTGTTTAGTATTTTTAATCAATAAAAATCTCAAAATACCAAAAAGTTACTACTTTCTTTATAATAATTTACTCTAATCGAATTTAATTTCAAATTCACTTAAATTTTAATATCTTTGAAACTTAAAAAAATACTTTTAGTTTAACTTTGAATCGATCTTGTAAAATAGTTTCAGAAAGTTCGAAATTTAGTTTAAGCTAATACTGATTTGATTAAAACTGCTCTAAAGCTCTCTAGCAATATGTTTGAAATGATTTTCCATCACAAATCTTTTGTTTATTATTAAGAAAGTTTAAGTGGTTATCTTTCTTATCGGCATAACTGAAAACGCAGTCATCGTGTCTGACAATTCTGATTAAAGAATTTTGACTCGCACTCGTCTTTGCCAATGTTGATATAAAATTGTCAATTTCGCAAATTTGCGAAACGATACTTGATTATTATTTAACTCATAATTATAAATCACTTTTCTGTTAATTAAAGATCGGGATAATGAACTAAATTTAACAATCGACAAGTTATGATTAGAACTGTTTGTCTATATTATATTTTCTGGAATTACTCATTTGGTGATATATAATTTTTTCATTGATTATTTTGTTAATTAAAGATCGGGAAAATGAGCTAAATTTAACACTCGACAAATTATGATTAGAATTGTTTGTCTATATAATTTGGAATTACTCACTATTTATGATAAATCATTTTTTTGTTGATGATTTAATATTTTGAAATTAATATTTGAATATTTAATGTTAATTTATATACGTATCAGTTAATATTTATTTATATTTATTCCTATCTATTTTTTTATGTTGAATAAAATCAAATAATACAAATTTTAATTTAAATTGGTTAAATAATTATTGCTTTAAACTTAAATTCATTGCAATGGAATTCAGTTCTAATCAAATTAAATTCCAATCAATCATAAAGATAATAATTAATCCGATTTTAATATTTCCGGATTTTATTTTATTTCAATTTCGTTTTATTCACATTTTTGTCAATTCAAACTTCAGTCGGCACCTGAAAATAACACTTAACCGAATTTTTTTTCCAGAGGTATGAAAATTTTACATAATATAATTTATTGAGTAGAAAGTTCACAAATAAAAAAACTTTCATTCTTTACAAAATTCTTTTTATTTATCAAAAGTATAATAAATTTTATTTATTACGGTTTTTATGAGCAAAGGTGTCATTTTCCTGAATTTATAAAATTATAACAAGACTTTATTACCAACTTTTACAAATTATTCACTCGTATTCTTATCACACGTACTTTCAACAATCATCAATCATTTTCCACAAATCTTAACATTCTTTTCCTTGACCTTCAATATTTCCAAAACCTCCTCCAAATTCTTCCCCTTAGTCTCAGGAGCAAATAAAAACACACTAACCGCCCCCGAGAAACACAAAATTCCAAAAATCCAAAAACTCGTGTAAATTCCAAAAGCTTGATTCACAAACGGGAAAATAATTTTCGATAAAAACGAAAGTAACGTCTCGGATATTAACGACACGGTTGTGGCAATTCCTTTGACTTTTATCGAAAAAAGTTCACCTGCGTATAAATACGGAACACTAGTCAGTCCCATGTTACAGGAGAAGGTAAAAAAAATCAAACCCACAAGTGGAATTGCACTAAATGCTGAAACATCCATCAGGAGATAAGATTTAAAAAAAAAGAAACCACCCAAAATTGTTAATGACAAAGACGCCATGACACCGGAGAGTAAAAAAGTCGGTCTACGTCCCCAAAGATCGACAATTTGAGACGAAAACAATCCGGCAATTATCTGAAATCCCGTCATAATCATGACACAATGTTCGGGCGCCAAGAGGGAGCCACTTTCGTTAAAAACATCCTGAGCGTAGGCCTGAATGACTCCATAACCTGAAAACGATAAAGTAGCCGAAGTTAATAATTTAATAATCAGCGCCTTTCGACTGCCGGGATCAAGAAATAAGTCCTGCAACGAGTTTTTTTTCGACTCTTGTCCCTCTTTTATCGCACTTTTCATTCTCTCGATTTCCTCCATTATTTCTTCAATTTTATCAGTTGCGGATAATTTCATTCTCGTGGCAATCGCTTCTTTTTCCTTGTTTTTCATCAAGTAATAATAAGGCGTTTCCAGGGTAAGAGGAAAAATCGCAAATCCGATAATTGGAGCGATGATCATGACGAGATTCATGGTTTTGTAGGTTAGGAAAGCTCCGGCGACTGTTATGAGAAAAGCTCCGATATTGACACACATTTTGTCAAAAGTGAGAAAACTTCCTCGGACATCTTCGTGCGCGATTTCACCGATATAGAGAGAAAGATGTCCGTAAATTGCACTGGATCCTGCGCCCATTATCATCCGGGCTGTGAGTAAAACTGAAAAACTGGAAGCCAAGTAGGTTAATACCAAGGCTAGAAGTAGAAACATCCCGTATACGAGAATCGAGTATTTTCTTCCAATTCTATTGGCAAGTACGGGAACAAGAAGATAACCGATAATTCCCGTTACTGAGCTTATTGAGACAAGAATTGTTTCTTCAGTTAAAGACAAGTGGATTTCGGAATCTTCTTTTCTCAGAAGGGGCAATGCTGGTGATGTCCAGGTTGTGGATGTTCCTTCCGTTATCATGAAAATGTAGCCTGGAAATTTGAGAAAGTGGATTTAGTAATAGAATTGATTTATTTGATATTTTTCAATGTTGGTAATTTTTCCAGTTATGCCGATAATATAAATTTCTGTTTTACCAACAGTAGGTAAAGCAGGTTTCTATTTTACCAACAGCAGATACTGTAGATTCCTACTTTATCAACAGCCGGTAATGCAGATTCCCGGAGATGCTGCTCGATCGGTAAGACAGAGTTCTACCTTGCCGATCGAACTCGGGCGGTTCTGAGTCGGCAATGTAGAACCCTGACTTACCGACCGAGCAATATCACTAGAAATCTACATTGCCAATTGTTGGTATAATAGGAATCTGTATTATCTACTGTTGGTAAAGTAATAACCTGCCTTACCGACTTTTTAACCGTGATCAGAACCCCCATTTTCTACTATTTACATAAAAAAGATAAACTGACCAAAATTGATAATAAAGCTGAAGTGAGAATTGAAAAAATAATTAAGAGTTGACTAAAAGGACCTAGGAAGATATTTTACAAAGAAAAAAAATTGCTTGTAATTTAAAAAGTGGGCCCGTATCATTTTGACACAAATTTTTTCGGGCAACTTGTTATATTGTACTCCCGAAGACGAATGTTATATTTTACTCCTTCTGAAATCAAAGATTTTTAAGTCTTATTTAATAAATAATTGATTTTAATACATTAAAATAATATTAAAAGACTTAATTAATCCAGTAAGTTCAATTATTGAATAATTAAAACTTAAAAATCTTTGATTTTAGTAAGAGTAAAATATAACATTCATCTTCAGGAGTACAATATAACAAGTTGGACGAAAAAATTTGTGTCAAAATGATACGGGCCCTAAAAAGTAACTTGAAATTGAATAAAAATAACTAGGAAAGGAAGAAACATTTTTAGGAAGTAAAATTAGAATTGGAAATTGAAAAAATAATTATATCGGGCCCGTATCATTTTGACACAAATTTTTTCGGGCAACTTGTTATATTGTACTCCTGAAGATGAATGTTATATTTTACTCCTACAAAAATCAAAGATTTTTAAGTTTTAATTATTTAATAATTGAAATTACTGGATTAATTAAGTTTTTTAATATTAATTTAATGTATTAAATCAATTATTTAATAAATAAAACTTAAAAATCTTTGACTTTAGAAGGAGTAAAATATAACATTCATCTTCGGGAGTACAATATAACAAGTTGCCCGAAAAAATTTGTGTCAAAATGATACGGGCCCATTATATCATGGAGAACAATGGGTCCGTATCATTTTGACACAAATTTTTTCGGGCAACTTGTTATATTGTACTCCCCAAGATGAATGTTATATTTTACTCCTTCTAAAATCAAAGATTTTTAAGTCTTATTTATTAAATTATTGATTTTAATGCAATAATTTAATATTAAAAGTCTTAATTAATCCAGTAAGTTCAATTATTAAATAATTAGGGCCCGTATCATTTTGACACAATTTTTTTTGGGCAACTTGTTATATTGTACTCCCGAAGATGAATGTTATATTTTACTCCTTCTAAAATCAAAGATTTTTAAGTCTTACTTATTAAATAATTGATTTAATACATTAAATTAATATTAAAAAACTTAATTAATCCAGTAAGTTCAAGTATTAAATAATTAAAACCTAAAAATCTTTGATTTTTGTAGAAGTAAAATATAACATTCATCTTCGGGAGTACAATATAACAAGTTGCACGAAAAAATTTGTGTCAAAATGATACGGGCCCAATAATTAAAACTTAAAAATCTTTTATTTCAGAAGGAGTAAAATATAACATTTATCTTCGGGAGTACAATATAACAAGTTGCCTGAAAAATTTTGTGTCAAAATGATACGGGCCCAGAGCAATTACCAGAGAGTGGTAGATATGTTAAATATATCAAAAAAAGTTTTAAAAATTACTACTTAGTCGAAAAATAACCATAAGATGAAAATTATAATAATTATAATATACCTATACAATTATAGGTTTGATAAAAAATATATAGAAAATTAACCTAGAAACAAAATTAACCACTAGAATATGAATTAAATTACTATGAACTAATAACAAAAGTAATTAGAAATTGAAAAGAATGATTAAAAAAAGAAGAAAAACCACTGGAAGTTAATAAATAAATTAAAGAAGGATAGGAAATGAAGGAAAATAAATATTTAGAAAGTACTCGGGGCCCGTATCATTTTGACACAAATTTTTTCGGGCAACTTGTTATATTGTACTCCCGAAGATGAATGTTATATTTTACTCCTTCTGGAATCAAAGATTTTTAAGTCTTATTTATTAAATAATTGATTTTAATACACTAAATTAATATTAAAAGACTTAATTAATCCAGAAAATTAAATTATTGAATAATTAAAACTTAAAAATCTCTAATTTTTGTAGGAGTAAAATATAACATTCTTCTTCAGGAGTACAATATAACAAGTTGCACGAAAAAATTTGTGTCAAAATGATACGGGCCCAGTACTCGTAAACATATGGAAAATGTAAAAAAATCGGTATCAACTAGACAGTGAGTAATGTCATCAGTTTATTAAAAAAATAACATATTTCAGAATTAAAAACCGGAATATGTCAAAAGCATCTAGAAAAAAAAGGACATCTAAAAAAGAAAATAGATAATTAAAAAGTAAAGTATTATTTTTAAACAGTACAAAATATACAAAATATGTAAGAATACCACTTTTTCAGGGAAAGCACTTTTAGTATAAGTTCAATCAACACATTTAAAAATTGAAAAGATTATAAATAAAGATTATTATAAAGTTAAAAAATACTGAAAAATAGTGAAAATAACATAAATTTTTAAAAAATGTTAGAAAGTTAAAAAAATGTATTGAAAACAAAAATAAAAAAGAGGCAAACGTTTAAAAAAAGTTTCAAAATAATTAACTAGTAATGAAAATAAGTGAAATATAAAAAATAATCTTAAAAGTAAACGAATACACAAAAATTAACGACAAATAACTAGAAAATGAAAAAGAAATTAGAAACTAAAGTATGTGAATGTAAGTTGATGTAAAAAGTACAAAAAGATAAAAAGTTATTAAAAATGCAGAAACATGCAAATAAGAGAATAATAAATAAAATGAAGGAAAAAAGTAAAGGTTATAGTGAAATTACTAAAAAGTGACTAAATCACTAGAAAATAAAGAAAATATTCCAAAAATGTATTATGGATAAGATCAAAAATGAGAAAAGTATAGTAAAAAATCAAGAAAATTTGAAAAGTCAATAAACAACTAGAAACTAAAAAATAATTATAAATATAAGGTGATAAAATAACTAGAAAGTGAAAGGAAAAAATATGAATTGATGGAAAAACCAAGAAACAAAAATTATTTTTAAAAATGCAAAAAGAGCATAGAATGTTGATGACTAAGAATAAGGATTATTTTAATAAAAATGAATGTAAAACATCTAGAAAATCTTCAGAATTTTGTATTTAAAAATTCGACTTAAAGCTGTTAATTTAAAAATTTTTTTTTGTTTTCTAAAAATTTTGTATTTAAAAATTCGACTTAAAGCTGTTAATTTAAAAATTTTTTTTTTGTTTTCTAAATTTTAATTAAACTTACCACTGAGAACACTGATAAATTGTTGAAAATAAGCTCTTCTTCGGCACGATTTTTCATTTTTTGTTTCATTTTCAGAATCAAAAATATTTTTAGAATTCGTTAAACTCATTACATTTTTGGATTTCATACTAATTATGGATACTTCTTTGTTTAGCATCTTTAATCAAAATCTTCTAACATATGAAAAATCACAACTTTTTGTACTCTAATTAAGTATTTTTTTTCTGAATTCACATTAACCTTAGAACCGTTAAATCTTAAAATCAAACTTTAAGGATAACTATAAATTCATCTCATAAAATAATTTCGAAGATTTTTAAATTATGTTCAAGTTAATACTAAGTTGACTGAAACTGCAGTGAAACTCATTGTGACAACAAGTTTAAAATACTTTCAAAATTTTAATTCTTTTGTTTATTACTGAGAAAGTTTAAGTTATCATTCTTATCACAGGGATTGAAGACGTCTGCAAATCAAGATTAAAGAATTTTGACTTGTGCTTTTTGTTGTGTTTGGAAATTGAAAAATTACTATGAAATTAAAATAAATTAAAGTTATTGAATAAAAAAATTACTATAAAGCTCAGAAAATAAAATAAACATATATAACTATAATAAATAGGAAAACCTACTTGGAAGTGAAACAAAATCTGACGAATGAATGATTATAGAGATTTGCAAAAAGCGGCTAGTAAATAAGGAAAAATAAATTAAGAAAGTAACTATAAATTTGGGAATTATAAGTAGAAATAGGAGAAAAAATATTATAAAGTAAAAAAAATCTTAAAGTTGAACCAGAAGATTTATATGATTCGGGAAGGTAAATGTTAACACAATTTTAATTATGTCATTCAGCGACGTTTCATCAACAAAGGTTCGTTGGCCTCATCAGGCTGTTTTTATTATTAAAAAATATACAAAAAATTAATAATCACTTCAGAATTTTTTTTAAATAATAATTAAACACATAACATATAAACTGGTTAAATAGCGTATAAAAAACAAAATCACCTAAATTCGTTAAAATTTAAACATTTTTTAACTTGTCAAACAATTAGAATATATTAAATAAAATTGTGTACGACGTCAAATAAATTAAAAACATTTTGAAACGACCAGCCAGGCAACCGACTTAAATCAAACTAACTACTTATTTAGAAATATAAACTTTTATAAATAACAAGAAGTTATTGAACTCGATGACAAAAGAATTACAAATATAAACAAGCGGTTACAAATAAATAACAAGACAAACAGTAAATATTGAGGAAAATATATTCATGAATTCATTTTGTTGATTAAGGAAAAAAAGTTCTTATTTAAAAATACGATATCTTCTTTTTTATTTAAAGTAAATATGTTAGACTTAATGTGTATCATTTCCGAGATGTTACGTTTAAAAAAATGTGACTCTTGGTCTAAAAGTTGGGCATTTTGCCAGTCGAATTCATGATTAAATTCTTCTCGGTGTTGATAAAAGACAGAATCAGGATTTTTTTTACTTTGAGGAATGTGTTCACCTCGACTTTTTTTTAAAGTACGTTTGGTTTGTCCGACATATGTTGCTGGACATTCGAGACAGTCAATTTTGTACACCACATTTGTACGATCAAAATTCTGAGTCTCATCTTTCCCTAATTTTATAATGGAATTTAACGATTTATTAACAATTGGGATTGTTGAAATGTTAAATGTTTTTAGAATTTTTGACAACTTAAAAAAATATAAAGAATTAAATGGAATACAAATTTTAGGAATTTGTTTATAAATGTTTGATCTAGCATTATTTAATTCTTTATTTGTTTTTAAAAATTTAATTTTTTGAAGTCGAATTTTAATATGTCTTTCAATGAAATCCAATGGGTAATCATTGTTAATAAGAATCTTTTTTATTATCTTTAAATTGTCAGAATGGAAAGATTTGTCAGAAAGAGAAATGGATCTGTCCACTAAATTATAAACAATATTCTTCTTGAGCCAGTATCATTTTGACACATGACTTAATTTTAGATTGTTATATTGTACAGAATGGAAATGTTATTTTGTACAACTGCTAAATGTTATTTTGTACAGTTTTGAAAAATGAATTTGTTATTTTGTACAATTTTTTAAAAAAGCAATAAAACATTGGAAGTACAATATTTTAGCTTTTTTAAAGAATTGTACAAAATAACAAATTCATTTTTCAAAATTGTACAAAATATCATTTAGCAGTTGTACAAAATAACATTTCCATTCTGTACAATATAACAATCTAAAATTAAGTCATGTGTCAAAATGATACTGGCTCTTCTTCTTCTGTTGGATTGGATGATTTGAGAAAAAATTGATAAGTCTACCGGAAGAAGATGGTTTCTTATACCAATCAGTGATGATACAATTATCTTTTTTAATCAAAGTTAGATCAAGAAAATTAATCCGGTTATTATTTTCAAGTTCAAAAGTAAAATTTAAATTTGAGTCATAAGAATTAAAAATATCAATAATGATGTTTAACATGTCTTTGCTTATACAAATAATTGTATCATCAACATATCTAAAATAAAATAGTGGAATATAATTATATTTATCTTTTAAAATTTTTAAACAATCTTTTTCCAAATCTTCCATTACAATATCTGCGAACAGAGGTGAGATTGGTGAACCCATCGGAGTACCTCTAATTTGTTGATAAAACCTTTCATTAAAAACAAAAAAGGTATTGTCATATAAAAATTGTGATCAATCAATAATATCATTAAAAGGAATTTTACATTTATTGTTGATTTGTGAATAACGACGATCTAAACTTCGTCTAACCAGGTCGTAAGATACATTAGTAAACAAAGAACTAACATCTAAGGAAAAAAAAACATGATCATCATCAATAACAAAATTCTTTAATTTTTCTTTTAGTTCAAAACTGTTATTAATATGTGATTCGGGAATTTTAATACACTTTTTTAGTTCATCATAGACAGTTTTAGATAAAAAGTATGTCGGAGAATTAATAAGAGAGACAATTGGTCTTAGAGGAACGCCCTCCTTGTGGATTTTAGGTAAACCATAAGCTTTTGCTAATTCAGTATCTGAACAAGTAAACTGATCTTTATGAAATTTTTTATATAAAAATTCTTCATCATTAAGATATCTAAGAATTTTTTAAGAATCATCCTGTAATTTTTTTAAAGGATTTCTAGAAAGACGTTTATAAGTTGAACTGTCAGAAAGTAAATTTAACATTTTTTCATTTTTTCATTTTTTCATCATTAAAGAATTTTGTTATTGATGATGATCATGTTTTTTTTTCCTTAGATGTTAGTTCTTTGTTTACTAATGTATCTTACGACCTGGTTAGACGAAGTTTAGATCGTCGTTATTCACAAATCAACAATAAATGTAAAATTCCTTTTAATGATATTTTTGATTGATCACAATTTTTATATGACAATACCTTTTTTGTTTTTAATGAAAGGTTTTATCAACAAATTAGAGGTACTCCGATGGGTTCACCAATCTCACCTCTGTTCGCAGATATTGTAATGGAAGATTTGGAAAAAGATTGTTTAAAAATTTTAAAAGATAAATATAATTATATTCCACTATTTTATTTTAGATATGTTGATGATACAATTATTTGTATAAGCAAAGACATGTTAAACATCATCATTGATATTTTTAATTCTTATGACTCAAATTTAAATTTTACCTTTGAACTTGAAAATAATAACCGGATTAATTATCTTGATCTAACTTTGATTAAAAAAGATAATTGTATCATCACTGATTGGTATAAGAAACCATCTTCTTCCGGTAGACTTATCAATTTTTTCTCAAATCATCCAATCCAACAGAAGAAGAATATTGTTTATAATTTAGTGGACAGATCCATTTCTCTTTCTGACAAATCTTTCCATTCTGACAATTAAAAGATAATACAAAAGATTCTTATTAACAATGATTACCCATTGGATTTCATTGAAAGACATATTAAAATTCGACTTCAAAAAATTAAATTTTTAAAAACAAATAAAGAATTAAATAATGCTAGATCAAACATTTATAAACAAATTCCTAAAATTTGTATTCCATTTAATTCTTTATATTTTTTTAAGTTGTCAAAAATTCTAAAAACATTTAACATTTCAACAATTCCAATTGTTAATAAGTCGTTAAATTCCATTATAAAATTAGGGAAAGATGAGACTCAGAATTGTGATCGTACAAATGTGGTGTACAAAATTGACTGTCTCGAATGTCCAGCAACATATGTCGGACAAACCAAACGTACTTTAAAAAAAAGACGAGGTGAACACATTACTCAAAGTAAAAAAAATCCTGATTCTGTCTTATATCAACACCGAGAAGAATTTAATCATGAATTCGACTGGAAAAATGCCCAACTCTTAGACCAAGAGTCACATTTTGTTTAACGTAACATCTCGGAAATGATACACATTAAGTCTAACATATTTACTTTAAACAAAAAAGAAGATATCGTATTTTTAAATAAGAACTTTTTTTCCTTAATCAACAAAATGAATTCATGAATATATTTTCCTCAATATTTACTGTTTGTCTTGTTATTTATTTGTAACCGCTTGTTTATATTTGTAATTCTTCTGTCATCGAGTTCAATAACTTCTTGTTATTTATAAAAGTTTATATTTCTAAATAAGTAGTTAGTTTGATTTAAGTCGGTTGCCTGGCTGGTCGTTTCAAAATGTTTTTAATTTATTTGACGTCGTACACAATTTTATTTAATATATTCTAATTGTTTGACAAGTTAAAAAATGTTTAAATTTTAACGAATTTAGGTAATTTTGTTTTTTTATACGCTATTTAACCAGTTTATATGTTATGTGTTTAATTATTATTTAAAAAAATTTCTGAAGTGATTATTCATTTTTTGTATATTTTTTTATAATAAAAACAGCCTGATGAGGCCAACGAACCTTTGTTAGTGAAAGGTCGCTGAATGACATAATTAAAATTGTGTTAACATTTACCTTCCCGAATCATATAAATCTTTTGGTTCAACTTTAAAAAAAATGGAAAGATTTACATCTCTCTCATCTAAAAAAATCTTAATATTCGAAAAAGGTAACCAAATAGTGAGAAAACCTACTAGAAGGTCACAAAATAACTACAAAATGAAAAAAAAGAAAAGAAAAAAAGTCTTGAAAGTGAAAACATATTTTTTAAGTTAAAAGGTTTTTTTAGAAATTGTAGTACTACAAGTATAAATTAAAAACTTATTAGAATATGCGAGAAGTAGAATTAGGGATTTAGAATTATAGTTGTAAGATCCGGTTTGTATATTTCAAAACTCTAAAAATAAAATTTGAGATGTAGAATCTTGGATGTGGGATCTGAGATGTTTAATCCAGGATGTAGAATCTGGAATATGAATTTCGAGATGTAGAATCTGGGATATAGAGTTTTGGATGTCGAATCCAGGATGTAAAATCTGGGATGTAGAATCCTGAGTGTGGAATCCGAAATGTGTAATTAAAGACGGTGAATTCAGGGTGTGGAATCTGGTATCTAGCATCTTGGATGAGGAATCTAGTATGTGGAATACGATTTGTCGAATTTGAGATTTGGGATGTCAAATTGAGCATGTAGATGACTGAATGTGGAATCCGAAATGTAAAATTAGAGATGTTGAATCCAGGTTGTTAAATTAGAGATGTTAAATCCGGAATGTTGAATCTGGGACATTGATTTAAAAATGTGGAATCCGGGATGCGGAATCCAGGATGTGGAATACAGAAGGTGACTTTTTAGATGTAGAATCTGGATGTTGAATCTTGGATGTGGAATACGATTTCTCGATCTTGAGATTTCTTAATCAGTTTCTTAATCAGAATATGAATTTCTGAATGTAAAATCAGAGATATAGAATCTTGGACCTTGTACCTGTCTTTTTCATGGAATTTAAAATTTTGTTATTTTACACGTTGAATCTGGAATTTAAAATTTGGGATTTAGAATTTAGCATGTAGATTCAGAAATGTGGAATCCGAAATGTAGAATCGGAGTTGTTAAATTTAGGATGTTGAATCTTAGACATTTAATCAAAAATGTGGAATCCGGGATGTGGAATCCAGGATGTAAGTTTCTAAATATAGAATCTGGGATGCCGAATCTTGGATGTTGAATCTAGAATCTGGAACCTAGGATGTGATATCACGTTTGTGAAATTTACAATTTTGTAAATTTAAATTTAGATGTGGAATCTGGGATGTGTATCCAGAATGAGGATTTCTAGATGTGGAATCTATGATGTCGAATACGATTTGTGGAATTTAAGATTCTTTAATCGATTCTTAAAATGGAACATGAATTTCTAGATGGTTAATTTTAGATATAGAATCTTGGACCTGATATCATATTCATGAAATTTTTAATTCTGTTTTTTTAGACTCGGAATCTAGGATTAGAAATCTAGAATGTAGAATTTAGCATGTAGAATCCGGAATGTGGAATCCGAAATGTGAAAGCATAGATGTTGAATCTAGGATGTAGAACCTGGTACACCGATTCTAAAATTTGGAATCCAAAAAGTTGAATCCAGGATATGGAATTCGAAATGTGAATTTCTAGATATAGAATCTGGGATGTTAAATCTTGGATGTGGAATCTAAAATATGGAATCTCGGAGGTGATATCTTGTTTCTAAAATTTGCAATTTTGTAATTCTCTATGTGGAATCCGGAATGTGAATTTCTAGATGTAGAATCTGGTATCTAGCATCTTGGATGAGGAATCTAGTATGTGATATGTTTTTTTGTAAAATTTGCAATTTTGTAATTCTAGATGTGAAATCCGGGATGTGGAATTCGGGTTGTGGAATCTAGGATGTGGAATCCAGAATGTGAATTTCTAGATTTAGAATCTAGAATCCGAGATATAGAACCCGGAATATAAAACCCAATATCTGTAATTCGTAATTAAATAATCAAGGATACATAACCCAGGATATCACAAACCCAAAAAATAAACCCTTCATAAAAAACAATTAATTTTATTTCAACCATCTTATCTACAATCTTACCCTATTATAACAGTCTTTCCTCAAACACAAACTAACAATCACAACTCACAAACTTCCGTTTCCTACTTCTCAAAATCTGCAGAACCTCTTCCAGATTCTTCCCCTTGGTTTCAGGAGCCATAAGAAATACCGCGATCGAGCCCAGGAGACACGTAATCGCAAAAACCCAAAAGCTCGCATAAATCCCAAACGAATGGCAGACCAGGGGAAACATCATCTTAGCCGAAGCCGCAACTGCCGATTCGAATATTAAACTTATCATAGCCGCTGCTCCTTTGACCTTGACCGAGAATAGCTCCCCCAAGTACAAATACGGGATAGTAGTAAGTCCAATATTGCACGAGAACGTAAACGACAGTAACCCAACAAGCGGTATCCAAGTGACCGAAGAAACATCAACTCCCACAGAAGATTTCAGAAAAAAGTAAAAACCCACAATCGTCAGCGAGAAAGACGACAAGATCCCAGAGAGCAAGAAAGTGGGCCTTCTGCCCCAAAAATCCACAATTTGCGACGAAGGCAGTCCCGCAAGTATCTGAGCACCTGTCATAATCATCACACAAAATTCCGCACGTAGCTGAAAACCACTGCTGCTAAAAATATTCTGCGCGTATGCTTGAATCGCCAAATATCCCGACAAGGAATATGTTATAGACGCGAGTACTTTAAGAATTAATGCTCTTCGACTTCCTCGATCTAGGAACAATTCCCGGACGCTGCTCTTTTTCGATTCATTCCCTTCGTCAATGGCCTTCTTCATTCTAGCAATATCTCCGGTCACATCCTCGATTTTATCAGTTTCCATCAATTTCATTCTGGTGTCTATGGCATCGGTGATATTTCCATTAAGAAGGTAATAGTAAGGAGTTTCTGAGGTTACGGGAAAAATAGCAATTCCAATTAGGGGAATGAAAATGACGAAGAGATTCATGTTCTCGTAGGAGAAAAAAGCTCCGGCGCTTGTCATGAGGAATGCGCCGATGTTGACTGACATTTTGTCAAAAGTGAGAAATCGACCTCGAAGATTCTCGTGCGAGATCTCGCCAATGTAGAGGGTAAGGATGCTGTAGGTGCCGGCAGAGCCAATTCCGAAAATCGCCCTCCCGAAGAACAACATTTTGTAGGTGGTTGCTGAGTTGACGGTAATCATGGCCAGTAGTAAGATAATTCCGAAAAGGAGGATTGTGAACTTTCGACCGATTCGATTTGGTAATATGGCACAAAGAATGTAGGCGAGAATTCCGAAAAAACTGCTGATTGATACTAGCCAGGCACCCTGGGTTATGGATAATTCGAAGCCGGATTCCTTGCTGGTTAAATAAGGCAGAGCAGGTGATGACCAGGTTGTTCCTGTTCCGGCTGCTACCATCAGAATGTATCCTGAAAAAAATGTAAAATAAGTTTCGGTTAAATATTGAAAAACAGTTGAGATGTGTTTTTTAATAGACATTATCTAAAATAAAGGTTTGGAAATAAATCCTTCCATAATTGTTAAGGCCAGGTTACTCTGAACAAAAATTGAACATAAATTGCTACTGTATACTCGTAGAAATAGGATAGAATTAGTCCCGAAGGACAGCAAGACCGAGAAGCAGGTATAAAAGAGTGGGGAGCAAGGCACTTTGCTGATAGGGCTAACAACAGACGTGTTGATCGAGCTGAGCTAGAAGCTACTGAAGCGTCTAAGAATCACAGAACTGCTTTAAGAAATGCAAGAATTCTTCAGAATGATGCTTACGAAGACGAGGAAGGAATTATGTATGCAGCTGGAATGGATATGTAAGTAAAATTCACTTTTTTACGATTTTTCACGAATAAAAACTTTGAACTGATTTTTCTCCGAACCACGTTTTTTCGCATGGATGACACTCTCATTTCAAAACTATTGCACTTATCGATATGAACCAAACGGCATTTTACTCTTTAGATGTCTGGCTATGGCCTTAAGCAGAACCAGAAATATTCATTATTATTTAAAAAAGTTATGAACAATTAAAAGTGAAAAAAAGGTTGAAAAAATTCAAAAGTCTGCCATTTTGTTTTTTTTTCATTAAAAATGTTTCATTCTGCTTGAGGCCATAGTCAATTCGATGCAGAACATGAAAAGCGTTTTGTTTTTTGCTTTCAGATAATTCTTTTCCAAGAAATTATGTCATCCATCTACGAAGTAGATAACTTTCAACAGCCATTTTCAAGACCACCATTTTGAAAAAAAAAAAATTTTCAAGTAACTTCATGTATGTACTATCATGTAAAAAAATTTATTACTTAACATTTTTTGTATTATAAATAAAATGTATTGAAAAAACTCACGTTATTCAGAGTAAGCTGGCCTTAATATCGAGAATCAGTAAATGATCTTAGGAAGATGAGTGAAATTAAATAGAAGATTTTTATAAACATCTATTTTGTTACGTTTCGTAAGAAGGTTCGCCAACATCTTCGTTCTATCATGTAATTTTGAAAACGAAACCAAAAACTTAAGTTCGGTTTTAAAATTTTCTTTGTGAAATGCCAGCAGTGGACTTGCAAATTCAAAATAGTGAAAAAAAGATTTTCTAATTTAATAAAGAATAAGGATTTCTGAAGTGTGTCCATCATTTTCAAAAGGTGTTCTGATTTTATTCAAATTTTATATTTTGATAGTAAATATTAAGATAAACAAAACCCTATAATATTATTTAAAAAATGCTAATATTTCAATAGTTATTAAGAATCAAAGTTTTTTGTAAACAATCCAATTGCTTCCGTTCTAATTAACAGAATGTTATAAAAATTAGAACTATTATTACACTTGTTATAAACAAATTAAAAATTAAGCCTGTTCTTAATAAGATATTGACTTAGTTCTTTTTCAATATTATTCTGTATAAATTTGTTCACATTTCCCAAAAATAAAATTTCGGGGCCCACATTGTAGGAATAAAATATTTTTAATTTTGTTGAAAGAAATACCGTTTAATTACTAATGTGAAGTTTTCAACAACAATATACTATTCATATCTTTTGTTTGTTTCTTTAAATATGCTGAATCGTCAGAAACTTTTAAATTGAGAAAAGCAAAATACAAAAGTTATAATAATTTCTTAAATAAATATTATGAACAGATACAATATAGACTTATATATTAGTTGTGTTCAAAAATTGTAAAAATGTTATTTTTAAAAATTGATATTTAAATATAATTTAACATTTTATTATTGCAAACGAAAACATGGTATATATGTATTACATAATATAGTAAAATATTAAGAAAATATATTTTAATCTATCAAATTCATTTTTAAAGAAACAAGACATTAACATTTTTAAAAATAAGATTTTAAACATTTATAAAACATTCATAAATAACCGAACTTTTTAATTATCGAATGTGTATATTGTATCTGTTCATAATATTTATTTTAGAAATTATTATAACTTTTGTATTTTGCTTTTCTCAATTTAAAAGTTTCTGACGATTCAGCATATTTAAAGAAACAAACAAAAGATATGAATAGTATATTGTTGTTGAAAACTTCACATTAGTAATTAAACGGTATTTCTTTCAACAAAATTAAAAATATTTTATTCCTACAATGTGGGCCCCAAAATTTTATTTTTGGGAAATGTGAACAATTGTATACAGAATAATATTGAAAAAGAATGAAGTCAATATCTCATTAAGAACAGGCTTAATTTTTAATTTGTTTATAACAAGTGTAATAATAGTTCCAATTTTTATAACATTCTGTTAATTAGAACCGAAGCAATTAGATTGTTTACAAAAAACTTTGATTGTTAATAACTATTGAAATTTCAACATTTTTTTAATAATATTATAGGGTTTTGTTTATCTTACTATTTACTATCAAAATATAAAATTTGAATAAAATCAGAATACCTTTTGAAAATTATGGACACACTTCAGAAATCCTTACTCAAAAGTAAGTAAATAATGAGTTTTTTAATGAAAAAGTGAGTAAATAGTGAGCATTTAAATAAAAAAAGTGATTAAATAGTAAGTTTTTAAATAAAAAAAAGTGAATAAGCAATATTCAGTTTGATATTATTGATATTAAATTGGAGGCCGCCGGTAGGAAAAGCCATTCAAATTTGAAAAAAACAATTCGAAAATCGCAGAAATAATTGAAATATCTAGAAAATAATTAAATAATCACAAAAATAATTCAATTTGAAAAAAAGTTGTAAATGACAAAACTAATTGAAAAATTGATTAAAAATCAAAAAATGATGGCAAAAATTGAAACGAAATAAATAATAAATAAATAAAATAAAAGGAAATAATTGAAAAGTTTCAAAAATAATCGAAGTTACAAAAAATAATTAAAGAATGACAAAAATAATTAAAATAATAATAATAAATAATAAATAATAATAATTATAAAAGCTGATGTAAAAATTACCCTTTTTAGACAAAAGTTGAAAAATTGGAAAAGTAATAGAATTTTCCAGAAAATAATTGAAACTTGAAAAAATTAATTAAAAAATATAAAAAAATTTGTATGTGTAGAATATAGTCGAATAATGACAAAAATAACTGAAATTAAGAAAAAAAATTAATAAAAAATGAGAAATATATTCAAAAATGAAGTAAAAAAAATTAATACATTATTTGAAAAATTGTTTAAAAGAATTGAAAAATTTACGATATAATTAAAATGTGAACAAACTAATTAAATAATGACCTAAATAATTAAAAACTGATATTTAAAAGTTAATAAATTCATGACAATAATAAAAGGATTGAAGAAAATGACATTTAAAGAAAATAATTCCAAAATGTCAAAAATATTAGAATATTGATAAAAATAGTTGTAACAAAAAAAAAAAATAATTGAGAAATGACAAAAATAATTAATAACTTAAAAATATTAAAAATTTGAAGGAAATACTTGAAAACTTGACAAAACAATTGAAATATTGAAATAAATAATTCAAAACTGGTGTAAAAATTAAAAATTTATAGACTATAATTGTAAAGTTAAAAAAAAATTATAAGTTTGAGGAAAATAATTGAAAGTTGAAGAAATTAATTGGAGTTTGAAGACAATAATTGCAATTTGCCGAGAATAATTCAAAAATGTCAATAAACATTTAGATATAAAAAAAAATAATTAAAGTTTGAAGAAAATAATTGAAAGAGGTGTAAAAAAATTAATATAAAAAATATTATAAGTTTCAGGAAAATAATTGAAATTTGAAGAAATTAATTGAAGTATGAAGACAATAATTGAAGTTTGAAGACAGTAATTGAAATTTGAAGAGAATAATTCAAAAATGTCAAAAAAAATTCAATATGAAAAAAATAATTAAAGTTTGAAGAAGATAATTCACAGAGGTGTAAAAAGATTAATAAATTCGTAACGATAATAAAAATAATGATAAAAATAATTGAAAACAGGTGTAAGAAATTTAAAAGTTCATGACAATAATAAAAAGATTGAAGAAAATGACATTTAAAGAAAATAGATTAAAAGGTTTAACCTTATTCTTTTAATTCTTTTAATTTTCATGAAGTGACTTCAAATTAATTTTATAATAATGTTTTTAAAATAACACAACAAACAATGTTTAAACTGCTAAAATGTTATTAAAAAATGTATACTTTATTTCAAAAAGATTTTTTTCAAAAAAAGTTAGGTTATGTTAAAAAGAAATCTTAATAAAGGTAAAAATTGTATTTAATTTTTAATAGAATTATTGTTTTGATAGTAGAAATTAATTTGTTATGCATTATTTATTTTGTTACAGTAAAATTATAAAATATAACGAAAGTGAATTGAACTTGTGTAGAAAATTTGGTTATTCCTGACAATAGTTTGAAGATCTACACAATATAAATAAGATAACATAATATAAATTTAAAAAAAATAATTGAAAAGTTTAAAAAATAATTGAAATTACAAGAAGATAATTGAACAATAACAAAAAAATAATTTTAAAAAAATAATTGATAACCGGTGCATAAAATTAAAAATTTAAAGACAATACTTGAAAAATTGACCAAACAATTAAAATCTTATGAAACTGATTGAATAATGACATAAATAATTGAAAGCTGGTGTATAAATAAAAAATTTATAGAGATTGAAGTTTGAAGAAAATAATTTAAGTTTGTTGAAATTAATTGAAAAACAATGTACAAATTTAATAAACTCATGACAATAATAAAAATAAAAAGAAAATGATTCAAATATGTAGAAAATAATTGAAAACTAATATAATAAATTTAAAAATTCATGTCAATAAAAATTTATCTATTTATTTACGGGCAGAAGCCTATCATAATATAAAATTTAAAAATTTATTTCAAGTAACAATAAAATTTGATATAACAATAATAATTACTATATTAAATATTAATAGATCGCTTTCAATAATTTAAATAAAATAATTTTAAAATGACCAAAATACTTGAATAATGAGTTAATGACAAAAGTAATTGAAATTTGAAGAAAATTATTCAAAATTAATAGACAAAAATAAAATAGAAACTGGTGTTGAAAATTTAAATATTCCTGGCAATAACTGAAAGATAGAAAAAAAGAATTGAAATGTTGAGAAAATAATTGAAAAATGACAGAAGTAAATGAAAACTTGTGTAATAAATTAAAATATTCATGACAATAATTTAAAGACTGAAGAGAATAATTGATATTTGAAAAAATTAAATTCAGATTCGCAACCTTTCTGGAAGTTTTCAAATTTGCATCAAACTTGATGAAAGTTTCGGAACTTCAAAAATGGTTAAAAAGTTTACTGAATAATTTAAACTGTATTTATTTTTTTCATTTTCATTTTTTCCAATAAAGTAAAATAACGTCATTTGAATTTTTAATGAATTCGATTATTCGACACTTTAAATTAATCTAAATTATTATTAAAATTCATATAGGTGTGTAATAAATAAATTATTGTTAGTCATAATCAATATCTCGTCATTAAGGCTAACTCATCTGCATATTTTGTCTGTAAATTCAATTGAACTGATAAAAATTAGAATTGCCCATAATTTCAAACCTAAAACATAATTAAAAAATAAATACGTTTAATGTTTAATAATTTATCCACGCAATAAAAAATAAGCATTTTAAGATAAAAACTACAACATTTATTTCGAGAAATTTAATTTCGTACGTATTTTTATTTAAAATAAAGCAAGAAAGTTTTAAATTAAAATAAAATAGAAAAAAAAAATAATTAAAAGAGGAATAAATGATAAAAAAGGTAATAGTAATAAAGTAATAAAAAATGATAACAAAATATTTTAAAACTGTGTTTGGGGTTAATAGAATTTTAAAAGTTTATTAAAATTATTAAAATGAAGTTAAAATAAATTAATAAATTAAAATGGAAAAAAAGTAAAAAAAGTTAAGTAAAAAATTATAAATTAATTATTAAAGTAGTAAATGAAAAATATTATTAATTGTTTTGTCAACACCGTAAAACGATTTAGATATTTTAGATACTTGAGAAACATTTTTCAATAGAAATAAGATAAATTGAAAATGGATTTGAACAAGTTTGAAACAGTTTTTAACAATTTCTAAATATTTTTAAGTAGTTCTAAGAAGTTTTAAGTAGTTTTAGTTTGAAAGGGATTTTAAAGAATATGTCTATTCAGAATTTTAGTTAATCTACCTAAAATTTTTTTCTATTTTTATTTATCCTATATTTCCATTTAAAGAACGCTTTTCAATATTTTGTTCGGTATTCATACAAAATTCTCCTAAATTTTTTTTAATTTTCTATTTTATGTTTATTTTATATAGATATTATTTATTAAGCTTACCACTTGAAATACTCATAAATTGTTTGAAAAAAGGAAGTTTTGTCTGAATATTTTCATCTTTAGTTTCTTTATTTGTCTGCTCTTTAATGTCGATTGGTGCACTAGCAATTTTAAAACATGATGTGTTCAAGACCATTTTCCTTTTTTTGTTTTTCGTATAACGTTACTTTTAGCTTCACCTACAATAAATAATTAAATTAATTTGTATTCTTGTACCTAATAATTGTAATAAATTATTATTAATAACAATAAACGTTGAAACTAATAAATTGAAGAAAATTTATTGTTTCTACTTTCTATAAAGCCCGATATTTAAGAAAATACAATTAAAATGATTAGATAAAAAAAGATCCGGATGTTAATAAAAAAATGCAACGTTTCTAAATAAAAATTCTAAATAAAAATTGTACAAAAAAGTACCTTTTTTGAATACCGGAATTTAAAAATCCGTAACCTTGTGTAGACGAATTATTACTCAGCTCAGAATCTATAAAATAAATTAAGTTTTTTATTACAATACTAATATAATATATACTATATACTATTTTAATATAATAATAATGCTGAAGAATTGACATAAAAAAAACAAAAAAAAAGTTAACTAATTAAAAGAAATTAGGAAGTTATAAAAATACAATAATATAAAAAATGTAACAAATATTAACACTATCAAATACAAAAGTTTTAAAAACTCACAAAAAACGACTCCAATTACTAAATATTTATAAATTATTATCTTTTATCATTATGAAGAGTAAATGACGATTTACAACTGCCAATGTTCATTTTTTACAACAAAGTATTATTCGTTATTTGCATAAAATATTTTTCAAAAACCCAAGTTCACTTGAAACAATGTTAAACTTGCTCTAACAGAAGACTGGCGGTCTTTTTCTCAGCATAAACTCAATAAAGCCACTTTCGATCATTATCTATTTTACTTTATCAGAATATTGTGATTGATGTAGTAATTAATTTTTTTTCTTCACTGAATGATATGAAACACAATTTAATTACAATCTGTAAAGTTCAATAATTTAATACCTTTATGTATGCTAATGCTAATAATCCATGTTTGATCCATGAATGTCAGTTAAAAGGATTAAGGGTTTATGCTTTCGAAATTCCTTTCTTTAAAATAAGTATCTTTCACATTTCCACGTTAATTGAATTTATAAATAGAAAAAATTTAATATTAATAAAAAAAATCGTGTTTTTAGCAAACAATTAAAATTTGTTTTCTTATAATAAAACTTTATTCCATAAATTTTCAAGGGCAACGATTTTAATATCCTACAACTTTTTGAATCTTAATTGTAAATTTTATCGCAAAACTTTGGGAAATAGACATTTTATAATTGATTGCTCATCAAACCGGAAAATTGACACACGATTACGGAAAATAAATCCTTTATTTTCTGTGTCATTTTCTGCAAAAAGAGAGAAAGTAATAATATTTTTCAAATATTTACACAAAAACGATTTGACGATTATTATTAATAGACTTTCAGCAAAAAGTTCTTTTTCAGTTTAGTCTCTAAAAGAATTTATTCTGGAATATTTTTCAAATGAAATATAATAAAAATTCAAATTATTATTTTTTTGCATGATTATATAATACTGTTTCGTTTTTTTTATATTAAAAATAAACATTTTACATGATTGTAATTTTTTTTTAAGAACGAAATATTATAAATAAAATGAGATAAGATTGCATGTAATTAATGCTGAAAGACAATGAAAAAATGATAATCTTTCTCAGAAGATAGCGTAATTTATATATTAGTACAGATTAAATGTAATTCGAGAGATGTAGATCAGTAGATCACGACACGTTTTTATTAATGCTATGGGAAACTAACTTCAAAGTGCACTCATTAATATATATATTCCTTTTTAATTGATACTGAACTTTGAATTTTTTTATCCTCGTCAATAGAAAAGAAGATAAAAGATCTTTTTATGTTTTCCGCAGTGAGGCAATTGTCAACATTTTCTATAATTAATAAATAAACTAAACAGAATGTAAATAAATAACCTAAAATTAAAAATAATATCATTCATGAAAATAATTGTTGTAGTTCAAATTATTTTCTCAAGTAATTCATAATACATGAATTTTCATGATGTATTAAAATTTTATGAATGATTCAAATAAGAAGATAAATTGCATTTGCAGTACGATTTAATGCGCTTGAATAATAATTTGTAATTGATCGTACAACAATGTGCAATAAAAGAGGATGAATTGCAATAATAATAATAATTGTTCTATTTTACGATTCATTCGTCCAGAACAATCTGGAACTTGCCCTCTTAGAGAGAAATCGCTGTAAAATCGAGCATCGCGATTCTGTGGCCTCGGATTGAAAGGTCGAATGTAGAAGACAAACATTTCCACTATGGTTATTATTTAACCTCGGGGTATTTGCTACACCTTTAAAAAAAACATTTTTCCCAATAAAGAAACATTGCGAATGTTCACATTCCACCAGAGAGCAAAGAAAGAATTTTTTTAAATTGTTTTTTCCATCAGGCACAATATTCGCACACTTTTACTTTTGATTTTTAAAATAGTGTTTTTTTTTAAAAACTATTTCTATGTACGCAAACAGGGAAAAATTAATTTCTCAGATAGTTTTGTAGAATTTGTGTATTCTTGTGAAAGAACAAAACTGTTAGAACTGTTTTAAACCAGTTCTAAATAATTTTTTAACGGATTTAAATTTTTTTTTGGTCATCTAAACAATTTGGAACCAGTTCTAAATAATTTTGTACAAGTTTTTAACAATTTTGAACAAGTTGTAAATCACTTTAAACGAATTCCGAACATTTTCAAACAAGTTCAAAATCAATTTTAAACTATCTGAAAATGTTTTGCATTTTTTAAAAATTTGTTCAACCTAGTTTTAAATAGTAGAAAGTTTAAAAACGTTAGAAGTTGTTCTAAGTACTTCGAAACAAATTGGAACCAGTTCTTAAATAGTTTTGTACAAGTTTTTATCAGTTTTTAACAAGTTCTGAATTGCTTTCAACAAATTCCAGTTTAAAACCAGTTCTAAACAGTTTTAAGTACCAAAAATTCCTAAACTGATTTAAACCAGTTCTAAATAATTCTAAACATATTTAAAATATTTTTAGCTCTACTAAACAATTTGGAACCCGTTCTAAATAATTTTGTACAAGTTTTAAATAATTTTTAACAAGTTCTAAATTGCTTTAAGCAAATTCCGAACTGTTTTAAACCAGTTCTAAATTTTTTTAGGTACTAAATACTTCTAAACTGATTTTTAACTAGTTCTAAATAATTTTAAACAGATTAAAAATATTTTAGCTTCTCTAAACGATTTCGAACCAGTTCTAAAAAGTCATGTACAAGCTTGAAACAAATTTCACAAAGTTCTAAACTGCACTAAACAAATTCCGAACTATTTTAATCTGTTTTTAATTATTTTTAAGTACTAAAAAGTTCTAAACTGTTTTGAAGCAGTTCTAAATAATTTTGAACATATTTAAAATATTTTTAGCTTTTACAAACAATTTGGAACCAGTTCTAAGTAGTTTTGTACAAGATTTAAACAATTTTTAGCAAGTTCTAAATTCCTTTTAACAAATTCCAAACTGTTTTAAACCAGTTTTAAATAGTTTAAAATACTAAATAGTTATAAACTATTTTGAACCAGTATATAAATATTTTTAAATTGTTTTAAATTAGGTTTATTGTTTCTAAACAGTTAAGAACCAATTCTAAATAATTTTTTACGAGTTGTAAATAATTTTTTCTAAGTTCTAAATTGTTTGGAACAAATTCCGAACTGTTTTAAACCAGTTCTAAACAGTTTTAAATACTTAATAGTTCTAAACTGTTTTAAACCAGTTATAAATAATTTCAAACGGGTTTAAAATATTTTAGCTCTTCTAACCAGTTCTAAACAGTTTTAAATACTTATTACTGCTGAACTATTTTGAACTAGTTCTAAATCATTTTGAACATATTTAAAATATTTTTAGCCCTTTTAATCAATTTGAAACCAGTCCTAAGTAGTTTTACATGTTTAAACAATTTTTACAAAGTACTAAATTGCTCTAAAAAAATTTCAAACCGTTTTAAATAATTTCTAAACAGTTTTAAATACTAAATAGTTATAAACTGTTTGTAACCAATTCTAAATAATTTTAAGCAGGTTTAAAATATTTTTAGCTATTCTGAACTATTTTTAGCAAGTTTTAAATGGCTTTGATCAAATTCTATACTGTTCTAAACTAGTTCTAAGCATTTTAAAGTACTAAATACTGCTAAAACGTTTTGAACTAGTTCTGAACAATTTTGAACATATTTAAAATATTATTAGATCTTCTAAACAATTTGGAACCAGTTCTAAATAGTTTTGTACAAGGTTAAAACAATTTTTACCAAGTTCAAAATTGCTTAAAAACAATTTCGAATTGTTTTAAACCAGTTCTAAAACGTTTTAAGTACTAAATAGTTCTAAACTCTTTTGAACCAGTCCTAATAATTTTAAACAGATTTTAAATATTTTTAGCTATTCTAAAAAATTAAATCATTTTGTGCAAAAACCGCACACAATTGAAATTGTTCCGGTCTAAAAAAAAAACCATTTTTCTTCTAAATGTGAGGATTTATTTTAATTCTGCTTTTTGCATTATTTTCTGCTAACCTATAAGTTTAAAAATTCAATATGATTGAATTATTATTTAATTATGATAAGGTATAAAAAATATATTAACTTTTGGACTTGTGCGGTTTCTGCACGAAATAAAATGAAACGCACATAAAATGTATTGAATCAAGTAAAGTATCACAATTTTATTAAATCCCATTTAACCTAAAATGCATTTAGCCGAAAATCCGTTTAACCTAAATCTCATTTAACCAAAAATGCATTCTGCCTAAATCTCATTTAACCTCAAATTCATTCAGCCTAAATTCCATTTAACCTAAATTTTATTTAACCTTAAATGCATTCAGCCTAAATCCCATTTAACCTAAAATTCATTCAGACTAAATCTCATTTAACCAAAATTTTATTTGACCTAAAATGCATATAGCATAAAAGCATTTTTTCTCTTGAACCTAATTTATAATGTTAAATTTATGTTCAATAGGATTTAGGCTGAATGCATTTTAGGTTAAATCAGATTTAGGTAAAATGGGTTTTAGGCTCAATGCATTTTAGATTAAATGGGATATAGGTTAAATAAGATTTTGGTTAAAAAGGTTTTAGGCTAAATGTATTTTAGGTTAAATGGTTTGTAGGTTAAATGGAATTCAGGCTGAATGCATTTTAGGTTCAATGGGATTTAGGACAAATGGTTTTAGGCTGAATGGATTTTAGGTTAAATGAGATTTAGGCTGCATGCATTTTAGGTTAAATGGAATTTAGGTTAAATCGAATAAACATAATAAAGAATTAAATAATATCTAGGTTGAATCGGATTTAGGCTAAATGCATTTTAGGTTAAATGGAATTTAGGTTAAATCGAATAAACATAATAAAGAATTAAATAATATCTAGGTTAAATCGGATTTAGGCTAAATGCATTTTAGGTTAAATGGGATTTAGGCTAAATGCATTTTAGGTTCAATGGGATTCAGTACAAAAATTAGATTTAGTAAATCCTATTTAACCTAAAATGCATTCAGCCTAAATCTTATTTAACCTGAAATGCATTCAGCCTAAAACCATCCTAACACCCAAATAGTTTTAGGTTAAATGCATTTCAGGTTACATAAGATTTAGGCTGAATGCATTTTAGGTTAAATGGGTTTTAGGCTTAATGCATTTTAGGTTAAGTGGGATTTAGGTTAAAAAGGTTTTAGAATAAATGTATTCTAGGTTAAATGGTTTCTAGGTTTAATGGAATTTAGGCTGAATGCATTTTAGGTTCAATGGCATTTAGAACAAATGGTTTTAGGCTGAATTGATTTTAGGTTAAATGAGATTTAGGCTGAATGCATTTTAGGTTAAATAGGATTTAGGTTAAATAATATTAAGGTTCAATCGGATTTAGGCTAAATGCATTTTAGGTTAAATCGGATTTAGGCTAAATGCATTTTAGGTTCAATGGGATTCAGTACAAAAATTAGATTTAGTAAATCCTATTTAACCTAAAAAGCATTCAGCCTAAATCTTATTTAACCTGAAATGCATTCAGCATAAAACCATCCTAACACCCAAATGGTTTTAGGTTAAATGCATTTCAGGTTACATAAGATTTAGGATGAATGCATTTTAGGTTAAATAGGATTTAGGTTAAATGGGTTTTAGGCTTAATGCATTTTAGGTTAAGTGGGATTTAGGTTAAAAAGGTTTTAGGCTAAATGTATTCTAGGTTAAATGGTTTCTAGGTTTAATGGAATTTAGGCTGAATTGATTTTAGGTTAAATGAGATTTAGGCTGAATGCATTTTAGGTTAAATAGGATTTAGGTTAAATAATATTTAGGTTCAATCGGATTTAGGCTAAATGCATTTTAGGTTAAATCGGATTTAGGCTAAATGCATTTTAGGTTCAATGGGATTCAGTACAAAAATTAGATTTAGTAAATCCTATTTAACCTAATATGCATTTAGCCTAAATCTTATTTAACCTGAAATGCATTCAGCCTAAAACCATCCTAACACCCAAATGGATTTAGGTTAAATGCATTTTAGGTTACATGAGATTTAGGCTGAATGCATTTTAGGTTAAATGGAAATTAGGTTGAATAAGAGATAGGTTAAATGCATTTTAGGTCTAATAAAATTTAGATTTTAGGTGAAATGTGACTTAAGTTTAATGATATTTAGGTTAAATAGGTTTTAAGCTAAATATATTTTAGATTAAATGGTTTCTAGGTTAATGAAGTTTAGTTTAAATCGGATTTAGGCTAAATGCATTTTAGGTTCAATGGTATTCAGTACTAAAATTAGATTGAGTAAATCCTATTTAACCTAAAATGCATTCAGCCTAAATCTTATTTACTCTGAGATGCATTCATCCTAAAACCATCCTAACACTCAAATTGGTTTTAGGTTAAATGCATTTCAGGTTACATGATATTTAGGCTGAATGCATTGTAGGTTTAATAGAAATTAGGTTAAATGTGAGTTAGGCTAAATGCATGTTAGGTCTAATAGGATTTAGGTTACATGTGTTCTAGGCTGAATCCATTTTAGGTTGAATGGGATTTAGGTTAAATAAGATTTAGGGTAAATAGGTTTTAGGCTAAATGCAGTTTAGGGTAAATGATTTCTAGGTTAAATGAAGCTTAGGTTAAATGGGTTTTAGGCTGAATGCATTTTAGGTTAAATGGGATTAAGGTTCAATGAGATTTGAGTTGAATGGAATTTAGGTTAAATAAGATTTAGGCTGAATGAATGTTAGGTTAAATGTGATCTAGGCCGAATGCATTTTAGATTAAATATGATGTAGGCTGAAGGCATTTTACGGTAAATGGGATTTAGGCTGAATGCATTTTACGTTAAATGGGATTTGGTTAAATGATATTCAGGTTAAATGCATTTTAGGTTAAATGAGAATTATGTTAAATAAGTTTTACGTTAAATGGGTTTTAGGCTGAGTGCAATTTAGCTTAAATGGAATTTATTTTACATGGGATTTAGGGTTAATAAAATTTAGACTAAATTCATTTTTGGTTTAATGGGATTTAGGCTGAATCCACTTAAGGTTATATGGGTTTTAGGCTGAATGTATTTTAGGTTAAATGGGATTTAGGCTGAATGCATTTTAGGCTAAATGTGTTTTTGTCTGAATGCATTTTTATTTAAATGTGTTTCAGGCTAAATGCATTTTAGGTTAAATGGAATTTAGGCTGAATGAATTTTAGGTTAAATGTGATCTAGGCCGAATGCATTTTAGGTTAAATAGGATTTGGTTAAATGAGATTTAAGTTAAATGAATTTTAGATTGAGTGCATTTTAGGTTAAATGGGATTTAGGTTAATTGAATTTTATGCTATATGGTTATGGGCTGAATTTGATTTATGCTAAATGGGTTTTTCGGGAATACCTATTCATGCGTCTCTAAAAAATTAACCTTTTTCTAATTACTAATTTTAAATTGCTATAATTACAAAACATAATATAAAGTACAGGTAATATAAAGAAAAACTGAGTGATAAAAATCTCGTCTTGTTTTAAGTGTTGACGTCCAATGACAAGATGACACAATATTTAAGATGATGATTGATCGAGAATAATATAGTGAATGAAAAGTGCAATAAATCTGTAAGGAAGTGAGTGATTGATATTTCAGATGAGTGGGAGCGCGAGTACAATAGACTGGCGAAAAGTGTCATAAGCTTTGGATGCTCCTTGAAGGGCTTAACCTTGGATTATTTTGAGGTGGGTGGACAATAATAATAATTGGAGAATTTTTCTTAGGCGTGGCTCGGATGGTCGTCAGAGCTGAAAGATGCTATAAAAGCGACTCTCGTAGATTGTCGAGGCGCACTCACAACAAAGACGGTTCGTCGTCGGTGGTGTCTTCGGATTACGGCCATGAGGCTCTTCGTAAGTGCGATTCTTTACGAGCAAAAAGTTTCAAGCTCCGTTCAATGACTTCGATGGGAGAGTTCAACGCGCGAACATTAGTGTCTTCAAATGCGTGAACCTGACTCAAAAAAATCATAAGTGTTGCACTCAAACGCTCTGGTCGTATTGGAGCAAAAAAAAAACACTCACTAATCAACAAACTAAATTAATCTCATTCATTGTGTTATGAAATAATAACAAATTCATTTAACTTGGCATTTATTAGAAAATTTTTTTTTCCAAATTTAAAAATCGGATGTTTTTCTTTTTTCTTGTTATTTTTTAAAACTCATCAATATTAAACTAACTGCTTAATTGATCAAGATGTTTCTTCAATATTTAAGAACCTTTAGAGTAAATAAAAATAATTTTTTTACAATTTAAAAACCTATTTGGTAAAGCAAATTATTTGAGGTTTTAGTTTAGTATTTAGCTACTAAACTTTTTCTAATAATAAACAACCTTTTTTATTTCGTTTTTATTTTGGTTTGGAAAATGATTTTGTAATATAAAAGTTCTTCTTTAGTAAATCAAGACATTTTTTCAGTAGTGAGGAACCTCTGTAATAAATTATATTATATTATTAAATTTAAAGAGCATTTTTAGTAAACCAAAATATTTCTTCGTTTATTCAGAAAGTTATTTGATAAATTAAAAACTCTTTTTCAGTTTTAAAGAACAACATTCATTATTGTTATTAATTTTTATTTATAATTTTTCGGTGTAAAAGAATCTCATTAATGGAAGAAAACAATTTTTTATTCTTTTTCTTTAGTAAATGAAGAAATTTCTATAATATTGAAGAATTTATATAATATATATTTAACATTTAAAAACCTTTTTAAAAAAGCTAGGTAAATAAATTTTATCAATTTTAAAGACCATTTTAAATACAATAAAACATTACTTTAAAATTAAGAAACCTCTTTAATTGATCTAAATATTTGACAAAAATTGAAAAACCCTTTTAATAAACCCATTTTTTTCAAAATTAAAGAAACTCTTTCTAAACCAAAAATTTCTTTAATATTCCAGAAGCTATTTATAAATTAAAAAATTCTTTAATAAAATCCTTTAATATTAAAGAATCTCTTTATTAAATCAAGACATTTCTTCAATATTGAATAACCTCTTTATTTCTTTGTTTATTCAAAAACATCTTTAATATTAGAGAATTTATATAAATTCTTATTTTAATAATATTTATTACTTTTAATAATATTTCTTCAAAACTTAAAAATAAATTAATGTCTTTAATATTGGAGAATTTATATAAATTCTTATTTTAATAATATTTATTACTTTTAATAATACTACTTTAAAAATTAAAAACTTTTCTTTACTTTTAAGAAATCGTATGTGTTATTATTATTACTTTTTTTTTAATAATTTTCCACTATACAGTAATCACATTAATGAAACAAAACAATTTTTTTTTCTTTTTCTTTAGTAAATGAAGAAGTTTCTTTAAAATTGAAGACTTTATATAATAGATCAAAATATTTCTTCAAAATTTTTATAAACCAAAAAAAACCGAAATAAATAAATTTTCTCATTTTTAAAATCCATTTTTAATACAACATTAAAAAATTACTTTCAAATAAAATAAACTTTTTAATTGATGTAAAGTAATTCACAAAAATTGAAAGGGCCTTATAAGAAACCAAAAAGTATTTTCAAAATTAAAGAAAATCTTTCTTAATTAAATAATTTCTTCAATATTCAAGATTCTCTTTATATATCAAAAAATTTCTTCGATATTCAAGAATCTCTTTAAGTGTCAAAAAATGTCTTTAATATTGAAGAATGTCTTCATTAAATCAAGATATTTCGAAATATTGAAAAACCTTTTTATTTAATCAAGACATTTTTTCATTATTAAAAAAGCTCTTTATTTAATTAAAACATTTAATCTGTTTATATAAAACCGCTTTAATAAATTAAAGAATCGTGAATTTTTTAAAGAACTTTTTTTGTTCGTACTTGTTTGATAAATATAAAATTTCAGTATAAAATAACCTTATAAATAAATTAAAACTATTTTTCAATATTAAATTACTACTTTAATTAATTAGAACGTTTTTTTAATATTCAAGAAACTATATTATACATCAAAATATTTCTTCGAAATTAAAAAACTCTACAATAAACCAAAATATTTTTAATATGAAATACGATTTTTTATTAATTATAACATCAGATTAATATTAAAAACTCATTTCTAAAAAATCTGTAATTGAAATCTAAAATTAAGAATCTGAAAATTAAAAAACCTTCTTATTAAAGAAAATATTTTGTCAATATTAAAAAACCTTTTTAAATAATTCAAAATAAATCTTCCAACTTAAATAACCTACTTTATTTATATTTTTCACAAAATTAATTTTTCAAATCAAAAATCTCATTATAAAACAAAACAATTTTTTAAACTTTGAAGCACTTTTTTCATAAATCTAATAAATCAAGAAGTTTCTTGAGTATTTAAAAACCTTGTGATAAATCAAAATATTTCATAAATTTCAAAAAACCTTTCAAAAAAAAACAATAAATTTTCTAAATTTTGTAAATCATTATTTTATGAAATCAAAACAAAATTTTTAATTTTCAATAACCTTTTTTATGAATCTATATCATTTTTCAAAATATAAAAATTTTAAAAATCCAAATATTAATAAAATTTTACATTTTTCTCCAATAATGTTTTATTGGAGAAAAATGTTAAATTTTTCTGAAAAAAAAATTAAAATAAAGAAGTTTCTGATTCAATTGAAAAATCTCTTTAATAAACTGAAAAGCTGATTTAATAAATTCAGAAGTCTTGTCTCAATAAATTAAATATCCTTTTAAAGAATTGAATACCTCTCAAAAAAATTAATTATCTCTTAAATAAATTAAATATTTTTTTCCAATTAACTTTTAAAGTTCCGTAAATTAAAAAATCTGTCAATTATTGAAAAATCTCTTGAATGTTTTCAGCACAATTATTTTTACTGCTTACAACATTGTTAATCCAAAATGATAAATTTCAGAAAATTTCTTTTGAAAGTGCTAAAAGAAGTTAATAATTTTCATTCTGTTTTCAAAGACTTTTATGAATGTGTAATAAAAATTATAAATCTTCTGAAAGTAAAGGCGCATGTGATTTTATTGTAAAATACGGTCGCTTTCATAAATCTGTGATCAAATTTATGTGAATTTTATGAAATTCTGAAAAATTGTGTCCCTTTTTTGCAAAAATGATAAACGACTCATTATTTACTTAGAAAATAATTTAAATTTCATTGTATTCGTTCGCTAATTATTTTCCGAATTTAAAAATAAGTGCCAAGTAAAAACAACTTTTTTATCATTAAAAAGTAAAGTTACTAATTAAATGAAATAGTATACAAGTAAATAAATAAATTAATAAAAAAAAGCAAATAAATGAACAAAACAAAATTCTAATCAGTAGAAAATCCCAAGTGTAGTCAGACAACTTTTTTCTCATAATTTTTTTATTTATAAAAAAATACAACTAGAGCGTTTTTGTGTTAACTTTCGGAGTCGAATGATTAATATTCTTCACGCTATTTATAAAACAATTTTAAAATTTCAAAAGAAAAAACTGCAAAAATACAATAAAACTTATTAAAAAGGATAACATAAAAATTCTGAAAAAATATTCGAATTTTATCAAGATGTTCTTCTCTCGTCTTAGTGTATATAAGAAATGGATATTAATGTAAAAATAATTTATTCATCGATTACGTGTAAGATTGAAAAATTACAAAATATTTAACAAATTAATTCATTATTAATAAATTTATTTTTGCATTATAGGTGTTTGTGAATTAACTGGAAAAATATTCATCGCATATAAATGTACCTACTTCATTATGTAAATTAGTGTGTATTAATATTGATTTATGTAATTACTAATATGACTCACACTTTCAATAAAATTTCTTTAATTCATGTAATTTCTTCTAGTTTTATTTGCACTCACTCTTTACCTTGATTAACACACAATTAACTACTCATTAATGTGTTTTTAGTTTAATTAATTTATTTTTTATTTTATTTTTAGCTTAATTATTTTTTTTTTATTTTTTTTTTAATTTAATTACCTTACTAAATTTCAATTTGTTCCAATCAATTTACTTCCTAATACTAATTAGTAACTAAAATTATTCGATTTTAATAATTTTACAAAACATTTTTCTGTAACAATTTAAAATTTTTCGATTTTTTCCAAATATTCTCACTAAATAATAAATATTTTCATCTTCGATATGATTACGTTACTTATATTTCTTCAATTTTATCACAAATTTTTCTCTCATATCTTCAATTTTATTTTTTATCAAATGATTTATTTCGTATTTTAATTTTACAAATGTTTTTATATTTAATTTGAAGATAATGTTTGAAACCGAAATTTAATTTTTTTAAACAGTTTTTCAGAATTAAAACTTAAAAAATTTGGAAGTATAGAAAAATATTTGCAAATTCAAAATCACCGTCCATTTTAGAAAATCGTAAAAAGTTCCGTAAAAATTATCATTAAATTTAATAATTAATTAATTACCTAAAGTACTAATCTCTTCTAAAATCCTTTATCTTTAATCTTTTTTAAAAAATCAACTCATTTGTTTGTTTCATTTTCTATCTACTTACAATAATATTTGCACTAACGACATAAATCTTTTAAAACACCACAGCTATCTGTTATTATAATAAACATTATCTTTTGTTTCGTGTAATGATTCATGTAATTTTCTCTCGACTCGACATCTGCGAATCGCGAAAGGGAAATCAAGTGAAAATAGTAGTTATTTTTCTCTTAAAGAAACTTAGAAATAAAACGCGTGGGGAGATGACTTAACGCCTCTGCTTTTATCCTAGAACTCCGGAACAAGTTCATGGTCATAATTCTCACACGTTCGTTCAATGACTTCATATCGTCTAAGAATGCATGCAATAAATTCGTTTTATTACAAAACCAAAGATAATTCATGATTTTTTTTTCATTAAACAGCTTGTATTTACAAAATTTTATGTTTCTGTTCATTTTTTTCGCTCTTTATTTTTATTCTTTGTTTACATTTTTTCATTTTATTCTTTATTTACATTTTTTTATTTTTTGCTTTATTTATATTCTTTCTTTTTATTCTTTCTTCATGTATTTTCATTTTATTCTTTGTTTATTTCCTTTCTTTTTACACTTTATTAATATTATTTCCTTTTATTGTTCATAAATTATCAAACTTTCACCGTTTAAAAATTCACACAAATTTCATTCTTTACTTATGAGAATGTCAAGTATAATTATTAGCGCCAAGAAAACGCGTGGTGTAATTTTTTTCCACTGAAATTGGAAAATGATAATCAATTTTTATTGTAGGTTTTTTGTGTAGGATTTAGTTTTCATATTATTGGAAAAAGAAGGATGTGGTTTTTTTAATGTCGATGAAAGTGAAGTTTAATAAAAAAGTATGTTTAGAAAAACAATATTTAAAAGATTATAAAAAAGTGTATTTAAATAAAGTAAATTCAAAAAAGTATATTTTTTCGGTTTGATAAAAAAAAGATAATTTTATCAGTTTATCAGAAAAGACAGTATTACTTACGTCTAGGAGCAATGTATTTCGGAAAGAAAACTATTTGTCAATATTTTATGACTGTTGAACTAAAAATAAATATAAAATTCTCTTCATAAGAAAATTGAGAAACCAATCAACGGTACACGAAAAGAAAATTAATTCAAAATTTTATTAAAACGTCTTATAATTTAGGGAAAAAGTTCCGGAAAGCGAAATTCACATACAAGAAATATTAAGTTTCAAAAAAAAACCATTAGTTTAAACTGTTTTAAATTAGTTAGTAATGAATAACTAATTTTAAACTTTAATATAGTTTGTAGCAAATTTAATATAATTTTTTTAAGATTAGAAATCATCAATCTGAATTTTTCTCTTTTTGATCCTTTTTTCTTAATTTCTAAAACAATTTTATAACAATTTTAATTTATTTTCTTTCCGTGTATATTTACCCCAACAATTTAATTTTTCTCGAGGAAAAATGTATTTTCCTTGAATATTCAGTAGTTGCGCAATCACAGGTGCAAATTATACGTTTTGTGCTTATGATCATAATAATAATTAAAGTTCTAATATCTAGACAATTGTCAACCCACAGGATTCTCGAAAGGAGATATCATTAATATAAATGTTAAATACACGATTTTCCATAGGAGAGGAAATTTGCACGATATGATTGCACCATTTACAAAAGGCGTCTCTGAATCATCTTGCTACCTACATAGACACTTTTAATTATTAAAAAAATTGAAAAAAGTTGTGCACTTTTAAATGCTTATTTTGATATAACGATACCAATTTTTATCTCTTCAAATAGATATACATTGATTATGATGTTTGATAACGTGATACAAACTTTTAACCCTTAGAAGCGAAATAGATTTTAATTAATTATGATGTGTGATAAAATGATACTAATTTTTATTCCATAAATAATAATCATTCATAGTGATATGATACTAGTTAAGATTCTTTAAAATGATACATTGGTTTTATAGTAAGATACAAGGTCTTTAAGATGATTTTTGAATTTTTGAGATAATACCAATTCAGTGCTTCTTTAGGATTTAATATCGATTGAATTTTATTTGGATAATACCAATTGGCATTTTTTAAGATGACATATTGGTTAAACATATTGATATGGCACGTATCATGATATGATCCAGTTCATATTTTTTAAGATTGATATCATATTACGACACCAATTTAATTTGGATGATTGATATCCTGATACCGTTTCGTGTTCCTAAAATAAAACATTGGTATTGTACAATATACCAACATTCTTTAAAATAATACAAGTATCATGATACGATATGAATTAATATTTCTAAATCTATATATTAAAATCATTGTATGATGCAACTCCATTCTTTAAAACCATACAACACAAAACCTAAAAATATCAAAACGTTGCATTTTTACATCAATGATCTAAAAAACAGTATTGTTAGGCAAAATAGATTACAGGAATTATGATGTTTGATATTACGATACCAATTTTTATTCGTTAAAAATTAAACCATTGATATATTGATATAGTATAAGATACCAGGTCCCTTTCCGTAAGATGATACCAATTTAGTTTTTTTAGGATATGGTATTGATTCAATTTCCTTTGGATAATACTAATTGGCATTCCTTAAGATAATATATTGACATGTTCAATATATCGATATGACAAAGTGTCATGATATAGTCCAATTCATATTTTCTAAATCCGTACATTAACATCATATTACGACGCCAATTTAATTTGGATGATGTGTTTAAAAGGATGATTGATATCCTGATACAATTTCTCATTCCTTAAAATAAAAATTGCGTCGTACAATATTCTAGCCAGATACTTTAAAACCATACAAATATTAATTGACAGTAAATTAACATTTACTGTCAATTAATATTTCTTAAGCCTATGTATTAAAATCTTGGTATGACACAACTCCAGATTTTTTAAAACCATACAGTATGATACGAGTTTATAATTCTTAGAATATTACATTGGTATAAGCATTAAAACGTTGCATAACGATATCATTTTTACGATCAATTGTGAGAAATGATCTAAAAAATGGTATCATTAATCAACGCTTTACTGCTTTTAGGTTTTGTGTATGTTCAATATCAACTATCCTTAAGATTTATTTATTTTCTTACATGATTCAATTTTTTTAAGATGCTATTGATACAATTTCCTTTGGGATTACCAATTTCCAATCCTTAAGATAACATATAGAACTGATGAACATATTAATATAATATGGTACAAGCCGATTAATAATTTTTAACTCGTCACAATGGTTTCATGTTACTTGGTATGGTACTTTGGTACTAACTATTAAACTACTCAAAAGATTATTAATATCCTAATATACCATTTCTCATTTCCTAAAACGAAACATTGGTAACATTGTTTAAAAATCATTCTTTACAATGATACACCGGTATCATGTTACGATATCCATTAACAATCCTCGAGTCTATGCATTCATATAATTATACAATACAACTCCAAATTATCTAAAATCACACATTAATACCATACAATCATACCAGTTGACTATCCTTAAGATACTAACTTCGTATCAATATCCGTTTCACATTCCAGAAGATGATACATCGATCCCATCTTAAAGAATATTATCCCAACCTGATTGTTAAGGGAGATTTTACATCAACTTATTTTCTTAACATTTAATTTACAATTTATTGTTTAAGTTATAACAAAGGTCAAATATATTTATGAATTTATTGAAACGTTAGTTCACAACCTTCTTCTAAATTTTGTCACGTCATTTTTAAAATTTTATAAGGGAGACTAAGATATTGTGAACTCAAAATTTATGTTTATAGTCGATAGAAAGGAAAGAACTCATAAACCTATAGATTTTTGTTGCAAAGATAGTCACGTTACTGAAAATTCATTATAAATTCAGGGTCATTTTAACTCCATTAAGAGAGTCTTTAAGGATCTCTGTGAATCATCTGTCGCCGTTACTTTCAGTCCTAATCCTTAGCATAAACGACCATTTATGGAATATTCGCCATTTTTAGAGCGTTTTCAATTTCTCCCACTTTGTTACTTTTGCTCTACGAAAGATCACTCCCTGTATATTTAGCATTCAAAACTCAGCTTTCGGACTTGAAACTTGTATTTACTCGCGATTTGCAACTCATCAATGTAACTTGATATTTTAACCTTTAAATATATTTATTGTTTAGTAACATGAGATCTATTCATTTTTTAAACCTGTGCGAATATTATTAATTTAATATCGTGATATGAGAAGTTTTCTCATATGTATCAACACTGATAATGATCTTGTTGTAATACCCAATCCATGCCAATTTATTTATTTAATAATGAATCTTTAATTCTAGATTGTTCTACTCGTCTCGGTCATTTGGACAGCCTGCGAAGCAAAATACGACGACAATGGATTCAAGTATGAGGGACCACCTGCGCCCTTGGCGGAAGATGGACGAGTGATGGACACACCGGAAGTGGCTCATGCTCGGGCAATGCATCTAGCAGCTCATGCCGAGGCTCTTCAAAGATTGGCACAGGTGCCCACACCTCCGGAAACCTACGAGGACACTCGTGGAGATGGTCTTTATCAAGATACATCCTATGTTTCTTCAATCGGCTCTAGAAACTATTTGGGATCATTAAATCCTCTCACCTATGATGGCCAGAAGGTAACAAACTTTTATAAAAATATCTTATAAAAGATAAATTATTATCTCATTTTTAAAGAATTGGAATGAGAATGGTTTCTTAAACAGAAAATATAGGGATGAGGATCTGACACAGACTAATACAAATTTATCAAAATGTTATGGTCTTCCTAAGATTCATAAAACTAATTATCCATTCAGACCAGTTATTTCAACTATAGGTTCTCCCACTTATTTTCTTTCAAAAACTATGTTTAACTTACTTAACGATACTATTAAAAAACCGAAATCATAAATAATAGTTATGAATTTAAAAACATTATTGAAAACATGGTTATTCCTAATGATCAAATTCTATTTAGCTTAGACTTAAAATCATTATACATTCCTAGATTTACTTCTAATCAGAGATGATAATAAACTTATCACTGATTGGTATAAAAAACCGACATTTCCTGGAAGATTACTAAATTTTAATTCACAGCACCCTTTTTCTCAAAGAATTGCTATTATTTTAAATTTAACAGATCAAGCCATAAAACTTTCCCATAAAAAATTCCATAGAAAGAACATTGATTTCATTACCTATCTCTTGACTAATAACAATTATCCTATACACATTGTTAATAAATATATTAAAAAACGAATGCATGTGATTGAATCTAATCAAAAATCTAATAATAATAACTTTCTATATAAAAGAATGCCAAAAGTTTTCTTACCTTACCAAAACAAACTTTTTGAAAAAGTTTCTAATAATTTAAAAAACTTCAATATTTTAACAATATCTACGACTAACAACAATAATAAAAATGATTTAGTTAAAAAAGGAAAAGACAAAAATAGAAAATCTGAGATTACTAATACAGTTCATAAACTTAATTGTATAAATTGCCTGTATCATATATTGGTGAGACTAAGAGAATGGTAGGTGTAAGAATCAATGAACACAAAACTTCAAAAAGTAAAAATAATGCAATATTTAAACATAAGACTGAATATAACCATGATTTTGATTATGACAACTTTTTTATCCTAGATAGAGAACCAGTTGAAAATAAACGTTTGACTTCCGAAATGATACACATAAAGTTGGAAGAATATCCGATTAATAGAAAAGATGACGTTATGAATCTTAGTAATATTTATTCCCATTATCTCTTAGATTTAAAATCTTGGACATGATGTTTTTTATTTCCCTAGGGAAGTAGGATTATTTGTACTGGTTTGTTTTCGAACCTTTGATTTTTTATTTCTTTATTTCATTTATTTATTTATTATTTTGACATTGTTTTATTAACATTTTTGACTTTATATTGATATTACAATTTGTTCTGTTTCCGTTGTTAATGATGTTTTGATTTTTAATTTATCGACGAGTATTGTGACTTTAATATTATTGTCAGTTGATAGCCCAGTGCCGTTGTGGCAACTTGTCTACAATATTTATATTTAAAATTTATTGACTTTATAATGATTGTACTTTATATATATTTTTTTTAACAAATCTGTTAAAGGTAATTTCACTCTTATAAACTAATTTTTTAATGTTAAAAATTCTTCGTATTTTTTGTATACTTTGTTTATAATTTTATTAATAAAAAAATTTTTTAGTTTTTGATGAGGACAGCATAGCTGCCGAAACGTTAAAAAACATATGTGTGTTTTATTGACTCGGAGTGATTGATAAATTCCTATGAATTAATAACTTCACCGAGTGATAAATTCTTTTTAAAATAATCTTATAAAAATCTTTAACGTCCGAGAATAAATATTAAAAAGGAGCAAGTAAAAACGAAGTCATTCGGACAAAGTTGTTTAATGTTTAAAATATGTACTCCAACGTTTCGAAATCTAAATGATTTCCTCTTCAGGGAGTCTGACAATTAAATAAAATAAAATTGGTACTATTAAAAATCTTGTTGACACAGCAGTAATGCTTTCTGATAAGAGATTTCATATGAAAAATATTAATTTAGTAAAATCTTTTTTAAAATTAAATAATTAGCCGACAGAATTTATAAACAAATATATTAATAAAAGAATAATAGAAATTAATAACAGAAATATAACCTCAGTTAACAATAATGATGACAATAAAAATTTTAAGAAAATAGTTTTTCCTTATTATGGAACTTTGTCTGAGAATGTTAAAAGGTTACTTAAACCTTTTAATATCAAAACTGTTTTTAGTGTGAATTCTAAACTTGATGCTTTTATTAAATTGGGGAAGGATCCTCTTGAGAGACTGAATCAATGTGGTTGCGTTTATAAATTTAAATGTAATTGTGGAAAAACGTATGTAGGACAAACTAAACGTCCTTTTCATATTCGTAGAAAAGAACACATAGATAATTTTGATTTGAATGAAAAATACCACAATGTTATGACTATACATGTTAATAGTTCTGGTGATGACACTTCATATTTTATCAAATGGGATGATTTCAAATTTTTACAATTTGAACCTCACCATAAAAAAAGACCTATTGCTGAAATGTTTTTTATTAAAAAAGAAGGGAACAATAGTCTAAATAAGATCACGGATTTAAAGAATTTTGATAAATCGTATGAAATGATGTTTGAATTTTATTTCGGATAATTTAAAATAGATAAGGAGAGAAATTCTTTGTGAATTTAATTCTTCATTAATTATTTATTCTTTTTTTTTTTTTAATTTAAATTTTTAATTTTATTTTAGTTTCTCTGACTCCAAACAATGTTTACCTCGATATTTTTTATTTATTGACCTACATATATATGTATATGGGGATTTTTGACTAATGATATCTCAGGAAATTATCAAAGGAAGAATTTTTTATGTTTTAACTTGGTATGAGATTTTTCTTTTTGTCATCGTTATTATTATGTATATTGTCTCTCTTTGATCAAATAATTATAATTTTTATTTTATTTAATTGTCAGACTCCCTGAAGAGGAAATCATCTAGATTTCGAAACGTTGGAGTACAGATTTTAAACATTAAACAACTTTGTCCGAATGACTTCGTTTTTTCTTGCTCCTTTTTAATAAAAATATCCCTAATATTCTCACCTCTAAAATATTAAAAACTCGATGAAAATCATTTTTCGATTTTTGATGATATGTATTATTTCGATACCTCTTGTTCTATCTTTGAGTAGCTGTTAGTACCGGTCTTAATCAATTTTGATCTAACCTTCTTTGAAATTCTTTGAAAAAAAGTCTTTTTTTAATATTTTTTTATTCCTTTGATTTTGTGATAATAGTATTTAATTAAACATTTTTTTCAAAAGTTATTTTTGAAAAAAATTCTCCTGGCTGCTAGAGTAGTTTCAAAAAAAAACCTTTGTATTATTTTCTTTTTGCTTAAAAGTTAATTAAAGTTTTTGAAAAATAATAACTCAAAGAAATGGAAGATGCAACATTGCAAAGTTTGTTTTAAAAACTTTTAGAGATATAAAAGTAATTTATAAAATTCAAATAAATGTAGTTTAGAATGTTTAGAATGTTTGAATTCCCGAAAATTATTAACAAGTTTCATATTCCGATTTTATAGAATATACATTTTGAAATTAACCTAAGAACATAAAATAAAATGATGTTTATTATTTCAGAAATGATTTGAATTTTTATAAAATTTTGATAATTGCAGATTTTTTTTTATACATAGAAGTATTTAAATATTAAGTGTTGGCAAAACAATTTCTTTTAAGTCTGAATATGTTCAGAATTACAATAACTTCTAGTACATATGTACCAGTATTATTAAAAAAAACTTTTAAGAAATCCCAACAAAATTTCTTCAAAAATTGTTTCAAATTTTCCCCATAAATTTCTATACGAAAATTCATAAAAGGTATTTTTGATGTTTTTCTGGAGTTTTGGTAGAAATTTGTTAAAAAATGATGGAAGAATTTTTTATAACTTTTTTCATAGAATTGTTTCACGTGGATTAATAAAAAAAGAATGAACTATTACCTATACTTTGTACGTTTAAAGAAGTAAATTATTTACTAAGAAATAAGTAAATTGTTATATAAAAATTATGAAAAAGGTGAAATATTGAAGTAACCAAATTTACTTCTAATAAATCAAAGTAAAGTTTTAACTTTATTTTCCAACTAAAGTTGAACATCAATCGATAAATTAAAAAACTTTCATCATTCTAATAATTATCAAAAAGGTAGTTAAAAATTAATTAATAACTTTGACTTTTACTATGATTGTGAAAAAAATGTAAATTTATTGAAAAAAGGTGAAAAGAGGAGAAAATATAGGATTTTAGATGTTTTAGGAAAATTTTTCTAAATAAGGGGAAACATGAGTTTGTCGACCTGCATGATTTGAAATGGATTAAACCAAAATAGAATTAAAATTGTTTTCTTGAAACAAAGGGAATTATGATGCAAGGGACAATTTATTTGTTACGTGAGTCTAGCAACATTGTTATTGAGAAATTAGAAAAAAAGGGTTAAAAAGAGCAGAACAATGTGTCAATCAAGTGATGTAAGAGAGTCATCAATTTTGTTGTTCTGATATTTATTTTGCGGGTGATATTAAAGAGTAATAATAGAGAAGGCAATTGCAGGTGTAATAACTGGTCATTACATTTTATATTAACGATTCACATGGAGCCTCCCTTCTTCCATGGGAAGAAGTGAGGAAATCGGATGAAGTACCTTTAACATTTGACTAGGCCCAATTATGAAACAGTTATTACTTTTAATCACTTCATTCGCCACTTTTACTTCCAGAAAGCAATTTTATTGAATTTTCTCCAAACTGAGGATTTTCTTTTGGATTTAAGAAATCATTACAGATGTTCAATTTATTGATCTGACGAAACAATTTATTTGGGTCGAATAAAATTTCATTGATCTAATTAAGTGATTTACTTGTCTTTTATACATTAAATCTACATTAAAATTTATACTAAAATCTACACTAAAATCTACACACTAAATTGACATTAAAATAGATCCTTACTAAATATTTCGGTTAAAAATCTCCAGTTGTTTTAAAAAGTTATTCTGGTAAATTTTACCGTAATTTTCAGTTGAAAATGGAAAAAAATATTTAATTAGAACATTTCAACTACAAATTTTTCACAAGAAATTATAACTGGATTTTTTAATGCATTTACCCGGGATTTATTCAACAAAATGGGTTTAGTAATTGTCACCGGAATTTTTTTTTTTCAGTGTGTAGTTTTGAACAAATTAAATATTTACTTGGATAAGTATTTTATTTTATCATATTTAATAAACAGTTATTTGTGTACAATTTAAATTGTTTAATACAAAAAAACTTAATAATTTGGAACAAATAAATAATGATTTAAATCGATTATGAATATTATTAGTCAATAACGTATTTCAGGCAATTCATTAATTAATTGTTCTAAATAAATAATTACTTTTGTTCAGATTATTTATTTATTATAAACTGAAATAATAATTAATTGTTTTAAATAATAAAGTGTTAGCATTAAAATCATTCATTATTCATAGAAAATAATTTAGCTTACTTGAATCAATAAGAAAATTATTCTGTTACATAATTATCTAATTAAAAATGCAATAAATAAATTAGTAAAAAAAAGTACAATAAATAAATTAATTATTTTCAGTAAATCGTTATTTCTTTTAAGAAATCATTTATTTTTAGTTTAAAATAATTATTTAACTTGATTATAATTTTAAGCAAACCAAATTTGTATTTTATTTATATTTTTTTAACAAAATCCAACAAAAACAATTTACACGGTATTTTAAAAAACAAGTTGGCTATTGTTTGTCAAATTTGCAGTAAAATATTTTTTTTTTACCAAATTAAAAAAAATACAAAATCTTAAGTAATTATTATCTAACACCAAATTTAAGCTCAGAATAATTTTATTTTTGTACAACTGGAGCTTTTAATTTAAATTATAATCATATTTTTCCCTATTTTTAATTTTTTTCATCAATTTTCAATTACTTTATTAATTTACAATAAATTGTCATGGTCCTAAATTTTGTTAATTTAAAAAGTTTCCAATCATTTTGTTCATTTATAATTCATTTCTCAGCCTTTAAATACATTTTTTTACTTACATTAATTTTCCTCAATTTTACTAATTTTCTTTAGCTTTCAATTACGTTTTTTTTTTACTTTGAATTTTTATTTATTATTCATTTAATTTCTTTAAAGCTTCAATATTATATTCTATAATTTGTTCAAACATAGGTTCATCATCATATTCATCAATTTTTACATTTATCACCTGTCTGCAATATTAAAACTATACTTTTTTATTGTTTTAAATATTGCATTCAATTTTCATTACGTTTTTTTTAACTGCAATTGTATTCTTTACTTTTCTCAATGATTTTCTTTAAATTTGGATTACATTCTTTTATGTTTTCAACTATTAATTTTTTCCTCAATCTTCAACTATTCTCCTTAATTTCAGTTATGTGTTATATTTCTTAGATTATTTTCTTTGATTTTAAAAAAAAACCTTCAATTTTCGATTCTTCACCTCAATTTTCAATAAATTTTGCCTAATTTTAATTTTCTTCCTTTTTTTTTATTTTCTTCGATTTTTAAAGTTAACCTTAACTTTTGAAGATTTTTTATTTGGTTTCCAAAAAATAACATTCAGTTTGCAATTATTTTTGATATTTTTCAATCTTTTCCCTTAAATTTTTAACTATTTTTTTAACTACAATTAAAGTATTTTTTTCCAATTACTTTCTTTGATTTTCAAAAATAAACTTCAATTAATAAAAATATTTTTTTTTTATTTTTAATTACATTTATTAATTTGTCTGTAAGTTTTACTTCAATTACCGTTTACTTTCGTTACTTTTCAATTTTTTTTCTCAATTTCCAATTATTTTCCAAAAGTTTAATTATATTTCTCTTTTTTCAATGATTTTCTTAGATTTTTAGAAAGAACCCTTTAGTTATTAATTATTTTCTACAACTGAATTATATTCCTTAATTTTTAAAAATACTTTCTTCAAATGTAAATTATTTTTTCTAGTTTTTTAATAATAACTTTCAATTTTTTCCTTCAGTTCCTATAATATAATTTTAAAATGTGTTTTCATTTTTCTTTCAAGTTTCAATTTATTGTATTCTTTTACTATTTCCATTCCGCAAGCCAATATTTATTTATTTTCTTTACATTTTAATTAGATTTTTAAATTTATTCAATTATTATTCTCAATCTTCAATTTTTTCTTTTTTTTTCAATTACTCTGCGTTATTTTCGTTATTTTTCAATGTTTTTACTCAATTTCCAATTATTTTCTTTAAGTTCAACTATATTTCTCTTTTTTGAATTATTTTCTTTGATTTTTGAAAAGAACCCCGCAATTTCCTCAATTATTTTTTACAACGTAAATTATATTCTTTAATTTAATGTCAATTATTTTGCCTAGTTTTTTAATAATAACTTTCAAGTTTTTCTATTTTTGTTTTCAATTTCATTAATATAATTTTGAAATGTGTTTATTTCCTTCAACTTTAAATTTATTATATTCTTTTACTATTTCCATTCTTCTAACCAATATACATTTTTTCTTTACAATTTCAATTATATTCTTCGATTTGTTCAATTATTGTCACGTTCAGTTTTTAATTTTTTTCATTTATCAATTTTTTTTACACAATTTTTAATTATTTTCCTTAAGTTCAATTATATTTCTTTTTTTTTTGGATTATTTTCTTTGATTTTCAAAAAGAACCTTCAACTTTGGATCCGTCGCCAACAAATTTTGCTTAATTTTAATTGTATTTCTTTTTTTTTTTAATTTTCTTTGATTTTTAAAATTAACCTTAACTTTTTGAGATCATTTTGTTTGGTTTCCAAAAATAACCTTCAGTTTGCAAAATTATTTTTTATATTATTCAATCTATTCCCTTAATTTTTTTTTTCAAATCACAATTAAATTCCTTTTTTCAATTATTTTCTTTGATTTTCAAAAATAACCTTGAACTAATAAAAATTTTTTTTTTTTTTTAATTACATTTAATAATTTGCCTGTAAACTTTTCATGAATAACCGTTTACTTTTGTTATTTTTTAATTTTTTTATTCAATTTTCAATTATTTTACAAAAGTATAATTATATTTCTCTTTATTCAATTATTTATTTGATTTTTGGAAAAATCCTTTAATTTTTTCAATTATTTTCTACAACGGAATTATATTCTTTAATTTTTAAAAATACTTTCTTTAAATGTCAATTATTTTGCCTAGTTTTTTAATAATAAATTTTCAATTATTTTTCAATTATTACCACTATTTATTTTCTTTACATTTCAATTATATTTTTAAATTTGTTCAATTATTATCCTCAATATTCAATTTTTTTTATTTTTCATTTACTCTGCGTTACTTTCGTAATTTTTTAATTTTCTATTATTTTCTTTAAATTTAATTACACACTTCTCTTTTTTGAATTATTTTCTTTGATTTTGGGAAAGAACTCTCTAAATTTCTCAATTAATGTCTACACCGTGAATTATATTCTTTAATTATTAAAGTATTTTCCTTAAATGTCAATTATTTTATCCAGTTTTTTAATAATAACTTCCAAGTTTTTCAATTATTTTCTTCAATTTCATTAATATACTTTTGAAATGTGTTTATTTTCTTCAAGTTTGAATTTATTATATTTTTTTACTATTCCTATTCTTCTAACCAATATACATTTTTTTTTCTTTACAATTTTAATTATATTCTTTGATTTGTTCAATTATTATTATCTTCCATATTCAATTTTTTAACACAATTTTTAATTATTTTCCTTAAGTCCAATTTATTTATCTTTTTTCAATTATTTTCTTTGATTTTGGAGAAGAACCCTTCAATTTTCTCAATTATTTTCTACAACATGAATTATTTAATTTTTACAAATACTTTCTTCAAATATCAATTATTTTACTTAGTTTTTAAATAATTACTTTCAAGTTTTTTCAATTACTTTCTTCAATTCCTATAATAAACTTTTAAAATGTCTTTTCATTTTTTTTTAAGTTTCAATTTATTGTATTCTTTTACTAATTGTATTCTTCTAACAAATATACATTTATTTTCTTTACAACTCCAATTATGTTCTTTAATTTGTTCAATTATTATATTCCATCTTTAATTTGTTCTGTTTCAATTACTCTGCGTTACTACCGTTATTTTTCAATTTTTTTACCCAATTTTCAATTACTTTCTTTAAGTTCAATTATATTTTTCTTTTTTTAATTATATTCTTTGATTTTGGGAAAGAACTCTTCAATTTCCTCAATTATTTTCTTCAATTCCTATAATATACTTTTAAAATGTGTTTTCTTTTTTCCTTCAAGTTTCAATTTATTATATTCTTTTAGTATTTCTATTCTTCTAACAAATATGCTTTTTTATTTTATTTACAATTTCAATTATATTTTTTATTTTGTTCAATTATTATCTTTAATCTTCAATCTTCAACTTGTTCTATTTTTTAATCACTCTGCGTTACTTTCGTTATTTCTCAATTTGTTTACTCAATTTTCAATTACTTTCTTGAAGTTCAATTATATTTCTCTTTTTTCAATTATTTTCTTTGATTTTGGGAAAGAACCCTTTAATTTTCTCAATTATTTTTTACAACGTGAATTATATTCTTTAATTTTTAAAAATAAATTTTAAAAATACTTTCTTCAAATATCAATTATTTTACTTAGGTTTATAATAATTGCTTTTAAGTTTTTTCAATTATCAATTACTCTGCGTTCAATTTCTCTTCATCTTCTTGACATTTTAATCGCAATCTTCAGTCTTTCAATTAATTCCTCGAATTTTAAAATTCTATTTCTTTTTATTGTTATAAATCCTAAAATAATCCTAAACGAATTGGAAAGAAAATTCTGCCACGGTCCAAATCTGAATTAGGTGCAAATAACTAATTATTAGTAAAATCGTGGCTAAATTTTTATTTTATCAATTAGTGAAAAGAAACTAATTATTAGTAAAATACGACTAGTTATTAGTAAAAAAAAAAATAAATAACCGGGAATTATTAAAAACTTGACCAATTGAATAAGTACCTAAATAGAATTTTACTAAAATATTACTTATTTTTTGACATAACCTAAAAACGCAATTGACTAATAATCAGTTACTTTTTACTAAATAATTAGTAGAAATATAACTATTTGAATTCGCAACTGAGTTTTCGCCTTCAATTTAGTTATTTTTAACTAATTCAAATATAAAGAGTAAATAAAAGCACACAGAGTATTAAAGAAGAAAAATTAATTTTTTAAGGTTGGACGAGCAAAGACGGGATACAATCAGGTGATCGGCAACAGTTTTTATCGACCTCAGGTTAATTACGACACGAGAAGAAATTATATTTATTCTTCGCCAATTCACCTGGCCTACACTCACAATATTCCTACGAGTTATAAAGGACCTTTGGCGCCTCTTGGTCCAGATGGAAGGGTTATCGACACACCGGAAGTTGCAGAAGCCAAAGCAGCTCATATGAAAGCTCACGCGTATGCTGCTTCTTTAGTCGGACAACCTCCAGCCTACAATAATTTCTACTAAAACACAAATTTTCCTTTTTTACATATACAATGTATCATACAGTTTTTAAAGAAAAAGAAATAAATTATTTCACTCTGAGACAATTGCAACTTCACTTAATTTTAAAGTCTCGCTTATTTAAATTCGCATTTATTTAAAAGGTTCGAAGTCTCACTTATTTTAACTTGTCGATCAATCAAAACTAACATTTTCATTGGTTTTTGCGAATTGGATCAGCCAATCAGAGAAGTTCTCTACAAGTACATAAAAGTTAAAATAATCGCGACTTTTGTCATAGATTTGCGCAGACCTGGTTAAAATAAGTGAAGCTTTACTGTATAATTATTCCAATTTCAAAAATAGATAAATCAAATTTCATAATTGATTTAAAAAAATGTTAAATCCCATCCCCAAATTCCTATTTTCGTAAAATTTAAATTTTCCCGCCTTCAGGTGGCGGGAAATTTAAATCCTGATTTTTGTTCTTTTTTCAACAAATTGTGAATTTTAGCTCTGAGTGTGTATTGGGACACGATTACACAATGTATTAAAAATAACTTTTGCACGAGATACAGCGATAGTACCAATCTAGATAAATCATCGTTAGTCAGGTCATCGAGTTCACTTTCGTTTTTCAGGGAGATTAAAGCTCAGTTACGTGGGTTAGTGGTGCACTCGTTCTGTCATCCTACACTAAGTATGTAGGTAGGTGGGTAGGTAAGTAAGTAGGTAGGTAGGTAAGTAAGTAGGTGAGTAGGTGGGCGTTAGCCAATGAGAAATCGAAAGGAAGAGCACTCCCAGGCTGAACTTATAACACTCCCTTACGCAATATCGACTCAAACTCGCGATAACAATTCGTCGGCATTTGCCACGATTCTCTCAATTATTAAATTCTTCCTAGAAAGGAAAAGTCGATTTTTACCCCTTGCATATTTCAACTCACAGTTCTCTAATTGCAACTCAGACTTTTCTATTTAATTAAAATTCACTTTCTAATTGAAACTCTTTTCCAATTATCATTATTTTGCAATTTTTGAATCTCGCGCCTCAATTGGTGGCGGGAATTTTCAAGCAATTGAAATTCTATTGTTTCAAATTGGCGCCAATTTGGAAAACTTTTTTTTTTGTAAAATGATGCACAATGATTTTATTTCATTTTCTATATTAAGAATCTGTACATGTATTTATTTTGTATTGCTCTTAAATGATCTTGTATTGTGGACACAGTAAGTGGATAAAATAAAATAAAGAGATCAAAATTTAATACATATATTTCAAAGTCACTTAATTTTCAATTAACATAGCTGCTATAGAAAATTTAAAGTTAAATATATTTCAAGGTCGGTATTAATGAATAAATTTTGAGATAATTATTGAAATCCCTAATAATTATTTACAAGAATTGAGAGAAAAAGATAAAACAAAAGTTTTGCACTTTTGATCATATTTTCCAAGATTACGAAAACTAAAAAAATTAGGGAATTGGAGTGAACAAAAATTTAAATTAAGTAATTATTTCGGAAATTAAAAATTAAACTGAAACATTTAATAAATCGAATAAAATTCGATAGGACTGACTAAATTTTCTATCTATGAAATTAAGTAACAAATTAAATTTAAATAAAAAACTCTATTTAAAATTTTAAATTGAATTTTACCTGAAATTCAGGAGCGAATAATAATCCGAAATTCAAGATCTTATAGTTTTAATCACGAGACTCTAGTTTTAAATAAACTTTATAAAAGGGATAGTTAATTAAATAAATCAGATTAAACTCCTTTTTTTAAAAACGAGGGGAAAAGAAAACAGGCCTAATTAAATTTAACTTTTTAAAAAATATGCTTTAAAGATAACCAAAATCGTTGATTTTCGGGTTTTTTTTTCTTTGAAGTTCTTGTCTTTCCAAAAAAAAAAAAAAAAAAATTAAGTAACAATAAATCTTGGCAAAAGGCGATCCAATTTAAATTTCAAAATTAAATATCCCTTCTACACGCAGAGAAAATTAAATGTTAATTTTATTAAAATGCTTTATAATTTAGCGAAAAAGTGCCTAAAAGCGAAATTTTCCTAAAAAAAATGTTAAGCTTTAGAAAAAAAGCTTTAAGCTAAAAACTTTAAAAAAAGTATTTAAATTAATTATAAATCGTATGAGTTTTTATTTTATATATATGTAATTATTAATTCCTTTTTATTATAAAAGTAGAATAATAAGTAATATAAAAAAAGAAGGAAATAACGTCAATTATATCATTAAAAAAAAATCGCTGTGTTTAAACATTTTATAAGTGCCATATTTCATAAATAAATTTTCTATTTAAATAAATACGTTTTTATAATAATAAGTTTTTTCGAAACTTTCTAAGTTATTTTTACTAAATTAAATTTCTTTAAACGAATATTGTATATTATTTTCTTCCAAATGCAATACAATTGTTCAATTTTCATTTATTTTTTACCATTTTTTCCATAATTTTCATCCGTTTTCAATTGACAATTTATTAATCTCCTTCAATTTTATGATTATTCATTCATTTAAATTTTTTTGTTCCAATAGCAATTAGTCTCACTATTTTTAAAATTTTTTTTTTCAATTTTTAATTCTTTTTTTTTAATAGCTAATTATTTTCGTAAATATTTAATTATTCTCGTCATATTGTAATTATTCTTTTAATTTTCAATTATTTTCTGGATAATTCCATTTCATTCTTTAATTTCCAATTTATTTTTTCAATTTTAAATTATTTTCTTCTATTCTCAAATATAATCTTTTGAAGTTTCAATTATTTTTATTGATTTTCAATTAATTCCCCAATATTGAATAAATCTCGGAATTTTTCAATTATTCTTTTCACTCATTAAAATTGTTTTTCAATTTCAATTTAATTATTCAGTTTTACAATTCTTCTCTTCAATTCTCAGTTATTTTCTTCAAATTTAAATTCCACTTTTTAATTATTTTCTTGAAAATTAAAAAATTATCGCTCTTTTTCTATTATTTTTTACGATTATCTTTAAGTTTCTTTAATTTTAAATTAATTAATTTAATTTTAAATTCAATTATTTTTTTTAATTTTTAATTCCATTTTTCAATTACTCTTTCCATTCATCATTTTTCTTTCAATTGACACTTAATATCGTTATTTTTCAAATATGTTCTTTAATTTTTCAATTATTCTCGTCATTTTTTAACTATTTCCTTCAATTTTTATTTCCCGCAATTTTCAATTAATTCCTACAATTGTTTTAATTTTTAATTATTGTCTTAAAATTTTATAATTATTCTTTGCTTTTAACTATTCTTTTCAATTCTTAGTTATTTTCTTCAAATTAAAATTCCACTTTTCAATTGTTAATTATTTTCTTTAATATCGAAAATTAATCGCCTTTTTTCTATGATTTTTTTCGATTATCATTAAGTTTCTTTAATTTTTAATTCCATTCTCCAGGTTTTAATTATTTTCTTCTACACCTATTTATTAATTCTTTGCTCTTTCTAATTACTTTTTTTCATTTTTTAAGTACATTCTTAAAATTTCAATTCTATTCTTAAATTTTTAATTGCCTTCTTCAATTTTCAATTATTTTCTTCAATTTCAATTATTTTTTTCGATTTTCAATCCAGTTGTTAAATGCGCAATTATTTCCAACAAGTATGCCTATAATTTCTTTACTTTTTCAATTTGGAATTATTTTCTTCAAATTTAATATTTCTTGTTTAATTTTTTTAATTATTTTTTCAGTTGTCTTTTAATCTAGTCACTTTTGGAATTTTGTTTTCAATTGACAATTATTTTCGTCACTTTTCACATATTTCCTTCAATTTTTCAATTATTCTCGTCATTTTTCAACTATTTCCTTCAATTATTAATTATTTTCTGCAATTTTCAATTATTTCCTACAATTTTTTCAATTTTCATTTATTATCTTAAAATTTTACAATTATTCTTCGGTTTTGTAAATTATTTTGTTCGGTTGTGTATAATTCTATTCATTTTTTAAGTTTTGTTTTCAATTGACAATTATTTTCGTCATTTTTCACATATTTCCTTCAATTTTTCAATTATTCCCGTCATTTTACATCTATTTCCTTCAATTATTAATTATTTTTCGCAATTTTTAATTATAACAATTCTTCCAATTTTGAATTATTATCTTAAAATTTTATAATTATTCTTTGACTTTTAAAATTATTTTATTCAGTTGTGTATTAATATAGCCTTTTTTTCAATTGTCAATTATTTTTTCCATTTTGTAATTTCTTTTCAATTATCAACTATTTTTTTTAAATCCTAATTTAATTCTTAAATTTTCATTTCATTTTCTCAATTTTTTATTATTTTCTTCAATTTTAATTTTTTTTTCGATTTTTAATCCACTTGTTCAATTTGCAATTATTTTCAACAGTTTTTCCTACAATTTTTCAAATATTTTGTTTAAATTTAATATTTATTGTTTAATTTTTTAAACTATTCTTTTTAATTGTCGATTTATGTAGCCGTGTCCATTTTGTCGAATTTTTTTTCACTTGTCAATTACTTATTTTTTATCAGATATATTTTTCAATTTCCTTATTTTCATTATTTGAATTTGCAAAAATTTATCGTTTTAAATGACCAATAACAATGTAAAGTTTGTCAATATTTGAAATATTGCTAGTTTAATATATTTTTTTTAAAGTTTGAAATAATATATCTAAAATTTTCTATTTTTGATCCTTTTCCCCTAAATTTTAAAACACTTTTATAAATCTTTGATTGGATAGTTGGATCAGGAAAAACATGATATTTAGAAGACATTTGCTGATTTTTTGGATAAAAGCCGTCACAAATTTTTCCAAAGTCAAATAAACGTTTACAAAATTAGTTCTAACTTAATTGAAAGAAACAATATTATTTAATCTTGAAAGATTTGTGGAACTTTTAGAGTTAATCTCTAAAATCCAAAAAAAAAAAAATGACTAGCAATATTTTGCAACGTCAGAATAGATAAAATTTAAATTTCGCTATTTTCTTAGCCAATTGTGATAGCTAATTATTATTGTCTGATGGGAAAATAAATGGTCTAATAGATAATAAAATGAATAGTAGAATAGAATAGATAGACAGGAAAATAGAATTGCATCGTTTGTGTTTCTTGTGATGCTAATGATGCGAGAGAAGTTTAACAGACTTCCTGCATTGCTTCTGAAAGGCAAATCCAAGACAATAATAAATAATTGAAATCTGTGATTAACATAGGTATTCACGTGCATTAACACGCCCGTGACACGGATCAAAATAAAGATCGTTAATGATAGTGAAAAGTGGTCTGGAGATGCATTCCTCGTCAGGCTTGAACAATCATGTCCTTGCTCGCTGTTCACGCTACTGTCTAAGAAACAATCTTCAAGATAAGAACGAACCGGTTGCATGCTTTTGTTCCGAGGAAAAAAAATCGAACAACGTTCAGGCGGACACGAACGCTTGACATTTGACCTCTAGTAAAATTCTTCATTCATCAAAGAATAAGGAATAAATTTTCTGATATTATACATTTTACTATTGTTGATAATATTGCGTATTGTCAATCTTGTTATTGATAATCTTACTGAAAGGAGGAAAAAGTAGGAGTGATTTTAATTTGACCTATCACTCTTAAAATCATCAATTTTACTATCATCAATCTTAATATTATCAATTGTAGTGTCTGATCTTACAATCGTCAATTTTACTAGCTTTCTTTTTACAATCATCAATCCCATAAAAAGTAATTTTACAATTATCGTTTTTCTATCATCAGTCTTATAATTATCAATTGTACTGTTTGATCTTATAATCTTCAATTTTAATACCATTCTTTTTACAACCATCAATTTTACTATCATCAATCTTACAATCATCAATTGTACTATCTGATCTTATGATCATCGATTACATTTTCAGAAAGTTTACTATCATCAATCTCATAAACATCAAACTCAAAATCATCAATTATACTATCATCAATCTAACAATAATCAATTTTACCGATTGATCTTATAATCATCAATTTTACTATCATCCTTTTTACAATCATAAATTTTCCTGTTATTAGTCTCATAAACATCAATCATCAATCTTAAAATCATCAACTGTACTGTCTGATCTTATAATCAACAATTTTACTACCATTCTTTTTACCATCATTAATTTTACTATCATCAATCTCATAAACATTAATCTTACATTTTTCAATTTTACTATCATTAATCTGACAATTATCAATTTCATTACCATTCATTTTACTATCATTAATTTTACCATCATCAATCTCATAAACAATAATTTTACAATCATCAATTTTACCATCATCAATCTTAAAATCATCAATCTGATCTTATCATCATCAATTACACTATCATCCTTTTTACACTCATCCATTTTATTATCATCAATCCCATAAAAAGTAATTTTACAATCATCATTTTTCTATCATTAATCATACAATCATCAATTGTACTGTTTGATCTTATAATCTTCAATTTTAATATCATTTTTTTACAATCATCAATTTTAATATCATCAAGCTTACAATTATCAATTGTACTATCTGATATAAGATCAATTACACTTTCAGGAATTTTACTATCATCAATCTCATAATCATTAATCTTACATTCTTCAATTTTACTATCTACAATCTCATAAACATTAATCTTACAATTATAAATTTTCCTATCAGCAATCTTAGAAGCATAAATCATACAATCTTCAATTTTACTATCATCAATCTTAAAATCATAAATTTTACTGTCTGATCTTATAATCATCAATTTTACTACCATTCTTTTTACTATTATCTATTTTACCATCATCAACCTTATAAACAGTAATCTTACATTCTTTAATTTTACTACCATCAATTTTACTATCACCAATTTTTACTATCTTCAATCTCATAAACATTAATCTTACATTCTTCCATTTTACTATCTTCAATCTCATAAACATTAATCTTACAATCATCAATTTTAATATCATCAATCTTATAAGCATCAATCTCAAAAACATTAATCTTACATTTTTTATTTTTACTACCATTAATTTTACTATCATCAATTTTTACTATCATCATTCTTATAAACGTTAATCTTACAATCATCAAATTTACTATCATCAATCTTATAAGCATCAATGACGCAATCATCAATTTTCCTATCATCAATCTTAGAAGTATCAATTATACAATCATAAAATTTTACTATCATCATTCTTATAAACGTTAATCTTACAATCATCAAATTTACTATCATCAATCTTATAAGCATCAATGACGCAATCATCAATTTTCCTATCATCAATCTTAGAAGTATCAATTATACAATCATCAATTTTACTATCATCAATCTTAAAATCATCAGTTGTACTGTCTGCTCTTGTTATCATCAATTTTACTACCATTCGTTTTACTATCATTAATTTTACTATCATCAATCTCTTAAACATTAATCTTACATTTTTCAATTTTACTATCATTAATCTGACAATTATTAATTTTACTGACATTTTTCAAACAATCATCAATTTTACCATCATCAATCTCATAAACATTAATTTTACTATCATTAATCTTACATTCATCAATTATACTGTCTGATCTTATAATCATCCATTTTACTTTAATCGTTTTTACAATCAACAATTTTACTATCACTCTTTTTACAGTCATCAATTTTACTATGACCAATCTCATAAACATTAATCTGTCAATCATCAATTTTACTATCATCAATCTCACAATCATCAATTTTACTATTATTCTTTTTACAATCCTGAATTTTACTATGATCAATCTCATAAACTTTAATCTTACAATCATCAATTTTACTATTATTAATCTTACAATCACCAATTATACAGTCTGATTTTATAATCATCAATTTTTCCATCCTCCTTCTTACAATCATCCATTTAACAATCATCAATCCCACAATTATCAATTTCACTATCATCCATTTTATAATCATTAATTTTACTATCATCAATTTGATAAACATCATTTTTGCAATCAACAATTATATCATCAATCTTACAATCGTCAACCTTTCTGTTACCAATACTTACTAATATGAATCTCACTCATATCCTATACACAATATTATAATAATATTATTTCTGTCCATGTTATCAATAGCAATCAACATTTTCAATCTTAGTTTTGTCGACTTTAGTTTTTAACAACGTTTTTATCATCAATCTTATTTTCATCAATCTTTTTTTTATCAATTTTATTATTATCAATCTTACAATCGTCAATGAAAAAATCATTAATTTGGCTATTAACAATCTTACAATCATCAATTTTACTATCAAAAATCTTACAATCATCAACCTCATATTAAAATTATATATTATCCTCATATCAAATATTAGGAATCCTTATATTTTGTAATTTTATAATCATCAATCTTATTATAATCAAACTAACTATAATCAGTCATACTCTCAACAATATGAAATCATCAATTTTATTATCATCAATCTTACTTTCATCAATCATACTTTCATCAATTTTACTATCATCAATCTTAGAATCAACAATCTTACTATCAGCAATGTTACTGTTATAAATCTTACAAACATCAATCTCAGTATTAGCATCTAACTATTGGCTATTAGCAATACTTATATTTTTAAATCTTACAATCATCAATCTTATTATAATCAATCGTACTATCATCAGACATACTCGCATCAATATTACTTTATTATCAATCTTACATTTGTCAATCTTACTTTCATCAGATGTACTTTCATTATCTTACAATCAACAATCTTACTATCAGCAATATTACTTTCATAAATCTTACAATCATCAATCTCACTATTAGCAATCTAACTATTAGCAATCCTTATATTTTTTAATCTTACAATCCTCAATCTTATTATAATCAATCTTACTATCATCAATCTTACTCTTATTTATCTTACTATCATCAATTTTACTCTAATTAATCTTACTTTCAACAATTGTACTATCATCAATCTTACAATCATCAATCTTACTTTTATAGCACTCCTTGTATTCTTTAATCTCACAACCATAAATTTTACTACCATAAATCTTGCTATCATCAATTTTAGTGTCATCAATCTTACTATCATCAATTTTACAATCAGCAATCTCACTAATCCTTACTAATATGAATCTAATCATTTGCAGCCGAGCAGTGAAAAATCTTTCACCTATCAATAAATAAAAGAATATATATAAATAGAATAAAAAAACAATTATAATAATAATTATCAATAAAAAGTACGGTTGAAATAATTTTTAATGAGGAAAAAATGGAATGAAAATAAAAACAATCTTTTTATGCAATTAAAAAGTTTTACACATGTACTTAATTTATTATTATCGAGTAAAAATAATAATCTATCGATTCTAATAGACAGCAAAAATAATCTAATTTACAATAATAAATCAGCACCAAACACCGCAGAATCTAAAACTCAAAATAAATCACAATTCTTATTACATTATTCAAAAAGACAATAAACTTAATTCTAAATTTGACACTGCTATATAAAAATTGATCTAATTAGTTTTAAATAATTCACTAAAAAACAATTTTTTACCAAATTTTCTAGAGACTTGAAATAAAATCCACAATTTTCATTAAAGACAAAGACACTTTGTTTATTAACATAAAAGAAAAAACTTAAAATTACAAATAATTACATATATAGAACAAGTTAGAACTACCACCTTAAATTACCTATTTCTGAGTATTTTTTCCAGTTAAATATAAAACCAAAGAATCATAAAAAAATCAAAATAAATTAATTTTCAAACAACAAAAACGTGTTTTCTCGTATTTAATTCAAGAAACAAGTACCTTTTTTAAAACCATTTTTATTGAGCAACAATTTAAGAATGCAAAAAGAGAAGAAACTAGAATTAAGAGGAGAGGAATAATAAAAGCACTAAGCACAAATCTACAAATAAAATTGAATATTTTTATTCACCAGCAATCGTCTATTTATCAGCCTTTTTAAAATATTAAAAAACCCCTGCTACTTTTACTCAAATTTCAAGTAAAAAAAAAAAAAAAAAATTCAATATTCGTCGACTTTTCGATCATCGTCGAACATTAGCTTCGAGTCTTTCATTCGAGGTAGTTTTGAGATATTTATCGAAAGAATTTCTCCTTTCTCGGTAAAAATTTCCGGGTAGAAAATAATTTTTTTTTTATAATTTAATATTGTCCATTCCAGTCTCCGTTCCAAGCTGGATTCCATCCTCCGTGTCCTGCGGGTGCAGCTGCAGCTGCTTTTTGAGCTTCTGCGTTATAAAGTGCAAAATGATAAGCTTTCGCGTTCTGTACTTCCGGTGTGTCAATTACTCTTCCGTCAGGTCCCAAAGGTGCTGGAGGACCGCTAATTAAAAAATTATTATTATTAGTATTTGATAACATTTAATTAGAAGCAAGAATATTTAAAATTCACGGTTTTTTTATGAGTTTAACTTACTCTGTAAATCTTAATTAGTTAAAAACTATTATTTTAAGGGTCAAAACTCGTTTACCATGACAAATAGTAATTTTTTAGTAATAATTTTGTAAAATACTACTAATTTAATTAGTCAAAGTAATTTTTAGGTTATGTTAAATCAGTAGATTTTTATTTTTTAATTAGATTAGTTATTTTTTAAAATTTAATTAGTTAAATTTAACTAATTTAACTAATTACATTTAACTAATTAAATTTAACTAATTTAAGTAATTAAATTTAACTAATTTAACTAATTAAATTTAACTAATTTAACTAATTAAATTTAACTAATTTAACTAATTAAATTTAACTACTTTAATTAGTAGTTTTTTACTAATAATTAGTTATTTTTTACTAATTGAAAAAGAGAAAACTCGTTCACGATATTCCAGTAAATAGTAGTTTTTTACTAATTCAGAATTAGAGAGTAACAATTTGAGCATTATTATAGTTTAACTTTTATTAACTCTCTAAATCTGAATTAGTTAAAAACAACTAATTATTAGTAAAATGCCTGAGTTTTTGTTTTAGTAATTAGTGAAAAATAACTATTTATTAGAAAAAATAAATTATTCTTAGTAAAGAAATAAGTAAAGAATATTTAAAATTTTACTAATTGAATTTGTAAACAGAATTTTACTAAAAAATTAGTTATTTTGACATAACTTAAAAATGAATTTGAATAATAATTAGTCATTTTACTAAATTAGTATAAAAATAACTATTTGAATTATTTTTCCTTAAATTGTTTATTTGACTACGTTAATTTTATTAATTCTCCTATAATAATCTTAACTTTATCGATTATTAATCTTTTATCAATTTCACTATAATCAATCCTTCTATTATTATTAGTGTTACTAATTTCATACCTATTGATATTTCAAGAAAAAAACGGGATTCTTTTTTTTTTGAATTGGCGCATATTTAACGAGATTCTTTCCATTGACATAACCTCAAACTAAAAACTACCTTCACACGGAAGAAAAATATAATTATAATTAATTTCACCAAATTTTGAAACATCAAGTTTTACATTTATAAAAATTAATTAGTTTAATCCAAAATTTGTTGTGAAGTAATAATGATTAACATTTTGTACTTTTTTAAAATCTAGTTAAAATCTGTAATTTTTAGCCAATTTTGGTCAATAATAGCTTATTTTTCTTTTTCGAACATTTTCTACAATTTTATTTGTTGGATTTCGTTAAAATTCATTCAAATATTATTATACAAGCAACATTTTTTGTATAAACACAACTTGATTTTTGTATACTTTTGAAACATAATAATTTTGTATAATAATATTTGAATAAAATATCATATAACAAAATCCAACAAATAAAATTGTGGAAAATGTTCCGAAAAGAAAAATGAGCTATTATTTGTTAAAATTGGATAAAAATGATTAATCTCCATTAGAATAAAATAAAAAACTGAAAATGTAAAATAATTCTTATTAGACGTCAAATTTTGGCACAAATTTCTTTTTTCTAAGAACTGTAAGAATTGATCTTTTAAGATTTTTTGAAATTAATTTTAATAATTATTTTAATAGTGGTGAAAAACGAGATTTTAGTTTGAGGTTATGTCAAAAGAGAGAACCTTCTTAAGAATAAAATATTCTTTGATTAAGAACAGAATATTCTTAAAAATAAGGAGATTATTCTTAAACTAAGAAAAATGTTCTCAAAATAAGAAACATATTCTGAAATTAGGAAATAAGTTCCTTTTTTTAAGAATATTTTCGTTGTTTTAAGAATATTCTTCTTATTTTAAGAATATTATATTTTTGATAGAAGAATATTTTATTCTTAAATAGGCGACAATTTCTGAAGGAAGAATACTGTTTTTTCAATGTTTACAATAAACTTATTCCCTATTTTAAATTTTTCTTTGACGTAAAATTTAGTATTACCAGTCATTCTGGGTGGTATTATTAAAGTTATTTATATAAAAAGAATTTTTTGTCAATAAATAAAAATTATCCATTTTTTATTTTTGCATAAATACTATGTAATTATTTACGTTTCTTTATCTTTTCATAAAAAATAAAAATTGGATAATTTTTATTTATTGACCTTCCTAAGATGAAATAAAAAAAAAAATAAATAAATAAAATAAAAATGTTAGTTTTGATTGGTCAACAAGTTAAAATAAGTGAGACTTCAAACTATTAAAATAAATGCGACTTCAAATAAGCGAGACCTTAAATAAGTGAAGTTTACAGTGTAATTAATTGTATTAATAAAAATTAATTGTCAATTACGTCTTATTAAAATCAAAATTATAAAAAAATTTCGTAATTTAATTTTTTTGAGAATATTTTTACCTATAGTGGGGAGCATAATTTCCTGTAGGATAACCAGAGTGTCCTTCATAAGGTCCAGGACCTGTTGGAGCTCGAGCTGAAGCTTCAGCTAAAGCTGACAAATGAGCTGCTTTTAAATGAGCCACTTCCGGTGTATCAACTACCCTTCCATCTGGTCCCAAAGGAGCTGGATTGTGAATTGAATTATGACCATAACCAGCCGGAGAACCATACCATTGAGGTGCTCCAAAAACCATCGAAAAACAGGCCAATAGTAACTAAAAAAAAAAAATTTTTTAAACAGTTGAGATAAAACAAATTTAATAAAGAAAAATTTTATATTCTTTGTAACACCTTGTTAATAACTCTAATCAATATATTAATTTCAAAAATATTGAATAAATATATATATAAAATAAATATTGAAAAAATATTGAAATATTGAAATATTGAAATACACTTTCGTTTAGTATAAGATTATAATTAATTGGTAAATGAGCAAACAGAATTGATGAAAAGAAATTAAAAAGGAAAATGCAAAATAAATGACAAAAAGAAAAGACGGAGAAAAAATAAAAAGAGAAGAAAAAAAAATTATTTATCAGGTCAAGAATATTTAAATTTCATTTACGGCAATTTAATAATAATTTATTTTGGATAATAAAAATAACAGTGGAAAATAGGGGAGAAATTAAAAAATGTTAATTATGAGGGTTTGATTTTAAAAAACGGCTCAAGTTGAATGAATAGAAATAAACAAATTCCTAAGTGAATTTAAATAAATTGTTAAATAATTTCAATAGAAAGTACATAGATACTGGATAATATATTATGTTGAAAAACGGCAATAAAAGCGAAAAAGAAAAGTGAATAGAAATAAACAAATTCCTAAGTGAGTGAAATTGTTAAGTGAATAAATGATAAAATATAAAGTGAATAAATTGTTAAATAATTTTAACAAAAATTAGATACTGGATAATATATAATATCAAAAAATATCAATAAACTCGAAAGATAAAAAGCGTTAAATAAATGAGAAACTTTAATAAAAACACATTATAAAAAACTTCTGATTCCATGTTAATAAATAATGTAATAATTCACTAGTTTAATTCTTGTTTCATTTATCAACTTTCCATTTTTATAATATTCCGTATTTATAATTTTCATATTTATAATTTTCATATTTATAATTCTCCACATTTACAATTTTCAACACATTTATAATTATCCATAAATTTATAATTTTCCCAATAATTATTAATCATCTAGTCAAATTCCAATTAACTAATTGCAGGACGGATTAATATCTAATCTATCCAATTACCAGTTTATTAAAATCAAAAATAAGATTCATACTTCTCTTTAAATTAAATTTTACAAAATACCGTAATTATAATAATCCTGAACAAAATTCAAGTTCATTGACACTGATTCACTTCACTTGTTGCTTCCTTATAAGGAGGAAATGCACGTTGGGTACTCACTAATAGAAACATGTTGACTCCTGACGATCTTGGATTTATGTCTTTCTCTCTCTCTCTTTATTTTTTTTGTGTTCTTGACACTGATTAATCAGTGATCTTTTGTAACGAAGATTCGAAGTCTACATGAGTCTTGTATTCAAAGATCCGCCAATTTATAGAGGTTCTCGACAATCGCCTGTCATCACCCCACCCCTTAGCTCGTCGACACCACACCCAAGAAAATATGCTCTCCTTTTCCCCCCACCCCCTGATATAACATATAATCATTTGATATCGCATAGCTAACTAACAAATGCATTTTAGCCCCTCACTTGTCTGGAATTCGATAATAATTAATATCCCAGGGACAATGATAAAGATCGATATTTTCTGTTAATGAAATCACAACTTTGTTTCAAAAGAATTTTGACATTTTTATAGAAGCGGATATTATTAAAATTCCATTTTGAAACTCTATTTATTGCATGGGGTTCTAATTTGAATGTTAACAAGCTTTTTAAAACTGTTTTGTAAGAGAAATAATTGAAAGGTGTGAAGATATTAATTTAGATGATTGTTGGTTGAAAATATAGTTGATTGAAACTATGATTAAGATTTTTTTAAAATAATTACTATTGCTGGTAATTAGCGGTAATAGAAGTTATCTTCAATTGAATCGATTATTAATATAAGTTATTTATAACTTATTTTTCAGTGGAAACTATACAATGGGATACATTTTTAAAAATAGATAAATTTAAGATAGTATTTTCACTTCTAAGTGCTACCAAAAGGTGATGTTTTAGGATTTAATTTTGAGTAAAGTTTAAGAATTGATTTTTGTTGCTATTCAAATTTTTAGTAAAATCGACAAGAGATAATTAATTTTATATTTTTAATTTAAGGGCATGTGATGGAGAATGACGTCACTAGTTTAGGCAAAATTTGTCTGTAAACTTTCTCTTAAAATAATAAATATTTTTAAACTAAACTTTGTAGAATGACTTAAAATATTATTAAATTCGTCTGTCTGACCCAAACTTGCTTAAATTTTGCCTCAAAGTTACTTTTTTAAATTTTCCAAAAATCAGAGAATTTAAAAAAAACTAATTTTAAAGCAAAATATAAACAATTTTCGGATAGACAGACAGAAAATTAAAGAAAAAATAGTAAATGAAAGAAAAAATAAGAAAATTTGTTTAAGGATAAATTTTTCCTATAACAGTGACGTTAAATATAACGTTGACCCTTAAAGATAAATTTAATTTAAATAAATGAATTAAATTACTTTAAATTAAATATAAATTTCGATTTATGGTAAATTTTTTCTTATTTCTAACTATTTTTAATCAACTTCGAAAACTTTTTTTACTTTCTAGTAATTTTTCACCATTTTTAAAGAAGGTTCTCTTAATTGACATAACCTTAAACTAAAAAATGATTTTTCCTATCAAATAACAATATTATTAAAGTTAATTTTACTAAAATTTAAAAGATCCATTTTTTGAAAAAACTTAGCTTGAGCTAAAATTTGTTGTTAAATAAAAATTATTTAATATTTTCTACTTTTTTTTTAAATCTAGTAAAAATTTGTAATTTTCATCTAATTTTAACAAATAATAGCTTACTTTTCTCTTGAAAATATTCTCTACAATTTTATTTGTTTGATTTTGTTAAATAGTGTTTTATCTGAAAATCATCAAATAAATAAAATTGGATTTTTATACATTTTTGAACAAAATATTATTTAACAAAAGCTAATGAACAAAAATGTAGATAATGTTTGAAGAAAAAGAAAGAGCTATTATTTGTCAAAATTGAATGAAAATTACAGATTTTAACTAGATTGGAAGAAAAAACATAAAATGTAAAATAATTATTATTTGACAATAAATTTTAGCTCAAGCTAATTTTTTCTGAAAAATGTACAACTGGATCTTTCGAAATTTGATGAAATTGATTTCAATAATTTTTTTATTTGGGGTGAAAAACGACTTTCTAGTTTAAGGTTATGTAAGTGAAGAGAGCTTCCTTAATTTATTTCCCTTTCTTTCTTATTTCTCAAAATCTTATAGTATTATTTTTTTTATCTATTATTTTATAGTAATTTTTCTTTTTTTATCTATTATTTTATAGTAATTTTTCTTTTTTTAAGTTACTTTTAACAACTTCTAGTACCTTTTTTACTTTCTAGTAACTTTTCTTTATTTTCTAGTTATTTCTAATCAATTTCTAGTCATTCTAGTTTTTTTTATTTCCTACTATTTCTAGTTATCTGTTCTAATGTCAAAATAATTTTTAAAATTTCTATTTCTAATTATTTTTCCTAAATTTAGTTATTCTTACAGTTTCTGTAATTTTTCATAATTTTCTAATAACTTTCACAAATTTCTGGTAATTTTTATCACTTTATAGTTATTTGTTGCATCTTTTCTTATTTTGTCACTTTTAAGTAACTTTTCCTTATTTTTTGGTTTTTTCCTTTATTTTTCAAAAATTCCCAGTATTTTTTGTCATTCTTTAATTATACTTTCCTCATTTTCTGGCTTTTTGGAATTTCTAATTATTTTCTCATTTATCAGAAATATTCTGTGTTTCTGGTAATTTTGTTCTATTTTCTAGTTATCTAACATCGTGCATAAATATTTATCCATTTTTATTTACGTTTCTTATTTCTGTTTGACATACTTTAATTCAATCATTCTTATATAATTTAATATTTATTTTCTTAAATTGATTATTTTTATTACTCTTTAATGTTAATTATTCTTATAGGTACAATTTAATTTTAATGTTTATTTTGTACTTTTATGATATTTTTCAATAAATTTAAGTCATTAACGACAATTTATATTTATTTTGAGAATTTCTAGTAGTTTTTTAATTTTTAGTAATGCACCTCCATTTAAAATTTCTTTCCTTAAGGGCATGTGATGGAGTATGACGTCACTTGTATAGGCAAAATTTGTCCGTAACTTCTCTCTTAAAATATTGAATATTTTGTCATGAAACTTAGTAGAATTACTTAAAATGTCATTAGGAAGGTCTCTCAGACCCGAGTTTGTTTGAATTTTGGCTCAAAATTGATTTTTAAAAAATATTGCATTTTTTCGAAAAGTTCTCAAAATTAATTTTGAGCAAAAATTCAAACAAACTTGGGTCTGAGAGACCTTCCTAATGTCATTTTAAGTAATTCTACCAAGTTTCATTACAAAATATTCAATATTTTAAGAGAAAAGTTGTGGACAAATTTTGCCTATACAAGTGACGTCATACTCCATCACATGCCCTTAATTTCTTTTTCTTCTTTTATTTTACAATAAATTTTCTTTCTTTTCTACTTATTTTTAAACAACTTCTAGTTATTATTTTTGTTTTTAGTAATTTTTCTCTATTTTATAATTACTTTTCAGTAAATTCTAATAATTTTTATCAATTTATAGTTACATTTTTTACATTTCAGTACTTTATCTTTATATTCTAATCATGTAAATTAACGATAAATATTAGAAATTTTTATTAATTTCAATTTTTTTTAACTTTTTGGATTTCGCTTTTTAGTTATTCTTCATTTTTAAGTGTCTTTTAAATTCAATTTTGCATTTTACTTTATATATTTTTTTTCCTTTTCTAGTTACTTTTAAACAAATTCTAGTTATATTTACTTTTTAGTAATTTTTCTACATTTTTAGTTACTTTTCAAAAAATAAATCTAATTTTTATCAATTTGTTGCTACTTTTTATATTATGGTAATTTATCTTCATATTTTAATCAAATTTCTTGCAAATTTTCGATAAGTCTAGAAATTTACATTGATTTCTAGTTTTTCACTATTTAGTAATTTTTCTCCATTTTATAGTTACTTTTCAGTAAATTTGAATAATTTTTATCAATTTATAGTTACTTTTTTTACATTCTAGTACTTTATCATTATATTCTAAACATATAAAATTTCGATAAATTTTATAAATTTTCATTAATTTCTAGTTTTTGTTTAACTTTTTGAATATTAGTGCTTTTTAGTGATTCTTCATTTTTAAATGTTTTTTTTTTAAATCCAATTGTGTCTTTTATATTATAGATTTTTTTTTCATTTTCTGGTTACGTTTAAACAAATTCTAGTTATATTTACTTTTTAGTAATTTTTCTACATATTTTAGTTACTTTTTAACAAATAAATATAATTTTTATTAATTTATTGCTACTTTTTATTTTTTAATAAATTTTAATTAAGTTTTTTGCAACTTTTCGAAAAATTTTAGAAATTTTCATTACTTTCTAGTTTTTTTTAACTTTTTGGATTTGCTTTTTAGTAATTCTTCATTTTTAACTGTTTTTTTTTAATCTAATTTTGCCTTTTACTTTATAGAATTGTATTTCCTTTTCTAGTTACTTTTAAACAAATTCTAGTTATGTTTACTTTCTAGTCATTTTTATACATATTTTAGTTATAATTTTTAAAACAAAAAAATATAATTTTTATCAATTTGTAGCTACTTTTTTTATTTTGGTAATTTATTTTTATATTTTATTCAAGTTTATTGCTACTTTTCGATAAATTTTAAAAATTTTCATTACTCTAGTTTTTTTCTAACTTTTTTGAATTCGCTTTTTAGTGATTCTTAATTTTTAGGTACTTTTTCCTTTAAATCCCATTTTTTCTTTTACTTTATAGAATTTTTTTTCTAGTTACTTTTATACAAATTTAGTTTTACACACTTTTTAGTAATTTTTATCTATTTTTAGTTACTTTTCAACAAATAGATATAATTTTTATCAATTTTATCAAATTTCTTGTAAATTTTCGATAAATTTTAGAAATTTTGATTAATTTCTAGTTTTTTACTGTATTGTAATTTTTCTCCTTTCTATAGTTATTTTTCAGTGAATTCTAATAATTTTTATCAATTTGTAGTGACTTTTTACATATTTTAGTACTTTGTCTTTATATTTTAATCAAGTTTCTCGTAAATTTTCGATAAATTTTAAAACTTTTTATTAAGTTTTTGTTTTTTTTAATTTTTTAGCTTTCACTTTTTAGTGATTCTTCATTTTTAATTTTTTTTTCTTAAAATCCCATTTTCTGTGTTACTTTATAATTAATTTTCTTCCTTTTCTAATTGCGTTTATACAAATTTTATCTTTTTTTACTTTTTAGTAATTTTTCTCCATTTTATAGTTACTTTTTAATAAATTCTAATAATTTTTATTAATTTATAGTTACTTTTAACATTTTAGTACTTTATCTTTATATTCTAATCATGTTTCTTGTAAATTATTAATAAATTTTAAAAATTTTCATTAATTTCTAGTTTCTTTAACTTTTTGGATTTCACTTTTTAGTGATTCTTCATTTTTATGTGTCTTCTTCTTTAAATCCCATTTTCTTTTTTACTTTATAATAAATTTTTTCCTTTTCTAGTTGCTTTTATACAACTTCTATTTTTTTTTGCTTTTTAGTATTTTTGTTGCATTTGATATATATTTATCAAAATATTCTAATCGTTTTTATCAACATATAGTTATTTTTGCAGTGTAGTACTCCCCTTTTTTCAAGTAACTTCTTCAATATCTAAACATTTTTCTTTCTTATTTCGTTTCTGCTATTTTTAGTTATTTCAAATACTAATTTCGAAAATCTCTGTTGAAAATTTCTATAAATTTCTATTTTATAAAATTTCAACAAATTCTAGTAATTTCATTAATCCTCCGCCATGTTAGATCCGCCATTTTAAATTTAAAAATTCATTTTCAAGATCCGGAATATCCAGCAAGTTTCATTAAAATCATAACAATGTTTAAAAAAAACCTTCCAATAATAATCTTTTACAAAAATTTTTAAAAACCCACATTTCAAAATGTCAGAAGTTACAAAATGCACTTTCATCAGTAGCTAGATCGTTTAAAGATTAAATTCTAAGCTTCAGCGGAGACCTGTTAATAGAATTTTACAACTGTACGAAAATGAAAATAGTTAAATGGATAATATATGGAGCAGTTGGTTCAAAACTTCAAAGTCATGCTGAAGATTAACTATTATTACTTTATGGTGTAATAAATGTACCCTAAAATAGAAAACTGGACGAATAATTTTCGATTTATATGTATTAAATGAGATTTTAAAAATGGCACGATGTGGGGAAGAGAATGAAATAAGTGGGCTTAAGCGAAAGGTCGATAATGATGCTTGCATTAGATTATTATGCAAGGAATGCATTGCGTTACAATAGACAATTCGAGTGTTATCAAACTTTTCGCATTTTTGCAAACCGCAGGAATTATTGCACTGCAACTGCCAATTATTCGAAAATATGGATGAATGAGCAAATAACAAATTCCAAGCATCGCATATTTTTTGTTTTTTCGATACTGGGTAAAGAAAAACCAATAAATTATTTGTAAAAGTGGAATGTCTGCAAAATGCAATAATGAATGTAAAAAATGCGTGGAAAAATTTATTTTTATTTAATTGATTCGTTAAGTTGATAAAAAAAATATCGAATAACGATTGGTAAAATTTGCCAAGAACATTGTTTATTTAATTCAAGAAATTTGATTAATTAAAGATTTTTAATTCCCTGTAAAATTCTCTCTAATCACTCAAGTAATTAATTAGATCGTAAAGTTCACGGGGTTATTGTGGCAGCTTTGTTTGTCAACTTGATTCTCGATTTGTAATTGTGATTTGCCGATAAATTGATCCTAATCTGATCTTAAAGATAAAATACTTTATGTGCAATTTAACACAATGGCTCGATTATTATATACATGTGTTACATTATTGGAACATGACTTAGGCATAAAAACAACTTGAATACATAACAGAAGTTAAATATTTTAGGTTTGAGTATTACTTAAAATTTATAGAGCATTAAAAGTCGTTATGGAGTAATTCAAACGGACAATAGAACACGACCTTTTAGTCAGAAAACCATGTTTGGACTGTAAAGGAAAACTGTGTTCTTTCTGTGAAAAAACCAAGTTAAATAAAAAATTAAATTATAAGAAAAAAAGAAATGTTTTATACAAAAAAGAGAAATTATTTAAAAACTGAGAAACTTAGAAGCTGTAATTAATACGTAAGTTAAAATGAACACTGACACTACAAAAAGTATGAAAAATACTAAGATTCTAAAGTACTAAAAATACTAATGAAAATTCATTAAGGTAAAAGCAAGGGCAGCGACTTGTGTATGGTACATCTGCAAATTCCATAGAGCAAAAAAGTCGCTTTGTGGAATTCCATATGGCAAAATTACAGATAAAAAATAAATTTCTTAATAAGAATGTGGATAAAGGAATTTACAATTCGAAAAAAATGATTAAAATTTAAAAAAGAAAAATCATATTTGGTAAAAATAATTGAAAAATTGCGAAAAAATTTAAAATTCATTAATAAACAATTTAACTAATTTGATATTGAAGAAAATAATTAAAAACTGACAAAATTTTATTTGGAAAAATTAAAGAAAAGATTTGAAACTTGCGGAAAATGAATTTAAAAATTAGGGAAAAAATTGCAAAATAATAGAAATAATTAGAAATTGAAGAAAATTGTTGAAAAAATGATAAAAATAACTGACAATTGTAGCAAATAATTTAAATCGTAAAAAAAAGAATTAATAAAAATTTAAGGAATTTTTAAATAATTTTAAATTTACTATCCTCAAAGATTATAGAAAATAAAAATAAAGGAGAAAAATGAAAATTAATTAAAATAAAATTGCAGAAAATTTTTTAAAAATCATTAAAATATTTGAGAATTGTAGCAAATAATTAAAATTACAAAAGAAAAGAATTCTTAAAAATTTAGGAAATTTTAAAATATAATTCTAAATTACTACCTATTCTCAAAGAGTGGATTAATTAAATTTTTCATCAATGAAATTTCAAATTAATTTAAGTTTCAAGAATTATAATATATAATTATAATTATAGTCTTGTTTTTCTCAAATATATTCTGCAATTTTTAAAATTATTTTTTACAAATTTTTATAATTCTCTACAATTTACAATTATTTCTATGAATTATTTTATTATTAAATTTATTTTTAATTAATTTTCAATTATTTTTCCATTAATTTTCTAATTTTTTATTATTTATCTCAAATTTAAGTTATTTTTAAAATTTTTTTTACAAACTAAAACTATTTTCCTCATTTTTTAATTATTTTTATTGCTTTACAAATAATTTCTCCGATTTTTTATTATTTTCATTATTCATCAAGTAATTTCTTAGATTTTAAAAGATTTTTGTCAAATTTTAATAATATTCTTCAATTTTCAAATATTATTGTTATCATTTTGCAATCAATTTCTTTAATTTTCAATTATTTATCTCATTTTTCAAACATTTTTTACAAATTTTCATTTTCTTTTATCTTTCTGCAATTATTTTCACCCCCTTTTAATTAGATATATATTAATGATTTTTCAATTAATTTCCTAAATTTTGATTTATTATCTAAAATCTAAGTTACTACATCCACGTTTCAATGTAATACCGCAAATTTCAATTATTAATCTCAAATTTCCATTACTTTCTGTCATACCCAATTATTTTTTTATTAATTTTTAATTTTTATATAATTTATCACAGCTTCTATTTATTTTTCCAATGTACAATTATTTTTATCATTCTGCAATTATTTTCTTTCATTACAAATATATGTTGCAATTTTTTCCATTATTTTTTAAAAAAATAAAATTATTTTCTTCAATTTTTAATTATTTTTATTACTTTTCAAAAAATGTCTCGAATTCTTTATAATTTACATTACTCTTCAACTAATTTTCTAGATTTTAAAACATATTTCTTAAATTTTAATAATTTTCTTCAATTTTTTATTATTAATATTATCATTTTCAAAATAATTTCTTCAATTTTTAATTACCTTTATTACTTTGCAAATATTGTCTCCAATTTTTTATTATTTTTATTACCCTTCAACTAATTTTCTAGATTTTGAAACATATTTCTAAAATTTTAATAATTTTCTTCAATTTTTAATTAGTTTTATAACTTTGCAAATATTGTTCCGAATTTTGTATTAGTTTCATTACTCTTCAATTAATTTTCCAGATTTTGAATCAAATTTCTGAAATTTTAATAATTTTCTTCAATTTTCAATTAATAATATTAACATTTTTCAATCAATTTCTCCAATTTTTAAATATTTTTATTACTTATCAAATATTGTCTTCAATTTTTATTATTTTTATTACTCTTCAATTAACTTTCTAGATTTTGAAACATATTTCTGGAATTTTAATAATTTTCTTCAATTTTTAATTAGTTTTATTACTTTGCAAATATTGTTCCGAATTTTGTATTAGTTTCATTACTCTTCAATTAATTTCCTAGTTTTTAAAATATTTTTTTCAAATTTTAATAATATTCTTCAATTTTCAAATATTATTGTTATCATTTTGCAATCAATTTCTTCAATTTTCAATTATTTATCTCATTTTTTAAACATTTTTTACAAATTTTCATTTTCTTTTATGTTTCTGCAATTATTCTCACCACCTTTTAATTAGATATATATTAATGATTTTTTAATTAATTTCCTAAATTTTTATTTATTATCTAAAATCTAAGTTACTACATCCACGTTTCAATGTAATACCGTAAATTTCAATTATTTATCTCAAATTTCCATTACTTTTTGTCATAACCAATTATTTTTTTTATTAATTTTCAATTTTTATACAATTTATCACAGCTTCCACTTATTTTTTCAATGTACAATTATTTTTATCAGTCTGCAATTATTTTCCTTCATTACAAATATATGCTGCAATTTTTTCCATTATTTCTCAAAAAATAAAATTATTTTCTTCAATTTCTAATTATTTTTATTACTTTTCAAAAATTGTCTCGAATTCTTTATAATTTTCATTAATCTTCAATTAATTTTCTAGATTTTGAAACATATTTCTGAAATTTTAATAATTTTCTTCAATTTTTTATTATTAATATTATCATTTTCCAATCCATTTCTTCAATTTTTAATTATTTTTATTAATTTGCAAATATTGTATCTAATTTTTTATTATTTTCATTACTCTTCAATTAATTTTCCGGATTTATAACATATTTCTGAAATTTTAATAATTTTCTTCAATTTTTAATTAGTTTTATTACTTTGCAAATATTGTTCCGAATTTTGTATTAGTTTCATTACTCTTCAATTAATTTCCTAGTTTTTAAAACATTTTTTTCAAATTTTAATAATTTTCTACAACTTTCAATTATTTTTGTTATTATTTTGCTATTAATTTCTTCAATTTTTAATTATGCTCACTATTCATTCTTCAATTAAAATCCTAAATTTTAAATAATTTATCTAATATATTAATTATTTTTTCAAATTCATTTATTTTTATCTTTTTGCAATTATTTTCTCTACTTTTTAACTAGATATATTAACTATTTTTTAAATAATTTCCTTAATTTTTATTTATTATCTCAAATCTAAATTAATGTACCTATCCACTTTTCACTGTTTTAATCTAGATTCAATTGTTTTTCTCAAATTTTAATTATGTTAGACAATTTTCACTTTTTTTTACATTTGCAATGATTTTCACAAATTTTATACTATTTTGAATATTTTTTGATTAATTCCGAAAATTTTAAATGTTTATCTCAAATATCCATTATTTTCTTCAATTTTCGATTATTTCTATAATGTTGTAACTATTTTCCTAAGTTTAAAATTCTTGAAATCATGTTGTAATAAGGTATTTTCATTTACTTTACAAATATTCTGTATTTTTTAAAACTATTTTTTTAAAATTTGAATTAATATCTACAAATTTCAACTATTTTTATCACTTTCCAAAAATTTGTTTCAATAATTTTCATGATTTTTCAATTTTCCCTTTAAATTTTAAATTTAACTTCCAGAAGTTTCAGTTATTTTTTCAATTTTTTCAAATAAAACTTTTTCAGTTTTAATTATTTCCTTCAATATCAAATTAGTTTCATATTTACTAATTAACTTTCAATTTCTTTCCGCATTTTTCAATTATTTAAAAGAATATGATTTTTGTTCTTCAAGTTTTTAATGTTTTAATCATTTTTCAATTATTTTTCTCAAATTTCAATTAAGTTCGTCAATTTTTAATTTTTTTTTTAACTTGCAATGATTTTCACAAATTGTATAGTATTTTGATTATTTGGTTATTAATTCTAAAGATATACTGGAAATCAAATAAAATTGTCAACATTTGCGTTACAGTAATTACGCTAATTGAGAAACTCTTTAATTTATTATAGTTTTATTCCCCCGGACAATATTAAGTTTGCAGATGGCAAAAATTTACAAGTCGCCACTCCTGGGTAAACGATGAGTAATTGAATAGAAGCCATTTTTAATTTTTTCAAATTTATCTAGGATTTAGCAACACTTTCGACTGACTCGCTCAATGTTGAATAATTCCGAGGATTGGATTGTTTGATAATAAGGAAAAGGCGGGTAATTAAAATATATGCAAATTCGTTAATAGAAGTGGCGTTATGTGTAGAGAAATGCAGTGATGTCAATGGCGTCATGCCAACGACCTTGAGAAAAATGTTGACTTCTGGAGACTGTGTTCTAGACGAATCACGTACCAGGTAGTTGTTAAGTCTCACATTTGTAACGAACTCGATAGGCAGGTTTATACTTTACATATATCGTAATAGATAATTTCCACGTGTGTAACGGGATCAAAGTCGTGCGATCATAATCTGGGACGAAAGTAGTAAAAGAAGGTCGTAGTAGTCCAAGTGAATTGTTCTAAGTAGACGAGGAACGTTCTGGTCAGACGCTCGACTTTTACTTTTCAAGCGGTAATTAAAATTTTCTCGCGGAACTGCTTCATCTAAAACAACTTGAGGAGGCTTTTTTTATTGTAAATTTAAAAATAAAATTTGTTTGATAAAAATGTTTGCGAAGTCGTTCATAAATTTTAAAAATTTATAATAGCGGATCCAATATGGTGGATGAAAATACAAAATTTGTTAAACTTGGTACATTAGGGATTTTTTTGGGTCGCAAATTACAAATCTGTTTTAGGAAGGTTTTCGAGATTACCTATTTTCAAAATTGATACTTTTGGAAAAAATAAAATGGTCGATCCAATATGACAGATATAAATTGCAAAAGAATCTTAAATCTTTGTAAAAATCATAATTCGAGTTTTTTTTAAGTTTCTCGCCGTATGGAATCCACCATTTTGAATATTGAAAAACGAACAACAGATTCGTAATCAGCAATATAACGAAAAACACCGAGTATCAATTTTAATATAAAACTTAAAGATTAATCCAATAGATATTAATTTTTTACATATCCGACATTTTGACTCCGCCATCTTGAATTTGATGTATTTGTATTTATTTTCGTGGAGCGACCTTAAAAACGTAAAGAAACGCTATTCCCATATTTTACAAAAAAAAAATTCGATAAATTAAAAATCAATATTAAATATCAATTGCTTATAAACTGTCAACGAAAAATAAACCTAAAAATCTTGACAAGTAATTACTGGTGGTCAAAAGATTTTTTTATTTTAGTAAGTCTTTTAAAATCCACAAATTTTTTAAATGATAATTAATAATAAATTAATATTACTTAAAAATAAAATACCTGCTCCACATTTTAATCTTTAAATTATTTATCTATAAATTTTAATATTAAAAATATTTCTTAACTATATCAAGTTATAGAGGTGTTAAATCTTTCAATTAAATATTAATTATTAAATAATAATAATCTCCGTAAACTCTTGAAGTTAGTTACTATTTATATTTATTCATTTTTTTTGTCCAAATTTTAAAACTTGAAGCGAATTTGGTTAGTTTTATATTTATTCATCTTTTTCTCTCCACGTTTTAAAATCCAAAGTGAAGTTAGTCTCTGCTTTTTTTCATTAATTTTGATTCTCTTTATCAGAATATTTTAAAATTGTTTTAGTTTATAGATAAAATATGCAGATATGGTAGCCTTAATGACGAGATATTGATTATGACTAACAATATTATTACAATATTAGGTGCCCGATTAAAAAATTACCTTATAAATCAATTAGTTTGTTCATATTCTAATTATATCATCAATTTTGTAATTAAAATTTACAAATACGTAATTTCCACACCTCTTTTCAATTATTTTTGTCATTTTTAAAGTACTTTTGTCAACTCTAAATTATTATTGTGCCAATTTTCAAGTATTTTTGCGATTTTGAATTTAATTTTTTCAAATATCAATTATTCTCTTCAATCTTTAAATTATTGTCATGAACATTTTAATTTATTACACAAGTTTTCATTTACTTCTGCCAATTTTCAATTATTTTTTTGTATCTTTAAATTATTACCGCAGGAATATTTAAATTTTCAACACCAGTTTCTATTCTGCTTTTGTTAATTTTAAATAATTTTCTTCAAATTTCAATTAATTTTGTCATTATTCAAGTATTTTTGTCAGTTTACGATTATTTTCTTATCATATTTCTATTATTTTTTCAATTTTAGAATTATTTTCTAAAAATTTCAATTATTATTTTATTCAAATTATTGAATGCGACCTATTATTAATATTTAATATACTAATTATTATTGTTATATAAAATTTTAATTTTATTGTTACTTGAAATAAATTTTTAAATTTTATATTGTAATGGGCTTTTGCTCGTAAATAAATAAATATAAATTTAATTGTTTTTATTGTTATGAATTTTAAAATTTATTACATTAGTTTTCAATTATTTTCTACAAATTTCAATCATTTTCTTCATTATTTTTATAATTGTCATGAGTTTATTAAATTTGTACATTTTTTTCAATTATTTTCAACAAATTTCAATTATTTTCTTCAAACTTCAATTATTCTCTATAAATTTTTTATTTATACACCAGCTTTCAATTATTTATGTCATTATTCAATCAGTTTCTTAAAATTTCAATTGTTTGGTCAATTTTATTTCCAGGATTGTCTTTGAAATTTTAATTTTATGCACCAATTATCAATGATTTTTTAAAATTACAAATTATTTTTGATATTGTTCAATTATCTTCTTGCAAATTCAATTATTTTTGAAACTTTTCAATTATTTTTTAAAAATTTTAATTGTGTTCTTCAATCTTCAAATTATTGTCAGGAATATCCAAAATTTCTACACAAGTTTAATTTACTTTCGTTATTTTTCAATTATTTTCTTCAAATTTCAATTACTTTTGTCATTGATTAATTATTTTTGTCGTTTTCCAATTATTTTTTTCATATTTTTTTCTTTTTGCCATTTTAAAATTATTTTTTACAAATTGAAATTATTTTATTCAATTTTTTTTATTGCCATGAACTTTTAAATTTCTTACACCTGTTTTCAATTATTTTCATCATTATTTTTATTAATGTCAGGAATTTATTAATTTTTTTACACCTTTTTCAATTATTTTCTTCAAAATTTAATTATTTTTTTCATATTTGAATTTTTTGCCATTTTTGAATTATTCGCTTCAAATTTCAATTATTGTCTTCAAAGTTCAATTAATTTCTTCAACTTTCAATTATTTTTCTTAAACTTATAATATTTCTTTAACATTACAATTATTGTCTATAGTTTTTAATTTTTACACCAGTTTTGAATTATTTATTTCAATATTTCAATTGTTTTGTCAAGTTTTCAAGTATTTTCTTCAAATTTTAAATTTTTTGAAAGTTATCAATTATTTTTGTCATTTCTCAATTATTTTTTCAAATTGCAACTATTTTGGTGAATATTGAAATATTTTTGACATTTTGGAATAATGTTATAATTTGAAATAATTTTTTCTTTAAATGTCATTTTCTTCAATCTTTTTATTATAGTCATGAATTTATTCATTAACTTTTGAAGATCAGTTTTCAATTATTTATGTCATTATTGAATTATTTTCTTCACATTTTAATTATATCGTTAATTTTTCAATTATTTTATACAATGTTTCAATTAATATATTAAATTCTTTATTTTTTTACTTCCTTTTTAAATATATTTCTCATTTTTCATTAATTTTTTTCTAAATTCCAGTTATTTTTGTCATTATTCAACTATTCTCTAAACCTATACATTTTTTTGATACTTTTTAAAAATTATTTTTTTCAAGTTTCAATTATTTTCTTGAAAATTCTATTATTTTTTTTCCATTTTTCAACTATTTTCTGAAAAAAGTAATTTTTACACCAACTTTTATAATTATTTATGTCATTATTCAATTTGTTTCTTTATATTTTATTTATTTCCTCGATATCTCAATTATTGTGCAAAAATTTAAATATTTTTCACTCAGTCTCAAACTTTTGTTTCAAATTTTAATTATTTTTGTCATTCTTTAATTATTTTTTTGTAACTTCAATTGTTTTTATAACTTTTTAATTATTTACTTCAAATTCCAATTATTTTGTTTCAATTTTTGTCTTCATTTTTTTATTTTTAATCAATTTTTCAATTGGTTTTGTCATTTACAACTGTTTTTCAAATTGAATTATCTTTGTCATTATTTAATTATTTTCTACATATTTCAATTAATTTTGCGATTTTCGAATTGTTTTTTTTTATTTTAATTGCTTTTTCTGCTGTCGCCTCCTAATTTAATATCAGTAATATCAAACTCTATATTACTTATTCACTTTACTATTTAATCAGTTTTTATATTTAAAAGCTCACTATTTACTCACTTTTTTTTACCTAAAAACTCATTATTTGAGAAGCACTTTTTCAAAAGTTGATAAATCTATTTTCCAAAAAAGTTGAGATAAACACAAATTTAACATATCAGGAACCTTACAAATCGATCTGTCACTGTTAAATTCAAGAAAAAAATATGTATTACCAAAGAATTCCCAATTTAAAAAAAACTTAGTCTTATAACCAAGATCATTTAAAATTTTAATTTTTTTCCTAGAATAAATTACAAAAACCTTTAAATTCCTTAATTACTATAAACTTTAATTAAAAACAAATCTCCTTAAGTGTAAAAAACATTCGTATATAAATATTTTCGTATATTTTTTCTACTTTATAATTAACTCTAGGGGTTAGGTGCAAAACTGCATTTGCTTAATCTCGAAATAACAAAATGTGGATTTATCAATTTTTGAAAAAGTACTCCTCATTTACTCACTTTTTTAAATTAAAAAGTCTTTTTTTCACTATTTTCAATCTGCAAGTCCATTGATAGCCCTCATTATCGGATAAATGTTATTAATTGATTTTATTTATTATTATGGTTTAATTTATAAAATGGATAGGAAACCAGGCTTGTGTCCGTAAATAGTCTGATTCACTATAAAAGTAAATTCTATAGTGAAGTAGACTATTTACGGACCCAAGCCTGTAGGAAACTAATTATTTTTTGCTAGTTAATTATAATATTTTGATTATTACAGACGTATGTAAATAAACACTTATTTTAAAACGTTTACATTTATAATTATTTACCACGTGTCAAATTGATTAAATTTCAACTAAGCATATGATTTTCTTAACCAAGTTTCCTAGCAGATTTGATTATAGGAAATTTAGGGTTGTTGCTACTAGTTTCTGATTTGTGAAATTAACCATAAGTACATGATTAAATTAACCAAGAATCCTAAACCAGGAATTCTAAACAATTCTAATCAATTCAAGAATAAAACCCCAAAAAACTTGAAATTGATTTTCGACAAAATTGACCGATTTCTTTGATGATTGATCGGCCGATATAGTTGTCCTTTTGAAGTAATTTATGGGATTTTTATGGCTTTTGCCAGGAATTCGACACGAAACGGCCTTTAGCAATGCGATGATGAAATATCTTTAAACATGAAACCTGCGTCCTGGTTCGTCGATCAGGTCGAATGTCCTGTTCACAATGTGAGCGTAATTGTGCTTTCAACGGGTGCACAATGATCTTGCTGGTGTCTATGGCGATAAGAATTTTTCTAATGACAATAACAACGCCAACGGTCTGTCTATACATCGACAAACAGAGCTTGACAGTGTCCAGCAAGATAAAGTTTACATAAATAACAAGTTTAGCAACACCATGTTGTCTATCGCACGAAGAAAGTTACAATTTTGTAACAAAATGATTATATCAGTCATTACAATTACCACCACTTAAAAATTCATCGTATCTCTCTCTTATTCTTTCTATTTTTCGCACACTGTTTTAAATTTTTGAAACTAATTCCAAATTCGCAAACAGTGATTCAGAATATAGCGTCTTTTGAATTTTCAGAATAGCGTCTTATTGAAAAAAGTTATTCACAAATTGTTTGAATCTAAAAAATCTGCTTTCTAAAATACGATCTAAAAAACCACTTGATGTTGAATAGTTCAGCGATTCCTAAAATCAAAACCGCCAAATTAAAAATCTCAAATAAAAAACACATCGTAAGAAAATAATTTTTTTATTCAAAAATCGTACAAAACTCGTGATAAAGAAAAATAGACCACCTCTGGTATAACAGAAGTATAAAAATAACACCAACAATTTTCGTATAATCATGCTCCAATTGAAAAAACGAGTTTGCGCCATTCTCTCATCAGCAAACGATAAATAATATAAAATAGTATAAAAGTACATGTGTAAAAATATATATGATAAAATAATACACGATACAAAGCACGACGCAAACTCGAAAAATACAAAAAAGGAATATTACAATAAATTAAAAATATCTTATTGAATTCACAAGAGAATCTCAGTTTAAGTAACGACAACCTGATTCTCGTTTTTGAACAAATTTCATCATAATTATCATTGCCCTCAATAATTCACCTTCTACGTATTTTCGTCCGTTTGAAAAGGAGCACATTTTTTGAATGTGACAAAAAGTTAAAAAAAAAAAAAAAAAACGAGTGTCTATTTTTTCCCAGTTCCAGTAACCAGTGTTCCATGAGTATTATAGTAGTCTAATTATCCATTTAGAAATAATGGGGTTCGGAGTGTTTGACCTTGGCTAATTCTTCCTTAACGGCGATAAAATGATGAGCTTTGGCGTGCTCGACTTCGGGGGTGTCAATGACCTGTCCATGATGATCCAAAGGAGCAGGTGGTCCATGATAATGAGGCTCGACATGATGATGATCAACGTGATGATGAGAACCACCTGAACTGCCACCCTCGTCACCAGATGAATAGGAATATGAACTTTTGGATGCTGCTGCTTCATAGGCAGCCAGGTGAGCTGCCTTGGCGTGAGCCACTTCCGGTGTGTCAATTACTCTTCCAATTTTGTCCAAAGGTGCAGGTGGTCCGTGATAGGCACTCGTGTCATAGTGAATGTGAACTGGTTCGGCCAAGGCGAGAGCCAGGCATGATCCAAAGATCTGGAAAATTTTTTTCTTTTTCAATTTCTCATGGATAATTGGGTTTTTGGTATTTTTATTTTGGTAATATGCAAATTTACTTAGATAATAACCTATTTACAAGGTATATTTCTTATTCTATTAATTGACGGTTTTTCCGGATCTAAAATCACATTTTTCCCGGATTTCTTTTATATATGCTTAATAGCTATAATATTAAAATCAGGGCTGATAAAAATCATGATTTTTTAAAAAAAATCGGATTTTTTTGATTTAAATCAAAAATTGATTTTTTTTAAAAATATAATCAGTATTTAAAATCTCCAAATGTTTATTTGTACGTAGTTAATTAAAGAAAAAATTAAAAAACAACACAAGAATGAAACAGTGCCATAATTATATAAAAAAAGTAGAAACTCTTTTCAAAAAATTAAACTATTTACGGCCATTTTTTTAAATTAAAATAATAAATAAGAAGATAATTAAGAAAACGTTAAAATATATTACTAAAGAGAATATAATTTTAAAATTAGAAAAATTAGAGAATTATTTTATAAATTGAATGAAAAATAAAAAAAAGTAGAAAATTGGGAAATTTAGAAATGTAAAAAAAGCACCAAATAAATGTTTTCAAAAATTCGTAATTACATATAAGATAAAAAATAAACAATTGAAAAGAAGGAAAAATGCATCTTAGAAATAGAAAAATGATAACAAAAATTAGAGAATTAATTAAAACGCAAAAAAGAATTAAAAAAATAGTAAAACTTTAAGAAAATTAAATAAATAGGAAGAAAATATAGAAATGTTTTTTTCCTTAATCTAACAAACTAAAAAAATGTAAAAAGTACAAAAAATAAAATTAAAAAATGTATACAATATCAAGATAAATAAAAAGAAAGTTGACAAAAGAAACTTAAAAATCCTTTAAAATTAAAAAAAGTTTAAGCAAATTAAATCAAACCCATTTTTATAATATTAAACTTAAAATAAGTCCAACAAATAAATTTACAAAAATAAAGAAAATCTAAAAACTTTATGGAAGAATAAGTAAGTTTGCAAAAAATCTCGCAAAGAATAGACAAGATTCTATTCTTAAAAAAAATTGAATAAACTTACAAAAAAAATAAGGGTATTTATTTTTAAAAATATGTAAATAATTATGAAAATCAACGAAATAAAAAGTTTAGTGAATGTTATAATAATGGAGTTGTTTAAAATAATATTAAATAATTTAATTAAAAGGAGGAAAATTAAAGAAAATTCAAAAATAAAAAGATAAATAAAAAATATCAAAAATATCAAAAGTAAAAGTTAAAAAAACTTAAAATTTTGTTAAAATAAGAAATTATAAGATAAAAATTAATATAAATAGTTTCAAAAAATTGAAATCTCTTGGAAATCTTGTAAGAATATTTAAAAAAAAATGGATTATTGTGAATATAAAAAAGTATTAATATTATTTAATTATTTTGCATTAATTAATATCCATTTAAATTTGAATTAATTGAAATTTAAAAGTTGGAACAAATTGGAATATGAGTTAATTGGAATTTATATAATTATAATGACATGAAGATATAAAAATGTAATACTTTTTTTGCTACCTTCATACCAAAGATTTGTAAATCGTAGGTATTTTGATCATCTGTATTAGCACAATTTTTTAAATTTTATAAAGATTAAAATATTAAATTTTTTAAGATTTATCCACAAATTTGTGGGTTTTGTTTATGGTTTGTGATGTTTTACATGCACCGGAGAATTGTAAATTTTTGATTTAAATCATGATTTTAATGCAAATTTTCCAATGATTAAAATCATGATTTAAATCAAGATTTAAATCAAAGTGATTTAAATCAATAACAGCCGTGATTTAAATAGTGAAAAAATTAAGTGCTTAATATATAAGTTTTTAAGGTAAAATTGATCTTTGAAGAAAATAATTCAAAAATGGCAAAAATAATAGAAATTTAAAGAAACAAAATGAAAGATGACAAAACTAATTAAAAATTTGAAGAAAAGACTTGGAAAATGACAAAAATAATTGAAAAATGGAAAACAAAATAAAAATTTGATGTCAATAGATAATTAACAAATTGGAGAAAAAAAATTGACCATGAAAGAAAATAATTAAATAATTGAAAAATCATAAAATTAATAGAAATTTGAAAAAAAATACTTGAAAAATGATAAAAATAATTAAAATTAAAAAAAAAGAATAATTGAAAATTACAAAAATAATCAAAAAATGGAGCAAATAATCGAGAAATAACAAAAAGAACAGAAATTTGAAGAAAATAATTGAGAAATCACAAAAAATTTAAATTTGACGGTAATATGTGAAAAATAACAAACATAATACAAATTTGAGACAAATAATTGAAAAGTGACACAACTAATTAAAAATTAAGTAAAAAATAAAAAATTTGAAGAAAAGACTTGAAAAATGATAAAAATAATTAAAATTTGAAAAAATTGAGAATTGACAAAAATAAATGAAAATTGAAAAATGAAATTAAAAAATTCATGACAATAATTTAAAGATATAAGAAAATAAATACAAAATTTGGAGAAAGTAATCAAACAACGTCGAAAATATTGGCAATAATTGAAAAATTTCTAAATTAATTCAAAATTTTTCAAAAACAATTAAAAAATGACAAAAATAATTGAAAATAGGAAAAAAATAGTCGAAAAATGACAAAAATAATTAAAATTTGAAGAAAATAAATTGAGAAATAACACAAAATTTAAATTTTGAAGATAATACATGAAAAATAACAAAAATGATAACAATTTGAGATAAATAATTGAATAATGACATTAATGATTGATAACTGGTGTAAATAATTAAAAGAATGTTAAATTGAATAAAAAAATTGAAATTTAAAAAAAAAATAATTGTCTATTGGTGTAAAGTATTTAAAAGTTATTGATACATAATAATAAAATTATTAAAGAAAATTGCTGAAATTTGAAGAAAAAATTGAAAACTGTGTAATAAATTGAGAAACTGATGACCATAAAAAAAAGATTGAAAATAATTATTGAAATTTGATAAAAATAATTTTTAAATGTTAAAACTAATAGAAATATGCAGAAAGTAATTAAAAAATGATAAAAATAATTTAAATTTGATGGAAAAATTGAAAGACGACGAAAGTAATTGACAATGCTGGTTTAAAAACAAAAAATTTGTAGACATTAATTACAAAATTGAAAAAGTAATTAAAATTAGAGGAAAGAACTAGTTTTGAATACAAAAATATAATCTTTTTATCTAAAGTTTCAATCCAAAGCAGTCCGACAAAAAATGGAAATAAAGTCTATAACAAATAAATAAAGCTTCTATAATTATAAAATAACTTACGAAAGTAAATTAAACACTGTAATAAATTACAAAAATACTTCCTTGCTTCAAAACAGCGTGAGTTTTAGAAAAAAAACGAAAATTTTGACATTCAATGACAAATGTGACAGGTTAATCCGCCATGATTCTTTATAGTCACGTGACAACACGTAAGTCGCGCAATTGTGTGTATTCTTTTTTTGCGCATGCGCACTTCTTTTGATTCATCCCGCGCTTATTTAAAATCATGTTTTAAAAATATATTAAAAATGAATCTTCAAAGCACAATTATTATAATTATAATTAATATAAATGTTATAATTAATATAATTAATTTGTTTAAACACTGATTTTTTATACAGAAGCAGTAACAACTTGATATTTAGTTTCTGGATCAAAATATACGTGAGAAGAGATTTTCCGTATCGTACGTATCTTGCTTAGAAGTTTTACAGCAAGTAGGCAATTTACTTAAAAACACACGATATAATTAAACTAATTATTTTCATTTTAGAACTCGTTATTATAAACTAGAAAATTTTAAAAAATTTGAATTACTTAAAAATAACTAATTATTCGTAAAATTGTAGCTGAGTTTTTGTTTCTTCAATTAGTTTAAATTAAAAATAACTCATTATTAGTAGGATATGACTAATTGTTAGTAAAAATATAACTAAAAAGTAGTTAAAATTTGACTAACTGAATTAGTAAACAGAATTTCACTAAAACTTTAGTAATTTTGACATAACCTCAAAATTAATTTGACTAATAATTAGTGATTTTTTCCTAAATAGTTAGTAAAAATATAACTTTTTCAATTAGTGACTGAGTTTTTGCTTTCAAATTAGTTATTTTTAACCAATTCAGATTTAGAGAGTAGGGTATTTTTAGAGTCATCGTAACTGATTCTTTGATCAAGTTTTGAAAAATTAAAATATAATTTAATTTTTAAAACTAAACAACTAAAAATAAATTTACAAATTTACAAATAAATGAAGACTTGAAAATGTTGACCGAAAAAGTTAAATTTTTATTTTAATATTCGAAAACATAATATCTTCAAAAAATTTTCTTCGTAAAAAGCACTGAAGGAAATTATCATTTTAAATGTTTTATACTAGTTAAAATATTTTTCTGGTAACTGAAAATATGAAGAAAAACTTGATTTGTTAAATTATCTTCGAGGTACTTAAATTTCAAATACAGAACTTCTCGATTTTTGATCTACAAATTTTTAATCCGAAAATATTAGGTTTAAATGACAATCTATTTTAAAAATATCTTCTCAATTTAAACATGTTTTTGACTTAGCTTCTACCAATTTAGAAGTTACTTATTTAAAAATGGGTTTTTTGGATAAAAAAAATGTTGATTAAAAATTTTTAACACAAGAATATTTCGTTTACTTTTTATCTACTGGAAATTTGAACTAAATTTACAAACCTGCACTTTTTTCAATCTAAAAATGTTTGTAAATTATATTTTACCAATTTAGAAGCTTTTAAGTTAAAATTCTCTTTATTTTTTCACGAAAATATTCTCAATTTAGAGAGTTCTTTTCTTGGTAGGAATGATTTGAGTTTATAAGTTTTCGATTCAAAAATATTTTGCTTATATCTTTATTTCCTTGGGAAAATTTCGAATTTTTTAATTAGATCATTTTTTCCATTTAGATTCTACCAATTGAATTATTTTTCAATACGAATTTTACATTTTTTACACATTGAAAGTTCTTAATTTACAGGTTTTTACATTTTAAATCTAAAAGCATTTGATTTAAAAGTTTGTTAATCAAGGATATTCTGTTCAAATATTATTTGTTGATTTATAGGCAAAATTTAGATTTTTTGAAACTTAAAATGTTTTAAAGTTACACTTTATCGATTTTAACAAAATAGAAGTTTTATATTTCGAAATTTTTGACATAAAAAATTTTTAATTTTAGAGTTTTTGGAATTTTTAACAAAAAAAAGCTTTGAATTTAAAACTTTTGAGTTCATCATTTTAGAAAATTTGAATTTGAAAATTTGTATGGTTTCTGAATTATCGAAAAAGATACTTTAGATTAAGATATTTATGAAAATAAGCAGACAGAAAAAAATGTATATAACTTTACTAAAGTATTATACAATTTAGGTAAAAAGTGACAAAAACAAATAATTTCGTACAAAAAAAAGTATTTAAAGAATATAATTTTACACTTTTAACTTTGACCAAAAATTTTTAAATAATTGGAACTAAACAAAAAGTAACATACAAAATAAAAAAAAATTGACATAAAAAAAAGAATAAAAAATTGAAATTAAACACAGAATAAACAATATCGAAAATAAACAGAGAAATTAAACACAAAAAAATCGAAAATAAACAAAAAGAAACTAAATTTAGGAAAATAAGTAAATAAAAAAACAAGTCACAAAAAATAGAAAACTAAAAAAGAACTAAGAATCTTCAAAATAATTAAAAACACACATTTGATTGAAATGACAAAACTGTAATAAATAAATAAAATTAAAATAAATTCCAAACACTTGTTGCATAAGAGAATAAGATTTTTTGTGCCCTGACTAAGGAAGCGTTCCGTCTTTGCCACAAATCAGAAGAATTGCTTCACAAACCACAGGGTTCTTTTTTTCGTAAATTGCAAACTATTATGACAGTTATTGGTGAAAAAAAAATGTAAAGATTACTCACGAGGAACCACATGTTTACTGGATAAGGTTTGAAACGCGTTCTACAACTTTCCGGTGTCTAGAAAGACCTTATATAGCGCATGAACAATACCTACTTTTGCAGCATTCCTCCACTCAACTTCATTGGCAAAAGTTGTAAAATTGCAAATACCCCACTTTTACATGAAACCCTCTGATTTTCATGCAATAACGCACTAAATTTCTGGTTCATGTATAGGTCACCTGTTGCGTTTGTCGTTCATGAAATAGGTATAAACCAAGCCAATAACTCAGTAGGAATTTAAACAATCAAAAGACAGAATAATTTTCATTATTTAGAAAAATCTGCTTAATAATTGTAACTCAAAAGTTGACAATTTTATTTGATTTCGAGTACATTTTCGGAATTAATAACCAAATAATCAAAATACTATAAAATTTGTGAAAATCATTGCAAGTTAAAAACAAAAATTAAAAATTGACGAACTTTGTTGAAATTTGAGAAAAATAATTGAAAAATGATTAAAACATTGAAAATTTGAAAAACAAAAATCATATTTTTTAAAATAATTGAAAAATGTCGAAAGAAATTGAAAGTTAATTGATAAATATGAAACTAATTTGACATTGAAGAAAATAATTAAAACTGAAAAAGTTTTATTTGAAAAAATTGACAAAAATAATTGAAACTTCATGAAGTTAAATTTAAAATTTAGGGGGAAAATTGAAAAATCATAAATATTCTCGAAAAAAATTTTTGGAAAGTGATAAAAATAGTTGAAATTTGTAGATATTAATTTAAATTTTAAAAAAATAATTTTAAAAAATACAAAATATTTGTAAAGTAAATGAAAGTACCCTTATTACAACATGATTTCAAGAATTTTAAACTTAGGAAAATAGTTACAACATTATAGAAATAATCGAAAATTGAAGAAAATAATGGAAATTTGAGATAAATATTTTAAATTTTTGGAATTAATCAACAAATATTCAAAATAATATAAAATTTGTGAAAATCATTGCAAATGAAAAAAAAAGTGATAATTGTCTAACCTAATTAAAATTTGAGAAAAACAATTGAATATTGATTAAAACATTGAAAAGTAGAGACGAGATAACTTAAATTTGAGATAATAAATTAAAATTTAGGAAACTAATTGAAAAATAATTAATATAGCTAATTAAAAGGTGGAGAAAATAATTTCAAATAGATAAAAGAAAATGAATTTGAGAAAAATAATTGATAAATGAGATAAACAATTGAAAGTTTATAAATTTAATTGAGGAACGAATAGTGAGAATAATTAAATAATTATTCTCATAATTATATATTATTAAATAATAATTAATTATTATTAAATAATTAAAAATTGAAGAAATTGATTGCAAAATGATAACAAAAATAATTGAAACATGAAGAAAATGATAGAAATAATCGTAAATTGAAGAAAATATTAGAAATTTGAGAGAAATAATTAAAATTTCTGAAAATTATTGCAATTTAAAAAAAAAATAATCAAAAATTGTCAAAAGTATTTTAAATATGAGAAAAATAATTAGAGAATAATTAGAACATTGAAACGTGGATACAGTAACTTAGATTTGGGATAATAAATAAAAATTAAGGAAATTAGTTAAAAAATAGTTAATATATCTAGTTAAAAAGTAGAGAAAATAATTGCATAAAGATAAAAGTAAATGAATTTGAAAAAATAATTAATATATGAGATAAATAATTTAAAATTTAGGAATTTAATTGAGGAATGAATAATGAGAATAATTAAAAATTGAAGAAATTAATAGCAAAATGATAACAAAAATAATGGAAAGTTTTAGAAAATTATTAAAATTTGAAAAAATATTTTAAAAACTAGGAAATTAATTGAAGAGTAATGAAACTAATACAAAATTCGGAACAATATTTGCAAAGTTATAAAACTAATTAAAAATTGAAGAAAATTATTAAAATTTTAGAAATATGTTTTAAAATCTAGAAAATTAATTGAAGAGTAATGAAAATAATAAAAAATTGGAGACAATATTTGCAAAGTAATAAAAATATTTAAAAATTGGAGAAATTGATTGAAAAATGATAATATTAAGAATAAAATATTGAAGAAAATTATTAAAATTTGAGAAATATATTTTAAAATCTAGAAGATTAATTGAAGAGTAATGAAAATTATAAAGAATTCGAGACAATTTTTGAAAAGTAATAAAAATAATTAGAAATTAAAGAAAATAATCTTATTTTTTAAGAAATAAATCAAAAAATTGCAACATATATTTGTAATGAAAGAAAATAATTGCAGAATGGTAAAAATAATTGTACATTGAAAAAATAAGTGGAAGGTGTGATAATTTATATAAAAATTAAAAATTAATAAAAAAATAAATGGTTATGACAAAAAGTAATCGAAAAATGATAGAAATAATCGTAAATTGAAGAAAATAATGGAAATTTGAGATAAATAATTGAAATTTACGGTATTACATTGAAACGTGGATGTAGTAACTTAGATTTTAGATAATAAATAAAAATTTAGGAAATTAATTGAAATATCATTAATATATGTGACGCTCCGCGAGAGAAGGGACCTATCGCTGAGAAAGCAAAGTTTAAAGGATGGACGGGCAAAGAGGAGGAAGAAAAATTGAGACGCTTAACATGCCCATGTTTAAAGCTTCATAGTAAGAAAACTAATTGCAGGAATCAAATTTAGATTTTTGGAACACAAAAAGCAACTCAAAAACTATCAATTACCATAAAAAAAATAAAAATAATTTAATGTTAATTGCACGGGACGGTCGTTCAAAGAAAAACCAAAAAAGGCGATACACTTTGTACGCCTAGGTTTGAAGAATTATACCCAAAAGTGAAATTAAAAAAAAAATTTTTTTGAAACATGAAAATGAAAGAATAACTCAAAAACTATCTTCTAGCATAAAAAAATGAAAATTGATTTTTTCCGCGATAAGTCCATTCTCTCGCGGAGCGTCACATATATCCAATTAAAAGGTGGTGAAAATAATTTCAGAAATATAAAAAAAATGAAAATTTGTAAAAAATGTTTGAAAAATGAGATAAATAATTGAAAATTGAAGAAATTGATTGCAAAATGATAACAATAATATTTGAAAATTGAAGAATATTATTAAAATTTGAAAAAAATATTTTAAAATCTAAGAAATTAATTGATGAATAATGAAAATAATAAAAAATCGGAGAAAATATTTGTAAAGCAATAAAAATAATTAAAAAATGAGGAAAATAATTTTAGTTTGTGAAAAAAAATTGAAAATATAACTAAAATTTGAGATAAATAATAAAAAAATTAGAAAATTAATCAAAAAATAATTGAAAAATAAATTTAATAATAAAATAATTGATAAAAATAATTGTAAATTGTAGAAAATTATAAAAATTTGTAAAATATAATTTAAAAAATTGCAGAATATCTTTGAGATAAACAAGACTATAATTACAATTATATATTATAATTCTTCGATTTTAAATTAATTTGAAATTTCATTTATGAAAAATTTAATTAATCCACTCTTTGAGAATAGATAGTAATTTAAAATTATATTTAAAAATTTCCTAAATTTTTAAGAATTCTTTTTTTTTGTGATTTTAATTATTTGCTACAATTCTCAAATATTTTAATCATTTTTCAAAAATTTTCTTAAATTTTATTTTAATTATTTTTATTTTTTCCCTTTATTTTTATTTTCTTTAATCTTTGAGGATAGTAAATTTAAAATTATTTACAAATTCCTTAAATTTTTATCAATTCTTTTCTTTTATGTTTTTAATTATTTGCTACAATCGTCAATTATTTTTATAATTTTTTCAACAATTTTCTTCAATTTCTAATTATTTCTATTATTTTTCAATTTTTCCCTAATTTCTAAATTCAATTTCCGCAAGTTTCAAATATTTTCTTTAATTTTTTCAAATAAACCTTTTCAGATTTCAATTATTTTCTTCAATATCAAATTAGTTAAATTGTTTATTAATTAATTTTCAACTTCTTCGTAATTTTCCAATTATTTTTACCAAATATGATTTTTTTTTAATTTTAATCATTCTCTTCGAATTGTAAATTCCTTTATCTACATTCTTATTAAGAAATTTTTTTTTTGTCTTCTAGTTTTTTATTTTTTATTTGTAAAGGGCTTTTTTGTGCCCGTTTATGTTCTTAATTAAATAAATAACGAAATTTGAAACTGCCTGTAATTAAAATATTCAGTTGATAAAATCTACCAATATAATTGAAAATATTGAAACTATAAACAATAATTCAAAATACCTACAAGAGATAAAATTTATCAAGACAACTTAAAAATAATTTAATTTAATTTCAAAAAACACAATTAACTTCAATTTTATTTTTTATTTAAATATTTTGTATTAAAAGGAATAAATAAAAAATATTCCCTTTCCTTTAGTTAATTTAATAAACAATATTATTCGAAATTTGTTAAAAATTAGACAAATTTCTAGAAAATTTATTTTCGCTATAAATTTTATAATTTTTTACCCAAGTTGACTTTCTGTTCCTTTCATATCCTTTGTTCTTGAAAAAGTAGAGTTAAACTTTGAGGCATGATTATTATAGATATTGAAAGCTTTTTTCGCATGCGCGCATTAAATTTAATGTTTACTACAGTATATGAAACGTAACGCACATTTCATTAAATTTTATGTGTCCTCATAAAACCACCATTTAAAAAATGCATTAAAAAAAATTAAAAATTTCAAGTTGGTATTTGAAAGGGTCTATTTTTTCTCACTTTTATTAACTCTGTTGAATTAAAAGAAAAATTGTATTTGGGGCACATGATTAAGTTCAAAAATTAATTATTTAGAATTTCCATTTTATACAATTTCAATAGATTTTAATTTTAATTTAACAATAATTTTAATAGATATACATATAGTTTTCTTTCCGTCGAATTTAAATTCTTCGAATTTTCTTTCCGTTGAATTTAAATAAACCCGAATGTTTACTTAACAGAATTTTCATTTTACGGAATTTTTTTTAATCGACTAGAAAATTCGGATTTAATTCCTCTATCAAAATTTGAGGTAAATCAATTCTTTCAAATTCAAATTCAAACAAATGAAAATTTAGCTAAAATGATAAATTTCGTCATTAAAAAATTTGACTCTTTTCAAATCCTGTCAAATCAAAATTCGGCTGCTTTCGGATTCTTTTAAATAAAATTTCGATTTAAATTTTAAACTAAATTCCACAGAATGAAAATTCCGTTAAATATTAATTCGACAGCCTAAACTAAAATAAACTAAAATAAAAATTATATCAATTTAAAATATTATTAATAAAAATTCGGATTTACTTAAAATTGATTGAAAACAGATTCGAAGAATTCAAATTCGCAAAATGTCGACATTGTGTATCTATAATAAAATTCTATAAAATGAAAATTCTAAACAATTATTTTTTTCAACTTAATCATTCATTTTAATACATTTTCAACATATTCTTTATTACCTCAAATTTTTCTCTATCTTTTTTCCAAAAATAACAACATAACATAATAAACAGGTTCAAATGTCATTCAAATGTTAGAATTAACGACACAAAACAAAAAGAAACCACATGTGTAAAAGTAGATAGTGTCTTTTTGAGGCAAGGTGTGCAATAAAAAATTTGGATCAAGATAATAGAATCAGATTCTGATATTATGTTAAGAGAGCAATAGTATTACGCCAATAGTGGAACGTGAGCAATATCGTGCGACATGCCAAAGTGTTATACAATATTCCCAGCAAAATAAAAAAACCATTGTTCCCTTTCTCTTCAAGCTACATTTTCATTAATCGGACGTGATCCTCGAATTTAATTTCAATTTCACTGAAAAACGTAATTTCATAAATTCAAGGTCGCAGAGTCAATAAAGCTTGACTTTTTTTTCTCATACCAATATTATTCTCTCAGGATTAAAAACCGTGAAATATTTGTAACGAATGCGCAAAATATTTGGGTAAATATTTTAATAAATATTTCGGTAAATATCTTAATGAATATTTCGGTAAATGTATACCGCAAAATATGTTTATTAAATATTTCCTTAATCAATTCGCTGAATAGTACGTAGACTAAATATTTTTTTAAATCAAATTATTCGAGTAAATTACACTGACGTAATGTTTGGAAATGATGAAAACCAATAAAAATAATTAAAAATTGAAAAAAATAATTGAAATTTTAGAAAAATACTTAAGAAATCTTGGAAAAAAAAGTTAGAAAATGAGAAAAATAATTAACAATAATAAAGATAATAATTGAAAAGTTATCAAATTAATTCCAAATTGAAAAAAAAATTGAAATATGCTAAAAATAATGTAAGATTGAGAAAAAAAATTGAAATATGATGGAAATAGTTTAAATATGAAAAGTTGAAAACAGTAAATAAAATTTAAGAGAATTAAATGAAAAAATAATAGAATATATGTTTAAAAAAAGAAAATAATTGCAAAATTTTTTTAAAAATTTTTAATTAAAGAGCATAATTAAAAAATCGCAGAAATAATCAAAAATTGATTAAAATAATTAAAATTTCAGATAAATAATTGAAAGATTGGAAAAATTTTTCTAAAATAATGAAAATAATTAGAAATTGAGGAAAATAATAGAAAAATTGTAGAACTGACTTTTAAGCAAAAGAAAATAATTGAAAAATAGTTTAAAACATGGAAAATTGATAACAACAAACTAAATTTGAGATAATAGCAAAAAATTTAAGAAATTAATTGAAAAATAATGAAAATATTAAAAGATGAAGAAAATTATTGCAAAATAATAAAAAGAAATGAAAATTGAACAAAATAATTGAAAATTGAGATACATAATTGAAAGTTTAGGAAAATGATTCAGAAATAATGAAAATGAATAAAAATTGAAAATAACAATTGCAGAATGACAAAAATAACGTCAATTTAAAAAATTAATTTAAATTTGCGATGAATTTAAAATTTAGGAATAAATAATTAAACTGATTTAATATCAAGTGAAAAATAATTAAAATTGAAAAAGTGATTGAAAAGACTAAACAAAATAATTGAATTTTGAAGAATGTAAATTTAAGATTTATATAGGGAAACTATTTAAAATTTATTAAAAATTGCAGAAAATAGTTAAAAAATGATAAAAATAGTACAAAATTGTAGTTTAAATAATTTGATTATTTTAATTATTTTGCAATTAACTTCCTAAATTTTCAGTTACTATCTCAAATGTAGATAATTGTCTTCAATTTTCAACTTTTTAAACAATTTTTCAATTATTTTCTTTTGCTCAAAAATAAATTCTGTAATTTTCCTATTATTTTCTCCATTTTCTAATTATTTTCATTCTATTTGCGTAATTTTCAAAAATTTCAATTATTTATCTGAAATTTTAATTACTTTCATCATATTTCACTTATTTTTTAAAAATTTAAATTATTTCCATCAAAATTCAATTATTTTTTTCAATTTTAAATTATTTTTATCATTTTTCAATTATTTCCCCAAATTCTTAATTAAATTTCTCACTTTGTTAAATTATTTTTTAAGATTTTTCTCAAATTACAATTATTTTTTTTCAATTTTTAATTATTCTTTCTTTTTTAAATATTTTTAAAAATTTTTAATTATTTTTAAAATTTTTTAAATATTTTTCTCAAATTTACCATTATTTTCTTCGATTTTTAATCACTTTGAATTATTTTCAAAATTTTCAAAATTTAAACTATTTATATGATATTTCAATTATTTAATTCAATTTTTATATTATTATTTTCTTTAATTTTCAATTATTATACTTACGTTCTTTTTCATAATAACCAAAAAGTTTTTAATTACTTATCTGAAATTTTCATTTTTCTATTCAATTTTCAGTTATATCTACGATTTTCTTGTATTATAGGTACCTATATATTCTATATTTTTTGCAATTATTTCTCATAAATTAAAAAATGTTGTTTTCAATTTTAAATTAAGTTTATCTTTTTTTATATATTTTGTCTAATTTTTAATTATTTTCTTTTCTTTTTTGGCAATTAACTTCTAAAAGTTTCAAGTATTTTTCTAAAATTCTCTTTAATTTTCCTTTATTTAAAAATTAAATTATATTTCATAATTTTTTTAATTATTTTCTCAAATTGTAATTATTTTCTTCAATATAAAACTGTTTATATTATTTTTTCATTATTTTCTTAAATTTTTAATTATTAATTAATTTTCTAAAATTTTAATTATTTATCTCAATTTCAATTATTTTCTCCAATTTTTCATTATTCTAATTTTTTTCAATTTCTAAGATTTAGAAGTATTTTTCTCCAATTTCAATTATTTTCTTTAATTTTAAGACGCTTTTATAATTTTTTTAATTACTTTCGACAATTTTAATCATTATCATGATTTTTTTTCAATTAATTTGCAATTAATTTACAAATTTTTTATAAAACTATTCATAATTGTTATATTTAAAAATAATTTTTACACTTCATTTACTCATAATTAATTTGTAATGATAATTATTTTTGTCATTTATCCATTTTTATTTCAATAAATTGTTTGTGTTTCAAAATAGTGGAGCTCATTCAAACATACTCTCTAAATCTAAATTAGTTAAAAATAACTAATTTGAAAGCAAAAACTCAGTCACTAATTCAAATAATTATATTTCTACTAATCATTTAGTAAAAAATAACTAATTATTAGTCAAATTCATTTTTAGGTTATGTCAAAATAACTAATATTTTAGTAAAATTCTGTTTACTAATTCAAATAGTCAAATTTTAACTATTTTTTAGTTATGTTTTTGCTAACAATTAGTCATTTTTTTACTAATAATTAGATATTTTTAACTAATTGCTAAAATAAAAACTCAGACACGATTTTACTAATTATTAGTTATTTTTAACTAATTCAAATTTAGAGAGTACAAAAATTCTCATAAATTCTCAGGTTTAATAATTCATACTTGATCCAATGCATTTTTGCACTGTATTTTTACAAATGTCAAGAAAAGTTTTTTCTCGGTGTTATTCTTAATAAAAATAATTTGATAGAAGAGAAAATAATCCCGAAATTTGATTCCGAAATTATTTATATAATGTATAGTATTATTGGGTAAACAAAAGGATTCGGTAAAAATGTGTAATTTAAAGAAAAAAATATTTTGAACGAAAGTGATAATACTCATGTATATATTATGACTACATTACTCTTGAGAAATGAAAGTTACAGTCGCCTGTAAACTCTACTACACTTGGGGTAATTAGACAAGAGTGTAATTACTAATTACAACTTGTTATGAAGATCAGGGCATGAAAACCCAGTGGATCGTGACAGCGACTGTATTATTTAATGTATACAACTTTTTTTCCCTTGCACCATAAACTGACAAAGTTGTGTCAGTAAATATATAACTTATTTGCATTTACGCGCACAAATTGTGCAACTATTTATAAATATATAAATAATATACAATCGTGTTTATTATATATTTATATTTGTTATTTTTATTCTTTTTATTTTTATACTTGTCGTATTTACATTTATAATCTTCATATTTATTTAATTTATATTCAAATTTATTAACTTTTATTTAATTTTATATTTACTTTTCCGTGTTTCAGAATTAGAAATTAGTTTATAATTTCTTAAAGACAGCCTAAAACAATAATTACACGTTTTCCGAATTCAAGCGTCTATTGAGAAACAATTGTATAATTGAAACTTTGAGTTACGAGGATTAAAAAACGTTTGAAATTTGTTCCGACACTAATCGCATAATTAAATTGAATAGTATAATTGATACTCGTTACACAATTTCTTCAAACAGAGTAAAATTTTTTTTCTCGTGTGAAAAAGTACCAGTAAAAATCTACAAGTGTTTCCCATAACCACAAACTAGATTGAAAATCTAATTATACTACATTTCAGAAAAACTTACAGTCAATTATCATGTTAATTATCCTGATTGAGTTTATTAAAAGTGCATTTAAAGCTGTCATTTAAAAATATCTATATAAAAACAGTCATAAAAATACCTAATTGATTAATTATTTTTTACAATCACTTGTTATTTTTCAATATTTTTTCCATGTCTATTTAAGAAACAGATATTTTATTATATGGATTATTATTAGATATCTTATTACTAAATAATTAATTTAGTTAAAATTTGACAGAATCACTATTATAAAATTATAATTCACTTTAACAAACACTTTAAAATTTTGTTATTTTAAAATAAACATCGAAATTGTTTACTAAATACGTCAATTTTCATCTCTGTCGGCGGCCATATTGGATAGTGCCTAAAGTAACCGATAGGGGCGCTTTGTAAATTTAAACTGCCAATATTTTTCTAGGTTATAAATAATTAATAAAAGTGTTCACCCACGTGGATGAGTAAGGATTCTGTTAATTTCTTTGAGGAGAAATGTGGAGGTATCCCTGAACCTCGTAACAATTATTATTACTGACTTACGACGGTCAAAGGAATTCTTGAACGCATAATGTGATTGGCTATAAAGAGCAGCGTGGCACAATTTATGATGTTGCATCGTAATAGCGATTTGCGAAATACGTCAGAGGCGGGCCCGCTGCACCTAACTCACTTGTAGTTAATGCTAAAGATTCAAGTTTAATTAAGCGAAGTCGCTCATTAAGGGCACCCAACGACCCAACAAGCATTCTTATATTCACATTCTCATTATTAAGTTATCAGCCTATTAGACTCGCGTCAAACAAGATGTAAATCAAATTTTCACAAAATCAAAATTACCAAATGGGTGGAAAAATTGAAAATTGAATGAAATAATTGAAATGTCAGATAAATAGTTTAAATTTTTGGAAATTAAAGAGCAAGTAAAAAAATTTAAAATTGAAGGAAATAAATTTTGGAGAATCATTGAAAAATACTTTTAAAATTTGAAACTTGAAGAAAATAATTGAAATATAATACAAACCATGATAAGTTGTGAAAAATAAATGACAATTGAGGGAAATAATTGAACAAATTAAAGATTTTTTTTTAAATAAAAATAATAATTGTAATTTGAGAAAGAAGGTAAATTAAGGATTTAGAGAAATGATTTAAAAATAATTAAAAAGTACAGAAAAAAATTAAAAATTGAAGGAAATAAATTTTGGAATAGAATTAAAAAATGATTTTTAAATTTGAAACTTGAAGACTATAATTGAAATATGATACAAACCACGATATGCTGTAAAAAATAAATGACATTTAAGTGCAACAATTGAAAAAATTAGAGAATTTTTTTGGAGTAAAAAGAAATAATTGAAATTTGAGAAAAATACATGAAAATCTTAGAAATCTATTGAAAAAAAATAGAAGAACTAAAAATTGGAGAAAAGAATTAAAGAAAGATAAAAATAATTACGATAATTAATAAAAAATTTTAGAATTTATGAAAACAAATTAAAATAATTAAAAATAAAAAAAAATTGAAATTTTAAAAAAATACTTAAAAATCTTAGAAGATAATTTTAGAAAATGAGAATAAAAATTAAAAATCGAAGAAAATAATTAAAAAATGAAAATATTAATTCAAAATTATCAAAAATTATTAAAATATGCTGAAAATAATTTCAGTTTGAGAAAAAAAAATTAAAATATTAAAATAAAATAAAAATAAGATAAAAATAATTAAAATATTAAAAATTAAAAGCAGTAAATAAAATTTGAGAGAAATAATTGAAAAAAATCATAGAATATATTTTTAAATAAAGTATATAATTACAAATATACCTAAACATTTTAAATTGAAGAGAATAATTCAAAAATCGCAGAAACAATGGAAAATTGATGAAAATAATTGACATTTCAGATAATTAATCAAAATTTTTTAAAAGTATGCCAAAATAATAAAAATAATTGAAAAATCGTTTAAAACCTGCAAAATTGATGACAATAATCTAAATTTGAGATAATAACTAAAAATTTAATAAATTAATTGATAAAGAATAAAATAAATGAAAATTGAACAAAATAATTGAAAATTGAGATATATTTTTAAAAGTTCAGGAAATTAACTTAAAAATTATTATAATAATTAAAAATTGAAAATAATAATTCTAAAAAGTCAAAAATAAAGATAAATTAAAAAAGTTAATTTAAATTTGCATTAAATAATATAAAATTTAGGAATAAATAATTAACTTGATTTAATTTTAAGGGAGAAATAATTGAAATTGAAAAAGTGATTGAGAAAACTAAACAAAATTAACTGAAATATGAAGAAGGTAAATTTGAGATTTAGAGAAATAATTTAAAAATAATTTAAAATTGCAGAAAATAGTTGAAAAATGATAAAAATAGTACAAAATTGGAGTTTAAGTACATGAAATCATAATAGAAAATAAGTATCAAAAACTGAAGAAATTTTTAAATCACTTCAAATTTAGTTTATTTGAAACCTGCATTAATTGAACTTTTAATGAATGCAAGTTCACATTAACTGAAATTTGACGAAATTAAAATTGCCATAAATTGAAAATTTGAGAAAATTTTACAGAGGTGAAATATGATTTAAAATTTTAAAAGAAAAAAACAACTTGTAAAAAATGTCAGATGTGACAGAAATTCGGGTGAAACCTTTTCAATGATATTTTAAGTAATTCTATCAAGTTTTGTTACAAAATATCCAATATTTTACGGACAAATTTTTATTTTTTTGTAATTTTTTAATTACCAGTGACGTCATAATCCATCACATGCCCTTAACGTAAATCATTTATAATTAAATCTTTTGTATAAAGCAGTTTTAAGATATAGATATAAAAAACATGCAGAACTAATTGTAGTTTTAAGATAAAACATATTTTTCTGCACTTTTGTATATAGCACCGATATTAATTTTTACAATTTTTTTTTATTTTTAAGCTAAATAAATAGTCAAGAGGTAAGAAATTTCTATCATAGCGATTCTTTATTTGATTTTTAAATATAAATTAAAAAGTTGTCATCAATAATTAATATTTTATATAAACAAAAGAAAATATAATCTCTTTCTAATTGTGATAATTTCTGTAGTTTTTAAATAAATTTACCACAAAATCGTTTCATATTAATTATATTTCGTCGTCTCGTTCTTCTAGATCAAATTGTAGTAGTACTCTTTCTGCTAGATCTAGTCACAGTTTTTAAAGCTTTTTTGAAAAAAATACTTTTTCGCGCCTATACTCCACGGATATCCGTAGATGGCGCTGCACACTTCCGGCTTGTCATTGTATTTTTCTGTGAGATCTGAAACAGTTTTGGATCTATAGTTTTTTCCGTTTTTTCGCATTATTTTACTTAATTAATAGAATTTCTCCCTTGAAATTTGTCATTCGGTTAGCGATAAGTGAAGTGCAAAAAAGTGTAAAGTGATAAGCTTGTTAGAAAAAGGAATAAAAGCGTAGCATCACAAAATGTGATACGCCGACGGGGTTGAGACGCCATTTTCCAGAATCCACGTCAGGTGTGGCTCAAGAATTCCGAAATATGGAAATCATGAAGAACAATCTTATGACAAACAATGTCAAAAGGAGTCCGCAAAGATCGGACTCCTTCTCGGTCAAAGATACTCGAGAGGAGATTGAAAGGTGGACAACGTCAACGCCGGTTGGAGCATTTAAATGCAAAAGTGATCGCAAAGATCGATCAAGGCGCACGATATTTCAAAATAAATAAAGGGCGCAAATAACGATAGATTTATTTTATGATTTTTTCTGGCTAATTCTTAAATTATATTTATTAAGATCGCAAAGATCGATCAAATTAGACAGTATCTAACAATAATGTAAGGCCAAACGCCAATCGCCTGGTTGGATCGTCTGTTAATTAAACAATAAACAATTTTATGTAAGTATAAAAAATAATAATACATGAATATATAAATATAGAAAAGGTAAATATCGTCTGATTCAGATTATATTAATGGTCGCAAAGATCGATCATACAAAACAGGAACAGCATTTAACAGAAGAAGAAGGCGCAAAGATCGCTCCATCTTTTCTGGTTCCGTTTATATGTATTTATAATTTAAATTTTTATATTACTGTATTAATTCAAAAATTATAATTCATAGTAAAAATCGCGAAGATCGATTAAATCGGAAAAAATCTTAGAAAAATAGAGGGCGCAAAGATCGCTCAATCTTGTTTGTTTCCGATTTCATGTATTTATAACTTTATATTATTATTGGATTGATTCAAAAATTATAATTGATTATAAAAATCGCAAAGATCGATTAAATCGGACAAAATCTTACAAAAATAAAGGGCGCAAAGATCGCTCAATCTTGTTTGTTTCCGATTTCATGTATTTATAACTTTATATTATTATTGGATTGATTCAAAAATTATAATTGATTATAAAAATCGCAAAGATCGATTAAATCGGACAAAATCTTACAAAAATAGAGGGCGCAAAGATCGCTCAACCTCGTTTGTTTCCGATTACATGTATTTATAACTTTGTATTATTATTGGATTGATTCAAAAATTATGCAATCACGTTTGTTTCCGATTATATGTATTTATAACTTTTTATTATTACTGGATAGATCCTAAAATTATAATTGATTATAAAAATCGCAAAGATCGATTAAATCGGACATCTCATAGAAATAGAGGGCGCTAAAATTGCTCAATCTTGTCTGGTTCTAATTATTAGTATTAATTTAACTTTTTATATAATTGGATAAAATTCTAAAATTATAATTTATAATACCTATAAATCGCACATTTCGATTAAATAGGACATCATTTTTATGGCAATAAAAGGCGCAATGATCGCTTGATCTGATCTATTTTAAATTATAATTTACGATCTAACAATCAATTGTAATTTATTGTAAAACATGACAATATTATTAATTACCAAAAAGTGTTTAAATATATAAATCAATTAATTTAATTATTAAAATTAGTAGAATTAAATGAAGTGAAATTACTTTAAAATTTCCAAATATTGGTTAGCATATAAATATTCATATAACGCCACTATCATTACAATGTAATTTCTGTAAATTTTATAAGAATTTTTATATTAATAGTATTTAAAATATTTACTAATTTAAACCCTGTTTAAGATGGTAAAGTCTATTGTTTGTTGTTTGCCGATTTCTACTAAAATTATTAAAATTAATACATTCCTCATCATGACTGAAGCAATTTTACGCAATTTCTATATAGCAATATTGCTGAATGAATTGTTGTTGCTCATAGTCAAAAAGATCTAAAGATCTTTTTTGAAAAAGAAAAGATCTAAGGATCTTTCCGAGAAAGAAACTTCTTTCGCCTGACAATACTGAAAATGATGTCATTCAGTTAAAACATAAATTTTCAAACTTCTCGTGGAAAATTTGTCCAAAAGTAAACCCATCTTTTACAAGGACTAAAATATTTTAACTGAAAAATAGACAAAAATAGTATAAGCAGGATTCAACAAAAGTGCTGGCAATTAATTTTGTTGTAAGTTTGAAGGTAACCTCAATATTTAACAATGGCAACACTGCAAATCATAAAAATCCTAATATATAAGCCTATTAAGTATTGCAATAGAATCTTATCGCACACACTATAATGTAGCAGTAATGGGAAGAACATCTGTAATTCTTTAAGTTAATCAAACGGTTAAAACATTAAGGTGTATCTTCCCCTCGATAAAGTTCTGTTTGATGAACAACTTTCTTCATGGATGAAAGTTGCAAAAAATGTAGGGATAAAATAGAAACATTTATGTAATAAATAAAAAATTATCTAATATATTCCAACAAAATTAATATTATGGAAACGAAACATACAAGGTCACATTAAACTCCAAGCGTCTATTCAAGAAAAATTGTGAGACCCAGAAAAAGGTCATCAAAGAAAAATTCACAAGGCAGAATGTGCCAGAAGGACCCAAATTTTTTCAACCGCTTAAATCATAAAAATTCTTAAAAAAAAAAAAATATCATGAATGATGTAGTTATGTTAAAATATATAACAGAAAACAAAGCTTCGTTTTTTAAGTAAGTTTTTTGGAAGGTAAAAAGCTTGCCGTTACGATAAATGACTCGATTTTTAATTATTATTATTACACAATTATTATTAATTCATTAAATTCACTATTGATTTAAAAAATAATAATAATTAAGTAATGTAAACATTGCAGTGGTTAATTTCTGTCTACAAAATTTTTAGTTGATAAACCAAGGAAAAATTTTTCCAAATCTAAATATTAACCTCTTGGCTTTTGTATCGCCTTCTTTGATTGTACAAATTTATAAAAATCCATAATACACCTAAGTATTTGTATCGATTATATATCTGGACGCTACAGGTACTATAGTTATAAGCAAAATTAAAGTATAATGCCAGTCAAATATTTTTCGATAAAAGAAACTTTCAAAGTTTTGAAAATTATTTTGAACTAAGAAAAATGGCCCCCAATTCCAGCACAAAAGCGCAAGTTTCTAGGTGTTGTACATAAAACTATAGAAAATATTTAACTGAATTTCTTTTTGAATAAAAAGAATTTTTAAACACATTATTTGCTTTCAATATAAAAATAAATATAAAATTAGAAAAGTTGCATAATATATAGAAAATTTATGAAAATTTTTGGTTTTTCCAATTATAATTATAATTTTTTGTCGATTATAAAGTCTGACCACTATAATTATTATCTACACCAATCTTGAACAAGTTTTTTACTTTTATGCCTATGTTTCCTTTAGTTTCTCGTATTCTCCGATTAATAAGAAAAATCATTGATGATTAGGATGCTGGAGTTTTAGCTTTCCTTTTAGTTTTCTTTTTATAGCCAAAACAAGTTTGGTACCCGTCATATCAAAAACTTTTATTCTGTTGGAAAACTATAATTTATTTTTGTTGTCAGTATAAAAATCTTTTGCTATTATAATGACAACACTTCAATAGAAATAATATTTCATTATATAACGTAAGTTTGCCTGAAATTATAAATTTGATACCAATGTTAATCTACATGGTACCCTAAAAATGCATTAGAATTTCAGACGATACTTTACCCAAACTAAAGTTTTTTCATCACAGGATTAAACTCTAATGTAGAATTCATAACATTAATAGTTTTAGTCACCTTTTATAAGGACTACAAAATTTAACAATAAATAAAATAATGGTAAAAATACCATTTTTTCTTCAAGAATTATTCTGCGATTAGGATCCCAAATAAAATAAGAATGTTCTTTATTGAATAAATTTCAGTATAGATTATACATACATATTGTATATATCTGTTTCTAATGTAATAGTAAATTTGCAAATATTGCAAAATCAAAAATAATACAAATCGCAAAACGACTTTAAACATCTACAATTTGATCTAGAAGAACGAGACGACGAAATATAATTAACCGATTAAACGAACTTACCTTAAGTGAAGTTCAATCGGGATTATATGAGTCGTCTCGTTCGAATAGATCACTCCCGCCCTTTATAATAAATAAATTATTTATTTTTACTTATAAATAAAACCAGGCCCGGATTGGCCATTCAGGATACCGGGAAAAATCCCGGTGGGCCGACGCCAGGCGGGCCGGTATTTTTGTAGGTCTAATTAATAATTTAATTTATGTAATTAAATTTCATTTAACTTTCAATTACTCTTTTCTATTTTCAATTAATTTTACAACATTCAATCATTTTCGGCTTCTTTCTATGTTCTTTTCAATCACAGAAATTGTAGAATTTCAATTAAATTGTTCAATTCTACAACTATTTTTTACAATTCTTATTTATTATTATCTTTAACTTTCAATTCCATTCTTCAATTTTCAATTCCATTCTTCAGTTTTCAATTATTATTTTTTTCTATATTCAAGAATTCTAGACTTTTTCAATTACTTCTTTCAATTTTTAATTACATTTTTTAAATTTCCATTACATTCCTCAATTTTCAATTACCTCCTTCAATTTTTTCAATCCTCAATAATTCTCAAAAAATTTTATAACTAATCTTTAACTTTTTAAATTATTTTGTTCTCTTGACCATTATTTCTTAGTGCTTTACGATATCAAGACGATATCATATTTGAGCAATATTGATATTGATCTCAAAATTTCTTGACCATCCAAAAATGTTCTCGAGTTGATAATATCGACCTAAAATAACTAAAAAATGACGAAAATAATTGACAAATGAAAAAAATTGGAATAATGACAAGATTAATAAATCGACAATTGACAAAAATAATTTAAAAAATTAAAGAACAAATATAATATTTTAAAAAAACAATTGGAAATTAAAAAAGGAAAAAAATTACAGAAATAATAATAATTGAAAAAAATTTTAATTTTAAAAAATTGACCTGGATTGAAATTTGAAGAAATAATCACAAATTGATGAGAAGAAAATAATATTAAAAATTGGCAAAATAATTAAAAACTGAAGAAAACTGTAGGAATAATTATAACAAATAATTGAAAATTGAATGAGATTTCAAAAAGTTAAAGTTGGTTGAAAATCGAAGAAAATAATTTAAAATTAGAAGAAATAGTCGAAAATTGAAAAAAAAATTCAAAATTAAAGAAAATAATAATTGTGAATTTAAGAGGATAGTCGAAAAATTCAATTGAAAGTTCAAGAAAAATATTGTTAATTGAAAAAATCATCGAAAAAAGCCGAGAATTATTAAATATTGAAGAAAATAATTGCCAATTGGAAAAAATTCTAAACATGGCAAGATTATTAAATTAAAAACTGACAGAAATAATTTTAAACAGAAAAAGATAAACATGAAATTAAAAAAAAAACTAAAAAAGAAAGAAAATGATAGGAATAGTTCTAGAAACAATTGAAAGTTTAATTGCTTTTTGAAAAATTAAACTTTATTAAAATTTGAAGAAAATACTTCCAAATTGAGAGAATAATTGAAAATGAAAAAAAGTATCAATAAAAGACAAGAATTGTGATTGGATACAAATAATTAAAGAATTAAAGAACTGAATTGAAATTTCAAGAAAATGATTAATAATTGAATAATATGAAAGAAAATAATTGAAAAAAGACGAAAATAAAGGACAATTGCAAAAAATTCGAAAAATTGCAACATTAAAAAGTTTACATTTCAACAGAATTATCTTAAAAGTTAAGAATGTAAATTAAAATTTAGAACAGAAATAACTAAGAATAAAAATTGAAAGAAAATTACTGTAGTAATTGTAGAAAATAATTGTAAATTTAATTGGATTATAAAAAATTGAACTGGATTGAAATTCTTGGAAAATAATTGCCTATTGAAGGAAACAAGTGAAAATTGAAAAAATAATTGAAAAAAAATCGAGAATTATTGAATATTGACTGAAATAATTAAAAATTCAAGTAAATAATTGAAAACTGAAAAATAATTGAAAAAATGAGAATGTTTGAAAACTGAAAAAGTAATTGAAAACTGAAAAAAATAATTGAAAAACCGACAATATTTGAAAATCGAAGAAAATAATTGAAAACTGAAAAAATAATTGAAAAAACGAGAATATTTGAAAACTGAAAAGAATAATTGAAAAAAACCGAAAATATTTGAAAATTGAAGAAAATAGTTGAAAACTGGAAAAACAATTGAAAAAATGAGAATTATTGAATATTGAAGAAAACAATTGAAAATTGATAAAAATATTGAAAGAAGCCGAAAATTATTGAATATTAAAGAGAATATTTGAAAATTGAAAAACATGATTAAAAATTAATTAAAATAATTGTGAATAGAAGAAAATAATTGAGATTTGAAGAAAATAATTGTAAATTAAAGAAAGTAATTGGGTATTCAAATATTGAAAAAATGATTTTCAGGTGAATGAAAGCCGACTTTTTTTATGCTAAAGGGGGCAAAGTAGATAGAAATTCATTCTGAGCAATTATTAAAGCCGGGGAATTCGCTAAAAAACTTTTTATTATATTTATTTAATAAAAATTGTCCATTTCCTAATTGAAGATTAGGGAATGATTTTAAAGGGTTGTTTTTGATGCTGAAGGGGTTAAGGTACACTGAAAAAATTTTGGTACAGTATCCGTCCCATGGAAATATTTCATTATTCTGTTAATTTCAGATTAAATATTTTGCATTGATTTTCAACGTAGTGAAGTTAACTGAATAACGTAATTTTTCATTTGGGACGGATACTGTACTTTAAAGTACAGATGCTGCACCAAAATTTTTTTAGTGTAGATAGGAATACATTCAGAGCAATTTTTAAAGCCAGGAAATTCTCTCAAAATTTTTTTATTATATTTGTTTAATAGAAGTTGTCCATTTTTTGTCCTTTAAAATTGGTTAAAACCAGATTGATGTGTTCATTAAACTAAGAAATTACTGCTGATTTCGTACAAATGGCAGTAGAGAATGCTACTGTTCAAGAAATTCCAAATAATTAAATTATTGATAAGTTTAAATAAAATAATTTAATAATTTAATATTTTTATATTTTAGTTTTAAATGTTAATAAAAATTTTCAATTATATAGAAAGGGGCCGCTTTTAATTCCCAATCAGGCCCTGAATAAAACCCATCTTTTTCAAAGAATACCCCACATAAATGTTGCGATTTGTCAAAACAGCTTTAAAATAAATGACAAGCCGGAAGTGTGCAGCGCCATCTACGGATATCCGTGGAGTATAGGCGCGAAAAAGTATTTTTTTCAAAAAAGCTTTAAAAACTGTGACTAGATCTAGCAGAAAGAGTACTACTACAATTTGATCTATTCGAACGAGACGACTCATATAATCCCGATTGAACTTCACTTAAGGTAAGTTCGTTTAATCGGTTAATATTCCCATAAAATTTTAATTCGTACCTGGCCCTAACCTCAATTCTCAAATATCGTATCGTCTTGATATCGGAAAGCTCTAAAAAATTTTTTGACCGCAAATTTTCAAAATAATAAGAGCAGGTGAAATTCGTTAAAGTAAATTTTGGTAAAAATTAAACTTGGTACAGGTATTTTAGTCAGAAGATTTCCCTCGCTTCGGAAAAAGAAAATTAATCGCTTAAAAAAATGTCCTCGAAGTGTTCGGATTGCAATAAAAAAACTGTTTCTCCCTGATATTTTGTTAGTTTCACTTTGACCCGTGAAATTGAAAAGGCTATAGGTGGCACACACAGGCACTCGCGGTTTGATTCCGAATCGACGAGGCAAAACATTGAGAAATAATTATATCAATCTCTGTCTATATAAACGGTGGTTAACACCATTTGCCACAGAGAGAGATTTTAATCTCACAGAGATACAAACGAGACGATAAAACCATGAAGTTTCTAGTGAGTGAATAAAAAATTTTTTCAATTCGTCGAAATCGTTCCACTGTAACTATACGATAACTAAAAGAAGTTTGAAATTTCTATAGGTACACTACCGGGAAAAATTTTTTTATACCGTAAAAAAAATTAAAATAATTTTAATTTCCATATTTTTTACTTTTTTTTTTCTTTTTATTTTCTAAAAGCTGATAAAATTCTAAGGAGAATAAGATCTTTGAAATTATTTAGTTAATATTTACATTAGATATTAATATAAAAAATAAAGGTTTAGTTAATAAAATTAATTATAAAATTAATATAGGTAAATGTAATATTTTGCATTTTAAGTATTATAAGATTTTGTTTAATAAATAAAATTTGAATAAATATAAATAAAATTATTGGCAATATAAATATAAATTTTTTAAAAAATTAAATTTATTTTAATTGAATTCAATTTATTTATACCTTTAAATTGGATTATGAGAATTAATAAAATATAAAATAATTTTATTTTTATTCTTTAATTACCATTTAAATAAGAATTGGAACATTAAAAAACGTTAATTATTTCAGAAGTAATTTTCATTTTAATAATACAGTATAAAAATCACTGTCTTTTTTAAATATCTATATAATGAAAATATTAACTAAATAACTCCTTTTTGATCTTATTTTGCCTAGAATTTTATTATCTTTTAGGAAATAAGAAGAAAAAAAATTTATTTTACACACTTTTTACGTTTAAGGAGTTTAGACGAGTTTTTATAGGTTTAACTAAGAACTTGAACTTTCAATAAGTTATAAAAAGTTACTTTTCAAAAATTTCAAACTTGGAAACAAAGTTTGCCTGTAAAAAAATGTTGTATTTAAAAATTACAGTAAAAAATCTTGTTTCAAAAAACCCTCGTGTCAGATTTCAGATATTAATAAGAATTAGTGCGAAAATCAGTAATAAAAATGATTAAAATCACTGATTTGATATAATGACCGATTTTTTACTAATTCAGATTAAGAGACGGAAAATAGAACACGAAATATGAAATACACAAAATACAAGAAAATTGATGAAAAATAACGAAAATTTTTTATTTTATTTTTAAAAAAAACAGAAAAGATAAAAATATGATTAAAGTGGCGACAGAATGAAAGTGACAATACTAATGAAATATGAAATTGCGGTTTTTTTGCAAGGTCGTGGTTGCATCGTTGGTATCGGTGATCTTGGCGAGACCGGAATATTACGATGGAGGACAATATCCATATCAAGGACCAGGGGCGCCAATAGGACAGGATGGAAGGGTAATAGACACACCGGAAGTGGCTTATGCAAAGGCAGCTCATTTGCAAGCCTTTGCAGATATTGCTGCAAGAATACCTTACGGAGGACTTGCTGAAGATTACGAGGGAAATGATTATGGTCAAGCTAATACGTATTCACATCCATATGCGGCTGGAACTTATGGATATTCTGCACCCACTCAGTTTAGTAATAGGATCTATCACGTCCCTCATGCAGGATATCAAGGACCTCCTGCACCTTTAAATCACGAGGTTGGCCTCTTTTTACCAATTTTGCATTATTATTAATCAATAATTAACAAGATTTATTATTTATTTTAATAATAAACTATCAGGGCCGGGATTCTGACAAGTGAGCAATATTAAAAAGTATAACTATTTATTGAAAGAAAATAAAATGAAAATTTTTTACAAAATTTATTGTAAAGTAAATTTAAAAACTTTCTGTGCTGGCGTTTTTTTTTTATATGGTGAGTAGAAAGTAGTGAAAATAAAATAAAAACTGTAAAAAGTAAATACATAACCTGTTATTTTAGGGAACTTTTGAAACAATTGATAAAATGTCGGGTTATGTTCACTTTTTTCAAATTTGTTTTATTTTTACTAGTTTCTTATTCGTATTGTTAAGTTTACTATTTTTCAAGTAGTCAAACATTAATAGTTCTATTTACTACCTTAAGTATAGTTATAATTTCGGTATTTTCTAAGAAAAGTGTGTTTTTAGATAAATTTATTACTTAATTGCCTTTTTGTCAAATTTTAGGTGAAAATTATTAATTAGAATTTTCAGCAAAAGAAAGTTTAAACACTTACATTCTGTCCATTCTGTTAAACGACAAAAGGACCAAAATTCTTTAAAAATAAAAGAATTGAAGAAAGTGTTAAAATACAGAGGCGAAGTTTTAAAGAACGAAAGTTTTATAATATTTTAAAAACTAAAAACTCCGAACAAGCTGAATTAACGAAAGAAAAAAGACCAAGAGACGATTGAAATTTTATAAAAGATATAATAGATAATAGAAGAAAATAACAAACAAAGAAACCTGATAAAAGTCTAGGGAAATGTTAACAAATCGAAAAGAGACCAGAAAATGAAAGAACAAATTAAAATTCTTTTTTCCTTTGAAAAAAAGAAAAATTAAAAAAAACTAGGCTGTAATCCAAGAAAAAATATGATACATTTAAAAAAAAAGGATTTACTATAAGAATGAAAGAAATAACAAAACGTAAAAATAAGATGACGTGAAAAACACGAAAACCTTGAATAAAGTGAAAACGGATTTATTTATTGATAGTTTTTGGAAAATTTTTTACCCAAAGAAATAAAATATACAAGAAAATTAATAGAAAATGTAGATATTATCGATGCATCTTATAACAACAAATAGCAAGAAAAAATGAAAGATAAAAAACAAATTAATGAAAAATAAAAAAAAAAAAAGAAACGAAAGAAGGGAAAAGTTTTAAAAAGACTAAAAATTTTAAAATTATGAAAAAATTACGAAAGAATAAAAAAATTCTAACAACATAAGTTTTATCCTTCAATCAAGGAATAATAAAAAAATCTATCGAGAAGTGAATAAAATTTGGTAAAAAATAGAAAAAATAAATTGTAGAAAAAGTTGATGGAATCTAAAATAATAAATTAATGAGATGAAAAAATAGCCAACCCCCCCCCCCATCCCCTGAAAAGAATGTGAGAAAAATTATAAAAAACTGAGCTAATCTACGAAAAAACTGATAAAAAATTATAAATGTGGTAATATTAAGAATGATAGAACAAAGACAAAAAACTTTTTAAAAATGACATTAAGAAATATAAAATTAATTATAAAATGCAGAGAAAAAGAAAATCTTTTAAAAACCAAAAAAAAAAAGCTTACTGAAACATTTCTTTGAAGTTATAAAAATATATAAACAAATTTGACAAAAATATTAGGAAATTTTAATAAATGTTAAAATTAAAATTTCATGAGAGAAACGAAATACTTAGTATAAAAAGAAGTAAGTGAGAGAAAATCGTATAAGAGAAAAGAAAAGTAGCAATAAAAAGTAAAAAAAGAAAGAATCTTTTAAAAATAAGAAAAATGAAAAAATTATGAAAAATATTGTCAATTTGTAAAAAATAATAAAATTTTGGAAAATTTTAAAGTTAATGACGAAAAAATTTAATATTTTCGAAAAACGGAAAACATTTTCATTCAATGGAAAAATTATAATAAGACTATAAAAAAAGTATTAAATGACCGAAGAATGTCAAGAAATTATGAATAAACGAATCCCAGATAGCACTGAAATTTTTAGCCTGTTCACAAACTACTAAAGGAAACTTTCTGGAAGTTTTCTGGACATTCAGAAAATTCCCGTGGAAAATTTCCAAGAAACTTTCCAAAATCTTACCTTGGGGAATTTCCAGAAATTTCTCTTGAAACTGTCCCGCTAGTCTCCAAAGATAAATTCCCAGAAGTTTCCGCAGGAAATTTTTCTAAAATTTCTCTAAGAAATTTCATGGAAAATTCCCTTTCAAACTTCGTAAAAAACTTTAATGGGAAATTCCCGGAAAGACCCCTTAGAAATTTCCAGTAAGTCCTTTAATTTAAATAAAAAGTAATATTATAAATAAGACACACTATTCTTTTTAGTTTTAAAAATTGTCTCAAGAGAAATAAGAAAAATTATGTCAATATTATCTCTGATAACACATTGCTTTTAAAAATAAAAAATATGTAGTCTAAATTATAATATTATTTATTAGTTAAATGAAAAGAAACTGACTGGAAAATTCCAGAAAGATTTCAAGTAAAATTTTCAGAAAGTTTCCGGAGAACTTCCCTTGGTAATTTCCAAATTCAAGGTGTCTACTAACCGGGAATTATTATTTTCATTATTTTCAAATTATTTCTTCATTTCTCAATTATTTTTTTCGATTTCCTACTATTTTCTTCAACTGCCAATTATTTTCTTCAATTTTCATTTTGGCATTTTTCATTTTTTTTTTCTTTATTATAAATTATTTTCTTTTTTTTCAATCCAATTGTTCCGTAATTTTCTTTAATTCTCAATTATTGTATTCGAATTTCAATTTTATTTCTCAATTTTCAATTATGTTTTTTTTTAATATTCAATAATTCTGTGTTTTTCTGATTCCAATTTAATTATTTAATTTTCAATTTATTTCTTTAATTTTGAATTATTAACTTAAATTTTAAATTATTTTTTTTATTTTCCATCTAGTTGATCAATTTTCAATTATATTCTTTAAATTTAATAACTATTGTTTAATTTTTCAAATTATTGTTCAATTGTAGGTTAATATTTACTTTTTTTTTCAATTTTATTTCTAATTGTCAAATATCTGTGTCATTGTTCAATTATTTCTTTCCATTATTAATGGTTTCTTTTAATTCTTAATTATTACTTTTTGTAAAGTTTAATATTTAATTCTTCAAATCTCAATTATTTTCTTTGAATTTTAATTATTTTTTTCAATTATTAACTGTTATCTTCAATTTTTGTAGCCATTTGTAGGTCTATTTATACTTAAAATAAATTTTAAGTTAACAAGAGAAAAAACCAGTATTTTTCTTAATATTTATATAATTTAGTAATTTAGTCATTTTTCTTTTAATTATTAATTATTTTCTTACAAATTTAATATAATTCTTTAATCCTTAATTTATTTCTTCAATTTTAAATATTTTCTCCAATTACAAATCTCGTCATTTTTAATCTAGCCGTTATTCGAATTTTGTTTTCAATTGTCTATTATTTTAGTTATATTTCAGATATTTTCTTCAATTTTTCAATTTTTCTTTTTATTTTTCAATTATTTATTTCAATTATCAATTTTTCCGCAATTTTCAATTATTTTCTACAAATTTTTCAATTTGCAGTTATTCTAAGTTTTTCTAAGTCTTCTTCAATTGTCAATTAATTTCTTAAAATTGTAATTCAATTCTTTAATCTTTGATTTATTTCTTCAATTCGTAATTATTTTATTTTCTCAATTATTATTTTTAATTTGAAATCCCACTCTTCAATTTTTAATTATTTTATTCAATGTTCAATAATCCTCGTCTTTTTTCAATTGTCAATTATTTTTTTTAACTTTAAATATAATTCTTTGCTGATCTTCTTCAATTTTTAATTGTTTTCATAACTTTTCATTTATTTCGTAAAATTTTTACTGTAATTTTCTTCAGTTTTTAATTCACAACTTAATATTCTTCTTCAATTTTGTATCAAATTATCCTTTACATTTTTTTTTAATTATTTTATTCTGTTGTAGATTATTTTCGACAGCTTTCGATTTTTTTCACTTGTTTTTCAATTTTCCAGTATTTTTCTTAATATTTAATAATTTTTCTTTTAATTATCAATTATTTTCTTAGAAATTTAATTTAATTCTTTAATCTTAAAATTATTACTTCAATTTTTAATATTTTCCCCAATTATAATTCTCGTCATTTTTCAATTATTTCTTTCAATTATTAATTATTTTCCACAATTTATAATTATTTCTCACAATTTTTTCAATTATTCTCTTAAAATTTTATAATTATTCTTTTTTTTCAGTCTTTTTTGCTGTCTATTAATCAAGCCATTTTTCGAATTTTGTTTCCAATTGTCCATTATTTTCGTCATATTTCAGATATTTTCTTCAATTTTTCAATTATTCTCGTTATTTAGCAATTATTTCTTTCAATCATTAATTTTTTCCGTAATTTTCAATTATTTTCTTTAAATTCTTCAATTTGCAGTTTTTCCTGAAGTTTACAATTATTCGTTAATATTTTATTCTGTTGTCAATTAATCTCGACAGTTTTCTAATTTTGTTTCAATTGTCAATTACTTTCTTAAAATTGTAATTTCATTCCTTAATCTTTAATTTATTTCTTTAATTCTTAATTATTTTCTTTTCTCAATTATTATATTCAATTTGAAATCCCAGTCTTCAATTTTCAATTATTTTATTCAATATTCAGTAAGAATTTTGTGGAACTAAATTAGTAGATACCCTGAAATTTACCATGGGAAAATTCCAGGAAATTTAGAAATTAATTAAAAATTTTTTTTCTTTTTCTCTAAACAGTATTTTATTTTAGGGAAGAGTGATTGACACACCGGAAGTATCTCAAGCAAAAGCAGCTCATTTTGCGGCACTGCATCATGCAAGTAGTTCGGGTTTATACAATGTCCACCCTCATGATCCATCGCCAAAATTTGCTTATGGCGCTCCAGCAGTTCCTGTGCATAATAATTATGCTACTCCGATTCATGGACCCGGTCAATATCACGGACCTTCGGCTCCTTTGGCCCACGATGGAAGAGTTATAGATACACCGGAAGTGGCTCAAGCCAAAGCTGCTCACTTTGCTGCTATTGCCAAAGCCTCTCATGGACATTACGGAGGCTATGGCATTTACTAAAATCAATAAAATCCAGAAATAAAAATTTTTATTCGCAAACTGCAGCCAAAGAAGCCTTTTTATTTTACAAGATGAAAAATAAAAATCACCAGATTTTTTAAAATTAAATTAAAAAAAAACATGTTTAGAATAAGCAAACATATATTAGGGGAAGTGTGTCTAAAACGGCCTACCTAACGTAAATCATATTATTTAATTGAAAATATAGTTTATTTAATCTAAATAAATATACTAAATTATACTTTGATATTTAATTAACTGATTGTATACAATTAAATTCTATTAAGAAACAGTTAAATATTTGAAAAATAAGACAAATTAAAGACTTGCATTTTGGCCATAATAGACACATACTTGTCTAAAATGGCCTACCTAATGTATATTTTCTTAGTTTAATATTTGCTACAAATTAGAAGATTTTTCTAAAAAGGAAATGATTTAATATTTTTCTATAATGTTTTTCTTATTAAATACTCACGTTTGCTTTAATAAATATCGTTGAATTTTTCAAAATATGCGATTTTAGTGATACGATATAAAAACTTGTTAATATCAGTTTGCAATATTCTAAAACTCTCACTAAACTTTTTTAACTAAAGTTATTTAATTCAAACTTCTTTGAATTATATTTTGTGCAACAGAACTCATCAAATGTATTTATAATGTTAATAATTTGAGATATTTATGAAAAATAGCATTCCTAACCTCAAAATCAATTCTCTGTTGTTCACTGAGTTTACTGACAGCGCAGCGCGGGCGCGGGCGCGGGCAATTTGAAAATCTATTTGAGACCTTGTTAGCAGCTGATGGTACTTCTTATTGTTCCCGCTAGGATGCGCGCATTTCTATAGGCCGTTTTATACACAAACGGGGTAGGCCATTTTATACAAGTTGATATATTTTTACTTTTTATTTTATTTAAAGCAATTAAAGTAAAATTACGAATTATAAAAAAGCTTGATGGAAAGATGAAGAAATACACGATAAGGTAATAATAGTATATAATAAATTATTACAAAGTTACATTACAATTATTGGTTTTAAAATGCAAGCAAAAACTCTAAGCTTTAGAGACGAAAAATATAATCTTATCTTATTTAATCAGTTTAAAGATTTAAAAACTCAAATAACTTGCAGATGGTACATTTTATGTTTAAAAATATAAAATTAACATTAGTTGATGAGAATTTTTCCCCTAAAGTGTTTTATTAAGAATTGGCCATATTAGACACTAGGCCGTTTTAGACACACTTCCCCTATTTTTGTGGAATAAAAAAAAATTTTATTTTTCTTATTTGTTCTATGTGCGATTAGTTTTTTTAATTTTAATTCCGTTTTTAAGTATTAATTCAAATTCAATCCACTTTTTTATTATTTACAATTTTTTGCTTAAAAACTATTATTTTATATTGTATTATAAAAATATATTAAAATATATTATATTATTATCATTCAATCAATTTTAATATTTGTAAAATATATTGATAAACTCAAATGATTTGACAAATTATATTATTTTTTGCCTTTTTGGTTCAAATTTTAATATTATTAATTCTTCTTGATTTTTGTCTTTATTGTTTATAAAACGAGAATATTTGACTTTTTCCTGAAAAAATGTAAATCATCGCACATTTACGAGTTTTTGTTATTGTATTTATTAAATTGTTATTTAATTAAAACTGTTTTTTCATTATAGAATTGTTTTTAGATACGTGCTGTTTATGTTTCTACACATAATTTTGTATTTTGCAGGATAATAAATATGAAAAAAAATTCGATTGTGTTCCAGTTTTTCCATTCCCTCTCAACCAGATGGAAATATCCTCGAAATAAACATTATTTTAAATTTCAAATATTTTTGATTATTAATTATAAATTCCGTAAATTCCTGAAGTTAGTTAGTATTTATTATTTATTCATCTTTTTCTGCCCACGTTCTAAAGTCTGAAGTGAAGTTAGTTAGTATTAATATTTATTCATCTTTTTCTGTCCACCTTTTAAAAAGTGAAGTTAGTCTCAGTCCCTGTTATATTATTGATTTTTACTCTTTATCAGGAAATATTTTGAAATTTGAAATGAAAGAATAAGGTAACCTTTTTCGTTAGTGTCGTGTTGTACTGGTTTTTAATTGTCATTTGTCTAAAAAAAAAAGTTTCATAAAATGATTTAAAAATTTATAACGGTTTTTGAAGAAGTTTAAAATATATAAGCATGCAATTAATTTCTTAAATTTTCAGTTATTATCTCAAATTTAGATTATTGTCATCAATTTTCCATTATTTTAGCATTACTTTTAAAAATTTTAATTATTTATCCGATATTGCAATTATTTTCATCAATTTTCGTTATTTCTGCGATTTTTTAATTATTCTCTTTAATTAAAATTTTTTAAGTAATTTTGTAATTACTATTTTTTTTTAAACATATATTCTATGATTTTTTCAGTTAATTCTCTGAAATTTTATTGAATGTTTTCAATTTTTCATATTTAAATTATTTTCATCATATTTCAATTTTTTTCTCAATCTTAAATTATTTTTGGCATACTTCAATTTTTTTTCAATTTTGAATTCATTTGATCATTTTTTAATTATTATCCTCAATATTGTTAATTATTTTTCTCGTTTTCTAAAATTATTTTCTAAAATTTTTAAGTATTTTTCTAAAATTTCAATTATTTTTTCAATTTTTAATTAATTATATAATTTTTTTATTATTTTCCTCGATTGTTAATTATTATTCTCATTTTCTAGGATTTTTAAGTATTTTTCTGAAAATTCAAATATTTTCTTCAATTTTTAATTATTTTCATTTGTTATCAGAATTTTAATTTTTTTTTTATTAATTATCGTAAATTTCTATTATTTTTAGGATTCTTCTAGTCTTTTCTCACATTTTTAATAATTCTCATTTTTTAAAATTATTTTCTAAGATTTTTAAGAATTTTTCTAAAATTTAAATTGTTTTCTTCAATTTTTAGTTATTTTCATTTTTTTAAATTGATTTCTAAGATCTTCATATATTTTTTTTCAATTACATCTTTCAAATTTTATTTACTGTTTTCAATTTTTATATTTTAACTATTTTCATTATATTTCAATTTTTTTTCTAAATCTTAAATTAATTTTAGCATATTTCAAATTTTTTTTTTAATTTTGAATTAATTTTATCATTTTTTAATTATTTCGCTCGATTGTGAATTATTATTCTCATTTTCGAAAATTGTTTTCTAAGATTTTTCTAAAATTTCAATTATTTTCTTCAATTTTTAATTATTTTAATTTGTTTACTTAATTTCCAAAATTGTTTATTACTTATCGTTAATTTCAATTATTTTTATCTTTCTTCAAGTCGTTTCTCTAGTTTTTAGTCATTCTCATTTTTTTCAATTGATTTCTAAGATCTTCATGTATTTTTCTCAAATTACTTTTTTTTTATTTCAAAAAAACTCTTTAATTTGTTCAATTATTTCCCTCAATTGTCATTTATTTTTTACAATTTATCATTGTTTGTATCATATTTTAATTATTTTCGTAGAGTTCTAAAATTTAAAAACATTTTTCAATTATTTTCGAAAATTTATTTTCTTCAATTTTCAATTACTTTAGTTCTTTTTCTCGTTTTTTTTTTATAATTGCCAAAAAGTTTTTATTTATTTCTCTTTAATTAAAACTTGTTCTGTTCAATTTTAAATTATGTTTATCTTTTTTCATTTATTTTCTCTAATTTTTAATTATTTTCTTTTATTTCAATGAATTTCGGAAAGTTTTAAGTATTTTTCTCAAATTTTGTTTAACTTTCCTTTATTTAAAATATTTTTTGTAATTTGTTTAATTATTTTCTCAAATTTTAATTATTTTTTTTTTAATTTTAATTTATTTATCTAAATTTGTAAGCATGTTTTTACAATTTTCAATTATTTTCTCTAATTTTCCATTATTCAATTTTGTTTTAATTTACTTTTAAGATTATCAAGTATTTTTCTCAAATTTAAATTATTTTCTTTATGTTTAACACATTTTTATGATTGTTTAAATTAATTTTCCCAATTTTTAATCGATTTCATTATTTGTTTTCAATTAATTTGCAAAATTTGCCATTATTTTATTTAATTTCAATTATTTTTTACAATTCTTTTTAATTCTACAATATTATAAATTGTGTCCAAAATAAATATTTATTTTATTTATAAGAATTGATTTTTAAATATTATATTTAAAATATTTATTTCTTCTTATTAGATAAATATTATTTACCGATTTATTATATTTATTATTGTATTTTATAATTTCTGAAATGTATGAAAAACTAATCGCCCGCTGGCGCGCGTTTTCTTTTGCTAGTATTTATATTATTTTTTATTCTTATTGTGGAAAACCTTAATACGTAACTCATCTTAAATATCGTTATTTTCTGTTAAACTCACTTAAAACTTATATTTCTATGATATTTCTTCTATTTCTATTGCCAAACTGCTAATATAATTGATTTTTTGTTATTTAAACGTCTTTAAACTTTGAATTTCTAGGAAGAATTCATTCATAAACCACGGCGTATTGCTCCTCTACCGGCCAGTTCTGAACTAACAAATCAAAACGGCGCCTTTTTCTTGTGCTTTTCTGTCATATTTCACATAATCTGGAACATCTGGAATTTATATATTTAAAAATAAATTCTGTTTTTAGCTCTTTTGCATTAAAAATCAGGAGATTATTAAATCTAAAGCTTTTATGATTTTTAAATCTTTAAGACAATTGTATGAAGTGAGAAGAAATCAGTTTAAATTTGTGTAGAAAATGTCAACGCACTTTTAGGTTAAGTAGCTTTTTCAGAAAACAACAAGACATTTTCTAGTCTTATCGAAGTAATTTTAAGTATCGTTAATTAATAACGAAAGGAAAAAAAGTTCAAAATTGCAGCGGAATATTGTGGACGATTATAATTTTGCAAGAAATTTGTTTCTAATACGTATAATTACTTTAGCGAATGCAAAGATTTACATCTTTGGCGAATGCTACAAATTAGTCTCCCTCTCATGACACACCAGGTAATAACATCATAATTTATTCATTTTATGATTTGACTAAACAAACGTTGAATTTCAAATTGATTAATCATCGATAGTGGGAAGAGAAATATTTTTATTTTGAAATCCAAGACAGCGAGTAACGCAATTGTCATTGCGTACGTATAGAATTCGATTTATTTCTAATGAAAACTGCTTTTTGTACATGTGCCTTTATTACTAATCGGGATTCGATTAAATAAAAATTAATTAAAGAATTCTAAAACAACAGTAAACGTTTCGTTAAACTTTAGAGAAAAGAATGTTGATAAGTATTTTTTCAGGTGCAATTAAAGTTTCGTGTAAATAATATCCTTTATGTAATTTTTTCTATCTGCTAATCGAACTTTCGCTTTATTGTGATTGAATATAGATTTCAGACATGTGTTAATTGTTTACGAAATGTTATATCACATCCTTTACACTGTTACATTTCTATTTATTACATTTGCGAAATTTATGCAAACACGTGTTTTGAGCAAGATTAATTTTACAATAGCTTGATTAAAAAATCGTTTTTATCTTTTTTTTTTTGTAAAATTAATTTTAAACACTGCGAATAAACAGTTAATGCAAATTTTATATTTTTTAAATATAAAAGGCAGTTTTTATTCGGTGATGTTAAATATATTTCTATCTCAAAAGTCGTAATTTTAATATTTCGATAATTAAGATCTTGGATTAAAGTTTTGTAAAAATTTTGTTATACTTTCGTTTTATTTCCAGTTTTTGATTCAGTTTGGATTCAATTAAAAATTACAGTTAATTTAAATAATAAATTGTTTTTTTCGTTTAAGGGACGTCATGAGAAATGTCTCTGAGGAAGGAAATATGTAAAAGTGAAAGAATTGGTTCGCAGGAAAGGAGAGAAAACTGGAATTTGTCTCTTATCTGGTCCATGCATTATGTGGCTCTATAAATAAACGAACAACATACAATAGACGTATAATATCCGCCTTTGGCCTCCACAATGCATAGCATTGCAAGACACACCTTTTCTCATCGTCTTGCACTCTTGAATGAATCTTGCACAAATTAACGAAAATCATTCATTTTTTTCTGTACGAGAAACGCATTTCAATTTATTTTTAAAAAGAATTAAATAAGGAACAAAAATAAGTGGCATAAGTTAAGATAAACTAAAAAATAGTAGAAGAAATTAAAAATTAAATTCGTAACTTAAGGTGATAAGAAAAAAAATTGGAATAATAAAAACAGAATTAAAAGAAAATATATAAATAGCTTTTACAAAATGTGCCTACAATAATTTTACGAGTAACCAATAAACTATTCAATAATTTTTATATATTATAAAATTATAAAATAATTTAATAACAGAAATGACAAATTATTTGGGTCAAGATTGATATATCTTTTTTTTTTTTGATTTGACATTTTTTTCATTTAACAGAGAAAAAATAGACATGTGTAAAAGCTGGGTCATGTGAATATAATTGAATTTTTTTTTCTATTCAGTTTGTTGCATTAAACGGATTGGAAAAATCGCGTGGGCCTTATCATGATCTCAAGGCACATACATCGGGCGTTACGCTTCGAAAAATTCCCATTGAAGATCGATTGTCTGAGCGATACTGACTTTTCCACCCTGTACTTCAATTATCTACCTTCTTGCAAAACTCGTTTTTTAAATATAATTTTCCAGCGTAGGAAAATTTTGCGCGAATGCAGGGATTGAACTAGGTCCGTAAAAGTCTGTTTTTTTAAAAAAAAAGTTCGTAAAGTTCTACCTTTATAAAAATGTAGATTTTAAATAATCTAGAATTATTTGATGAATTTATTTATTTAGATTTTCATTTATAACACTGAGCAGGTAAAATTAAACTTTAAATAAATTAATTAAATATTTGCACAATTAGATTTTCAAATTAGGCTATCAATAACAGGGTCAGGGAAACTGAAATGGGTCAGAGAAGTCAGGGAAAAGTCAGGGATTTTTATCAAAAGTACTGGAAAAATGCAAGAATCTTTAAAATGGATGAAAAATTATATTCTTCTGAAATTTACTAATTAAAAAATTTACTAAATACATTTTTAGAAGTCAAATTTTAAACATTTCTAAAATTAATTAATTTTTGCAATCTGAAAAATATTTATCTTTCACAATTTTAAAGTCAGGGCTTCCAGTGACTCACTTTTTTCACTTTTACTCTTTTTTTTTTAAATCGCTCACTATTACTCACTTTATTAAAAAAAACTCACTTTACTCACTTTTCTCACTTTTTTGGTAAAATGTCTATTCCAGCTGGGGGAGGGCGAGGAGGGGATCTTCTGATATTGGGTGCCTGATTAATAAATAATTTACTTTATAAATCAATTAGTTTGTTCATATCCCAATTACAACTTTTTACAAATTTTTGTTTTTAATTATAGTCTACAAATACTTAATTTCTACACTTTTTTTCAATTATTTTCGTCATTTTTAAAGTACTTTTGTCAATTATTAAGTATTTTTGCGATTTAGAATATAATTTTTTCAATTATTTTATTAAAATTTCAACTATGTTTTCAATCTTTAAATTATTATCAGAAATATTTAAATTTTCTACACTGGTTTTTGTTATTTTTCAATTGTTTTCTTGAAATTTCAATTTTTGTTGTCAATATTCAAGTATTTTTGTCATTTACCAATTATTTTCTTCATATTTTTCTATTATTTCTGCCATTTTAGAATTATTGTCTACAAAGTTCAATTATTTTATTTAAATTTTTTATTGACATGAATTTTTAAATTTCTTACATCAGTTTTCAATTATATTTTCTTCATATTTCAATCATTTTCTTCATTCTGTTTATTATTGTCACGAAATTATTAATTTTTTACACCTTTTTCAATTATTTTCTACAAGTTTCAATTATTTTTTTCAAACTGTAATTACTTTTTTTATACTAAAGTTGTTTTTTACGTTTTTGAATTATTCCCTTTAGATTTCAATTATTTTTCTTAAACTCCTAATATATTTTTTCTTTTTTTCAATGATTGTTTATAAATTTTTTATTTTTACATTAACTTTTAATTATTTATGTCATTATTCAATAAGTTTCTCAACATTTCCATTGTTTCGTAAATTTTTTCAAGTATTCTTCAAATTTTTAAGTTTTACACAAGTTATCAATTATTTTAATCATTTTTCAATTATTTTCTTTAAACTTATTTTGTTTTGTCATTATTCAAGTATTTTTGTCATTTTCCAATTATTTTCTTTATATTTTTCTATTATTTCTGCCATTTTAGAATTATTTTCTACAAAGTCAGGGAAAAATAAAACAATTTGTCTGGAAATCAGGAAAAAGTCAGGGAAAACTGTAATAAGATATTTGTGGCAACCCTGAATAATATTTTCTCTATGATCATTAATTTTTAAAAATATTAATTAAATCTTTGTATAAATTAATTTTTACAATTTCTAAAATTTAAACAAGGATAGGATCTGTCAATCAATTTATTTCTTCATTTTAAAAAAGTGCTATAAAACTATAAATTATATCCTATAATAGTGTGAATTTAAACATGAAAATATGTCCATTACTGAAGTCTCTTTGATATAATTAACACTTTTATTTCATTTGTAAATAAATTGTCAAAACTAAAAAAATATTGTGACTATAATATCTCCGAAAGTGGCGTTTTTCAATTTATTTCAGAAGCTGTTATAGATTTATTTACTGTCTTTTTTAAGATCAAATGAAATAAAATAAAAATCAATGTTCAATTTTCGCAAAATTAATTTATGAAAAATATAACTTGTGGTATATTCAGTGGCGTAACTAAGAGGGCAAGGGCCCTGGATCAAAAAATAGGGCCCCAATTATATATCATAATTTACAAGTTTAATTCATTCATACATTTTATCCACATCTGACATTTTTTACAAGATATTTTTTCTTTTAAAAATTTCAAATCATATTTCACCTTTTAAATTTTTCTCGAATTTTAAATTTATTGCAATTTAATTTCTTCAAATTTCAGTTAATATGAACCTGCATTGATTAAAAGTTCAATTAATCCATGTTTCAAATATACTAAATTTAAAGTGATTTGAGAATTTGCAAATTTAAATTAATTTCTTTAATTGACCATTATTTTTATCATTTGGCAATTATTGTTTTCAATTTTTAATTATTTTAATAATTTTTAAATTAAATTCCTGAACTTTCAAATATACATCTCCATTTTCAAACATTTTGTCCAATTCTCATTTCTTTTTATTATTTTTAAATTAATTTCCTAAATCAAATTCCTATCTCAAATTCAGTTTATTGTCATCAATTTTCCATGTTTTAAACGATTTTTCAATTATTTTCATTATTTTAGCATAATTTTTAAAAATTTCGATTATTTATTATCTGAATTGTCAATTATTTTTATCCATTTTTTATTGTTTCTGCGATTTTTTAATTATTCTCTTTAATTAAAAACTTTTAAGTAATTTTGTAATTAATTTCTGTTTTTAAACATATATTCTTTGATTTTTTCAATTATTTCTCTCAAATTTTATTTACTGTTTTCAATTTTTCATATTTAAATTATTTTCATCATATTTCAATTATTCTTTTCAATTTTTACTTTTTTTATTTCTTTTCATAATATCTTTATAATATATATCTCAATTTTTAATTATTTTGTTCAATTTTCATTTCTTTTTATTATTTTTCGATTAATATCATAAATTTTCAGTTATTATCTCAAAATTCGATTATTGTCATAAATTTTCCATGTTTTAAACGATTTTTCAATTTATTTAATTATTTTCATCAATATCCGATTATTTCTGCGATTTTTTAATTATACTTTTTAATTAAAAACTTTTACGTAATTTTGTAATTAATTTCTTTTTTTGAACATATATTCTTTGATTTTTTCAATTATTTCTCTCCAATTTTATTTACTGTTTTCAATTTTTTATATTTAAATAATTTTCTTTAATTTTTACTTATTTTTATTTATTTTCATATCTTCATAATATATATCTCAATTTTTAATTATTTTGTTCAATTTTCATTTCTTTTCATTATTTTTCAATTAATATCATAAATTTTCAGTTATTATCTCAAATTTCGATTATTGTCATAAATTTTCCATTTTTTAAAAGATTTTTCAATTTATTTCATTATTTTGGCATAATTTTCCAAAATTTCGATTATTTATCTGAAATATCAATTTTTTTCATCAATTTTCAATTGTTTGTGCAATTTTTTAATTATTCTCTTTAATTATAAATTTTTCAGTAATTTTGTACTTATTTTCTTTTTTTAAACATATATTTTTTGATTTTTTCAATTAATTCCCTCAAATTTTATTTACCGTTTTCAATTTTTCATATTTAAATTATTTTCATTATATTTCTATTTTATATCTCAATCTTAAATTATTTTCAGCATAATTCAATTATTTTTTTCAATTTTGAATTAATTTTATCATTTTTTAATTATTTCCCACGATTGTTAATTATTATTCTCATTTTCTAAAATTATTTTCTAAGATTTTTAAGTATTTTTCTAAAATTTCAATTATTTTCTTTAATTTTTAATTACTTTCATTTGTTTTAATAATTTCAAAAAAAAATTTTTTAATTATCGTAAATTTCAATTATTTTTAGCTTTCTTTAATTTCTTTCTCCAATTTATAATTATTTATTTTTAAGATCCTCATGTATTTCTCAAATATTAATTTTTTTTTTATTTCAAAATTTTTTTTTAATTTTTTCAATTATTTCACTCAAATCTCATTTGTTTTTTTACAACTTATGGTTTGTATCATATTTCAATTATTTTCCAAACTTTATTTCCTTCAATTTTTAATTTTTTTAATTTGTTTTATAATTTTCAAAATTTTTAACTATTTATCTGCCATTTCAATTATTTCATTCAATTTTCAATTATTTATATTATTTTCTTCAATTGTCAATTACTTCCGTTCTTTTTCTATATATCCAAAAAGTTTTTAATTATTTCTCTTTAATTAAAAATTATTCTTTTCATTTTTAAATTATCTTTATCTTTTTTCTTTATTTTCTCTAATTTTAAATTATTTTCTTCCTTTTTTTTAATGAACTTCTAAAAGTTTTAAGTATTTCTCTGAAATTTTCTTTAACCTTTATTTTCTTTATTTAAAATATATTATGTAATTTTTCAATTATTTTCTTAAATTTTAATTATTTATTTAAATTTTAAATTATTTTCGCCAGCGCGTCTTGTTTAATTTAGTCAAACTTATTTATTAATAAGGGTCATGATAGTAAAAATAGAAAAACATATTTTTTTAAAGCATTTGGTTTCTTAAAATTTATATTTATTTTAATGTAAATATTTATTTTATTTATTGTAATTGAAATGATAATATTTATTTTAATTAAAAACTTTGTATTATATTTAATACTTTTGAGAAAAAATATTGAAGACCAATTTTTTTAAGATTCTATATAAATTTAGCTTTTAAAAAATGTTTATTGTTTTAAATGCTTTATAAAATGTAAATTTATATTACAATAGTGGAGAACAATTCATAGTAAAGAATATTTATAAAATTAAGATTAATTATTATTATTTATTGGGTTTAGCTAGTGATGGGTAAAAAAATGTTCTTTTATTTGACTGATTGATATTTTTATATCTAATAATAATAAAATGTTCTCAATTTTTCAAGTGAATAAATTCGACTGAAAATAGTATTTCAGAATATAAAATTTTGATCCTTAATTTTTAATTTTTGTTCCTGTTCGAGCCCTACGAAAGTTTAATCAAAAATGATTTATTTCAATTTTTACGAATTTGTAAATAATTTTAAACGACTACAACTAATTGTTTGTTATTTCAAATAATGACAATTTTACTTAATTTTGTCAAAAGATAATCGAAATATTGTTTTAATAATTTTTAACTATAAATTAAAACTTAAACTACTTTAAATTTTACTTAAATTTTATAAATTAAAATATATTAACTACTTGAAATAGAATAATAGATATTTTTAAAGCTTGTACTTTTTAAATTTCTAAAAATCTATAATCTAATATTCAATCGAATTTTTTATTATAAATGCATTGTTATCCGCAATCGAAGGAGTTTCTCTTGTGATCGGTCTCGTATTGTTCAATGGTACACTTTCTTACATAATCGAGTCATTTAAAAAAAATTAAACAGATATGTCACGTAATTTATTGTAAGTGAACGCGTGGGTGAATGTAATGGCAAATATTCAATTTTCTAATCCAATTCTTTGACAATAAATTAATTTCTATTCTTCTAATTTCATTTTATCCGAATAACTAAATTATTCTCTAAAAAGTGGGACAAATTTTCTTTTAATTATTTACATTTATCAACAAAAAATCCACAATTTTTTCAAATTATCAACATCCTACATTATAAAATTGTCAGAAAATATTCGTAAATAGTTCCGGATTAAAATTTAATAATATTTTAAACTTTTCAAAAAATGTCCGATATAGACAGAACAATTTTTCCTCGAAGCATTGTCGAAATTAAAAAAAAGTTTCTAATTATTGTAATCGTAGCATGAAATCCAAATTAAAGATTTTCTTTTTTTTTCAATCGAGATTCTTATATTTTAAACAATATTATGAGAATAATCGAAGCGAAAAGTAACACAAATTGCATTATGTAGTCCAAGTTGCACATGCAAACATGGACCGTAAATTATATAATTCAATTTCAATAAAAGTTCGGTCAAGAATTCACGCAACAAAAACATGCTTTATACGGTCACTGCGACTGATAATGATTTCTTGATTTTCGATTGAATAAATATGCGAGTAAAAGTTAATTTGCAACACCTAATTATCACAATTCTACGCAGTTTTTTTTCCCTCTTTTTTTATATTTAAATTTCAAAAGTAATTTTCCCGTGAATTCTGCTGTTGGTAACTCAAGTTTACAGACTTTATATATAAGAAAATCGACAGTGAATAATATGTTGTCTAGTTTATCGACCGCCGTTTCTTATCATATTTGTTTAAACAAAATTGCTAAAAATTCGGGGAAACAAATATAATGTCTAGATTTTTTTTTTTTTTGTAAAATTATCATCAGAAAATTTATTTTTGAGATTATTTTATATTTGTTTTAATTTTATGAATTTTAAAAGTTTTAAATTTATTTATTTTTATTTTTTTATTCAATTGATTCATTTTTTTTATACTTTCCGAATTTAAAACCAAAACCAATTTTAACTAACTTTATCTTTTATTAAAATTCGAATCTCAAATAAAAATTTAATAAACCCAATTTAAAGGAAAATTTAAAATACTTTTTTATTCAACTTACATCAAAATTCTCACTTTGAATTCAATTACAATTTGTATCTTTAATTAAATCTTTAATTAAATTTTTAAATTAAATTTCTAATAACACAAATTCGGATACAAAATAAATTTCGATTTTAAATTCGAATCGTTTTTTTACGTAAAATTCGCTAATCAATTTTCGGATTGAAATCTTATTTAAATAAAAATTCAACTAATTTAAAATCTTCTAAATTCTAATATTTCTGAAAATTTTCATTATAAACCAATATTGAGTAGTTTTCTAAAACTGGATTAAAATTCGAATAAATTGTAATATGGCAAATATGGCTCTTGAATTTTATCAATAAAACGTAAGATAAAATTTACCATGAAACCGGAGACTAGTGGTAATGTCTGAGTTCCGGATTTTTTCTTGTCTGTAAACCTGCTTGATCGTGAGAACTGAGAATATTCTGTAAAGCTTTCGAGTCTAAGGGTCTTTCGAAAACCGATTCCTGCGTTCAATGTTCACTTATCGAATCAAGAATATCTGATTCGTACCTTCAAGTTCTCTGTTTGTGGAAAAATATCGAGCAACTTCGGAGGACATTCGTTCATTGCTCCGACCTTCACTTATCCAAGACTTACAATCAATAATTACACTTTTCTCTCAAGATATAAATCTCTTTATTTGGTATTTTTCATTTTTTTTATCTAATTCGATAAAAACTAAATTCCTCTTTTGAGCCTCCAATTCGCTCAAATCCAATATTTTAACTCATTTGTTTATTTTCAAAACAACTCACTTCTGTTTTTAATTGTTGATGTTTTTTTTTTGTTTTTTGATAAATAGAGCTTTATTTTATTCGAGCAAATTTTCTTCTGTAGATGATCCTGAAAAAATAAGCAAAATTAATTGTTTCAATTTTAATTCGTAAATTAATCGTTTCGAATTTAATTTGAGGATTAACTAAAATAAATAAATTATTCAGAATCAATTTCTGTAAATTATTTTCTAGTTCAATATCTAGATGATCGAGAATTTATTGACCAGTAAATTGAGAATTAATTAAATGACTACATTTTGAGAAAGTAAAAATGTTTTTTATGAACATTTAAAAATAATAAACTTGACTTTCGAGACAAGGACTCGATACTTAATTGAGATTATAAGAATAAAATCCCGTTTCCTCAAAAGGTTCGCTTTTTTATGATCGAATTAACAAGATCACTTTTCAGACACAAGATACGTAATTTGAAGAAATTGATAATGAATTCAGAAAATAATGTAGTTTACCGTAAAATTGAAAGTGTCGAGTACTCTTTCTTTCTTCAAACAGAGTCCTTGAATTTGTCAATTTTTTTAAACAGGTGCTTTGTATTTCAATATCCTATCCAATTTCTGCCAAGGGACTTTAAAATTTGAAAAAGTGTCTTCTGACCTCCTGAAAATAAAAAAAATTTGTAAATAAATTAGGTATTTACATTATTTTGTAATCTTTAAATATTTTTTATTTGAATATTAAATTTTAGTCCGGATTTGTGTCATTTTTTTAAATCTCATATCAATTTCAATAATATGAATTTGAAATTAGTCAAAATATTTCTAACAAAAAAAAACTAATTTTAAATACATCCTTCAAAGTGTCAAATAATTGAAAGTGGCGACCTTGAGTCCTTTTATGGAAATTCGTTAGGAAAAACATGTCATAATTGACGAATATTTTTATGGATCGGAAGAATTTAAATTCAATGACCTCGTAAGAAATGATAAATAATAATAAAAACATGTTTTTTTGTTTTCTCAATATAAATAAAATACAATAAATATTTTACTATTTCTTGCAGATTTATTTTGAGAGCTTTGTAGATTAAATTAATTTGAAAAAATGCAAATTCTGATGAAAAAAATAAATTGAAGAAAATTGAGGACTGAAATGAATCATTTCGCTGAGTAAGAAAGGCAAAAAAGTTTCAATGAAGAAATTTTCATGGTGCAAAATTTCATTGATGATTATTAAATAAAGATAATGTGTAATAAAACTATCAATTATTTTATCGCATGGCCATCGATATTATTAAATACCTGATTTCAGTCCTTGAATGTTGCAATCAACTAATTAAAATTGTAGAGCAACCGTTCTTACGGCCTAGATTATGACGTCATTTTACATCATCAATCTCGTAAGAATTTTATAGAATCAAAAAACTGCTCGGATTTCAATAATGTAAATTGCATTTTGAAACTGGAGTATTTTGAAAGCTTTAGTTCCGGAAACGTAGCGAATTAAGTTAGTTTTTTTTTTACGAAGATTACTTAATTTTGGAAAAAAAAATTATAAATTTTTGTTTTGAAATTTTTATTTTTTCCTTTACAAACACGGACGTAAAAAATTTAATTAATACGAAAAATTTTCATTCTAGTCTCTATAACCTTATCTATTTTTAGAAATAGATTTTAGATTTTTTTTTAATCTTATAGGGATTACCTTTTTTCCTAAACTAGGTGAAAAGGTGAATTATTTTCCGAATATAAGGGACAAAAAGGTGATAAAGAGATGCTAGAGTAAAATAAATTAACGTATTAAATAACTAATTTGTACTTATTAAAATTTTAATTAATTGATATTTGTATTAATAACAATTACTCAAGCTTGACTCTTTTACACTTTACATGGAATTGAAATTGGGATCGATTTAAATTTAAATATAGTGAAATTTAGATAAATTAAAAATTTAATAGACAAAGATTTGAATAAATTAAATGTTGCATTGAATGAAATATAAAACAATTAAAATTGTGATAAATTGGATTTTCGAACTATTGAATTTGAATTCAATTAAAAATTTAAGAAATTGAAATTCATTCATTTTTAGTTCAATTTAATTAAAATCTAGATATTTAGAATTCATTAAATATTTTTAGAACTTTATATTGCTTATTAAAAAATTTAATTACATAATAAATATTTTACAAACAGAAATTGGAATTTATAGTAAGTTGCGTTGTTTAAAATTTGGATAAATAAAAATTCGAAAGAGTGGAATTTAAATAAATACTGATAAAAATTATTTACAAAAGAGAGAAAATTAAAAAAATGTGAAAATAATATTCAAAAAAATGAGTAAATTTTAAAGCATTAGAAAATTTCAGAAAACCCCCTAAAGACTTAAATTAAAAAAGGAATCGAAAAATTGTTCAAGAAAAAAGGGTAAAATTAAGAAAAAAAATTAAATTTACTCAAAAATTCATAAAATGACAAAAAATTAGAAGATTAAAAAAAAACGTATAAAAACCAAGTATTTTAAAAATTTACTGAATCAGTTTTTTAAAATCATGAAAATAAATAAGAAATTTGAAAGAGTGGAATTTAAATAAATACTGATAAAAATTGTTTACAAAAGGGAGAAAATAAAATAAAAATAAAAATAATATTGAAAAAAAAGGAGAAAATTTAAGTAAAACACCTAAAGTCTCAAATTTAAAAAGGAAATCGAAAAACCGTTATTGTTGAGGAAAAAATGGTAAAATTAAAAAAAAAATAAAAATAAAGCTACTCAAAAATCCATAAAATGACAAAAAATTAGAAGATTAAAAAAAACGTATGAAAAGAAGTATTTTAAAAATTTACTAAAAAAGTTTTTTAAAATCATGAAAATCAATATGAAAATCGTTTTTAAAAAAATGGAAAGTTTCTTACATTTTTTTTTGTAAATGTCCCAAAACTTCAGATATAATCGAAATTCAGATCGATTTAAATGCATTAAAATTAAGAAAAATTAAAAATTGAATAGACCAAAATTTCGATCGACTGAATTTGAATTTAATTAAAAGTTTAATGAATTGAAATTGAGTTGATTTTAATTAAAATCTAGATGAATTATATTTAAGAATTCATTCAACATTTTTACAACTTTCTATTGCTTATTAAACATTTTAATCAATAAATATTTTATCAATAATTACAATTATTGTAATATGTATCGTTTAAAATGTGTATAAGATTGAAATTTAGATAAATTAAAATTCGAAAAAGTGCAGTTTGAATAAATTTCGATAAAAATTACTTAGAAATCGGAAGAAATTAAAAGAAAATGAAAATAACTTTGAAAGTACGATGAAATTTAAAAATATTAGAAAATTTAAAAAAGTAAATTTATTTTATTAAATGTTATATAAAAAATTTACTAAATAAATAAAAGTATTTGACATAAAATTAATAAAAGTACAGAAAATTCAATAAGTAACAAAATAAAAATAAAACTAAAACAGAAAAAATAAAATAAAATGGAAAGTAAAAAAATTATTAATAAAAAAATTTAATAAAGGGTTAAAGAATAGATAGTTTAAAAGTTATGAAAATTATTTTTTTTTGGCAATAATTTCTTAAAGCAGATAATTTTTTCCTTTTATTTTTATCTTTTTTTTGTGTTTTTAATATAAATTGATATTTTTTAGTTAATATTTTCGTACCAAAAACCTTAAAAATGATTATTTAAATATTTTTCAAAGGTATTTCTAGTAAGATCAACAGTGTTATTTTTCTTGTTTTTTTTTTTTTAGTGATAGGCGGGGGCGGTTTAAATTTATTTCTCATTGTTCTGATTGTTTTTAAGAATTACTTAAAATATCATTAAGAAGGTCATTTGATTGAAAATCGTTACTTGAGAGTTTTCGGGATCGCTGATCACGAACCTAAAAATAGATTTAAAAAATTAAAAATAACGGATCCAATATGGCGGATATTTTTGAATTTTTTTTTAAATTTATCGGATTTGATTGAAAATTATTACACTGATGTTTTCGGGGTCGCTAATCCCGAATCTAATTCAGAAATTAAAAATGGAGGGTCCTCCAATATGGCGGTTGAAAATTTAAAAAGTTATTCTAAGCTTCTGAAAATTAATACTCGTGGATTTTTGGTGATCACTGATTACAATTTCGGTATCAATTTTTCAAAATTTGATCAGCGACACCGAAACCCCCCGAGTACCGATTTTCAATCAAATCCGATGAATTCGATCAAGATTTTCAAATATATCCGCCATATTAAATCCGCCATTTTGAATTTTCAAAACTAACTAATATTGAAAACTAAAATTTTCTATGCAGGATAAAATGAACCTTTTCGGTATCAATTTCTGTAATTTAATTAAACCATAGGAGGGTTAATAAAAACTGTAAATTATTAGTAAAGAACTTATATTAAGGGAATTTATAGTTATGATTATAAATTTAATTCAATTGATTAAAATTCTAATTGAATTTCATTCCAATTCATAATAATTTTGATTAGTATCATAATTATTCCATAAAAATTGTAATTATTAAGAACTTTATTATAACGAAATTTGAATGAATCTGTATTATTGTCATTAGTCAAAACATTTAATGTCAAAAATTGTAGTCAAACCTTAATTTCTATCATCCAATTATCACAGGATCTAAATTCGCGTTCGTTCTAATTTTACTAAAATGAAATTCTAACGATCGAAATTTTGAAATTTAATAATTTGAATTATTAAAATGGATATTTATTCAAAATTTAATCAATTTGAATTTAATTCAATCCTAATTCTTAAAAGCGGAAATTTATAGTGACGAAAATTTAATTTCATTCTAAGTTGAGCGCATTCAAATTTTATTTTCTAAATTTTAGAAATTGAATTTCTTTCTATTATTTAAATTACTTTACAAAATTCCGTGCCTAGATTTTATTATTAACAGCCAGTAATTCTGTATTTTGTCCGCCATATTGAATCTGACATTTTAAATTCTGAAAACTTATTAGCAGGTTCTTAATCAGGATCACAAAAAACTTTAATATAACATGTTGCATTAATTTTGTTAAAAAAACAAAATTTAATCCAAGATGTACCAAAATTTTCTAATTTTTTTTCAAATTCCACCAAACTGTATATTTGTAATTTTCATATAGTTTCTGTCACTTTATGCCACTTTATTTCACGCATAAATAATGGATTTGGTTAAATATTATGATTTTAAAAAATAATTTGTGATTTTTTGATTCTATCTTATCAATAAGTCTCCATATTGAATTTTCTGTTTAAAAATAAAATCTGCGATCACGAAATCTTGTAAGGCGGTACCAAAAGTATCCTAAATCCTAATTCTTAATTTAAAAAAAATAATTTTCCTCATTCAGTGCAGTTCCAAATTAAGGCTATAATTTTAGATGTTTAGCATATTTTAATAGGTTAAAAATTATTTTCAGCATATTTCAATTAATTTTTTCAATTTTTAATTAATTTTATCATTTTTCAATTATTTTTCTCGATTGTTAAGTATTATTCTCATGCTCTAAGATTTTTAAGTATTTTTCTGAAAATTCAAATATTTTATTCAATTTCTAATTATTTTCATTTGTTATCAGAATTTCAAATTTTTTTTTATTAATTATCGTAAATTTCAATTATTTTTACCTTTCTTTAAGACTTTCCTCCAATTTTTAGTTTCTCTCATTTTATAAAATAAATTTCTAACATTTTTTTAAGTATTATTCTCAAATTTCTATTATTTTCTTCAATTTTTAATTATTTTTCTTTGTTTTCATAATTTTCTAAAAAATTTATTAATTATCGTAAATTTCAATTATTTTTAGCATTCTTCCAGTCTTTTCTCCAACTTTTAGTTATTCTCATTGTCTAAAATTATTTTCTAAAATTTCAATTGTTTTCTTCAATTTTTAATTATTTTCATTTGTTTTCATAATTTCAAAATTTGTTTATTAATTATCGTAATTTTCAATTACTTTTAGCTTATTTCTTTAGTTCTTTTCTTCAATTTTTTAGTTATTTTCTTTTTTTTTAAATTGATTTCTAAGATCTTCATGTATTTTTTTCAAATTTCAATTATTTTTTCTTTATTTGAAAAAAAATTCTGTAGTTTTTTCAATTATCACAATTAATTGTCATTTATTTTTTACAACCTTATCATTGTTTGTATCATATTTTAATTATTTTCGTCAAGTTTTAAAATTTAAAACATTTTTCAATTATTTTCCAAAATTTATTTCCTTGAATTTTCAATTCTTTACATTTGTTTCATAATTTCAAAAATTTTTAACCATTTATCTGACTTTTCAATTCTTTCATTATTTATATTATTTTCTTCAATTTTCAATTACTTTCGTTCTTTTTCTCGTTCTTTTTCGTAATTGCCAAAAAGTTTTTACTTATTTCTCTTTAATTAAAAATTATTCTGTTCAATTTTAAATTATGTTTATCTTTTTTCATTTATTTTCTCTAATTTTTAATTATTTTCTTTTATTTCAATGAACTTCTGAAAGTTTTAAGTATTTTTCTCAAATTTTGTTTAAGTTTCCTTTATTTAAAATATTTTATGAAGTTTTTTCAATTATTTTCTTTAATTTTTTAATGTATTTATCTCAATTTTTAATTATATTCTCTAATTTTTCATTATTCCATTTTGTTTTAAATTACTTTAAAGATTCTCAAGTATTTTTCTCAAATTTAAATTATTTTCTTTATGTTTAAAACATATTTATGATTGTTTTAATTACTTTTCCCAATTTTTAATTGATTTCATTATCAGGGTGTCTACTGGAAACCTAATTTGAAATTCCAGGACATTTCCAGGACTTTTTCAGGACACTTTTTTTATTTTTCTAGAACATTAAATTCAATGATTTTTATAGAAAGCACATTTCCTTTACAATAAAACTAAAAAAAAGCTAAAAATTATATTCATTAAGGTGTCAAAAAAAAAAAAAATTCTGATGCTTCCCCCAAATTTTGTTATTAATAAAAAAAATGAGACATGTATTTTTATATTTTTTTTACTTAATATTTTAAATAAATAATATTTTTTTTCGTGAATCTTATATAAAAAATATAAAAATTGATTATATATTCAACCTGCAAATCTTATTTCTTTTCAAAAATGTCTTGAAAATGAAACTCGATGCTTTATTTGTCAACAAATTATTTTAATTATTTTTAATAATTTACAATTTAACAATTGTGTAAATAATTTCTGTTTGTTAATAATAGGTATTTTTTTAATCTTATATTGACAGTTGTACTTTTTTCCCTAAATTATAATTTAGTATATTGTTCAACAAGAAAAAAAGATTTATTAGTAGTTACATTAAAAAATTGTTAAACAAATTATTGTTATTATTTTTTAATTTTTGTAGATCTGTATCAAAACAATTATATTTTTCTGAATTTTTGTACAGCGTGCTAGAGGAATACTAAACAAATTAAATTTAAAGTTGAGAAACAATTAAATAATAATAACAATAATTTGTGTAAACAATTTTTAATGCATGTACCTACTAATAAATCCTTTTGTTTTGTTTATTAATACACAAAATTACAAGTTAAAAAGATAAACATTATAATTATAAAATAATAGCAATAATAATTTGTATATAAATAATATAATATAATAATATATTAATAAATTTTTTTTATTCCAATAAATATATAAAGTTTCAAACTAAGGAGAAAAACTACAATTCTCTAAAGAAGAACTAAAAATTGTTAATAAGTAGTATAATAATAAATAATTTAAGCAATTTAAAAAATATTGAAAAATGACATAGTAATATGTTTTTTATTATTAAAAGCATTTTTATTTTAAAATCATTTAAAATAAACATAAGTAACAAGATGATAGAGTACAGAAAAAATTTATCACTACACATTTTTTTGGGGATGTTATGAAAATAGTTAAAATAATTTATTAAAAAATAAAGCATCGGGTTTCATTTTTTTGACATTTCTCAAGAGAAATACATATGATTGTCGGATGAAATAATATGAATTTGCACAGATTTTATATCAATTTTTTTATTATAATTATGTCCTATGAATGGAAGCAAAAAGTATGAGTTAAAAGCAAAAAATTAAAAAAATCAAGGACACAAATTCAAATTCCAGGACATTCTAGGATTTCCAGCACTAGTAGACACCATGATTATTAATTAATTATTATTAATTATTTTCAATCTTTAAATTTTTTAATTTTTTCAATCTTCATTTATTTCTATCATTTTTAAATTACTGTCTCCAATTTTTCATTTATTAAATTATATTTCAATCAATTTCCTGTATTTTTAATCCTTCATCTCAGATTCCAATTCTTTTCTTCAATTTACAATTATGTTTTTATTTACTTTAAAAATATTTTCTCCAATTATTAGTTTTGAAAAGTATTTTTTCATACACTTTCTACATTTTTTATTTATTTATCTCAAATTCCAGTCTTTGTATTATTTTTAAATTGATTTTTTTAATGTTTTAATTTTTTTCCCCAAATTATAAATTTTTCAATTATTTTTCAACTGATTTACTAAACCTTTAAATTATTTATTTCAAATTTCAAGTAATTAAAAAAATTGTTAATAATTTTTAGAATTTTTAAATTATTTTTTTTAAATTTACAATTAATTTCGGTATTTTGTAATTAATTTCCGCAATTTTTAATTATTTATCTCAAATTTCAATGGTTTTAAAAAATTTATCATTATTTTTGCCATTTTTAAATTATTCTTCTATATTATCGATCGTTTTCTTGATTCTCAAATATTTTCTAAATTTTAAATTACTGTCTTCAATTTTTAATTATTTCTATAATTTTGCATTTTTTTTCTGCAAATTATAATGTTTATAATTATTTTTCAACTGATTCACTAAACCTTTGAACATTTATTTCAAATTTCAATTAATTAAAAACATTTTTAATGAATTTTAGAATTTTTAAATTATTTTTTTCAAATTTTACAATTACTTTTGGTATTTAGTAAATAATTTCCTAAATTTTCAATTATTTATCTCAAATTTTAATTATTTTAAAAAATTTATCATTATTTTTGCTATTTTTCAATTATTTTCTTAATTTTAAATTACTGTCTTCAATTTTCAATTATTTCTATAATTTTGCAATTTTTTTTCTTAAATTTTTAATTTTTAAAATTATTTTCAGTTTGACTTATAATCTTCATTTATTAATCTTAAATTTCAATTCTTTGTTTTCCATGCTTAATTTGTTTTAAACCTTCTCATAGATTTCTTCGATTTTAAATTACCCAATCACTTTTGACTTAGTTTCCTAAATTTTCAATTATTTTTCTCAATTCTCGATTGTTTTCATCAATTTTGAATTTTTTTTCAATTATTCTCATCATTTTAACATTACTTTTTCAATTTTCAGTTGTTTCTATAATTTTGCAATTATAGAAACAATTTTTAATTTTTCAGGGTGTCTACTAACCGGGAAAACCGGGAATTTAAATTGACCGGGAAAAACCGGGAATTAACCGGGAATTTGCCGTCAAACCGGGAATTTTTTTTCTGGGATAATAAATTCTTTTCAATTTTCAATTATTTTCTTCAATTTTTAATTATTTTTAACAATTTTTAATTATTTTCTTCAGATCTCAACTATTTCCTTCAATTTATAATTATTTAATTTAAAATTCAATAATTCTCGACTTTTTTCAACTATTTTTTTCAATTATCATTTATTTATTTCACATCTCTATAATTCCTCCATTTTTCAATTATTTTCTTCTACAATCAATAATTCAATAATTTCAATAATTTTTCTTCAATTATCACTTATTTTCTTCTACTTTCAATCCCATTGTTCAATTCTTGAATTATTTTCTTTAATTCTCAATTATAATTTTCGACATTCAATTACATTCTTTAATTTTCAATTTTTTTTTTATTATTCAATAACTCTAGACTTTTTACAATGATTTTTTTTTAATTCTCAATTATTTTCTTCAAATTCCAATTTTTTTCTTAAATTTCAATTATTTTCTTCAATTTCCAATGATTTTTTCATATTTCTTTCAGTTTCTCAATTTCTTTCAATTTTCAATTATTTCTTAATTTTCTTCAATATTTAACAATTCTCAGCTTTTTTAAATTATGTTTTTCTTTCAATTTTTATTTAAATTGAGAATATTTAAATTATTTTCATCAATTCGCAATTATTTCCGTCGATTTCTAAATTTTTCTGCTGTTTCCAAATATTGTATTTAATTTTTAAGTACTTTCTTCAATTTTTAATTATTTTCTTCAATTTTTAATTATTTTCTTTAATTTCTAATTATTTTGTTCAATTTTCAATTGTTCGTTTCAATATCCAGTAATCTCGACTTTTTTCAATTATTTTTTTTAATTATCAGTTATTTATTTCATGTTTCAAAACCTCCTTCAATTTTTAATAATTTTCTTCTTTTTTCAATTTAATTGTTCAATTGTTCAATTAAGTTTTTCAGTTCTTAATTAATTTCTTTAAATAACAATTCTATTCTTTAATTTTTAATGTTTTCTTCAATATTAAATAATTCCTGTCATTTTCCATTTTTTTTTTAATTATAAATTATGTTCTTCTTTTTTAAATCCAATTGTTTAGTAATTTTCTTTAATTCTCAATTATTGATTTCGAATTTCAATTTTATTTCTCAATTTTCAATTGTTTTTTTTTAATATTTAATAATTCTGTGTTTTTCTGATTTTAATTTCATTACTTAATTTTCAATTTATTTCTGCAATTTTCGAATTATTAACTTAAATTTTAAATTATTTTTTTTGATTTTCTATCTAGTTGACCAATTTTCAATTATATTCTTTGAATTTAATAACTATTGTTCAATTTTTTCAATTATTGTTTAATTGCAGATTAATATTTACTTTTTTTTTTAATTTTGTTTCTAATTGTCAAATATCTTTGTCATTGTTCAATTATTTTTTTCCATTATTAATTATTTCTTTTCATTATTAATTGTTGTTTTTAAATTCTTAATTATTATTTTTTGTAAAGTTCAATATTTAATTCTTCAATTCTCAATTATTTTCTTTGAATTTTAATTATTTTTTGCAATTATCAACTGTTATCTTCAATTTTTGTAGCCATTTGTAGGTCTATTCATACTTAAAATAAATTTAAAGTTAACAAGAGAAAAAACCGGGAAAAATTGGATCAAAAACCGGGAAATGACCGGGAATTTTGTGGGACGAAATTAATTGAGCAAACCAGTGTGACGTCACAAGTCCGTTAAATTCTGTCATTTGTCAAGAAGGTTGGGTCCGAAACCCAAATTTACATTGAAATGCATGGGATTATTATTATAAAATGGTTTTACGATTAATTTATTGTAAAATTGCATAAATTATTGCAATTAAAAGGTAGAATATGTTTTTTTGCGTCTTTATAATATACTTTATGTTCCTTATCAATTATTTAATTTGCACTTAACAGGTAAATAAACAACCACATTGACAGAACTTCCTAACCTATTTTCAATTTTTCAGTATTTTTTTGGCATTTAAAAATAAAGCAAATAACTGATAATATGTATGAATATATTTTAGAAACGTAATCAAATATGTTTTATTTCCCACTCTTAATAATTCCAACCGTACTTTATTGCATTGTTATAAAAATCATTTTTTATTAAAATTCCCATACATTGCAATGTAAATTTGGGTTTCGAACCCAACCTTCTTGACAAATGACAAAACTTAACAGACTTGTGACGTCACACTGGTTTACTCAATAGACACCCTGAATTTTAGATAAATAATTGCAAAACATACAGATTATAGGTGCATAAAATACATTTAAAATATTTATTTCTTCTTATTAGATAAATATTACATATTATTGTATTTTATAATTTCTAAAAAGTATGAAAAACTAATCGCGTTTTATTTTGCCAGTAATCTATATTAAAAAGCCTCACATTCAAAGAAGAATAATAATAATAAACCACAAAGATCATCAGATTGAGAAACCAGAATTATTTCCCATAAAAAAAAAATGTGTATCTTCATCTTCCCACTCGCAGGAATTGTGAATTCCTCAAAGTAGAATCTCTGGCAGTATCCTATCGGCGCCTGGGTATTAAGATTGCGGAAGTAAGATCGAAGAAGACATCACTACACGTTGGCCAGGAACGTGGTGAGTCTTAGCACAGACTCTTGAACCCAGAATTGGCCTGTTGTAAAAAGCAACAAGGCAATATTCATAGACAAACAGTTTTGCTTTTGTATTGAAAGTTATGCGATAGAGTCTCTGGTAGTTGTGCCCTGATGAACGACCATGGCACATGGTATACACGGGGATGGAAGTGATCGCCTTTCGCCCGAGGCAGTGCTCCTGACCTCGACACTCGTCGCTTGATTATCAAGGAGGTGTAGCGCAGACGGATCAGCACAGAAGCGGCCAACTTGTAAGGGCCCACATTTGCACCATGGACCCAGCCCAGGGGCCTCTTGTCGTCAACGTAATGTCAATGTCAGGTACTTTAGATGTAGCACTTGCTTCAGGGCGTGTCCCCCTCCAGGTCGACGACTCCCTACCAGATTCTCATACATATAAAGGGGATCGGAGAGTCTCTTCGTCACAGCATAACAGTTCCACAGCTTTAGCGAGTACTGGAAATCCAGCAGCGCACAATCTTGAGAAATATCATGAAGACCTTCGTGAGTATCCAATGTCAATCTTCATCTTCATCTTCACCCTCTCACCAACTGGCAAATCATCTCTTCATTTCTTCCACCGCCTAAATCCATTCTGCATCTGAAAACATTTAAGTTTTGTTAGTTTGTGTGTTCTTTCTAATTAAACTATGTTGGAAAATAATAATTTTTTTATTTTATTGATTAGTGTTTATTATTTTTTATGTTTGAAAATAATAATTTTTGTATTAATTATAATTAATGATTATTTGAAATAGGGAAAATCATTTCTTATTAAATTGTTTAACTTGTTGATAATTTCTTTAATTGAAATTTAATTAAATTGAGTTTGGGATTGATTCGATTTATAATGAATTGAAAATAATAGTAATTGATTGATAAATTAAATTTAGAGGAATTAAAAATTGGATAACTTAAAATTTGAAAAGAATTTTAATTTTTGTAAATTAAGTTGAGAAACATTATAACTATTTTGGTGAATTAAATTTTGAAAAAAATAGAAATTTGGGTGAATTAAATTTAGAAACATTAAAATTTGGATAAATTAAAGCTTGAAATAATAGAAACTTGGATAAATTAAATTTCCCAATAGGTAATAAAAATTTTTATGAATTAAATTTAGAAACGATTAAAATGTTGATAAATTAAATTTAGAAAAATGAAAAAATTACCTAGATAAATTAAATTTTAGAAACAATTACAATTTTTGTTAATTAAATTTAGAAACATTAAAAATTTGATGGATTAAATTTTGAAACAATAGCAACTTAGGTAAATTAAATTTAGAAACATTAAAACTTTGATAGATTACATTTTGGAACAATAGAAACTTGGATAAATTAAATTTGAAAATAATAAAAATTTGATAAAGTTAAATTTAGACATGACTAAACAGTTGATTAATTAATTATTTTAGAAAAAAAATTGGATACATACCTAACTTAAAATTTAAAAACAATTATAATTTTTCTAAATTAAGATTAGAAACATTACAACTATTTTGATTAATTAAATTTTGAAAAAATAGAAACTTGGGTAAATTAAATTTATAAACATTAAAACTTTGATAAATTGAATCTTGAAATAATAAAAACTTGAATAAAAACTGGCAAATCATCTCTTCATTTCTTCCTCCACCTAAATCCATGCTGCATCTGAAAACATTAAAGTTTTGTTAGTTTGTGTGTTCTTTCTAATCAAACTGTGTTGGAGAATAATAATTTTTGTTTATTTTATTGATTCATGTTTATTATTGTTTATGTTTGAAAATAATAATTTTTTTTATTAATTATAATTAATAATGATTATTCGAAATAGGGAAAATCATTTCTTATTAAATTGTTTAACATGTTGATAATTTGTTTAATTGCAATTTAATTAAATTGAATTTGGGGTTGATTTGATTTATATGGAATTGAAAATAATAGTAATTGATTGATAAATTAAATTTAGAGGAATTAAAAATTGGATAACTTAAAATTTGAAAAGAATTTTAATTTTTGTAAATTAAGTTGAGAAACATTATAACTATTTTGGTGAATTAAATTTTGAAAAAAATAGAAATTTGGGTGAATTAAATTTAGAAACATTAAAATTTGGATAAATTAAAGCTTGAAATAATAGAAACTTGGATAAATTAAATTTCCCAATAGGTAATAAAAATTTTTATGAATTAAATTTAGAAACGATTAAAATGTTGATAAATTAAATTTAGAAAAATGAAAAAATTACCTAGATAAATTAAATTTTAGAAACAATTACAATTTTTGTTAATTAAATTTAGAAACATTAAAAATTTGATGGATTAAATTTTGAAACAATAGCAACTTAGGTAAATTAAATTTAGAAACATTAAAACTTTGATAGATTACATTTTGGAACAATAGAAACTTGGATAAATTAAATTTGAAAATAATAAAAATTTGATAAAGTTAAATTTAGACATGACTAAACAGTTGATTAATTAATTATTTTAGAAAAAAAATTGGATACATACCTAACTTAAAATTTAAAAACAATTATAATTTTTCTAAATTAAGTTTAGAAACATTACAACTATTTTGATTAATTAAATTTTGAAAAAATAGAAACTTGGGTAAATTAAATTTATAAACATTAAAACTTTGATAAATTGAATCTTGAAATAATAAAAACTTGAATAAAAACTGGCAAATCATCTCTTCATTTCTTCCTCCACCTAAATCCATGCTGCATCTGAAAACATTAAAGTTTTGTTAGTTTGTGTGTTCTTTCTAATCAAACTGTGTTGGAGAATAATAATTTTTGTTTATTTTATTGATTCATGTTTATTATTGTTTATGTTTGAAAATAATAATTTTTTTTATTAATTATAATTAATAATGATTATTCGAAATAGGGAAAATCATTTCTTATTAAATTGTTTAACATGTTGATAATTTGTTTAATTGCAATTTAATTAAATTGAATTTGGGGTTGATTTGATTTATATGGAATTGAAAATAATAGTAATTGATTGATAAATTAAATTTAGAGGAATTAAAAATTGGATAACTTAAAATTTGAAAAGAATTATAATTTTTGTAAATTAAGTTGAGAAACATTATAACTATTTTGATGAATTAAATTTTGAAAAAATAGAAACTTGGGTAAATTAAATTTATAAACATTAAAATTTGGATAAATTAAAGCTTGAAATAATAGAAACTTGGATAAATTAAATTTCCCAATAGGTAATAAAAATTTTTATGAATTAAATTTAGAAACGATTAAAATGTTGATAAATTAAATTTAGAAAAATGAAAAAATTACCTAGATAAATTAAATTTTAGAAACAATTACAATTTTTGTTAATTAAATTTAGAAACATTAAAAATTTGATGGATTAAATTTTGAAACAATAGCAACTTAGGTAAATTAAATTTAGAAACATTAAAACTTTGATAGATTACATTTTGGAACAATAGAAACTTGGATAAATTAAATTTGAAAATAATAAAAATTTGATAAAGTTAAATTTAGACATGACTAAACAGTTGATTAATTAATTATTTTAGAAAAAAAATTGGATACATACCTAACTTAAAATTTAAAAACAATTATAATTTTTCTAAATTAAGATTAGAAACATTACAACTATTTTGATTAATTAAATTTTGAAAAAATAGAAACTTGGGTAAATTAAATTTATAAACATTAAAACTTTGATAAATTGAATCTTGAAATAATAAAAACTTGAATAAAAACTGGCAAATCATCTCTTCATTTCTTCCTCCACCTAAATCCATGCTGCATCTGAAAACATTAAAGTTTTGTTAGTTTGTGTGTTCTTTCTAATCAAACTGTGTTGGAGAATAATAATTTTTGTTTATTTTATTGATTCATGTTTATTATTGTTTATGTTTGAAAATAATAATTTTTTTTATTAATTATAATTAATAATGATTATTCGAAATAGGGAAAATCATTTCTTATTAAATTGTTTAACATGTTGATAATTTGTTTAATTGCAATTTAATTAAATTGAATTTGGGGTTGATTTGATTTATATGGAATTGAAAATAATAGTAATTGATTGATAAATTAAATTTAGAGGAATTAAAAATTGGATAACTTAAAATTTGAAAAGAATTATAATTTTTGTAAATTAAGTTGAGAAACATTATAACTATTTTGATGAATTAAATTTTGAAAAAATAGAAACTTGGGTAAATTAAATTTATAAACATTAAAACTTTGATAAATTGAATCTTGAAATAATAAAAACTTGAATAAAAACTGGCAAATCATCTCTTCATTTCTTCCTCCACCTAAATCCATGCTGCATCTGAAAACATTAAAGTTTTGTTAGTTTGTGTGTTCTTTCTAATCAAACTGTGTTGGAGAATAATAATTTTTTTTATTTTATTGATTCATGTTTATTATTGTTTATGTTTGAAAATAATAATTTTTTTTATTAATTATAATTAATAATGATTATTCGGAATAGGGAAAATCATTTCTTATTAAATTGTTTAACTTGTTGATAATTTGTTTAATTGCAATTTAATTAAATTGAATTTGGGGTTGATTTGATTTATATGGAATTGAAAATAATAGTAATTGATTGATAAATTAAATTTAGAGGAATTAAAAATTGGATAACTTAAAATTTGAAAAGAATTATAATTTTTGTAAATTAAGTTGAGAAACATTATAACTATTTTGATGAATTAAATTTTGAAAAAATAGAAACTTGAGTAAATTAAATTTAGAAACATTAAAACTTTGATAAATTAAAGCTTGAAATAATAGAAATTTGGGTAAATTAAATTTTCCACTAGGTAATAAAAATTTGTATAAATAAAATTTAGAAACGATTAAAATGTTGAAAAATTAAATTTGGAAAAATAAAAAAATTACCTAGATAAATTAAATTTTAGAAACATGAAAATTTAAAACAATAGAAACTTGAGCAAATTTAATTTAAAAACACTAAAACATTGATGAATTAAATTTTGAAACAATAGAAACTTGGATAAATTAAACTTTAAAATAATAAAAATTTGAAAAAGTTAAATTTTATATTATTGAATAAATAAATAAATTTAGCAACGATTAAAATGTTGATAAATTAAATTTACGAAAATTGAAAATTGGATAAATTAAATTTTAAATACAATTACAGTTTTTGCAAGTTAAATTTACAAAAATTAAAAATAGGATAAATTAAAATTAAAAAAAAATTAAAGGTTTTGCAAGTTAAATTTAGCCACATTAAAATTTTGATAAATTAAATTTTGAAACAATAGCAACTTGGGTAAATTAAATTTAGAAACGTTAAAACTTTGATAAATTACATTTTGGAACATTAAAAAGTTGGATAAATTCAATTTTGAAATAATAAAAATTTGAATATATTAAATTTAGAAACGATTAAAATTTTTGTTAAATTAAATTTTGAAACTATAGAAACTTGGGCAAAATAAATTTACAAAAACATCAAAAATTTGATAAATTAAATTTAGAAACATAAAAACTTGGATTAATTAAATTTAGAAACATAAAAACTTTGATTAATCAAATTTGGAACAATAGAAATTTGGGTAAATTAAATTTTGAAATAATAAAAATTTGAAAAAGTAATATTTAGAAACGATGAAAATGTTGATAAATTTAATTTTGGAACAATAAAAAAATTACCTAGATAAATTAAATTTTAGAAACAATTACAAATTTTTGTAAATTAAATTTAGATACATTAAAATTTGAAACAATAGAAAATGGGGCAAATTAAATTTAGACACATTAAATTTTTGATGAATTAAATTTAGAAACATTAAAATTTGTTAAATTAAAATTTGAAGCAATAGAAACTTGGGAAAATTAAATTTAGACACATTAAATTTTTGATAAATTAAATTTAGAAACATTAAAAATTTGATGAATTAAATTTTGAAATAATAGCAACTTGGGTAAATTAAATTTAGAAACATTAAAACTTTGATAAATTAAATTTTGAAACAATAAAAACTTGTATAAATTAAACTTTAAAATAAGAAAAATTTGAAGAAGTTAAACTTAGAAAGGACTAAAATGTTGATAAATTAAAGTTACAAAAATTAAAAAATGGATAAATTAAATTTAAAATAAAATTAGTTTTTGCAAGTTAAATTTAGAAACATTAAAATTTTAATAAATTAACTTTTGAAACAATAGAAGCTTGGGGTAATGGTATTTAGAAACATTAAAATTTTGATAAATTACATTTTGAAACAATAGCAACTTGGGTAAAATAAATTTAGAAACGTTAAAACGTTGATAAATTACATTTTGGAACAATAGAAACTTGGATAAATTAAATTTTGAAATAATAAAAATTTGAATAAATTAAATTTAGAAACAATTAAAATGTTGATAAATTAAATTTACATTTAAAAATTGAATAAATTAAATTTTAAGACAATTTTGCAAATTTTGAAAATTAAATTTAGAAACTTTCAAATTTGGATAAATTACATTTTGAAACAGTAAAAATTTGGATAAATTTACAAACTGTTAAATTGAGAAAAAATACGAAAAAGGTAAAAAAAATTCTAAAACGTTAAAAATATCATTTTAAGAAAGAAATTAATCAACTAATATTAGAATTGTTATGTTTTTGACAGTTTTTTTAAAGATGGATCTTATACTCCAAAAACTATGTTTTTATCTATAATAATTGACGAGATTATGCTTTCTGTCTAAAAAATCTAAATTGAAAGATATTAATTTCAAACAAGAACTGTAATCCAATAACTTGATGTACAGGAAATACACTTTTTTGAAGAGAAATAAAACCTCTAAAAATTATGTTTATTTCCTTCTACCTTTAATTTTTCAGATGAAAATTATTTTCCAATTAAAATTTTAAAAGTTGACCTAATTTGAGGAATCATTTTACTTTTAAATTTCTAAAATGAAAACAACAATCTAAATAATATATTCTTTAAAATAATTTAAATTACCAGCGGTCCAGTAAATTTTAAAAATATCCGGGAATCTAAAACATAATAAAAAAATTGTGAAATGATCCGGGAATTTTTAATTTTTTTTAATATATTTTTTGCTTTTATTTTCCTTATTCTTTAATCATTTTCTAAATTCTTGCCTAGCTTCAATTCTCTATATTTTTTCTTTTCTAATTTTAATATCTTTTCGTAGATTAAAACATGGTTTTTTAATTTCTATTTTTATTGGGGGGGGGGGGGGGTGACCTAAAATATTTTTTTCTAATTTCTCCTTTTTAGATTCGATCATCTTTTTCTAAATTTATTCAATTTGTTATAATATTTGTGTCTATTTTTTTCGAGCATACAAACCTATATTTTCATACTTTTAAAAATATTTTCTTCATTTGTCAAATAAATATTTTTTTAATATTTTTTATAGCATATTCTTAGTTTTTGTTTTTTCCTGCAACTTTTTGATTTCTTAAAATTTCTACCCTTTTCTTCAAATTTTTTGTTCTTTCATAATTTTTTTTTATCATTCTTTGAACTTTTAATTAGTTTACGTTCAATTTTCAAAATTTATCATCAGTTTTCTATTTCTCAGAAATGTTTTCCCTTCTTTCAAATTGACTAATTTTTATGCTACAATTTATAATTTTTTAAAAACATGTATTCGGTTTTTTCTCTCTATATTTTCCCATAATTCAATATTTTTCAATAATATTCACAAAAATTTTAATTTTAAAAAGTTTTCCCATTTCTTTTGTAGACTATTTTCTTATCTTTTTAAATTTTCTTATTTTTTACCAGCTTTACTCAAACTTTCTTCTTTTTGCTGTTATAAAGTTTTATATATATTTTGTAAAAATTTAAATTTAAAAACAAAAAAAAAATGTTTTTCATAGATGATTGAAATTTAAAATTTTAAAAATTCAAACTTACCTATTTTTAAAATAATTTTAAACACTTATTTTAGATCTCTAATAAATATTAATAATTCTTTTTTTAAATTTTAATATTCTGGTCCCAGAATAATCTAAATTTTAATATTGCAAGTATCATTCAAATAGAGAATTCCCGTGAGAAAATTTTAATTCCATAATTATTTCATGACAAAACCAAATTTCCTCATTTTCCATAATAGATTCAACCCTGTAAATTCAGTTAAGGACGTTAAGGATGTTCTCTCCATTTACATAACCTCAAACTAGAAAGTCGTTTTTTAAGTTTTTCACCCCAAATAAAAATATAATTCAAATTAATTTACTATTAAATACTAAATTTTGAAAGATCCAGTTTTAGAATTTTCTGTAAAAATTTGGTTGAACTAAAATTTGTTGTCAAATAACAATTATTGAACATTTTATGTTTTTTCTTTAAATTTATAGTCTGCAACTGCAATTTTCATCCAATTCTGACAAATAATATAATAGTAGCTCATTTTTTTCGCTGAAACATTCTCTACAATTTTATTTGTTGGACTTTGTTTAATAATATTCTGTTTAAAAAATATGTAAAAAACAAATTTTATTTGTTTAATAATTTTTAAACAAAATATTATTTAACAAACCCCAACAAATAAACAAATAAAATTTGCTCTTTACGTATTTTTTAAATAAAATTTTTAACATAATTTAACGCAGAAACAATTTACGGCCAATTGGTCGTAAATTGTTTCTTTAATATTGGTATCGGACGTTAAGGTTGCTTTTTAAAATTTAACAAATAAAATTGTAGAGAATATTTTAACGAGAAAAATGAGCTATTATTTGTCAAAATTGGATGAAAATTACAGATTTTAACTAGTAAATGTACCAATCACTACGAATGCTCCAATTACTACGAATCAGCCTAAAATAGTGGAATAAAAATTTGTTTGAATAAATAATGCATTACAAACTTATATTTTATAATTTTAACGTATTAAGAACATTATTATTGCTGAAAACTTCCGGAAAATTGTTTTTAATTTATTTAAAATTGCTTTAAAAGTTACTACTCAGCATCACAACACAGAATTTTGCTTTCAGTAGGTTGAAAGTCCTTTTTGATATTTAGTTATTTGAATATATTTGAGACAGAAACAGTTAAAGTAAAGTTATTTCCAGATAAAGTGAATATTGTAATATTTAAAAATGTTGACAATTTTTAATGTTTTTAATATTTTCATTATTTATTTTTAAATGTAGTAATGCATACAGCATTTTATGCGCATGTATCTATTACGACAATACAAACAAAATTGATTGACTTAACCTACAAATATGTTTTGAATAATGACAACTGTCAATGAGCACTGTGAGTTAATATTAGTTTAGATATAAGTGCTTTTAGTGAAAGAAAATATGCCAAAAAAAGATATTATTTCTAAGAAAAAGTGGTCAATTAAAAAGAGAGCATCAAAAAAAGCTACAAGAAATTGCAGAAAAAAGCAAAAAACCGAAGAAGCAGTACCTATAATGAAAAGAAATTAGAAGGGGGAAATCGAGAAAAAAATTAAAGATCTCAAAAAAAAAAAAAAAAAAAACACGAAACATTAATTTAATACGTACATTAATATATATTTAATTTAAACTTTGCTCAAACAGAACCTATTTGTTCTTTTTTGTGATTTTACAAAGTGATTTTAAACTTTATTCTACATTATTCTATTTCAATATAAAATTAGTTTAGAGAAATATAATATGTTGATAAATAAATAATAAAAACTATTGATTTATAAAAAAAATAATTTCCCCATATAATTTGCATATTAATATAGCGAAAATCAAAAATTTTAAGTAATTTCTAAGGTGAAATTTATTCGTAGTATTGCCATCGTAGTAACACAAACACTCGTAGTAATACACGTGTCGTAATGCAAACCATCTCGTAGTAATACCAACATTGTATTTATATTTTAAATTGCCTTTTTTAAATATTAACAGACAATTACCAATGATATACATCGATTTTTTCAATGTTAATAATGCTCAAATATTTATTATAAAAAATTCAAGGATGAATTTTTAGTTTAAACTATTAAAACGTAGGTTTAAAAACGACGATTTTGAAAACTCGTAGTAGATGGTACATTTACTCTATAGACTTAAAGACAAAAACATAAAATGTTAAACAATAATTATTATTTGACAACAAATTTCAGCTCAACCTAATTTTTTCTGGAAACAAAACTGGCTCTTTCAAAATTTGGTGAAATTAATTTTAAACCAGTTTAATAATAGTTTTATTCGAAGGACACAGTCATTTTTTAGTTTGAGGTTATGTCAATTCCTCAATTATATTAAAATTAAAGTTTAAATGAATTTGGAATCTTTTTCAGATCATTCTCTCGGCAGTTTTTGCCCTTTCGCAAGCAGGACTCCTCTTGCATCCTTACTACGGATATTATGGAGCTCCACTTGGTCTTGATGGAAGAGTCCTCGATACTCCGGAAGTAGCCAATGCAAAGGCCGCACATTTAGCAACTCACGCATACGAAGCTGCTAGAAATACTCTAGGATACGCTTATCAATATCATCCAGTTGCCTATGCAGCTCCCTTCTACTCTTATCACGGATACTCTCTCGGAGCTCCTCTTGGACCTGATGGACGTGTAGTTGATACTCCCGAAGTTGCTCAAGCAAAAGCAGCCCATTTCGCCGAACACGCCAAGGTACACACTTTTTTTCCACTTTTTAAAATCCTCCAAATTGCAATTTCTTCACATTTCCTGCAACTTCTCTCATAAATCTTTTCTTTCCTTTCTATTTATCTTCTTAAAAATTGCATTAATCATATTATTAAAAAGATTAAATTAAGAAAAAAAACCTTATTTAAAAGAGCCTCAATAAATTCCAATATATTGAAGAAACGAATTGAAAATAATTTTAAAAAATACCTTTTATTAAATTAGGAAGCTGCAAAGACAGCTGGACGTCCCTATGGAGCTCTCGCCCTGACCTATGCTTATGGCTATCCTCACTCAGCACCAATTGGCCTTGACGGAAACGTAGTAGACACGCCGGAAGTTGCCATCGCCAAAGCCGCTCACTATGCCGCACACGCAGAAGCTGCCAAGAGTCAATGAAAAAAAAAATCCTGTAAATCTAGCTCTTAAAAGTCACAAGCAACCAGACCAATTCAAAGTTTCTTCGTGGTTTCATCATCAAGCTGATATGACAATTTTCCCAACAATCAAAATTCTCATTCAGAAGAAATATTTATCTGCGAAGGAACCGGGTCTTTGTACAATTCTAAACTCAATTCTCTTTTTTGTCATCAACAGTAGAAATATTTAGTACCATTGAACGAGTCGTGATAAAATTACGACGAAAATCACAATGCCATAATAATGTTTAATTCGTGTGTGTTTACAATAAAGATAAATAAATGATTATTACATTAAAAAATTACGTTAATTTAATTTTCATTCCTGGGACATTTTTCCGATTTTTAGAGCTTGTCTCGCCATCGTCAAAGCGCCTTCTCTGCTTTTATTTCCACCGATGAAACGAGCCGAGTGAACGAAAACGCAGTCCTCAATTCCGGCAACTTTTGTCAGTTCTTCGTCTCGTAAACCTGCCCATTCTTCCGGCAGGAAAATTCTGGGGAATTCGAATTGTTTGATAATTAGGAAATTTGTTTTTATAATTAATGAGAAATGAAATTCATAACAATGGGAATTGAAGTGTTTTTTAAATAATCTATAATAATAATCCGCAATTTCATTCATTCTTTCATTCATTCTGTCCACACCTGAAGTTGGTCGTTTTTCTATTCAATTGTTTTTTAATAATGTTTTGCTTCTTGGTTTTGAAAATTGTTATGTAGTTGAAAATAGGTTACGTTTTTCGTTTGTGTCAATTAGGTAAGTCCATTGTCTTTCGTCTGATAACTGTTGCGGACTTATTTTTAAAAAAATATTGTTCCACAACACTTGAAACTTTAATATTTCCTGGTTTCATTGGTCATAATATTAAAGGGTAAATTGTATTTCTTTTAATGCAATTATTAATCAAAAGTTGTATGTTTACAACAGTATTTCGCGTATGTATTCAAAAACTATTTGATATTTGATATTGGAACTTTATGTTTCTGGTAAGTTCCAATAGATAATATCAAATAGTTTTTGAATACTAATGTTTTTAAAAAATTGCAAAAATTTAAGGTTTTTGATTAATAATTACATTATAAGAAATACAATTTACACTATAATATTATGACCAATGAAATCAGGAAATATTCAAGTTTCAAGTGTTGTGGAACAATATTTTTTTAATAATATGTCCGCAACAGTCCTCAGACGAAAGTCAATGGACTTACACAACTAAAAAATTGATAAATTTTTTAAATAAGATAATAAAATTGTAATAATAGTATTAAAAAAGAAAACAATATTAAAATATATACAGATATATTTACACCTATTTACACATATTACACCTATATTTACACCTATTTCGAGCTTTTAATTATTTCTAAAAAATACAATAAAAATAATAATAAAGAATGAAATATTATGAATTATATCATTGAAAAATAAGCTATTCACAGTTTTTAAACATTTCTTAAGGTTTTCAAGTACGTCAAACCACAGACTTTCGACCAAAGGTAGTCGTTTACCATAATTATTAATTTATGTACTTTAATCATATTTTCATTAGATTCAAGGCAAATATTTATTTTATTACTAAATAATACCACCTTAAAATTCTGGAATTAACCCCAAAGCACACATTTTTAATCTTATATAAGTTTTTTCTGGATGATATTAAAAATTAACACTTTTTACATATCTAAGTTTTTATAAAATATTCAACATATTAAATTTTCGCGAGGGTAATTTGCTCAGTTTATGAATTATTATTAAAGTTTAAAAATGTAATGAAAAAACCTTATTTTTCATTGTACAAAATATACTCAGAAATTTGTCGTTAAAATTATTGACAAAAATAGTTTTGAATTTAAAATAAATAACAGATTGTCAAACTTTAGAGTGTATTTTGTACAATGAAAAGTAACCTTTTTTCAGTACATTTTTAAACTTTAATAATAATTCATAAACTGAGCAAATTACCCTCGCTAAAATTTAATATGTTGAAGATTTTATAAAAACTTAGATATGTGAAAAGTAATAATTTTTTAATTGCATCCAGAAAAACTTATATAAGATTAAAAATGTTGTGTTTTGGGGTTACTTCCGAAATTTTAAGATGGTATTATTTAGTAATAAAATAAATATTTGTCTTGAATCTAATGAAAACATATTAAAGTGTATAGCGTATACATTAATAATTATGGTAAGTTTCAGTAATATTTATTAAGTAGGTTTCTAAAAAATAGACTCTTAAAAATGGTAAAAAGTGACAGCCTTTTGATCAACTTTAAATTGATTTTATTATTATTATTATTATTATTATTATTCTTATCATTATTCATTAGATACAAAATTATATTAAATAAAATAAATATTTGGATGTTAATTAAACATATTTTCTTTACAATATGGGAATGAAATGTTTTCTTTCTAAATAAAAAATATTTGAAATATGCATTAAAAACGCCAATTTTTCTTAACACTTGCTTCTTTAATTACAATTTACGGCCGGAAAATAAAAAATTTATCTAAAACAACTTCAGAACTTGAATTTAAACACTTCAATAATACATATAATATGGGTTTTATTATTATTAGAATATGTCAGCGACGACCTTTGGTTGAAAGTTAGTGGTTTGACTCTTAAAACTTTTTTGCGCTATTAATTTTTAAAGAAAAATGGGTACTGCATTAAATTCCTTTTGAAAAAATTTAGTATTTTTATTTAAAAATTATTATTTTTTATTGCGTGAGTAAATTATTAAATTGCTTTAATATTCAATTTAATTATACATTTAAAATTAGAGACAATTGTAAATCTAATCATAATTCAACTAGGTTAACAGAAAATGAGATAGACTGAAATACAGTTTTTACTCTAAAAGAATTAACTTTTTTTGGATAGACTAAAATTATAAAATTAATCATAAAATTTGGATTTATTTTAGTTTTAATGCATGTAAATTTTTTACAATTAAAACGTTTTTATAAATTGGTTTAAGTTTGAAATTATTTTAATATGTATATTGTTAGAATTTGAAAATATTTAAAGTTGATATAATAATTAAAACATAGAATGATTAAAATTTGAAGCATTAAAAGTTTTTAATAATAATTGAAATTTATTAATATTAAAATTCAAACAATTCCAAGTTTCTAATAATTAAGAGGATGTGATGGATAATGAGGTCATTGACCTCATGACCTACAGACAAAATTTTTCAGCGGTTTTTCTCTAGAACTAGGTACTGAATATTTTTCAATGCAATTTTATCGAATTACCTAAAATATCATCTGGAAGGTACCCCTAACTTATTTGGAGTTTGCCCCAAAATTAACTGTTTGAATTTTTTCTAATTTTGAACAATTTTATAAAATTAACTTTTTAGTCAAAATGAGAACACACGCTTGAGTCAGAAAGATCTTCTGGTTGATATTTTATATAATTCTATACTGTGGCAAACCTATCGAGGCTTTAATTTTAATTAATATTAATCTAATGAAAACGGAGGCTGCTAGCTCTGGGATCGGCTCGAAAAGGCCGGCACAAAAATAATATCAGACGAGCGAGATTTCCAGGCGAAGTACCAAAATCAACCAAGAGAAAAAGAGCGAGCGAGGCGAAGTACAAGGTACAACGAGGAAATCATAGACTTACCAATTAGTTGATAACAGGCGAGAGCAAACAAGAAATCCGTGGTACGGCGTGGTCTGGTGTATTGGATGCCCGCAGTGACAACAAAGCGGAGAAAACAACACAGTCAATTATTCCCAAAAAGGGCACCCACTCACAGTCCACACACGGAGAAATAAGTCGTTATATCACTCGAAAACACACGTTTATTAATTACAAATTACAATCACTATAAAGCGCACGGGTTATACAATAAAGCCACGGGTAGCGTGGAGAAAACAAAATTAACAGAAAAGGTGCTAATTGCACGGCGCACGGCGTCTCTCTGCCGAAACATCGACCGTGATCTCTGACACGACCTTCGGACCTATTCGTAAGTAGGCCGAGGTCGCCCGATTATGTAATTCGGTCGTTGACCGAAAGTCGCAGCAGCTTCCGCGTTCCAAATCAACGCGGAAAATATAAAATATGATGTGGATATTAGAGTTCGCATGGCTGGCAGCGAGAAGGATCAGCGTGTTTATTTACTCTTAAATAAATCGTTAAATAAAGGCGTTAAGGGACGCCACATTCCCCCCTTCTAAACTGCTGATACCTCTTGATGCCAACCTAAGCCTATGAAGTCCTCTCGACGTAAAATTTTTCTTTCGACATGCTCGCTCTGAAATAAAAATGAAAATCTTCAACTGAATTAATTATTAAAGAAACTCTTATTAATTTTGATTCTATTATCTCTCTCTTTTTTCAAGTTAACCTAAATATTTCTTGATAATATTGTAAATAACAACGCGTTTTGATAGGAATAAATCGGGTAATTACCAAAAATAGCCTTTATTAATAAAAGTACGGCTGACAATATGCGAAATATATGGCTAAAAAATAACGTTATTTTAATAGCGCGTATGCGCTAGAAAGAGCCAAAGTAGTGACACTAGGTCAATCAAGACGTTTTTATGTATGGCTTTGATTTGCCGAGAAAAATAATGTAAATATATGCGCAAAGGCGCGAATAGAAAAATAAAAGATTGATTATATTTACATGTAGAGTTCTTTTAAAAATAATACGATTTAACTTGGCGCAACGGCGCAACAAACAAAAAGAAAAGATTTTAATAATTTTTATATGTAATTGTAAAAAAAAAGGATATCGCGCGTTCGGCGCATTTAAAGGTGAGTTGGAGCGGAGATGATCAGCGCTTATTCTTCTTGGTCCGAATTTTCCACTCCGAGGTTACCAGGGGGTGTCCAGACCGATATTGGATCCTCGCTGCAATCCGAAGCGACCTCGTTGTCAATCTCATAGACCGTCGGTGCGAAATAGGTGCTGCTGGGAGACGCTGGGCGCGCCGCAGCTACCTGTTCCTTAATCATCAAGGTCGATCTGGCGTCCACCGAGAGCGATTGAGCGTTGTGTTCCGCTTCACCAGAATTTGAAGGGGGCAATGGAGCTTGATTGTTGACTGGCGCTGGTTCACCTGGTCTTTCAACCCGTCGGCCTTCTCGAGCACGTTGTAACTTGGCTGAGTAAACCATTCTCTTGCGACACTCGCCGCATGCCAGATCTGGATCGTTAAGCGGCAACCAGCAGCACCTGCAACGCAGGTTAGGCGTCAAATTCTCCGTAGCCTTCCGGAAGTGTGGCCAAGGGCAGTGTCTAGTGGGGAAGCCAGGGGTATAGCACTTTTGGCAGTATTCTCCACTGTATACCTCCCAACAGGAGTGGAAGCTGTGGCCGGAGACGCCACAGTTGAGGCAGCCGTCTGGAGCTCTAGGTCGAAGTCGAGGCTCCCTGAGTTCGACCTGAGCGCGGTAAACCTCCATCATCGTCTCGGTAAAAAGGGCTTTGATGCGCCGCAGTACACCCATCTCCATCTCCAATCTTCCGAAGCTCTTAATACGTTCGTCGAGATCCTTGTCCTTGGAGTTTAATTCGCGCTTTAAGCGCTCGACCTCGTCTTGAGAATTCTTGAGTTTCCCTTCAGTAGCAAGGAGTTTTTCGGCCGTTAGAGTCTTCTCTCGAATGGTGTCGAGGAGAATCTGATATGAGTCCTTTAAGGACGAAGCTGACTCTTTCTCTGCTAATTTGCGCTCTAGCTGCTCTATTTTTTTGCGAGCAGTTGCTAGTTTTTCCTCCGAATTTTTCAAGGAAGATGCTGACACTTTCTCCGATAGTTTGCGTTCTAACTGCTTGATTGTCTCGTGAGCAGCTGACAATTTTTCCCTCGACTCTTTTACTTTCAGGGAAAGAAGAGCGCGCGTTCCCAACAACTGTTCGTAGTCGGTCTTGGGGACGACGATGAAGCCGGTTGGTACCTTGGTCAGTGGTGGCGTTTTGCAGGAAAATGGGTCCTTACTGATGTCTTCAGCGAGGCGAACTACTGTAAGTTCAGGGATGTTGAGCGTGGCACGGGAAGTTGAGGCGCTGGATCCTTCCATTGTTCAGATCTGAAACAGAGAATAACACACTTGGAACCTATCGCAATCTAGGGCTTCTTCGAGCAATTTTTAAATCGTTGATATAATACTTTCCAATTACTTTACCATCGTTATCGCCGATGATAACCACCATGGGGGATAACCTTTTCAGTACTTTCGCTGGCCCTTTATACCGGGGCGCCAGCTTGGCACTGTAACCACGAGCTGCGCTAGAGAGCGTCTTATTTGGATAATAAACGAGATCCCCTGGTTCTAAATAATTATTATCGTTCGACCGGTTTTTGTTATAATACTTACTTTGTTTCTTTCCAGCCTTCGCCATAAAACTTTCTACTTTTAAACGCAGCGCTTCCATGCGCTTCATGCGTTCGATCCAATCAGCTGTCATTTCGTCGGGGGACAAGTCTGTCACGTTCACGTCGGGAATTTGTTCACCGGAACGCCTAGGCTCACGTGCGAGATTTAGAAAGGCAGGTGTGACTCCTAACGATGAGTGGACCGTAGTGTTGTAAGCGAATTGTACTTCCTCCAGTAACTTATCCCACTCGCGCTGATCGTCGCCTAAAAGACTGACGATCATTGTTTTGAGGTTAAGATGCACACGCTCGACCGGGTTTGATTGAGGGTGATAGACTGGGGTCGTGATTTGAATTGAACCGATTTTCCGTAGAAAACTAGACATTGTTCTGTTCACAAATTCGGTCCCGTTGTCAGTGATAAATTTATTCGGACATCCCCACCTATGAACTAGAGTGTTGAGCGATTTGACAATTTTAGGTCCGTCCGCTTTTGCAAGAGCAAAGCACTCTGTATAACGAGTGTACGTATCCTCGCAAACCAAAACGTAGCATTTGCCCGATTTAGAGCGCGGAAAAGGGCCGATGATGTCCAAGGACACTGTGTCCCATGGCTCAGTAACTTTACGGGGGTACATCAAACCTCGAGGTGGCGTGTAGTCAGGTTTGCACCTGAGACAAGTCTCACATTGGTTAATGTAGCGCTTTACGTCTTCTCGCATACCAGGCCAGTAATAATGCTTAGAAATTGCTAAATACGTTTTTCTAATACCCTGGTGAGCGAGTAGTGGGGTGTCGTGATACTCTTTAATTTTCGATAAAATCTCGTCTTCTTTCAAGACCTTTTTCCAGGCGTTGTTATCGCCGATAATTTCTTTAATATGATCAGGTTTATAAAAATAGAGCGCTTTTTCCTGATCTAGTTTAAATCTTGAATTTTCGTCTGGATTACTTTCCGCTTCTCTAACTTTTTTGTCGTACCAAGAGTCTTGCCTTGCCGAATTTAACTGCGAGGTGGAAAAGCTTTCGGGACCATTCTCGTACAAACGAGACAAAGTGTCCGGCGCTTCATTAGTGGAACCTTTACGGTGCTCTATGATTGCATCATAAGCCGATAACTCCATTGCCCACCTTGCAAGTCGACCGATAGGATCGCTGAGTGTGCACAGCCATCTCAAACTAGAGTGGTCAGTGATGACTCTAAAGCTCGTACCTTCCAGGTAATAGCGCAGCTTTCGCACGGCAAATACCACGGCCAAGCATTCCTTTTCGGTTGTGGTGTAGTTTAATTCTGCACCCCGTAAAGGTCTGCTTAGGCACGTTATAAGGTACTCACGATCCTGATCCTCTTGCACTAATATAGCGCCAAGTCCAGTGTCGCTAGCGTCGGTATACAGTATGAACGGTAAATCGACGCGCGGAGCGACAAGTGTCAGCGCTTCACTGAGCGCTTCCTTGACTTGTAAGAACGCTTTTTCACATTCATCGGACCATATCCATGGCACTTTTGGGCTAGCTAATTTATTTAGAGGCCCTTGAATTTTCGCAATATTGCGTAAATGTCGGTGGTACCAGTTTACGGATCCGTTGAAACGGCGTAACTCTTTACGATTTCCCGGGCGCGGATAATTTAGAATTGGTTCGACGCGTGCCGGGTTTGGTTTAAGACCATCTTTGTCTAATAAAAGACCTAAGAATTCGACTGATTCTTTAGCAAAAAATGACTTTTCTCTATTAATAGTCAGTCCAGCGTTTTGCAATATTTCGAATAAAATACTTAATAAAATTAAATGTTCCTCGAACGTCTGGGATGTAACTATCCAGTCGTCAAGATATGCGTGGACTTGATTGGTATATTTTTCCGGTAATTTATTTTCTCTTACGTATTTCACGAATTCGGCTTTTAATCTGTCCGTAAATTCTTGGAACGTTGCTGGGGCGTTCGTGAGGCCGAATGGCATGCGTGTCCATTCAAATAGTCCTCGACCGGAAGCGACGAAAGCAGTGTAAGCGCGACACTTAGGATCAACTGGGATCTGGTGAAACGCTTCGCTTAAGTCAATGGTACTAATGACTACGGCTTCAGTGAGCGCGTCCAGTATGGCATCCATGCGTGGCAAAGGATATGCAGATTTTTTCGTAACTTTATTAAGTTTACGATAATCAATGCAAAATCTGTGTTTGCCATTTTTGCGCATCGTTAATACGATTGGACTAGACCACGAACTATTACTCGGTATTATAAATCCTTTTTCTAATAATTTGTCGATTTCTTTATTAACTATTTCGTTCACGGCAGGACTACGGCGATACGGCTTTTGTTTAATAGGCGTCGGGTCGGTTAATTCAATCGTATGCATAGCAAGGTTTGTAACACCTGTTCCCGAGTTGAGCCCTTTGGATAATTTATCATCTAAAAATTTATTTAGGCGCTGGTGTTGTTCCGGTGTAAGCTCACTCAATTGCATTGAGTTTACTGAAGTGCGCTGAACTTGCACAGAATTCAGTTGATTTATTACAGCCGAATCTTTAATAGTCCAAAAGCGTTGGATCGTGTCGATGACAATTTGCCATGACTCTATTAAATCCATGCCTAAAATAATCGGTGTTGTGAGTCCGTCTAAAACTGCGAACCAATGTTCACCGTAACAATCATTAATTTGAATTGTGAATTTTGCCGAATAGCGCGGCGCAGCTACATGATCACGCTGGGCGAGTTGTACGCCAGCGCGGGTTATAGCATCGTACACGGGTTTCCCGTTTGAATAATTTTTAATCGAATCATATAATTCGCCTGACACAAAGGTGCGATCGCTACCTGTGTCAATGAGACCTATGTGTTCCGTATTTCCGATTCTAATGCGCGTCGTTATAGTACAGCGCTTTTGAGAAGGGAGGGGCGGAGCAAGGCCCTTGAATACTCTGCGCTCAGACTTGTAAACTGCTGCTAATAGGCAGGGAGTTTGACTTACTGTGTGCAGCGCCAAGACGGGGGACGTGCCCGTTCCAGTCGAATATATATGTTCGGTGGAGGGGGACTCCTCGTCGGTGTCTGAGTATTCCGTTTCTGAAGCGCTGTACTCGATGTCATCGTCGTCGGTCTCAGGGTCAGAAGCGCTGTCCCCACCACGGCACGCTTGGTTAAGCGTGGGTGTGTTATAAGGGAGGCGCGGTGAGTCCTGTGAGGTACGACTATGAGTCGGCACGGTGCTCGGATTTAATTCGTAATTATTAAATTTAATTGTTTTATTCGACCCGTATTCATTTTTACCATTTACATTATTCCCGTTTCGATTTTTATTATTAAAATTATTGCCGTGTGAATTATCGATATTAAAATAATTTCCGTGTAAATTTTCGATATTGAAATCGATACCGTATGAATTTTCGCCAGGGAGATTTAATCTCTCCTGGCTTCTTTCTCGTTTTTTGGAATATTTGGATTATTCGTATTTTGATTTTGGTAATAAAAATCTCGATGGTAATTGTGCTGCCAAGGATGCGTGGGTGGCAGTTGCGGCGCATGCGGCTGCACGTGAGGTGGCGGCGGTGGCGCGTGCATACTGCACTGGCAGTTTGGCGGACAATTCGGAGGGAGTGGGGGATACTGCTGATTATAACCGTAATTATAATTAAAATTGCGATTGTATCCATTCCATCCGTTCCTATTGTTTCTACCACGGTTATTATTAAACCGATTTCCGCCCTGGTAACCGTTGTTTCTACTGTTATTTGTGGATTGCCGATTGTCAAAACCACGATTTTCCCGTGCGGGAGGTCTACGTCTTTCCCCCCTTCTAGTCGACGACCCGGAGTGAGAGGAGGACGAAGAAACAGAAGTAGAACGACGGCGTTGTTGGTGCGGGGTAGGGGCGGGAGGGGCGCGATTTGCGCTATCTTCCACCTTTTGTGTCGTCGAATTTCCGTTTTTGAAATTATTTCCGTAAAGCTTTTTTCCAAAAGCTTCAAATTGCCGCTTGTATTGTTCGATTTTATTTAAATTTAATTCGGGCTGTTTATTGTTTTTGTTATTTTTATTATTATCATTTTTCTTGTTTTGCGGGGGTTTGGCCGCATTATTTTCGGGTTTGAGGACATTTGCAGTTTCCGGTTCTGCGCTAAGGGGTTGTGAATCAATTGCATTCAATTGATTTTTGCCTCTTGTATTGCGAGGTTTCTTGGAATCTTGCACGCGCAGTTTATCCGTTAACTGCATTAAATCAAGCTTTTCTTGATATTTACGGATTTTATCTATTAATTGGTCGTAAGAAGCGAAGCTATCTCGATCAAATTGTAGAATTAATTCCGAATGCAAACCCGAATAAATTTTATCTAACTGATTTTTTTCCGAAACTTTTTGTTGTAATTTGTTATACAAAGCGCTGATTCTAATAACAAATTCGATAGCCGGTTCATTTTCCGATTGAATTGCGCGCTGGATCTTGTTCGTTATCTGTTGGTCGTCGTTTGCGTCGCCGAATATTTTTCGAAATTTGGCTGCAAAATGTGCCCATGAGTTCCAGCTGTTGCGAAACGTGGTAAACCAGGTGTACGCTGAGTCGCTGAGAACTTGAGAAAAAACAAGAAGCGCGTCGTCAGGATTGATCGAAGATGCATTGAGCTTGCGCTCAAATTCGTCGATAAAATCATCGGCGTCTAATTTGCCAGGGAATTTTAATTCCCATGATTTAATAATTTTATGCATATTTGGATTGGGAATTCTTGGCGCTTGTTGAGGAAAATTGTCGTTATTTAAATTTAAATTTATCAAAGGTTGATTTAATTGACTATTTTGCATCGAGGGTGTCCGGTTGTAAATTCGGGGAACATCGTCAAATTGTAAAACGCGCGGTGGGACCGGTGCCCTGTGAGCAGGCGTCATGAGGGGGTGAGGGGGAAGCGAGTACGCCGTACTTGTTCCCGCCGGAGGTGTCGTGCTTGTGGCCGTTACCGTCACCGTGGTAGTGGGAGCGGTGGGGGGTAGGCAAGTGGGCAGTGACGACCCGTCCTGTGTGACGTTGCTGTAGAGGGGGCGATCTATTGATTCCCAACGAGAATCATGCCACGGTGATTGCGCAACTTTCATTTGTAATTCCGAGATTTTTTGCGTTAGAGTCTCGATTGATTTAGTTGATTCGAGCCGAAGCGCTTGAATCTGTTGCTGATTATCAAATTGAAAAGCGGCAATTTGATTTCGAGTCTCTTCGAGATGTTGGGCAAATGTTTGGGTCATGGTCGTTTGAAATTGAATCGACTGTTGAAACAAGCTATTTGCCTGAGTTTGAAGCTCTGAAATAAAAAAGGAGAGGCGCGTGGAAGTGGATGATTCTAAAGGGCTTCTCTTTTTTGGAGGTCGACCTTTGCGTGTTGTGAATGAAATTTTAGGAATAGCTCCCGGGGGAGGGGGTGGTGCACGGTTTTGATTTGCGTTGTTTTCAGTGGCGTTTGCTGAGGCGTTTGAATTATTGGCGTTTGCGTCGAAATCACCTGAAGCGTTGTTGTCAGCTTCGGACTGGTGTTCATTTGCGCCAGGATTAGGTGGGGGTGGTGATCGAGGCAAAGTGCGCGTTGGCGCAAAACCACTACGTGACCTTGTAGGCATTCCAGTTTGCTGTTGTGGGCTTTTCTTATTTTTCGTCATTGCAAAAAATTAAAAAATTTAATTTGTTTGTTTGCGCTTAGAAAAAACAGAAAGTTTTTAACTTGCGCTTAATCGCAAAAACAATTTGTTAAAAGGTAATTTTTAATTTCAAATTAATTTTAAAATGAGAGAAAAAAAAAAATTTTTTTTTGAAAGTTTGTTCTGATCCAACTTAGAATTCAGAATGTAGAATACCTTTTTAAATTATTTTGACATTTTAAATTTTGTAAATTTAATTTTAAAATTTTTATTCGATGTGAATATTTCAATTCTAAATTTTAAATTCAAAACCGTGAAAACTGGCGAGAAACAGCAAGCAATTTCTTAAATTACTGCGATAAGCAGTGTTTACGCTTTTTCAAGCGCTTGTATTTACGTTTGACGGTGACCGGACAAGGGATTTCGTTCGAAACGAGAGCCAAAATTGCGTTTCGAAAAGTTTTGAGAATTATAATTTTTGTTAATTCCCATGATGGTTAACATTAACAATTTATACAATACAATAATAATATCAGTTTTGTAAATAATAAAATTTTAATTGAGCAAAATAAGCAATAAGCGACAGGAAAGATTTTATGGAAATAAAGACGGAGTGAGAGAGAACGCCAGTGACGCTACAAAATTCGCCAATTCTAAGAATTGCTATAAAATTTAATTTTGATAAAAATTAGTCATAATGCGCAGGTAGAAATTGAATTTTCGCTCGCACAAAATTTAAATTAATATTAAATTTTTCAAAAAATTTTGTTTTATTTTAGGGAAAAAGAGAGAGATTGGAAATCTGGCTCGTCATTTTGCACGTGGAAAAGTTACAATTTTTCGCACGTGACAATTTTCTTTACTGAAATGTTTAAGAAAATTGAGAAAAGAAAAATTTAGCATCAAAAATAAAAGCACGTGAGCGTAATTTTGTGTGAAAAAGACACGAAATTGGCTCAAAAATATAATTAAATTTGATGAAAAAAAACCGAAATTTGTATGTGCAATTTTACGTTATTGAAATAACGCAAAATGGCACAAAAACACAAATAATCTTAACGTAAAACGTTAAGACACGTTGGGCGCCATTATTTGTGGCAAACCTATCGAGGCTTTAATTTTAATTAATATTAATCTAATGAAAACGGAGGCTGCTAGCTCTGGGATCGGCTCGAAAAGGCCGGCACAAAAATAATATCAGACGAGCGAGATTTCCAGGCGAAGTACCAAAATCAACCAAGAGAAAAAGAGCGAGCGAGGCGAAGTACAAGGTACAACGAGGAAATCATAGACTTACCAATTAGTTGATAACAGGCGAGAGCAAACAAGAAATCCGTGGTACGGCGTGGTCTGGTGTATTGGATGCCCGCAGTGACAACAAAGCGGAGAAAACAACACAGTCAATTATTCCCAAAAAGGGCACCCACTCACAGTCCACACACGGAGAAATAAGTCGTTATATCACTCGAAAACACACGTTTATTAATTACAAATTACAATCACTATAAAGCGCACGGGTTATACAATAAAGCCACGGGTAGCGTGGAGAAAACAAAATTAACAGAAAAGGTGCTAATTGCACGGCGCACGGCGTCTCTCTGCCGAAACATCGACCGTGATCTCTGACACGACCTTCGGACCTATTCGTAAGTAGGCCGAGGTCGCCCGATTATGTAATTCGGTCGTTGACCGAAAGTCGCAGCAGCTTCCGCGTTCCAAATCAACGCGGAAAATATAAAATATGATGTGGATATTAGAGTTCGCATGGCTGGCAGCGAGAAGGATCAGCGTGTTTATTTACTCTTAAATAAATCGTTAAATAAAGGCGTTAAGGGACGCCACAATACTAAGTTTTATATAAAAATATTTAGTAGTTTTATATAGAAAAATCGCTGAGAAATTTTGGCTTTGCGACACGTGACTCTACTGACATCACAAGCTCTTAAAGTTTGAAACACATTTTAAAATTGCATTAATAAAATTAAATTTAAAATATTTAGTTTATAAATATGTAAAAAGTTAAAATACATTTTGTTTACATTCTTGAGAATTAAAATGAAATTGAATTACATATATATGTCTTAAAACTTTGGTTAAATATTAAAATTTTGCTTAATTGAAGTTTAAATAATTAGAGTTTAAATCTATGAAAGATGGAAAATATTTTAAATTTGGAAAAATTAAAATCTGTGTTGATAAAAGTTTTGACGATTGGTTTGCACCTAGAGAAGTTAGTAATTGAAATTTATATTGTTTAAAGAACTTTTAAGAATCAGAAACTTAAATTAATAAACGTATGGAATAATTAAAATTTGTATAGAAGTTTGGATATAATGTCAGTATATTTTAAAATAAATAATTCATTACGTTTTTCTCGCTCGCATCCTTTTTGCTATAAACTTTTATTGTTTACTTTTGATGAATAATTTTTTTGCATTTATGGGGCAAAAGATGCTATTAAACATTCAACTCAAAAAAATCATACCTCTTTTAACAAACCTTATCTTTCTTATTAAACTGGACTAAAATAATAATTATATATTGTCATTAAGATATATTATAGACCTTTTTTGTATAAATAAATGGTAGAAACCTTGTGGCCTTTGGTCTTTTTGTAAAAAAATTTTATTTGAATTTAGCAAGTTAATTTAAATTCTTTATTTATTCTTCTCCAAATTTCGATGCATTTCGCTACGAACGTAGCTCATCAGGACTATAACAAAATCACAATGTCAAACTTACACTCGTCAGAAATCTTTTTTGTAGATATAATATAATAAAATATGGAGTATTACATACCACATAAAATTTAGAATTATTAGAATTTTAACATTAATAAAGCATTAGAATTGATCTGGAAATTGTTAATTATGGAGTGTTTTTATCAAAATTTAAGCTTGACATGCACCAAAAATATTTTTATCTGGAACCAGTAAGTTTTAATTCAAAAAAAAATTGTAAAAATCTTTTTTAACCTTAAATATTTTAATACTTATCACAACTTGTAATTTTTTCCAGATCAATTCTAATGCTTTATTAATGTTAAAATTCTAATTATTCTAAATTTTATGTGGTATGTAATACTCCATATTTTATTATATTACATCTACAAAAAAGATTTCTGACGAGTGTAAGTTTGACATTGTGATTTTGTTATAGTCCTGATGAGCTATGTTCGTAGCGAAATGCATCGAAATTTGTAGAAGAATAAATAAAGAATTTAAATTAACTTCCTAAATTCAAATAAAATTTTTTTACAAAAAGACCAAAGGCCACAAGGTTTCTACCATTTATTTATATAATAATTATATGTTAAATATGAATTTTCTTTAATTTATTTAGGATCTAATAAAATTAATTTAAGCTAAATTGGATTACTTTAAATATTTAAAAAAAAATTATTATTATTTTATAATTAAATCAATTATGTATTAGAATGTATATTAATAAAAATTAACTTTTAAAAAAATTCATTTGACGGAACAAATCATAGTTTAAAGAACAAAACTCTTTTTCTGATTTAATAAAACTTAAATAATAATTATGTAACAGTAAAAAATCAGTTATATTTTTATTTAATCTAATAATAAATTATCTAATATAAAGAAGCTCATATAATTTTTATATTTAAATTAGTAAAAAATGCAAAACGTCATTCTCGCGCGCTGTAGCGCGCGTATATTTTGCTAGTTAATTAATAAGACAGCGGCTAACTTTGTGTAATGAGTTATTTAAAAGGGAATAAATAATATTACCTGCATACAAAACTCCCTAATTGAACAGGAACTGCTTGTACTCTATAAGAATTATCCTGGAATATTACGAATTTAACAACCGGGTCGATTTTCAATTCCTTTTCTAAAAGAAACATGTGCTCGGTCCACGGACAAGGTTGTACTAATTCCATGATCTCTCCACTCGGATCCACCTGAAAAATTAGTTACATTTGAACTTTATCCGATACATTATTTACAAAATAGAAATTTTACATATAAAACATTTAAAAAAAATAGAAAATTAAAATTAAAAAAAAAAATTATTTAAACAAATAAAAAAAGCATTAAATTAAAAGAGTAAAAATTCTCACTTTTAATATACAGTAAAAAAAACACTAACAATTTTTTGAAAAAGAAAAATTATTAAGAATTTGTTAAGAAGGATATTTTTAATTTCTAGGTAATGTTTCGTATTGTTGACAAGCAAAGAATGCGATAATTAGAAAAAGGTCAATATTCAGTAAACGTATAAATGTAGATATAATTGCATTTGTAAATAAGACAAACAATGACTTGGTGTAATGCAAATGTGCGACCTCAATAAGTAGGTACGAGGTAATAATTGAATCTGAGCGACGCCCAAGATGAATTTTTCAAGTCTGACAATGGGAGAATGGTAGCTTTACATTCTTGTATGATTATATTTCACACAAGGTACAAATGTCATATTTCATAGTTTAGACAATCATAATATTTCAACGCAAATTCAACCATATCGTTTTTTAATTAAATTTACATTAAAGTAATATATTTTGTGTTGAATTAATTTTAAAGATTTTTCCCATTTCTTTTGCAGGCTATCTTCTTATCTTTCTACATTTTATATTTTTAACTAGTTTTACTCAAACTTTCTTATTTTTGCTTTAATAAAGTTTTATAATTTTGTTGCAATTAAGTTTTTATAATTTTGGTCAAATTTAAATTTTAAAAATATTTTAATATAATACATTTTGTGTTAAATTATTATAAATTGTGTTAAATGTAATGTAGAATGTAAAAATTATTCCATTACTCACAATATCGATTCTTTAATTTTTATTGAGAAACGTTCAAAAGTTTTGAAATTTAAATACTGTTTTCTAAACTGTTCCTTTTTCCTACAATAAATACAAGCAACAGTTTATAATGAAAATATATACCTCAAATCGACTTAAGAGAGCTTTTTTAATAAGATTCTTGGCCGGTAACCAGGTCTGGGCCGCATATGTAATAAATTCGTTAAATTCTTCTCCTACTAAAACCATAGCTTTACGAAATTGTTCTTCAACGTCCATGTCTTTCCTATTCCAAGGCGGATTTAAACCCTTCACTCTAGCGCTCAAAAAAGTGTGCATTCGGTAGCTAAAATTTGAAAATTACACATCTTTTAAACACAATTTGATACTTCTTAAATTCTAAACAAAGAATACAGTTGGTATACAACTATCTTGCAACTTAAAATATATAATTGTCACTTCCTAAATTCTAAACAACAAAAATTTACAAAATTAAATTAATCTAACAGCATTAGGTCAGAGCTGTTATGGATCTAAATCACTTTGATTTAAATCATTGGAGAATTTGCATTAAAATCATGATTCAAATCAAAAAAACTTTACAATTCTCCGGATGTCTAATACTGCATGTCAAACATCTCAAACCATAAACAAAACCCATAAATTTGTGAATAAATCTTAAAAATTTGAATTTTAATATTTTAAAAAATTTTTTAAATTCTGCTAATACAGATGATCAAAATACCTACGATTTACCAATTTTTTTAATAAAGATAGCAAAAAATAGTGTAATAAATTTGTATGTCTCTAAGTCACAGACTTCACAGTGACAATGAAGAATATTTTAGGGGAAATAGGGGACAAAATATACAAAAATAGGGAACTTTTAGGGCACCTACTCTAAAAACGTTATAAAGATAAATTAATTATATACAGTAGAAACTCGATTTTATTTGGGTAGAACAAAATTGCAAAGTTGTACGATAAAAAAAATATAATTACAGAATTTTCAAATTAATTAAAAAAAAAAGGAAAATAACTACAAATAGTGAAAAGTAATTTAAAACTGATAAATAATCATTCAAAATTATAGGAAATGAATGCAGAACTTAAGAAATAATTGAAAAAAGATAAGAATAATGGCAAATTAAATAAAATTGAAAACTTAGGTAATTAATTACAAAATAATGAACATAAGTAAAAGCATTCAAAGACGATTATAAAACTAATCAAAACTAAAAGAAAGAGTTCAAATTTGAGATAAATAATTGAAAATTTAATAAATCAATTTAAAAATGATGAGAATAATTGAAAAATAAAAATCCAAAATTTATGAAAACAATCGAGAATTGAAAAAAATAATTGAAAATTTAGGAAACTTATTAAAAAATTATTAGGCTAATTTAAAAACGAAGACATTAATGAGAAGGTTATAAAACGAATTAAACATTGAAAACAAAGAATTAAAATTTAAGATTAATAAATGAAGATAAATCAAACTGAAAACAATTTTAAAAATTAAAATTTGAAGAAAACAATTGCAAAATTATAGAAATAATTGAAAATTAAAAGGCTGTGATTTAAAATTAAAAAAATATTTGAAAATTAAAGAAAACAATCGAGATTTGAGAAAAATAATTTTAAAAAATTACAGAATATATTATATCAAATTAAAGGAAATAATTGAAAAATAGCAAAAATAATGATAAATTTTTTAAAATAATTGAAATTTGAGATAAATAATTGAAAATTTAGGGTATTATTTACAAAATACCGAAAATAATTGTAAATTTGAAAAAAAAATTGAAATTTCTAAAATTTATTAACAATTTTTTCAAATTAATTGAAATTTAAAATAAGTTATTAAAAGTTAAGTAAATCAGTTAAAATAATTGAAAAAATTATAAATTGTAGAAAAAATTGCAAAATTATAGAAATAATTGAAAATTGAAGACAGTAATTTAGAATTTAGAAAATATTTCAGAATTGACGAAAACAATCGAGATTTGAGAAAAAAAATTTAAAACAATTACAGAATATATTATATCAAATTAAAGGAAATAATTGAAAAATGGCAAAAATGTGACGCGTTCTGAAGAAAGGGACATGGGAAGGAAATTGGTTATTTTACAGGAGAGCGAAAACAAAAGTCGAGCGCGCATGGGAATCTGTACAAATCGAGAGATTTAAATTGTTATAACTTAAAAAATATCCAATAAAAGCCTTTTCTGACTTCAGATAATGAAAAAGAAACCTTCAATAAAATTAAAACAACCATAAACCGAAAAACGATTTTTGGCTTCTTAGGTCCCTTTCTTCAGAACGCGTCACAAATAATGATAAGTTTTTAAAAATAATTGAAATTTGAGATAAATAATTAAAAATGTAGGATATTATTGACAAAATACCGAAAGTAATTGTAAATTTGAAAAAAATAATTTGAAAAATCTGAAATTCTTTAAAAATGTCTTTAATCAATTTAAATTTGAAATAAATGATTAGAGATTTAGTAAATCAGTTGAAAAATAATTTTAAAAATTATAATTTAGAGAAAAAAATTGCAGAATTATAGAAATAATTGAAAATTGAAGACAGTAATTTAAAATTTAGAAAATATTTGAGAATTGAAGAAAACAAACGAAAATTGTGAAAAATTATTGAAAAATGGCAAAAATGATAAATTTTTAAAAATAATTGAAATTTGAGATAAATAATTGAAAATTAAGGATATTATTTACAAAATACCGAAACTAACTGTAAATTTGAAAAAAAGTAATTGAAAAATGCTAAAATTTATTAATAATTTTGTTAACTAATTGAAATTTGAAATAAATTATTAACGGTTTAGTTAATCAGTTAAAAAATAATTGAAAAATTAAGGAAATCAATTTAAAAATTATGGAATTATTTAAAAAATAATACAAATGACTGAAATTTGAGATAAATAAATAAAAAATGTAGAAAGTGTATGAAAAAATACTTTTAAAAACTAAAAATTGGAGAAAATATTTTCAATATTATAGAAATAATTGAAAGTTTAAGAAAATAAATAAAATTTATGAAAAATAAGTAATAAAATTACAAAACATTTTTGTAATTAAATGAAACAATTGATAAATGATAAACACAATGAAAAAATAATAAAAAAAAATTAGAATGTAAAAAAATAATTGCAAGTTTTAAAAATTAATTGAAAAATAGTGAAAAGAATAAAAAGAAAATAATAACAATTTAAAGAAGATTGAAAATAATTGAAAATCTCTAGATACCTTGACTTGAGATATACTTTCGTGAAAAAAAGGGTATTTTAGGGAAAAATTTTCTAAATAGGGGACTTTTAGGGACCAATCGCAAAATAAGGGGACATTTAAGGGAAAAAGAGGACGGTCTGTGAAGCCTGAAGTCATTATAATTTAAATAGATTCCAAACGTTCTCTTCAAATTTATAAACAGTCTTTAATTTTTTTAAATTATTTTGTTCTGTTGTCGATTATTTTCAGCATTTTTCGAATTTTTCTTTCAATTGTCAATTATTTTCTTTAATATTTAATTTTATTAGTCATTTTGTAATTTTTCTTTCTTTTATCAACTATTTTTTTAAAATTTCAATTACAATCTTTAATCTTCAATTTAATTCTTTAATCTTCAAATTATTTTTTTAATTTTTAATTATTTTCTTCAATTTTCAATTGCATTCTTCGTTTTTCAATTATTTTATTCAAAATTCAATAATTTTTGCATTTTCTCAAATATCAAATATTTTCTTGAAATTTAAATACAATTTTTCAATTTCCAATTGATTTCTTTAATTTTCATTAATTTTTTACAATTTCTTCCATTATTTTTATCAGTTTTCAATTGGCAATTTATTATTCCCCTTCAATTTTATAATGATTCATAAATTAAAATTTCTTTTGTTCGAATGCTGATTATTTTTGCAATTTTTCGATCTTTTTTTTTCAATTGTTAATTATTTTTTTTAATAGTTAATTACTTTTGCCAATATTTAATTATTTTCGTCATATTATAATTTTTCCTTTAATTGTCAATTATTTTCTTAAAACTTCCATTGAATTCTTCAATTTGTAACTATTTTTTTCAAATCTCAAAAATTGTCTTTAATTTTCTATTATTTTACCGATTTTCAATTAATATCTTATTATTTTAATTCTCGCATTTTCTCAATTATCAATTATTTTCAAGTCAATTATTGATAAGTTTTCAATTTTAAATTGATTTCTTTAATTTTCATTTATTTTGTACAATTTTTTCCATAATTTTTATCAGTTTTCAATTGACAATTTATTATTCTCCTTCAATTTTATAATTATTCATCAATTAATATTTTTTTTATTCGAATGCCGATTATTAAAATTTTTCGATCTTTTTTTTCAATTGTTAATTACTTTTTTTAATAGTTAATTACTTTTGCCAATATTGAATTATTTTCGTCATATTATAATTTTTCCTTTAATTATCAATTATTGTCTTAAAATTTCCATTCAATTATTTAATTTTCCATTTATTTCTTCAATTTCTAACTATTTTCTTCAAATCTGAAAAAATTTTCTTAGATTTTCTATTATTTTTATCGATTTTCAATTAATTCCTTAATATTTTATTTCTCGCATTTTCTCAATTATTAATTATTTTCTTTCAATACAAGTCTTGAAATTTCAATTGATTTCTTCCATTTTCATTTATTTTCTACAATTTTTTCAATAATTTTCATCAGTTTTCAATTGACAATTTATTATTCTCCTTCAATTTTATGAATATTCATTAATTAAAATTTTTTTTGTACAAATGCCGATAATTCTCACTATTTTTCGAATTTTTTGTCAATTGTTAATTTTTTTTTTTTAATAGATAATTATTTTTGTAGTTTTTCTTTTGATTATTAATTATTTTCTTGAAATTTCCATTTAATTATTTATTTTTCAATTTATTTCTTCAATTTTTAATTTTTTTCTTCAATTCTTAAATATTTTCTTTAATTTTCAATTATTTTTATCGGTTTTCAATTAATTCCTCAATAATGAATAATTCCCGTATTTTTCAATTATTTTTTCACTCAAAAATTATGAATTTTTAAATTATTGTATTTTTTATACGGCGTGGTCAATAAAATTACTTTTTTTTTAAAGGATTTATTTTAGCTCAATGTGTAACTTAGTAGTTTTATTTGAAAAACTGACGACTTGTTTTTTTATAATTGAATATAAGAGACATTTTTTACATGCATTTTGTGCTATTGCATGTAAAAGGTATAAACTTTGAATTAATATTTTGAAGCTCAGAAGTGGTCAACATTAATAGGATAGATCTCATTTCATAGATAAATACCTCATGAATACAGATACAAAGTTTTAAAAAAATCTGACGAAAATCATTTTATGCGACTAATACCTTAATATTATTTTACACAATTTTGTTATTATAACATTCACTTAACTTTTTTTTTCCTTGATTTTTATCATTATTTCCATATTTTTAAAAATAAATACGCTCATTTTTTTGTAAATATATTAAATTTGTTTTTACATCTTGTCTATTTTTTGCAAGATTTTGTGCAAACTTACTTATTCTTCCATAAAATTTTTAGATTTTCTTTATTTTTTTAAATTTATTATTGGACTTGTTTTAAGTGTAATATTATAAATATGTTTTTGGTTTTAATTTGCTTAAACTTTTTTATTCTTAAAGGATTTTTAACTTCTTTTCTGGACTTTTTATTTAGCATAATATGTATATTTTTTATTTTATTTTTATTAATTCTAATGTTTGAGTAGATTCTAACCAATTTTTATGATTTTTTGTACTTTTTACATTTTTTTTACAGTTTGTTAGATTAAGGAAAAAACATTTCTCCAACTTCTTCCTATTTATTTTATTTTCTTGATGCTTCACTATTTTTTTACTCCTTCCTTGCGTTTTAATTTATACTTTAATTTTTATAACCATTTTCCATTTCTTAGAAACATTTTTCCTTCTTTTGAATTGTTAAGTTTTTATCTTATAATTACGAATTTTTGAAAATATTTATTTGATACTTCTATTTACATTTTTTAGATTTCTCAATTTTATACTGTTTTGAAAGTTTTTATTCCTTTATTTTATATTATGTAAATTTAATCTTGTGCTAAATATTCTCATTTGAACATCGTTCTTCTATTTCACAGAATTTCTTTTCTGTTAAAATGTTGTGACTTAATTCTCTAATTTTTCTAATTTTCAAATTTTGTTCTCTTTTGTAATATATTTGAACGTTTTGTTAATTATCATCTTATTTATTATTTTAATTAAAAAAAAATCTCCGTAAATAGTTTAATTTTTTGAAAAGAGTTCCTACTTCTTTATATATTTTTATGTCACTGTTTCATTCTTGTGTTGTTTTTTTATTTTTTCTTCATTTCTTTAATAAACTACTTATAAATAAACATTTGGAGATTTTATATACTGATTATATTTTTAAAATAATCAATTTTTAATTAATATAAAAAAAATCGGATTTGTTTGTTTTTTTTAAGGATATCAAAATTTTGTTCAGCCCTGCATTAGGTACACACCTTAATAAAAAAAATTCTTACCGAGGCTCTCCTTCAAACATCGGAACTCCATTGTCTATGCCATCGATTTCTTGAATCAAGGTCTCGTAAACCTTTTTAAAAATCTCTTCAAGGTCACTTTCATCAGTAACCTCAGGAATGATTTGTTTAATTATTTTTTCACCAAAATGGCAATAAACTAAACCAGCGCTACTTAATTTTGTCGTCCAATTGTATCCTGGTTTATTAATTACTGACGAAGCAGTCTCGTTGAATTCTCTATAAAAATAGCAAACATGTATTTCAATTAATTTTTTAATCATTTATAAATTTAATGTACCTCATATGATGATCATATCGATTTCTAGAATGATCGTATTCTCCTCCAACGTCAACTACTATGTCACATGTTTTCAAAACTTCAGGATCTCGTGACCTACAAATTTCAAAAGTATATAAAAATTTAATTATGGACATTTTTATATTGTTTACTTTCTATATTAATTTACAAGGATAACACAGGATTAAAATAAATTTGTAATTAATTTTAAATCAAACTTGAATAAGATGAAAAAATAAGGTGATTCTTGATAAAAAAAAACGCATATTTAATAAAGTAGAAAAACAATATACTATCATTACATTTTTAAAGTTTAAAGAATATTTAGTAAAACAAAACACAGTTTAACCTAAAAATTTTCATGTATACCTTTTCGCAAAGAAAAAGATGTAAATATTAAAAAATACACTTTAGAAAGAAGGCAACAATGAGTGATTTTCTGTGTAAAAATAAATTTCATACCTAACAATTGTGGCGTTTTTATATTCTGGCAAAGTTTTCAGCATATAGCAGGCCAATACTTCATCGCAATGAAATACACCGTTGTGAGTACCAATTTTTATTTCGCCTGGCATTCTTGTTAATAATCTCCTCACACTTGAATTATTAAAATTCCTTTGTCTAATAACAATTACAGAAACAAATTTTACTAATTTTACACAATTTGACACTAATGTTATCATTCCCAAAGCACCCGACACCACAAACAATAAACACGTGCGATATAAAAGTCTTATATATAAAAAATTCTTAAAAATAAATAAAATCTAAGATAATAACTGTATATAAAAGTAATTGCTTACCGGTATTTATTGCTCAATAAATTTTAAAGTATCTAAATCGAATTAATAAATATACATTTCTTGTTGAAAAACACGTATAAATCTTCAAAGGTTATAAGGAAATAAATAACACGTGTTGGATTCGTAAAACATCGTTCGTCTTCGTTAATAATCGGCTCACATGTGACCAAATAACGCAAAATGATTGGGTTTTCTAAAATATCCTCGCTTTTCATTGGGCAGCGTAATCGTATCCAGGTGGACAAAAAAGAAATCAAGTAAAATTCCTCAAATTTCTAGGTTATGTTTACAAAAATATTGGGAAGATTCGAGACATTCGAAAGAATGTAATTGTAATCCTTAATCGCCGAAAACTGTACAATTTCTGTTTACTTTAAATCGTGAATTTAAAATCTCGCGAAAATGGTGCATATAGGAAGTTTTGAGGCAGTGGTGCTCGCCGGAGGAAAAGGATCAAGAATGATGGAATTAACAGCTGGAAAACCGAAATGTTTACTACCGATTGGCAATTATCCAATGATCTGGTATCCCCTTAAACTTTTAGAGAAAACTGGATTTACCGCAGCTTTTGTCATAGTCTCAGAAGTATCAAAAAGTGAAATAGTATCTGCCTTAGACAAGTTAAATCTTAAAATCAAATTAGACGTGATTGGAATCTCTGAGGATGATTTAGGAACTGCCGACTCCATGAGATTTATCTACGATAAAATAAAAAAAGATTGTCTCGTTATTTCTTGCGATTTGATTGCCAATGTGGATATAATTCCTCTTTTAGAATTGTACATTAAAAACAGTGCAAGTATTACGGCATTGTTACTTCCGGAGCCGAAAATTTCCGAGGATTGTATAATAGCTGGGCCAAAAAGTAAACAAAAACCGGAGACTGATTTAATTGGAATTGAGGAAGAAACTGATCGATTGGTCTTCTTTGCCTCGGCTTCAGATTTCGAAGAAAGTGTCTTTTTGCCTATGAAATTATGTCAGAAGCATTCAGATTTTTCTATTCACTCGAAATTGTTAGATGCACATTTGTACATTATAAATACGTGGGTTTTAAAATATTTAGCTCATAACAAGTAAGTATTTTGATAATCTTCAAGTTTATTTATTTATTTTTTTTTATTTAATGAACGTGTCAATTTTTCCAGGAATTTTATTTCGGTCAAAGGAGACTTTCTACCTTACATTATTTCGAAACAATTGACCAAACCTCTAGAAAACTCGATTATTGACGATAAGAATACTTCCATTGTAAAATTAAATTTAAAGGACGATATTCATCGGTTTTGTACGGAAAATCCCCTGGATAAACTTACAGCTGAAATGTCTTCTTTTAACGATTGCAGTACGTGTTTAGATAACGCCTATCACAACGATATTGTAAGATGTTATGCTTATAAAGTACCTGAACAATGTGGTTTGAGAGCGAATACAATTCCGATGTACAGTTTAGCAAATGCCACTGTAAGTTGAATATTTTTATTCCTTATTTGTTGATTTTATACGAGGGGTCGTCAACTCGATTTTAGAGAGTACGAAGTATATATTCTCAACGGAATAATTAAGAATAATTGTGAATAAGTGGAAATACTTAGGAATAGGGAATATTCGGATTACTTGAAAATCTGAGAATATTTCCCAATATTTAGGATTTACTAATAATTTGCAAATCCTTTTATTACTTTATTCATTTTATCTGTCTACACTTGAAGTTTGGCAGTTAGATATTTTTTATTTTAAACCAGCTACTTTTTAAAAAATGTATTTACCTTCATTAAAAATTTAATTTCAAAATATCAACTGAAATAATTTTAATTTTATTATTAATAAATCTATAATTTTTTCTATAATTGTCATCAGTTTTCAAATTACAATTATTCTCCTTCAATTTTGTAATTATTCTTTAATTTTTTTATAATTATTTTGTTCTGTTGTCGATTATTCTTGTCAGTTTTAGAATTTTTTTTCAATATTATCAATTATTATCCTCATTTTAGAAATATTTTCTTTAATATTCAATTATTTTCGTCATATTGTAATCTTTCTTTTAATTATCAACTATTTTCTTAGAATTTCATTTTAATTCTTCATAATCTTAAATTTTTTTTTATTTTTAATTTTTTTCTTTAATTTTCAATTGTTTTACTTAATTTTTAATTATTTTATTCAATATTCAATAATTCTCGCCTCTTTTCAATGATCAATTATTGTTTTGAAATTTCAATACATTTCTAAAATTTCAAGTTGATTTCTACAATTTTGATTTCTTTGCTACAATTTTTTCTTTAATTATCTACAGTTTTCATTTGACAATTTATTATTATTACTCAATTTTATAGTTTTTCTTTAATCTTTTAAATTATTTCTTTCTGATGCCCATTAATTTCGCCATTTTTTATCTATTGACAATTATTTTCCAAAATGTTTAATTATTTTCGTCATTTTGTAATTTCTCCTACAATTATCAATTATTATCATACAGCTTCAATTTGATTCTTTAATTATCATTTTATTTCTACTATTTTAATTATTTTCCTCAATTTTTAATTATTTCCTTTTTTTCAATTATTTTCATCGATTATCAATTAATTCCACAATATTTAATAATTCTCGGATGTTTTCAATTATTTTTTTCATTCATAAAAATTGTTTTAAAATTTTAATTCAATTGTTCAATTTTACAACTATTTTCTTCAATATTCTCAATTACTTTCTTCAAATTTCCATTCCATTTTTTAATTTTCAATTTTTACTTTAATATTAAAAAATTGACACATTTGATCAATTTTTTTTTATTTATCAATAAGTTTATTTCATATTAAATTCAATTGTTCAAATATTTCCTTCAATTATAATTTTTTTATTAAAAATTTAATAATTCCATTTTTTAGTTTTCAACTTCTTCTACAGTCAATAATTCTCGGGTTTTATCAATAGATTTTTTAAATTCCAATTTTGAATTATATTTTTCTTATTTTAATTACAATCTTCAATTTTCAATTATTTGTACGATTTTCAACTGACTCTTCAATATTAAAAAATTCTCGGCTTTTTCAATTAATTTTTTCAATTATAAAAATTGTTTTACAATTTCGTTTAAACAATTTTCTTTAATTGGCTTCTTTCTTTAATTTTCTAAAACTATTTTCTTTAATTCATCATTATTCTCTTTAAATTTCAATTCCATTTTTAAATTTTCAATTATTTTCTTTAATAATAATTAATTCTCGACTTATATCAATTATTTTTCTCTACGTGAATAAATTTCTTTAATTTTAGATACAGTTGTTTAATTATATTATACAAGTTTTAATTCCATTCTTTAAATTTAAATTATTTTCTTCAATTTTCAATCAATACTTCGATATTCAATAATTATCTGATTTTTAAAAAAATGTTAACAATCCTAAAAATTGTTTTAAATTATCAATTTAATTGTTCAATTCTATAACTATTTTTTTGAAATTTTTCATTATTTTTTCCAATTTTCCATTCAATTCTTCAATTTTTCGTTATTTTCTTCTGTATTTAATATTTATGTGTATATTTTTAAATTTTAATTACATTCTTCAATTATCAATTATTTTCATCAATATTAATTTTTTTTCATTTTCCTATTTATTTGTTCAATTTACAATTATTCCTATAATTTTCTTATTTTTCAATTATTTTGTTTAAATTTAATGTTTATTGTTTAATTTTTTTTTAATTGTTTATTATTCTAGCCATTTTTCCAATTTTTATTCAATTGTCAATTATTTTCGACATTTTTCAGATTTTTTCTTTCATTTTGCCATTGTTCTCGTTATTTTTCAATTATTTCTTTTAATTAATTTCTACAATTTTTACAATTTTAATTTATTTTCTAAAAATTTTAGAATTATTCGTTAATTTTATGTTATTTTTCTCTCTTGTCGATTATTCTTGACAGTTTGCGATTTTTTTTTCAATTGTCAATTATTATCATACAGCTTCAATTAAATTCTTTAATTTTCAATTTATTTCAACAATTTTAATTATTTTCCTAAATTTTTAATTATTTCCTTTTTTTCAATTATTTTTATCGAATAATCAATTAATTTCACAATACTTAATAGTTCTCGGATGTTTTCAATTATTTTTTTCATTCATAAAAATTGTTTTAAAATTTCAATTCAATTGTTCAATTTTACAACTATTTTCTTCAATTCTCAATTCCTTTCATTAAATTTCCATTTAATTTTTTAATTTTCGATTTTTACTTTAATCAGATTTAATACTAATGTGCTTTTTTGAATTACTTTATAAACTTTTTTTATTATATATTTTTAAATTTTAATTACATTCTTCAATTATCAATTATTTTCATCAATATTAATTTTTTTTCATTTTCCTATTTATTTGTTCAATTTACAATTATTCCTATAATTTTCTTAATTTTTCAATTATTTTGTTTAAATTTAATGTTTACTGTTTAATTTTTTTTTCAAAATGTTTATTATTCTAGCCATTTTTAAAATTTTTTTTCAATTGTCAATTATTATTTTCATCATTTTTCAGATATTTTCTTTCATTTTGCAATTGTTCTCGTTATTTTTCAATTATTTCTTTTAATTAATATCTACAATTTTAATTTATTCTCTAAAAATTTTAGAATTACATATTCTTTAATTTTTTTAAATTATTTTTCTCTCTTGTCGATTATTCTTGACAATTTGCGATTTTTTTTTGAATTGTCAATTATTTTCGTCATTTTAAAATGTTTTTTCAATCATTTTTCTAAAATTTGTAAATTACTTTCTTCAATTTTTAATCATTTTCATTCATGTTTTTAAATACTTGTATTTGGTTAATTTTTTTTTTCGATTATTAATAAGTTTCTTCAATTTTAAATTATTTTCTTAAATGTTTAATTGTTTTCTTTAATTTTAAATTATTTTCTTTAATTTCAGTTTTTTTTTACTTTCAATCCAGTTGTTCAATTTACAATTATTTTCAACAAGTATTCCTATAATTTTTTGAATTTCTCTTTTTGCAATTATTTTCATGAAATTTAATTTTTTTTGTTTTATTTTTTTTTAGTTGTGTATTAATCTAGACATTTTTCAAGTTTTTTTTCAATTATCAATTATTTTTGCCTTAGTTTTTCTAAAAATTTTTTTCAATTATTAATTATTTTTTCAAATTTCAATTTATTTCTTTATTCTTTTTATTACTTTCTTCATTTTTTAATTAATTTCTTTGATTTTTAATCCAGTCCTTCAATTTTCAATTATTCCCAACATTTATTCCTATACCTTTCTTAATTTTTAAATTATTTTGTTTGAATTTAAGATTTATTGTTTAATTTATTTTTTTCAATTGTGTAATTTTTTAGTCATTTTTCGAATTTCGTTTACAAATTGTCAGTTTTCTTTTATTTTGCGAATTGTTTTAATTTTTACTCAAATAATTTTTCTTTTTCATTAATACTAAAGAATATTTCGGAATATATGGGAATTTGAATATATATCATGGAATATATGAGAATATCTGTAGAGTGTACGAGAAATATCGGAGTTGACAATCCCTCGATTTTATGTTTTGTTACTTTTTTTTCAATCGAAAATATTTTACAGATCGACAAGTGGTGGAATTTTGATGCTCACGAGACTCCAAAAGAAGTTTATCCAACTGCTATGATTAAAAGTACACAAGTTCAAAACTGTCGGATTGACAATAATACTTCTGTAGAAGAGAAGACATCTCTAAAAGAAAGCAATATTGGTGCAAAAGTCACGGTTGAAACGAAAACGAGAATCGCTAACAGTATCATCATGGATAATGTGACGATTAAACAAAAGTAAGAAATATAAGAAATTATTTTTTGATTATCTAGGACTGTTTTAAGAAAGAAAAACGCTTAAGAATAAGGAAATTAATAAATAAATATCAATTAATTGTTGATTAGATTGCAATTGGTTTTATAAATTTCACTGTAGTCGTAAAACTTATTGTATTTTTTTATTTTGCAGATGTGCGATTACTAATTCTATCCTCTGCAATGGATGTGTTATTGAAGAAGAAACAGTTTTGAAAAATTGTTTAGTAGGAGCGAAATATACGGTTTCGAGTGGTCAAGAACTTTCTCATGAAATGTTAACAGATGCCGATGAATTAATGGAAATCTAATTTTTTTTTAATAAAATAAAAAAATTTGTTTCACAAAAAGTATAGAAATTTATTTTACATCAAATAAAAATTTTCATTTAGAATAAATAAATTCGATTAACATGAGATGTTTTTGAATTTTTGCAAATTGTAAATTTGTCTGAAAATTAAATTCACGCTGTACATTGGCGACAATGATTGAAAAAAATTAAATATAACATTAATATTTTTAGAAGTATCTGATTCCTTTATGTTTGTATTGTTTAATAAAAATTAATAAAAAAAAATATTAAAAATTACATGATTTTATTATTAATATTAAAGATAAAGATATTTATTAAGTAATAAAAACACAAATTGTAATTTATGTATTAAAAATTAATACTGACATATTTTTTAAATTAAATTTTGAATGATTTACAATTGGAAACCGACCATAAGAATTAATTTTTCAAATGCAGGTTTCTGATTGGTCGGTCGTCCAGTTGAAAACAAAGTCTAAGGATTACAAAATGGTGTTCAGCCTAGCCGGTGTGTGAATTATGACAGTGTTTGAAAACTAATTTCGTCATTTTCTCTATGATATTTTGTTATTAATGAATAAATTATGGCTCACCAATTGCTATCAGTAGCCAACAGATTAGAAAGATTCATATTTAATTCAGCACAAAAAGGAAAACTCGATCATCAGGTGAGCCATGTATAACCTATCCTAACCTCAAACCTTATGTTATAACATAAACTTTTGTATTTGAAATTATTATAAAAAGATTCTGCAAAAACTTCAATTAATAACAAATTCAAATTGTAAATTCTGAATAATCTTGCTATTTTTCACTTATTTTGTAATAAAATTCCATTTGTTATTATTGTGACATAAATCCATTAAAGATGCATTAAAATTTGTGGCAATTTTATGTTTATATAATGCGTTTTATTACAAAATTTGATGAAACAAAGAATGACATTTGGAAATTTGGGTATTTATTTCCTAATGTGTGATATATCTAAGTCAATTTTATGTCATTTATAATATAAACATATCCCGTATAGTTATGTAATGGTACATTGTGTACATCTACTGATTTGTTGTAAATCTTGACTAAATTATTGTTATTACCCATTTTTGTTTTTAAATAATAACTTTGATGATTTATTTCAGCTATGGAGACGATTATCGTTGTTAAATAATAGTAACAAATTAATTGCATTTGAACGTTTGCAACAACAATGGCAATTTTATTCCGAAAAATCTGTAAAAAATTTTGAATTTTTATTTAAATCTGGTATGTATAAATGAGGTTGTGTATATATTTTTTATTCAAAATAAAAACAAACAGAAAAACAATTTTTAAGGAGATAAAAGTTGTATATTAAGTAGTTGTTTAACATTTTTTTAAAATATTTTATCTGTATTTCTCTACTTAGGTGGAAAAAGACAAATTCTAAGATGTAAAGAGAAAAATGCAAAAAATGAGAAAGATTTGAAATCAGATCAGAAAGAACCTCCAAAAAAAGAAGAAAAGCCAGAAATCCCATTCAAGTTTAGTATGTCACTTGGAGGTGGAGGTGGAGGAGGAGGAGGAGGAAAATCTTTTAATGAAAATGATAAAAAGTGGCTATTTTTCGGAATTGGAGGAAGCATTTGTGGCCTCGTAATGATAATGGTTTCAAACTCAATGCATACAGAAATTACATGGAGGGACTTTCTGAATAAGTAAAAACTAATTTATTTAATTAACTAAAATTTAATAATTATTGAATTAAAAGTAAAAAATTAATATTTTGCTTCCTAATAGAGAAAGTATTTTAATTATTTCCGTAAGTTTTCTCACTATTAAATTTGTTTCAGTTTTTTAAATAAAGGAGCAGTAGAAAAATTAGAAGTTGTTAATAAAAAATGGGTTCGTGTTCGTCTGGTTCCTGGTGCTGCTGCCAATGCCACGGTAGTGTATTTTTTTTGTAATTTGCAAAAAATATAAAATCAATGAAAAGTGGAATAGATCAAAATAAAATATAATCTATGTTTATTATTATTTGCCTTAACAGTCGATGTGGTTTAACATCGGCAGTGCCGACACTTTCGAGAGGAATTTGGAAAACGCTCAACTCGAAATGAACATTGAACCACAAAATCACATCCCTGTTGTGTACAAAACGGAAGTAGAACTTTCACATGTTATTGGATATATACCAACACTGGCAATTTTAGGTCGGATATAATTTTTGTATTTCTTAGAAAGTATTCCTGTTTTTTTTATTTTTTAATGATCATGTAACGCTGAGTTAAAACACTTTTTTTAATTCTATTCTAGGATTTTTATTATTTGGACTCTCTCGGTCCGCTCAAATGATGGGTGGCAAAGGCGGACGAAAGGGTGGTTTATTTGGTGGAGTAATGGAATCGACTGCTAAATTAATCAACACCAAAGATATTGGAGTTCGATTCAAGTAAATATTTAGTATTTACTAGTTTAATACACACAGGGCTGCCAATAACTCACTTTTCTCACTTTCACTCACTTTTTAAAAATAAAAACTCACTCTTCTCACTTTTTTAGTAAATGGCTGTTCCAGCCTCAGGGAATTAATTATTCAATTACTTCGTCAATTTTTTAATTACAGTCTACAAATATTTAACTTCAATACCTATTCAATTATTTTTGTCAATTTTCAAGTATTTTGAATTTAATTTATTCAAATATCAATTATTCTTAACAGTTTTTGAATAATTTGTCATAAATATTTAAGTTTATTAGACAAGTTTTCATTTATTGTTGTCATTTTTCAATTATTTTCTTAAAATTACAATTATATTCTTCAATCGTTAAATTATTGTCAGGAATTTTTAAAATTTCTACTCAAGTTTCAATTTACTTTTAATTATATGTCAATTATTTTCTTCAAATTTCAATTATGTTATTCAATTTTTTCTATTGTCATGAGTTTTTAAATTTCTTACACCAGTTTTCAATTATTTTTTTCAAATTTCAATAATTTTCTTCATTTTTTTTTATTGTCATAAATTTATTAATTTTTTACACCTTTTTCAATTATTTTCTACATATTTCAATTATTTTCTTCAAACTTTAATTACTTCATATTTAAATTTTTTTACCATTTTTGAATTATTCTCTTCAAATTTCAATTATTTTCTTCAAACTTCAAATAATTTCTTCAACTCTCACTTATTTTCCTCAAACTTCTGATTTTTTTTAATTTTTTAAGTATTGTCTATAAATTTTTTATTTTAACTTCAGCTTTTATTTATTTATGTCTTTATTCAATTAGTTTCTTAACATTCAATTTTTTCGTCAATTTTTCAAGTATTGTCTTCAAAATTTTAATTTTTTACATCCGTTATAAATTATTTTTTTCAAAATTACAATTATCTTTGTCATTATTCAAACACTCTTAACATTTTTTAATTATTTTCTTCAACTGTCATTTTTTTCTGTCTTTTTATTATTGTCATGAATTTATTATCTTTTACACCAGATTTCAATTATTTATGTCACTATGAAAATTAGTTTTTTCACATCTCAATTATATAGTTATTTTTTCAATTATTTTATATAATTTTTCAAATAATGTATTAAATTTTTTATTTTTTACTCCGTTTTTAAATTATATTTCTCATTTGTCATTAATATTTTTTCCAATTCTCATTCATTTTTATCATATTTCAACTGTTTTCTACATATATAAATTTTTTTAAAAATTTTTAATTATGTTCTTGAAACTTCTATTATTTTTTTTTAAATTTTCAACGATTGTCTAAAAAGTTTTATTTTTACACTAGCTGTCAATTGTTTATGCCATTATTCAATTAGTTTCTTCACGTTTTAATTATGTCGCCAATACTCAAAATTTAAATTTTTTTTACACCAATCTTAAATTATTTTTTCAAATTTTAATTATTTTTGTCATTATTCAATTTTTTTCTTTAGATTTCAATTATTTCGTTTCAATATTTCAATTTTTGTCTTCATTTTTGAATTTTTAATCAATTTTTTGTTCAAATTTGAATTATTTTTGTCTTCTTCCAATTATTTTCTTCACATTTCAATTATTTTTGTCATTTTCGAATTATTTTCTACTAATTTTAATGACATTCCTGAATTTTTATATTATCCTCATGAATTTATTACACAATTTTCAATTTACTTTTATTATTTGTCAATTATTTTCTTCAAATTTCAATTATTTTATTCATTTCGCTTCCTCATAGAGGAAGCTTTGTGATCGTTAAGATTTTCGATTTTCCAAAAATAGTCTAAATCGACTCATTTTCATCTAAAAAGGGTAAATTTTCATTCCTAGGCAAATGTCCAGATGTATGTGTGTGTGTGTGTGTGTGTGTGTGTGTGTACGTGTGTACCCTCAACTGCTAGACTATCGGGATTTAACGTAACTGCTAGATTGGGTCTACGGGACCCGAGCGATTTTCAAACGCTGATTGCTCAGAGCCTAATGAACATATCGGGACGTCTTTTTTTTTAAACTTATTGCCAGAACCTGTAGAAAAAGAATATCTAGCTTAAATTAATGTGTCTTTAATATTTTTTTAAATATTTCAAGAAATGTAAAGATACTTTTTTAAAAAGTAGTTTTTTTCAAATAGCTATAGTAACACCAAAAATAAACATAAATAAAATTTCTAAGTGGATTTTTAAAGCTTTAAACATGTACCTTAAGTCTGTTTAAGCCATTTTTTGATTGGCTGAAAAAAACATATTTTTTGGGAGAAATGAAAATCATCAAATTTGGTTCATTGAGTGGAGTCACCTGAGAAATTTCAACCCATCGAAATATATGTTACTTATCGGTGCCAATTTTTTTTCTGGGACTATTTTGGATGTAAAAGAATGCCATATTATCAAAATTAAAAAAAAATTATTTTTGTTGAAATTTTTTTTTTTTTTTTGTAAAAATCTATCTCCTCCTACAATTTTTCATATTTTTTTAATGCCAATTTTTTTATATGCTTTTTTTAAGATTTCAAACAAAATATCGTATGGGTTTTAACATTTTTTAATTTTTTTTTTTCAAAAAATTTTTTATTCAAAAAATTTATTTTTTTAATCTTGATAATATGTCATTCTTTTACATCCAAAGTAATGCCAGAAAAAAAATTTGCACCGATAAGTAACATATTTCGATGGGTTGAATTTTCTCAGGTGACTCCCCTTAAATAAAGAGAAACCACATTATTAAGAATCATAAATATCTAAATTTGAACTAAGGGATTTTTGAAATTAACTAATCAAATTGTTTTAGTATCTTTTTAATCAAAATAATTCATGTTTTTTTAATTTTTGTTTTTATTAACTTAAAATAAGCGAAGTGTCCATGAAATGGACAGAATTCACACCTAGTTTTTTATTATTGTCATGAATTTATTAACTTCTTACACTTTTTTCAATTATTTTCTACAAATTTTAATTTTTTTTTTAAACTTTAATTACTTTTTTCATGCATATTTACATTTTTTTTGTTAACATTTTTGAATTATTGTTTTCAAATTTCAATTATATTCTTCAAACTTCAAGTAATTTCTTCAATTTATATTTTTCCTTAAACTTCTAATATTTTTTTTATTTTTTCAATTATTGTTTATAAATTTTTACACCAGCTTTCAATATTATTGATGTCATTATTCAATTAGTTTCTTAACATTTCAATATTTTTGTCAATTTTTTAAGTATTGTCTTCAAATTTTTAATTTTTTTACATTATTTATCAATTAGTTTTGTCATTTCTCAATTATTTTTTTCAAATTATAATTATTTTCGTCATTATTCAAATATTCTTAACATTTTGGAATTATTTTCTTAAAATGCCTTTTTTTCTGTCTTTTTTTTATTGTCATGAATTTATTATCTTTTACACCAGATTTCAATTATTTATGTCACTGTTAAATTAGTTATATCACATCTCAATTATATCGTTAAATTTTCAATTATTTTATATAATTTTTCAAATAATGTATTAAATTTTTTATTTTTTACTCTGTTTTTGAATTACATTTCTCATTAATTTTTTTCAAAATTTCAGTTGTTTTTGTTCTTTTTTAACTGTTTGCTACATATATAATTTTTTTTTGACATTCCTAATTATTTTCTTGAAACTTCTATTATTATTTTTTTTCTTTTAATTTTTCAACGATTGTCTAAAACGTTTTATTTTAACACCAACTGTTAATTATTTATATAATTATTCAATTAGTTTCTGCTCATTTTTATTATTTCGTCATTATCTCAATTATTGTATTTAAAATTTTAATTTTTTACACCAGTCTCGAATTATTTTGTCAAATTTTAATTATTTTTGTCATTCTTCAATTTTTTTTTTCAAATTTCAATTATTTCGTTTCAATATTTCAATTTTTGTTTTCATTTTTTTTATTTTTAATCAACTTTTCAACTAGTTTAGTCATTTTCCAATTATTTTCTTTATATTTCTATTATTTTTGTCATTTTAGAATTATTTTCTACAAATTTCAGTTTTCTTATTTAATTTATTTTATTGTCATAAATTTTTATGCTTTTTAATCCAGTGTTTAATTATTTTCTTCATTCTTTTTATTATTGTCATGAATTTATTAATTTTTTACACCTTTTTCAATTATTTTCTTCAAACTTTAATTACTTTCTTCATATTTAAATTTTTTTACCATTTTTGAATTATTCTCTTCAAATTTCAACTATTTTCTTCAAACTTCAAATAATTTCTTCAACTCTCACTTATTTTCCTCAAACTTCTGATATTTTTTTTCATTTTTCAATTATTGTCTATTTATATTTTATATTTTAACACCAGCTTTCAATTATTTATGTCCTTATTCAATTAGTTTCTTAACATTCAAACTTTTCAATTGTTTCGTCAGTTTTTCAACTATTGTCTTCAAAATTAAATTTTTTTACATCAGTTACCAATTATTTTTTTCAAATTACAATTATTTTGGTCATTATATATTCATAATATTTTGGAATAATTTTCTTTAAATGTAATTTTTTTAGTTATTTTATTATTGTCATGAATTAATTATCTTTTACACCAGTTTTCAATTATTTATGTCACTATTCAATTAATTTTTTCACATCTTAATTGTATCGTTAATTTTTCAATTATTTTATACAATTTTTCAATTAATGTATTACATTTTTTATTCTTTACTCCATTTTTGAATTATTTTTTTGAAACTTCTATTATTTTTTTAAAGTTTTTAATGATTGTCTAAAAAGTTTTTTTTTACACCAGCTGTCAATTATTTATATCATTATTCAATTAGTTTCTTCACATTTTTATTATTTTGTCAATATCTAAGTTATTGTACTCAAAATTTTAATTTTTCACACCAGTCCTTCACATTTTTATTATTTCGTCAAAATCTCAATTATTGTACTCAAAATTTTAATTTTTCACACCAGTCTCAAATTATTGTTTCAAACTTTAATTACTTTTGCCATTCTCCAATTATTTTCTTCAAATTTCAATTATTTCATTTCAATATGGTTGAATGATTAATTATAATTATTTCTCTGCTGGCGGGCCGCAAATTAATATCAGTAACATAAAACTCATTATTGTTTACTCACTTTTTTAAATTAAAATAAAAAATAAAGTCACTTTTTTACTATTTTCAATCTGCAAGTCCGCTGCCAGCCCTGTGAATATTTAAATCTCAAATTTAAGTAAAAATAAAGTAAAGCATTAAATTTATTTTAATGAAGAAGTTTATTTCAATGAGATAAAGCACCTTTAAATTAATAAAACCTCATTTCATTTCTCTAAACGTACATTAAACTTGTAGAGATGTTGCTGGTTGCGAAGAAGCGAAAATCGAAATCATGGAATTCGTTAATTTCCTCAAGAACCCACAACAGTATTTAGATCTTGGAGCAAAAATTCCCAAAGGAGCTATGTTAACTGGTAAATTCCGAATCATTTTTTCCCAGCATTTGTTGTTTTTAAAAATAATGAAGAAGCCCTGAAACAAAAATATTAACTATTAGTAATTTGTAAATTGAAATTATTTTTTAATATAAAATATTATTATTTATTATAGTGAACTAGAAGTTTCATGATAGTTTAGATTATGTTTTATTATCATTATTTAGTGGAAAACTTACAGAAATTTTATTTTAGGTCCTCCTGGAACTGGAAAAACGTTACTAGCGAAAGCAACCGCCGGTGAGGCGAATGTACCTTTTATTACAGTTTCTGGCTCCGAATTCTTGGAGATGTTTGTCGGCGTTGGTCCATCTAGAGTTCGAGATATGTTCTCAATGGCTAGGAAATGCGCGCCCTGTATATTATTTATTGATGAAATCGATGCTGTCGGTAGAAAGCGAGGTGGAAAATCCTGGGGTGGACATTCTGAACAGGAAAATACGTTAAATCAACTTCTCGTGGAAATGGACGGTAATGTATAAAACTTTAAATATATAATTTTTTAATTAGTTTTTAAAAATTAATTATTATTAATATTATTATTCATAATATTACCATAAAAAATTGTCGATACATCACTTCTTTATCACAGAAAAAAAGTTAATATTTTAAAATATATTTGAAAATAGTAAAGATTTATTATTTTACCACTTTCTTTATTTCATTTCTTATTATTTTTCTAGGTTTCAATTCTACGACGAATGTAGTCGTTTTAGCAGCGACGAATCGAGTGGACGTTTTGGATAAAGCACTAATGCGACCTGGAAGATTCGATAGACAAATTTATGTTCCAGTTCCTGATATTAAGGGGCGCGCTTCAATCTTTAAAGTTCACTTAGGACCTCTTAAAACCGCAATAGATAAAAATGAATTATCGAGAAAAATGTCATCACGCACACCTGGTTTTACAGGTTACAAATTTTTCGTATTTTTACATTTTTAAAGAAGTTTAACTCTCGAAAATGAATCCTATCTCGTAAAATTTAAATTTAGCGTTTAAAATACATTAATTTAGATTTAAATTTAACATTTTTTGTCGACAAATTCCAGGTGCTGATATTGCAAACGTATGTAATGAAGCTGCATTAATTGCTGCGAGAGATATGAAGAGTGGAATTGAATTAAAAGATTTCGAACAGGCAATCGAGAGGGTTATTGCCGGAATGGAAAAGAAGTCTCGTGTTTTACAACAGGAAGAAAAGAAAGTTGTGGCTTATCATGAAGCTGGTCACGCTATTGTTGGTTGGTACCTCGAACACGCGGATCCACTTTTAAAGGTAAATCGGTGTCAAATTATTTGTATAAACATTCAAAATTCAAAGATAAAATAAAAATAAAAACATAAAAATAAGAAATTGATAAATAGAAAATAAAAAATGGATCAACTTTCTGAATAGGTGTCCATTATTCCACGAGGAAAAGGTTTAGGATACGCACAGTATTTACCACGTGAACAATATCTCCACACGAAAGAACAATTATTCGATCGAATGTGCATGACTCTTGGCGGAAGAGTTTCTGAAGAAATATTTTTCAAAAAGATAACGACAGGAGCACAGGATGATTTACAGAAGGTATTTTAACCCTGTTTTTATAATATTTTACACTAATTTAATTCTCGTAATATAATAAAATATAATATAATCATAATAAATATAATTGTTATTCCAAAAATAATCGTCCAGACCCGGTTGCTCATTAATTTTTAATAAACCTGGAATTAATATATATTATTTTAATATGTATTTTAATTAATATTTGAGGCTTTATATGGTCAAATACCTTTTACTATTGAAAAAAAGAGATCTTTAAAAATTATTTTAATACTAAACTTAAGTCTCATATTTATATAAATTTATATAAACATTTATATAAATATAATAAAGAAAAATGAAGAAAAATAATTAATTGGATTTCAATTTAAAATCGTTATAATTATCAATAATAATTTACCTCTTTTTTGGTTTTTATTAAAATTGTTAAAAAATATTAAATTTAATTAATAATTTTAATATGACATATTAATGTTATTTGATTTAACTAATTTTTTATTATTTTTTATAAAGGAAGTTTTTCATTTTAATAACTTCAATATTATGTTAAACTATTTTATATTAAAGAAATAAAAATAATTTTATTCATTTTAAATTAAATTAGAAGTTTAATTTGTACATTTATTTCATTTATTTATTTATTTTGAATGGATTAAAATTGAATCTTAAATTTAAGTCGAAATTAACTTCTAATATATTAGATTTATTCAAAAATAAATTTTATAAAATAATTTTTAAATGCTATTTAAATGTATGTAATTAGAATTTCAACTATTATTTATAAATTTACTTTAATCAATTTAGAGATCCTTCAATTCATTCATAATATGATCCATAAATTAAAATTAATATAATAACAACCAATAAAAATATTTTTTTTATGTAATTTAATTGTAGATAAATAGAGATAGGAACTTTGTGCTTTAGCATATCAGCACAATTTTGCTCGAAAATTTTTAAATGTTATAAAACGTCTAAAAACCATATAAAACATGTTTTTAAATAGAAATTTCTTTAAATTAAATCAGCACAAAAAAGCACAATTTTGTCATTTAAGCAGCATAATTTTGTTCAGGTAATTGTGCCGCATAATTAGCGATTTTCAGCATATATTCAGCACATATTTAGCACAATTCGTATAAATTTATATTGATTATTAACGAAATAGTCATATAAAAATTTCAGGAAATTTCCGTTGTTTATGTTTTGAAGCAGATTCGCATAAAAGAATATAAAAGGGCCTTAGCAGAATGAAAATTTGAAATCATAAGGAGTGAGATAGAAAAGGACATACATAAATATGTCTGCCTTTTCTATCTCATTCTAGCGATTTGTCGGTTTCGATACAAAAATATGAGAAAAATAAATGTTTACACAAATATAAATTGTCTAAATAACTAAAAAGGCTTGAAAATTGCAGACGAAAAATGTTTTGGTATTTCTTTAATGAAGAAAGCAAAAAACGAAATGCTTCTAGGAGAATTAAATAAAATTTTATTTTAAACATTTCAAATTGTTTAAATAAACAAAAAATTTCATCAAAAAATTTTCTGTCAATCGTTACTAAAGAATCGCCAGTTATTAAAAAACTTATTTAAATTCGAAAATATAAGAAAAATAAATTGTTTAAACAATGGAATGTAGATTGCGACTTATGAATCAATAACTTTTTTTTAGTTCTTCATTGAAAATTTCAAGACTAGATAATTCTAGCTGAATTTAATAAAAATTTGAGTTTAAACCATCAATTAAATTAAATCAATTACCTAAACTGTTTTTCCCTTCGCTATTTAAAAGTTGTAAGCTTTTAAAATGCCTATTTAATTAAAGCAGGGATCATAGTTTCTCCCCTTTTTCACCTAATCCCCTTTTTTCCCCCTTTTCCCCTTATTTTCCCCTTTTTTTAGAAAAATCACCTAGAACACCTAAAATCAAGATTTTATCACCTAAAACACCTAAATTAAGATTTTTCTCCTCTTTGACCGTCATTTTTTTTAAAAAAGTTTCTATTTTTCCACTTTCGAAAATGTAAAAATTTATCCTTTTTTAGGGTGTCTGGTACAATGATGAGAAATTAGTTATTGAATTTAAATGTTTAAAAATAATTTTTAACTTAAAATGGTTTTTTTAATATTATTTATTGAATTAATTTAGATTTTAAACAGGAAACATGAAAAAAAACATAATTAAAATCAAATTATTTTAAACAGTTAAATAATATTCTTATGCCATGTTTTCTCAATTAATTAGAGCAAATTAATTAATTAAATATTTTTTACTCATTTTAAACAAATATTACTAGTTTTGCATCATAAAATAAAATAATACAAAAGGTTAATAAAAATAATTTGAACTAATTCTGTCACATTCTGCTAAAAAAAGAAATAAATGGTATGAAAATTATTATATTATTATCTAATGTATCTAATTATATTTTTGTAATAAAAATTTTGCTGTCATATTTTTGATAAAATTAAAACATGTTTCGAGTACCATGTATTCTTGCTGAAATACATCAAATTTATTTTATTGGATGGAAAAAAATTGTTTATAAAATATATTTACTTATTTCAAACAAAAATTAATTGCTTTAAATCATACCTAAAATAGAAAAATACAATAAAAGAGATTAATAAAAATAATTTAAATTGATTTTGTCATATTTCGCTGAAAGATTTTCAATTTTTTTCTTTAATATTATATCAGAACATTTTACATCACAGATTTTTATGTTTTCTGTTTAAAATCTAATTATTAAATAAATAATTTAAAAAACTATTTAAAATTAAAAATTATTTTAAAAATTACATATTTAATTGCAACAACCATCTTCTCGTCGTTGAACAGACAACCTATTAAAAGATAAATTTTTGTTTTTCCGAAAGTGCTCTTTTTTTTGTTGAAATTTTCATAAACAAATTGAACAAAAAAAGACTGAATTAATTAATAAAATTGTTTTGAAAAAAAGAAACAATAAAATTTTGTAAAAGAAAACTTGAATTATTAATATAACGCTTTTTTATTAATTTCCAAAATCCCCTTTTTATTAAAGAAAATCCCCTTTTTCACCTAAAATTAAACGAAGAAACCACTGTGATCCCTGTTAAAGTAAAAAATATAATTTAAAAATGTAGCAAGCCTTGTATTTTGTTAAGTAAAAAAAATTATAAAAAAATGACATAAGAAAATAACATTTTAGACCTATTTACTTATAAATGCTGAATTTGTGTTTATTCGTTCTTTAAGGCACCCCTAGAGAGTGTTTATTTGCAAAAAAAAAAATAATATTCGACAGTTTCTTCAATTTTGAACATTTGTCGAGGTCTCATAAACTTCTGAACCTTTTTCGATAAAATTAAGAACAATTTTTCGCAATTTTCTTAAAGAAGTACAATTTTTTCTTGTATTTCTTATGAGAAAAAGTGACGGTACCACTCAATATTGTTGGATCAAATTAAAAAAAAATAGGGGTAAATTTCTTTCTTTTATTTGTAGTCAACTCTCGAGCGCCTTTAAACCATATTTCAAATTTTTCATTTTTTGAACCACCCTACTAGACAGAAACGTCGAGTATTATAGAAAAAATCATTTTAATACCTCAAAGTATAATTTAGACTAAAAAGAAATCAATTTTTCTATATATAAATAAACTGGAGTGTTCAAATTTCAATAACTACTAACCTTCCGTACATAATTTTAGTTGAAACAAGCAAATTGCCTTAAAATTAAGTAGCACATTTAAAGCACATATGATAGCCAATAAAAGCATAATTTCAGCACAATTAGGCATTTTATTTTAGCATAATTCGACCTATTAAAAAAGCACAAAGTTCCTATCTCTATAGATAAAAGATAATTTGTAAAATTAAAGAAATTTCAATATCAAAAATTAAAACAATAATTCTGATTAAAAAAAAATGAATTGAAAAAGGTAAACGTATGGAAAAAAAAGGATTAAGTCCATATTTAAATGGAGTTAATTTATTAAGATTAAATTTAGTTTTTTTTAAACAATTATATTAATATAAATAATTATTAATGATATAAGAAAAATAAAAATATTAGATAATAATAAATAAAATATTTATTATATATTAAAAAAAATTAATTTGTTTTACTAAAAAAACAGTTATTTTCTTTAAAAATTAAAACAGATTTCGATGTTAACATAATCTTGAATATACAAATTTATTTTTTAGACAAAAAACTTTAAATTAAAACTTAATTTTCATATATATTTTCATCAATTGTAAAAGGTATTTGACCATATAAAGCCTCAAATATTATTTAAAGCACATATTAAAAATATCTATATTAATTCCATATTTATTTAAAACTAGTGAGCAGCTGTATCTAGACAATTATTTTTGGAATGACCCAGAAAAATTTCTTTAATTGTAATTGATCCTAATTTCCTAATTTTTATCAGAATATTTCTACATTCTGCTTTAATTTATTTATAATTTCTGTAAATTTCAAAATTTATTACAATTTTAACAATTAAATTGTCTTTTGCAGATTACACAGATCGCTTATTCCCAAGTTGTTGTTTATGGAATGAACGAGAAAGTCGGAAACGTCAGTTTTCAAATGCCAGAACCGGGACAATTTACAGAAAAACCGTATTCGGAACACACTGCGCAATTAATCGATCAAGAAGTTCGATTGATGATTGATAAAGCACACGTAGCAACACGTAAACTTTTAGAAGCACACAAGGATGATGTAATTAAGGTAATTTATTAAAATTTTTATCTTTTAAAATTTTATTCAACTTTAAATTTAATTAATCGATGGGTCAGACCATTTTTTTTAGCTAAAGTCGTTGCGGACCAATTTTTAAAAAATCTGAAACTTTCAGAAATGATTCTTTATGCTTTCTAGAGTTTGAAATGAAAAGAATTATGTTAAAATGTCTTTTATTAATCTTAAAATATGATATTAATGTGTTAGAGGTAATAAAAAACGTAACTTTTTTATCTAGCAGAAAATATCGAAGAAAATAGAGAAATATTCATATTCCAATTATCATCAATTTTTTAATAATCAGTCTACAAATTAATATTTAATTTCTACACCTCTTTTCAATTGTTTTTGTCATTTTTCAATTATTTTCTTAAAATTTCAATTATGTTCTTCAATATTTAAATTATTGTCAGGAATATTAAAATTTTCAACACAAGTTTTAATTTACCTTTACACTTTTTTGAATTATTTTCTACAAATTCTAACTATGTTCAAAGTTTAAACTTTAATTCCTTTCTTCAAGTTTAAATTTTTCTTTGACATTTTTGAATTATTCTCTTCTAATTTATATTATTTTTCTCAAACTTTTAATATTTTTTTCAATTTTTCAATTATTGTATATTAGTTTTTAATTTTTACACCAACTTTCAGTTATTTATGTCATTTATCAATTAGTTTTTTAACATTTCAATTGTTTCGTCAATTTTTCAAATATTGTCTTCAAATTTTTTTCATTTTACACCAGTTATCAATTACTTTTGTTATTTCTCAATTATTTTTTTCAAATTACAATTATTTTTGTCATTATTTAAATCTTTTTGACACTTTGGAATTATTTTCTTTAAATGCCATATTTTTATTATTGTCATGAATTTTTTAACTTTTACACTAGTTTTCATTTATTTATATAATTATTTAATTAGTTTCTTCACATTTCAATTAATGTATTAATTTTGTACTCCATTTTTTAATTATATTTCTCATTAACTTTTTCTAATTTTCTATTATTTTGGTCATTTTTCAACTGTTTTCTACATATATAAATTTTTTGACATATTTTAATTATTTTCTTAAAATTTCAATTATTTTTTTGAAACTTGTTTTATTTCTTTCAATTTTTCTACTTTTGTCCAAAAAGTATAATTTTTACATCAACTTTCAATTATTGTACTCAAAATTTTAATTGTTTACACCAGTCTACAATTATTTTTTTCAAATTTTAATTACTTTTGTCATTCTTCAATTATTTTCTTGAAACTTCTATTATTTTTTTCAATTTTTCTACTATTGTCTAAAAAGTTTAATTATTACACCAACTTTAATTATTAATGTCATTCTTCAATTAGTTTCTTTACATTTTAATTATTTCGTCAATATCTCAATTATTGTACTCAAAACTATATTTTTTACACTAGTCTAAAATTATTTGTTTCAAATTTTAGTTACTTTTGTCATTCTTCAATTATTGTCTTCAAATTTCAATTATTTCGTTATAATTTTTCAATTTTTGTCGTCATTTTTTGATTTTTAAACAAATTTTCAATTAATTTTGTCATTTCACAATTTTTTTTTTTTAAATTTGATGTATTTTTGTAATTTTTTAATTATTTTCTTCATCAAACTCATTATTGTTTACTCACTTTTCTCACTTAAAAACTCACTATTTATTGACTTTTTTAAATTAAAAAGTTACTTTCTGTACTGTTAGAATATATTAAACTTTATTATTTCAAAAACTAAATTCAAAACCAACGTAAACATTTTAATATAAATAGATTTAGGTGTGATTTTAATATTTTGAAAGTATCAATTTTTTTTATATTATCTCAACCAAGATATAAGGCCGTAAAGTAATAAAAAACATTTCTACATAATTCTTTTCATTTTATACTCTAGAAACCATAATGAATTATTTCTGAAAGTTTGCAGATTTTTTAAAAATTGGTCCGCAACGACTTTGGTCGAAATAAAATGATCTGATCCCAATGTTTGAATTAAGAATCAGTCAATTTGAATAAGTAGGAAATTCTAAAGTAAAAATAAAAGAAATAATTTATATTTTTATTAACACAGGTGGCTGAACGTTTGTTACAACAAGAAACTTTAAACAGAGACGACATGATAGAATTATTAGGCCCCAGACCGTTCGCGGAAAAAACGACATATGAAGAATTTGTCGAAGGTACGGGATCTTTCGAGGAAGACACAGCTCTTCCGGAAGGTTTGAAAGATTGGAACAAATCAAAAGAAACGGAAAAAGAAGAGGACAAAGTAGGAAAAGAAAGATTAAAACCCCCATTGGGAGAAACAACGTCATCTCCCCATAAGTCTGCAAAACAACCTAAAAATCAACCTCAGCCGTGATTGTAATTTTTATACCTTTAAAATTAGTCCTTTTGCAGCCCTAATTTGTACTTTGTATAATAGATATCTATGCATACAAATTCTATATATATATATATACATATATAGTTTAGAAATAACTTTTCATTTTGAAATACGAATGGCGTACTAGGCATTTCATTCTACTTGTTACAGTCTCTTGTACAATTTCCCGTCTGCTACGAGTTTATAAAATAATTTTAAGCAATCAGTTACATTGAGAAATTTTGATTGTATCCGTATGCCAAAACTCTTCTCTAGCATTATTTAATTTCATTGAGAAACTGTTAAACAGCATTTTAATAACAGATCTCATTTACGCGCTAATTAAGTTCTTGAGAATTTTATTAATTTGGGAAGTGATAATTGAATGCGCCCTGTTTCGATTGTGTGGTGAAAAAGTGTCACATTACCAGCTGAGCTGAAACAATGTATAATAAAAGAAACTGTCAATAAGTAATTCACAAAAAAGCAGTAATATTTATTTAACAGTTGCGGGAGATAATTATTAAGGATGTTCAACCCATTGACATAACCTCAAACTAGAAAATGGGTTTTCACTTAAAATAAAAACATTATTAAGATTGATTTCACCCGATTTTGAAAGTCTCAGTTGTACCTTTTTCAAAAAACGTTAGGTTGACACACAATTTATTGTCAAATAATAATTATTGAACATTTTGTGTTTTTTCTTCCAAGTCAGTGAATAATTGTAATTTTTATCCAACTTTGACAAATAATGTAATTAATTAATTTTTTAAACAATCTCTACAAGTCTGTTAGTTGAATTTGTAATTTTATTAAAATCTGTTTTGTTTAAAAAATATAAAAATTTTAATTGTTTAATAATTTTTTAACAAAATATTATTTACAAAATGCAACTAACGGATTTATAGAGAAAGTTTCAAAGATCAAAATGAGTTATTCGTTGTTGCAATTGCGATGAAAATTGCAATTGTTTACAAACTTTAAAGCAAAAACACAAAATGTTAAATAATAATTATTTGATAACAAATTTTATCCCAACTTAATTTTTTTTTAAAATGTACAACTGAGTCTTTCAAAATTGGATGAAACCGATTTTAAAAATATTTGTATTTTAAATGTGAAAAACCATTTTTTTAATTTGAGGTTATGTTAATGGGTTGAACATCCTTAAGGCGAACTTTGAAACTACATGCTCGATACTGATATTCAATCTCTTTTATAACTGCAGTATTTATTACAGATTTTTATAAAAAAGCTAGTAGTTATTTCGTTAACGAGAAAAAAAACTGCTGTACCAATTTGGTAGTTATTTCAGAGTAAATAATTTTATTGTTTGTTACCTTGTCATTGTGAGATTTAAACTTTAACAATAAAGTGTATAACATTTTTTCCGAATGTGTACTTTTTCGGATTACAATTTTTTTTTTTAAATTAAAAAGTTGTTTTAAAAACAGGAAAAAAGGATAAAAATTTCAAAGGGTAATATTTTTTTTGTAAAAAATATCAATTAAAACTCGTTTTATTTCAGAACATTCGTTTATTCTGCGCTACTGCCACGTACACAGATACTCGTAATAAAATTGAAAAACACGTGTTATCTACGTGGTCGGGGTTATATTAATATAAATTTTGAGTTTGTTCCATTGTTCGTATTTTTAAGCGATATTTCATTCGCTGTGCACTAATTTCCAAAACCAGACACTAATTTTTAAATTAAAACATATTTTCAATATTATTTCAAATAATATTACAACAAATAATTTTATCAGAATAACAAATTCGAAAATATAAAAAAAAACATTGACACCTATTTTTTCGGATATTAGTGCCAAAGTGACAAATCAGGAACATCAATTTAAAAAAATATCTACTTTGTCCAAATCTACAATTTAATATATTTCTCAAGCCCAAAATTTTTAAATTCTGAGCTTCATTAATAAATGTACATAATCAATCACTTGCAAATTGTTAAAAAATTGAATTTCAATTTATAAAAATGTTTTGAAGCGTATAAAAATTGATATTCAAGATTTGAAAATTAGAAAAATTCGTCTTTTAGTTCAAAAGAATGTCACAATTTTATCGTGACAAGTGCTTCCAATTCCATTTCTACGCTTCATTAATTCCAAATCACTTCATTTTAAAAATGGAATTCCCATTTTTTTTTCAACTTCTACAAAACTATATGATTTATTGATTAAATATTTGTAGGTTTCAAAAGTACCATAAACTTAGCACTAATCGCTAATTAAATATTATACAATCACTAATTTATTGCTTTGTCGTACCTTGTGTATCACACTAATCTAAATTCTATGCACTTATTTATTTATATATATTTTCAAAATTCTTAAAAAGCATTTCGCTCCCGCGATTCATCTTTCCTGCTTTTATTCAATTTTTTCTATTCAAAACATTTGCCTCCAAATAAAAAAATTCGAATTTTAAATCAGTTTATTGCCAATTTTCCAAATAAAATTTTTTTATTTTAATCGTCTTGAAAGTCAAGTGAGATACGATCGTGGGAGCGTAAGCTTAAATAATTTGCGTGTCTAAAAAATATAATAGTATCAATACAATACAGCAGATCTAAAAATTACATTTTGTCGCAAATTTTAACGAATATCAGTTCTGCAAATTTGGAAAATTTTGCATGTTTCTACTTTTAAAAATTTTTCCACCCTCTAATTTTTTTAACGCTATTCCTAATATAAAGGGGAAAATAAAAATTTGTTTTATTCAGATAAATTTTCCAAATCATCACAATCATTAAATATCATTTTTCTCGAATTTCAAGATTTTTTTTTAATTCCAATTTATTTTTAAATTAAATTTACCTGATAAAAATAAATAAAAACAGAATTGAAAGTAAAATCGATTTATTTTTCAGACACACCCCCTCTAGTGGATAATCTTTTGCTCGTTTCCAGAATCTAAAATAACACATCACTTCGCTTCCAATTCAATTTTCTAAAGGCATCGCGATTCAGTGCATAAAAAACAATTTTTTTTATTTATATTCTACACGCCGTCAGTCTCAGTTCACATTTTGTTTCATGATTTGTGAAAAATTCGAGGATTTCCCACGGGATTATTTCAGAATCAGGAAACGTTTCAAATTTTTTTTTTTTTATTGACTACAGTTATAAGGTTTTTTTTTTGTATATTATGTACTTATTCGATTGACTGTCGAGTATTGTTGTTTTCCTAATTAATTTAAGGTCAAGATTAATTATTTGAGTCTAATACTAGTTGCGGTCAGGCTGAATAAAGTCTGAAAAACTAGATTCATTATTATTTAATTTTAATAAAAAAGAGAAAAACAATCTCGCACATTCTCTACTTGATTTTTGAAATTTTCGAAAATTGTGTAAAATAATTGGTAAATATTTTTTTAAACGATTTTTTTTTTTTTTTGGAATTTTGATAAATTTAAAAATTGTTATTCTTGGTAAATTGTTCAAAATCGTCGATGTGTCAGGACGTTTTAAGGTAATTCCTTATTTTTAATTTCATTTAAAAAACAATTCTAAAACGGTATTCACTGAGAATAAACTCACTGTTTTTCTTGACTAGTAATTCACGTAATATCACTATATATTCTCACTATTTTTATCAATATTTTTTTTTTGCCAAATATGAATGAGCCGAAATCAAAAAATTATCTCGACTGCGACTTGACTAGAAAATTAGAAATTAATTTAACGCAAATAGAAATTGGAAAAAATAATTATTAACAACAAAATTAAACATTAAATTAATATTTAAAATACGATAATAAATAATTATTCGAATTTTTAATGTTGAGCTATTTTTCAGGACACATCGAATGTCCCATTGACGTTATTTGGACAATTTTTACATTCAGTTAACGTCTACAAAACGTTTCTAGGAATTCTACAAAAGTGATGCACCAAATGATGTACATTTATATTTTTTAGTTTTCACAATTTTGATTTTGATGAATCGAATTTTTTAAGTTGATTAAAACTGATAGTATTTTTTTTTTTAATTACGAGAGATTTTTATAGAAAAAGCTCGTTAAATTTTAAGAAATTAAGTTGCAATTTTTTGAAAATGCACATGATTTGGTACAGCCTTGACATATTATAAATCTATTTACGCTTGCATGTCACTATTTTTAATAAGTATGCCTCGGCGATAAATGTTTTTGTAAATTTATGAACGATTTATTAAACGTGCGACTACCCTGCGAGGTTTTGTGAAAAGCGATTGAACGTACTTTATTTTTCGTCTGCTGCCAATAATTTTAAATAAATAATTTTTTATGCGATAACTTTTAATTTTCAAATTTTGTTCAAAAACATTTTAATAAATAAAAAAGACTAGATAAAAACTTTTTAATAATCCTTAATAAATTATGTAAATCTAAACAATTTTCCTTGTAAAAGTTAATTTGTCAATTGAGAAAACTTGATAAAAAAATAGCAAATTTTAGAAACGGACAATTTTCTAATTCGACAAATTTCCTAATAGTGCGAATCTCGCTTAATATAAAAATAATATTATTTATTTGAAAATTGAATTCGAAAGCTCTAGCAGGGACAGCTTACTAATTTAATAAAGAATGGGATATGCATTTTTAGATATCTTAGTCGATATTAAAAATAATTATCTTCGCTATTCTTTTCTAGAAAGAAAGGAACATTTCTCAATTCTTTTTCTTTTGAGTCCATATTTTTAATGGAATTGACGCTGTCAAGTTTTGTGTCAAGTGACGACGGATTAAAAAAGTTTATTTAGTGAAAATTCGATGTCTCGTTCTCGGCAAGAACCATTTTGGCTCAAAGGTACTGGGTGATACTTAAGTATCGTTTGGTAGAAAATATAATTCTACACGAGGAAAGGACGCAACTATTATCGAAAAAATGTTCCCGACACCAAGAATTTTTCAAATTTTCATTCTCTCCCTCTAATAAGCAATACAGCGTTCTACATTATATTTTATATTTATAAATTTTATATCGGGCGTAGCAAGAGAGGAAAGAAATTGTTTTTTTTTCTTCTTTTTCTCATTTGAAAAAGTTTTAGTGCCAGTAAGATTTTTTCTAGGGGGATTTTACAATCTTATCAAATACAATTTTATCCTGATCAGGATATTAATGCTCTAAAATGATTTTTGTGCAGTTCTGCACACTGAAGATCGTAAAATCGAACGGGTTTAAACTCGCTTTTTTACGCTCCTGTAGTACAGGTTTTTATGACAATAATACTGCGTTACGATGTGACTTCCATTTTTCAATAGAATAAAATGGAACAATTTTTATGGCGAGTTTTAAACGAGGAAAAAGTACATGAGGTCTTGTATAATGGGAGTCCTGAACAGGTTTAACGAAATATAAAGTACGACACACTTGTATTGCTTTCCTGGTCCTCGAACGTTGACGATAATTTTTTTTTTCATCTTTATTCAGATCTTTGTATTCTTCTTAAGAGAATTGTGTCCGAATTATTATCCATATACGGATCTCCTATTGGTTCAATTTTCAATTGATAGTCTGAAAGTTAAAAAATGTATTTTAGAATATTGCATTAGTACTATTTTATTAAGTTTTACTGCTAATTTAAAAAATTAATCACTTATTAATTTCCAAAATCCAGCGGTTTTATAGGTTTTTTTTTTTGTAAGTTATCTATAAATAATAATAATCCACAAGATTCATTCATTCTGTCCACACCTGAAGTTCGGCACACAGATTTTAAAAATGCGTTTAAATTGATTAAAATTAAAATTTAAAAATATCAGTTCAAATAATTTGAATTTCATTAATAAATAAATCTATGACTTTTTCTATAATTTTCAACAGTTTTCAATATATAATTAATTATTCTTTAATTTTTTAAAATTATTTTGTTCCGTTGTCGATTATTCTCGCCACTTTTCGAATTTTTCTTTCAATTGTCAAATATTTCTCTCAATTATTTACAATGAAGCTTCGCTCATTTTAACCCGGTCCACACGAATCCATGACAAAAGTCGCACTTATTTTAACTTCCATGTACTTATAGAGAACTTCTCTGATTGACTGATCCAATTCGCAGCAACCAATGAAAATATTAGTTAGTTTTGATTAGTTGACAAGTTAAAATAAGTGAGACTTCGAACTGTTAAATAAATGCGACTTCAAATAAGCGAGACTTTAAATAAGTGAAGTTTCAGTGTACTTCAATATTTAATTATTTTAGTCATTTTGTAATTTTTCTTTCAATTATTTATCAACTATTTTTTTAAAATTCCAATTAATTCTAGAATCTAGAACCATTCTCTCCATTTCTAAGTTATTTTCTTCATATTTAAATTCCACTTTTCAATTTTCAATTATTTTCTTTAATATTTAAAAAAATTATCGCATTTTTTCTATTTCTTTCGATTATCATTAAGTTTCTTTAATTTTAAATACAATAGTTAAATTATTAGTTTTAACTTTAAATTTAATCAGTTTGTGCAGAAACCGGACAAGCCCAAAATTAAATTTATTTTTATTGTAAACCTTACATTAATTAAAATATAAATTAATCTTATTGAATTTGTAAACTCATAGGTTAGTTAGAAAAAAAATGCAAAAAGCAGAATTGAAAAACATTTTCACATTTACAAGAAAAAAGTTTTTATTGAATCCTGAACAATTTCGTTTTATTGACTTGTACGGTTTCTGTACAAACTGCTTCAATTCCATTCTTCAATTCTTCTTTTCATTCTTCAGTTATCAATTGTTTTCTTCTATATTCGTTAACTGCAGTTTTTTCAATTACTTTTTTTTAGGTATATTCCATAAATTTCAATTACATTCTTTAATTTTGAATTTTCTTTTTCAATTTTAATTATTTTTTCGATTTTTAATCAAGTTGTTAAATGCACAATTATTTCCAACAGTTATTTCTATAATTTTATTCATTTTTCAATTTCCAAATGTTTTCTTTATATTTAATATTTATTGTTTAATTTTCACATTAATTTTGTTTAGTTGACTATTAATCTAGTCATTTTTCGAATTTTGTTTTTAATTGACAATTATTTTCGTAATTTTCACATATTTTCTTCAATTTTTCAGTTATTCTTATTTTTTTCCACCTTTTCCTTCAACTATTAATTGCCTTCCGCAATTTTCAATTATTTCCTATGTTGTACTGAGAAAACGAGACACAATTTATATAATTTATTTAGTTTATAAAACACATTTATTTATTAACAGATTCTTGTTATGACAGATAAGATTAAAACATATGACTTGCGTCATTAAGGTTTAGTTAATTAGATGTTCTTATTTTTGATTATATGTGTAAGTGTTGCTACAATTGTTATTTTAATTTTCAACACTCCCCCTTAAAAAATATTGTAGACAATGAAAATGGCTATTGAGACTATGTCATTAACCCAAAACTTTTGACACATTTTTCGTGTTTTGGAGTAGAAAGCCCCAGGGGCGGCGACTTGTGTATGATGCGTCTGCAAATTCCATAGAGCAAAAAAGTCGCCCTATGGATTTCCACATGGCAAAATTACAGACGAAAAATAAAAATTTTTTTTAATAAAAATGTGTATAAATTAATTTACAATTTAAAGAAAAAGATTAAAATTTAAAAAATAAAATTCATATTCTGCAAAAATTTAATTAATAAATAATGAAACTAATTTCATATTTAAGGAAATAATTAAAAATGAAAATATTTTATTTGAAAAAATTAATAAAAATTACTGAAACTTGCGAAAATTAAAATAAAATTTAAGGGAAAAATTGAAAAATAATTAAAGTAATTAGAAATTAAAGAAAATTCTCGTAAAATGATAAAAATAGATGAAAATTGTAGCTAATAATTGAAATCATAATAGAAAAGAATGGTAAAAAATTAAAGAAATATTTAAATAATTTTAAATTTATTATTCTCAAAGCATGGATTAATTAATTTTTAATCAATGAAATTTCAAATTAATTGAAGTTCGAAGAATTATAATTTATAATTATAATATTATATAATTGTAATTATTATTAATATATTATTATTAATTATGTATATTATTTATTTATAATTGTTTGTGTCGAATATATTTTGTAATGCTTTCAGTTGTTTTTTACAAATGTGACGCGCTCCGAAGAAAGGTACCTAAGAAGCGAAACGGAGATTTTTCAGGAGAGCAAAAACAAAAGTCGAGCGCACAAGGAAGTCTGTACAAAACGAGATGTTTGAATTGTTATAACTTGAAAAATATTCAATAAAAACATTTTTTTACTTTTGGTAATGAAAAAGGAACCTTTAATGAAGTTAAATCAATCATAATCCAAAAATTGATTTTTTGCTTCTTAGGTACCTTTCTTCTAAGCGCCACACAAATTTTTATTATTTTTTTCAATTTACAATTATTTCTATCAATTATTTTTTTATAAAGTTTATTTTTCAATTAATTTTTAATTACTTTTTGGCATTTTTAATTATTTTTTGATTGATTTTCTAATTTTTTATGATTTATCTTATCTCCTATTTATTCTTTCAATTTACAATTATTTTCACCATTTAGCAATTATTTTCTTATTTTATACCCTGCAAATGTTTCTCGAAGTTTTTATTACTTTCATTATTCTTTAATTAATTTCCTAAATTTTAAAATATTTTTCTCAAACTTTAATAATTTTCTTCAATTTTCAATTATTATTGTTATCGTTTTGCAATCAATTTTTTCAATTTTTAATAGTTCTCAAACTTTATTTCTGAATTAAATTCCTAAATCTTCAATTATTTATATCATTTTTTAATTATTTCTTTCAATTTTCATTTTTTTTCTATCTTTTTCCAATTATTTTCTCCCCTTTTTAGTTAGATATATTAATTATAATTTGTATAATTAATTATATATTTGTTGATTAATTCCAAAAAGTTCAATAATTTATTACAAATTTTAATTACTTTCTTCAATTTTCAATTAATTTCTATCAGTTTTCAACTACTTTTTGTCATTTTCAATTATTTTTTAATTCATTTTCTAATTTTTTTTTATTATTTAACTTTAATTCTAGTTATTTTTTCAATTCACAATAATTTTTATCATTCTGCAATAATTTTCTTTTATTACAAATATAATGTTGTAATTTTTCCAATTATTTTTCAGAAATTAAAATTATTTTCTTCAATTTTCAATTATTTTATTACTTTGCAAATATTTTCTCGAATTTGTTATTATTTTCATTATTCTTCAATTAGTTTCCTAGATTTTTAAAATATTTTTCTCAAATTTTAATAATTTTCTTCACTTTTTAATTAATATTGTTATCATTTTGCAAAAAATTTCTTCAATTTCTAATTATTTATACTATTCCTCAATTAAACTCTTAAATTTTCAATTTTTTATGTCATTCTTCATTTTTTTTTTATTTTTCTAAAATTTCAATACTTTGTTAATTTTTAATTATTCTTTTTTTCAAATGCAATGATTTTTATAATTGTTATATTAGTTTGAACATTTGTTGAATAATTCCGAAAATTTCAATTATTTATCTCAAATTTCCATTATTTTCTTCAATAAATTTTCGATTACTTCTATTGTAATTATTTTCTTGAATTTTAAATTCTTGGAATCATTTTATAATAATGTACTTTCTTTTACTTCACAAATATATTCTGTATTATTTAAAATTATTTTTCTAATATTGCAATAAATATCTATAAATTTCAACTATTTTTATCATTTTTCAAAAATGTTTTTCAATGATTTTCATTATTTTTTCATTTTTCCCTTAATTTTAAAAATTTCATAAGGTATCAATTATTTTCTTTAATTTTTTCAAATAAAACTTCTTAAATTTTAATTATTTCCTTAAATATAAAAGTACATAACTTATCAAATTCGTTAATTTATTTATCAGTTACACTATTTTCATCGTTTTCCATAATCATTTTCCAAATAATTTTAAATATTAAAATACTTGTTTCATGCTCCATCAATTTTTATTAAATTTTTATTTATTGTTTTTATTTTTTAGTTGTATTTTTCAAGTATTTAAATGATGTTTTTCTATTTTTAATAGTTTTCCATTGTATCAAATAAATTCTGTAATTTTCTCAATTTTTCTCTTAAATTTCCATAATTAACTTTAATTTCCAATTATTTTTATCCTTTTTTAAGTAGCCTTGTTTATCTCAAACATATTCTGCGATTTTTACAATTATTTTTTACAAATTTTTTAATCTTCAATTATTTCTTTAATTTTACAATTAGTTTTTGTCATTTTCAATTATTTTTTAATAAATTCTCTAATTTTTTTTATTATTTATTTACAATTCCAATTATTTTTTCATTTTACAATTTTTATCATTCTGGAATTATTTTTTTTTTACAAATATATGTTGTAATTTTTTCAATTATTTATCACATTATTTTTTATTACTTTAGAAATATTTTCTCGAATTTTTCATAATTTTTATTATTCTTTATTTAATTTCCTAGATTTTAAACTATGTTTCTCGAATTTTAGTAATTTTCTTCAATTTTCAATTATTAATGCTACCAATTGCAATCAATTTCTACAATTTTTAATTTTTTTTTTTTTAATTTGTAATGATTTTCACAATTTTTTTATTATTTTAATAATTTGTTTATTAATTCCAAAAATTTACTCGAAATCAAATAAACTGTCAACTTTTGCGTTACAATAATAAATTACGCTAATTAAGAAACTCTTTAATTTAATTTTATTTTATTACTTCCCCCACCCCCTCCCTCCTCTCGCTGTCAATATTAAATGTGCAGATAGCAAAAATTTACAAGTCTCCGCCCCTGGAAAGCCCTTTAGTGAGTACGTCTGCTGGCATATTTTCTGTTTCCAAGTAACGAATGTCGATGTCTTTTTGGTGAATAAGCTCACGAATCAAATTTTAAATAATTGCGATGTGTTTAGTCCTTTCGTGAAAAACTGGATTTTTAGACATCTTCTCAGCACTTTGATTGTCACAGAATAGTTCTGTTGTTTCTGAATTCCCAGTTATTTCGTATAAAAGTCTTTGTAAATGAACAGCTTCCTTAGCGGTTTCGGATAACGCCATGTATTCTGCTTCAGCTGTAGACATAGCAACGGTTTTTTGTTTTCTAGATTTCCAACTAATTACTGCACCAGCAAAAGTAAAAACATAACCAGTATATGATCTTCTATCGTCAACATTTTTCTCCCCAATCAGCGTTCGAAAAACCAATTAAAGAATTTCCACTTCTTCTAAACGTAAGTCCTAAATTTTCAGTGTACTTTAAATAACGCAGTACCCTTTTTACTGCTTTCCAGTGTTCTTCTCCGTAATTTTCGTTAAATTGACTTAAAACACTCACGGCATGAGCTAAATCTGGACGAGTAAAAGTAGCTAGATACATTAATAATCCAATTGCTTGTCGATAGGGAATTTTTCATATTTTCTTATCTCTTCTTCAGTTTTTGGAGACATTTTTCTTGAGAGTTTTATAGCAGGGTTAATCGGTGTAGAGACTGGCTTACAATCTTCCATGTTGAACCTGTTTAGAATTTCTTGAATGTATTTCTTTTGTCTAATGTGAATTTTGTCTTTATTCAAATCTTGATTGAACTCGATACCAAGGCAGTAATGAATTTTACCTAAATCTTTCATTTCAAATGCTTTTGAAAGGGCTTGTTTAACTTCATTAATTTTTTCTTTGTCGTTTGTCATCAACGTAGATCACAATTAACGTACAGTGGTTTTCATCTTTGTAAATGTAAACACACTCATCAGAAGCAAGAGGTTTAAAGCCCAGTTCTTTCAATTTGTCATCTAACTTGGTATACCATTGACGTCCAGATTGTTTTAGTTCATAAATAGCTTTGCGCAATAAACATACCTTATTCTTAAATTCTTCTTCAATCTGTACATTGTTTTCAATCAAAATTCTTGTTAGTTCTTCTGGTAATTCCATAAAAATTTGTTCTTCGATTTCACCATTTAGATAAGCACTGACAAAATCTAATTGGTGCACTTCCATTTTTAATTCCGTTGCCAAGGCTATCGTAAAACGAATAGATTCTGGTCTACAAACAGGTGCAAAAGTTTCATGATAGTCGACATGAGCTTCCTGTGCAAAACCTTTGGCAACTATTCTTGCTTTTCGCCCTTTTATGAAACCATCAATGTTGAATTATGTCCGTAAAACCCATTTAGAACCGATGACTTTGTGATCTTTGGGACGATTTACTAAAATCCAGGTATTGTTTCTTGTTAAGGCTTAATATTCAGTAAGCATAGCATCTTTCCAATCGTTAGATTCGGTAGAACATAGTGCCTCTTTTGCTGTCTTTGGATCTAGAAGTTGCACCATTCCGGCAAATTCACTTGTATCGAAAAATTCTTCTTCGTCATCGCTGATACTGGCAAATTGATTATTTTCTTGATTTCTGTTGATATTTTCTTTGCTTGAATCAGGAATCGTGTGAAATTGTTTTTTGGGGCGACCTCTCATTCCTGTTTTAATTATTTTAGGACGACCTCTACCAATCTTGTTACTTGATGTTTTAGAGTCGATTGTAACATTTTTATCAATGGGTATTGTTTCTTCACTCGATTGTTGTTCAGCTTCTAAATTAGGAGCATCAACGTTTTCTTGATTAGCGTTGTTAGAATTTAAGATTAAATTGTTTCGATTTAAACAAGTTTGAATCTTTTTAATATTTTAATCATGTGTAAAAAATTGGTTTTTAATATCCGCTAATCTATTTTGTTTTAAAAGTATTTTTTCTTCGATTATAGAAATATTTTCCGTTGATGCATGGACAGTGTTTATAAATTTTACATCCCGACTTTTTCGAATTTTCTTCGCCTGAGGATCCACAGTCTGTAGGCCTTTGATTCTGTCGAATATCCTACAAAAATACACTCAATGGATCTTGAATCGAATTTTCCTTTTTTGGTTTTGTTAAGCATGTATGATTTGCATCCGAAAACTTGAAAATATTTTACTGTAGGTATTTTTCCAGTCCAAAGTTGATACGGAATTTCTCCATTTAGACTTCGAGATGGACATCTATTTCGAATATATGAGGCAGTTAAAATTGCTTCAGCCCAAAAACTTTCTGGGAGTCGGATTGGAGTAACATACACCTAGCCATTTCAACTAAAGTTCGATTATGACGTTCTGCTACGCCATTTTGTTCAGGTGTATACTCAACTGTAAATTGGTGTTGAATCCCTTCATCTTTAAATAAATTCGTATATCTTTCGCTGCAATATTCTTTGGCATTGTCGGACCTTACTATTTTAATACTCTTTTCGAGTTGTTTCTCGACTTTACTTTTAAATTCCTTGAATTTTTCGAAAATTTCGTCTTTGCTTTTTAAAAAATATATTTCACAAAATCTAGTCTTGTCATCTATGAAGGTTGCAAAATATTTAGAACCATTTAAGGAATGTACTCTCATTGGACCGCAGATATCAGTATGAATTAAATCTAAAACATGTGAACTTCAAGAGCCTTCTTTTGGAAAAGCAGTCTGAACTTGCTTACCTTGAATGCATATTTCACATGGGGGTAAATCTTCTTTGCCTTTTATGCCCATTCCATGAACTTTATTATGTTGAAAAAGAAATTTTAAGTCCTTTTGATTTAGATGTCCAAATTTTATATGCCAATCTTGAATGGTTCCTGGTTTCGTTTCTGCTACTGTAGCCTTTTCGGATACTTCGTTAATAAAATATAAATCCTCTTCGCGCTTAGCTGTAATTATTTCCATTCCGGTTTTTGGATTTATAATAATGGCTTCCTCTTTTCTAAAAATTACTACCAGATCATGATCTGTTATTTTTTAAACAGATAATAAATTTGAATGAAAATCGGGAATTAAAAGAGTATTTTCTAATTTGATTACTGTAGTTTTATTTACTTGTAATTATACGGTTCCGAGTCCTTCTAAGGTCGATGAATTTTCGTCTGCTAAACTCACACTGCTGACAGTTGATTGACTAATTTTCTCAAATTTCTTGCTGTCCGGACACATATGTGAGGTTGCACCAGAATCCAAACACCAACGATTTTCTCGAAGTTGTGCAGCCGTCATTGCAATTTCTTCTGCCTGTTTAAAAGACTCATCTTTATTTTGTTTTTTGAACCATCAGTCACGAGCGAAATGTCCTTTTTTGGAACAAATGTGACATATTATTTTCGTTTTGTTTTTTGTCTCTTCATTTTTAGAGAAAGATTTTGGATCGTTATGTTGATGTCCTTTATTTTTTTGAGTTTTTAATACCATCATAGCTTCAGATGTTTTATCATTTTTACTTTTTCTTCGAGAACTGAATTCTTCGAGCATTTTAATTTTTAGCGCTTTTGGCGTAGGAAGAGTTTCACGTGATTCTATAGCAATTCGAAAAGATTCGCATGAATCTGGTATGCTGTGTAGTAATAGTATAGTTACCAATTCTTCGTTTATTTGAATCTCCATGTCCTCCAACTTGTTAATTGTTACGAAGAAGTTTGCTAAATAATCATGCATATCACCAGATTCATTCATTTTTTGATGAATTAATTTTTTGAGTAGCATTGCTTTTTGCGCTGGTCCTTGTGATTCATATAGACATTTTGTAGTTTTGTCCATACATCTTTTGAGGTGTTGCATCCTTTAATGTGTTTTAAGTCACTTGGACTCATCATCAAAATTATATCGGACATAGCTTTTGAATGAGGAACATCCCACTAAGCGATATCTGCTTCATTTTCAGGTTTTGGTTTTGTACCGGAAACGTAACTTCAATAGTCGTTTCGAATCAAGAGTGCTTTTGCTTGGATTTTCCAAGTGTCGAAATTTTCTTTCGTTAATGTCTCTATTTTAACATTTGTATGACTCATTTCATTTATTTAATTGGAACGATCTTAAAAACATTCACAGAATAAACCAATTTTTAATTTTTACAAAACTGAACCTTGAAAATAAGAAATGTTATTGTATCTTATAAACGATATAAACATTCACAAAATTTCTGGGCACAATTTCTACAGTTCTCATTGACGTGTTTCCCATATCCTGTTGTATTGAGAAAACGAGACACAATTTATATAATTTATTTAGTTTATAAAACACATTTATTTATTAACAGATTCTTGTTATGAGAGATAAGATTAAAACAAATGACTTGCGTGATTAAAGTTTAGTTAATTAGATGTTATTATTTTTGATTATATGTGTAAGTGTTGCTACAATTGTTATTTTAATTTTCAATACCCTACAATTTTTCCCATTTTTAATTGTTATCTTAAAATTTTATAATTATTCTTTGGTTTTTTAAATTATTTTGTTCGGTTGTGTACTAATCTAGCCATTTTTTCAATTTTGTTTTCAATTGTCAATTATTTTTGTCATTTTGTAATTTTATTTTTCAATAATCAATTATTTTTTCAAATCATCATTGAATCTTAAATTTTCAATTTATTTCTTAAATTTTTTATTATTTTCTTTAATTTTAATTTTTTTTTTCGATTTTCAATCCAATTTTCAATTTGAAATTATTTGCAATAGTTATGCCTATAATTTTCCAACTATAATAATTGAAATACAACAATTTAGAAATTAGCTGTTCGGATAATATATAATGTATCGGATAATTCTGAGCTTGGAAATCCGAGTTCGAATCTTCAGCTCGACAATTTTTAAAGTAGTATGTTAATGAATTAAGGGCATGTAATGGAGAATGACGTCACTGGTATAGGCAAAATTTGTCCGTAAACTTTCTCTTAAAATAATAAATATTTTGACACCAAACTTTGTGGATTTACTTAAATGATCATTAAGAAGGTCTCTCTGACCCAAGTTTGTTTAATTTTTGCCTTACAGTTAATTTTTTAAAAAATTAGCTGATTTTCGGAAAATTGAAAAAATTAATTTTAAGGCAAAATTTGAACAAATTTAGGTCAAATATCTTCCTAATGATATTCTAATCTATTCAATTAATTATTACAATCAGCAAAATAGGCCTAAAATTAAACACTTATTTACATTCAAAAAACAAAATGCTATAAAAACATAACCTATGTGACAGACAAATTTTTCTTTAAAAAAATCTCCCTTATGCATAAACAAATAGAAAATAAAGGATTTTATCACTACTTAACTTCAAAAGAAGATTTTAATACGTAATAAATTTTCTTTTACCTTTAAAAATCGTTGCTTTACGAAGAGGAAACATCAATATCGTCCATATCCCCATTTTCTCTTTGGCAGGCAGACTCGAGATGTTTATTTAAATAGGATTTGAGTGCGAAGGACTTACGACATCTGGGGCACTCGTAATTTTTATCAGCTGAATGCGTTTGCATATGAGCTCTAAGATTGGACCTGTCTGCAAAAGCTTTGCCGCAGTGAGCGCAACCATAAGGTTTTTCTCCTGTGTGGCTTCGCAGATGACCTTGAAGTAGCCAAGGTCTCGAGAACATTTTTCCACAAACTCCACAGCTGTGAGTTAATTTGTGAGTCAAAACATGCATTGCTAATGCTGGCATACTGACGTAAGCTTTCCCACAATAGATGCACTTTTTGGCTGATTGTGAATCTATACTTCGATGTGTTTGCTTGTGTCGTGATAAATTTGAAGAAGTCGCGTACTGTTTACCTAAAAATATATAATTCGATTGGAATTTAATTTCGCTTTGGAACAGCTTTTCATAATTATTTTATAATTCTGCTGTAGTTTTTAGCCTAACGCACAATGAATCGTACGCTAATCCTTAATCGTAATAATGAGAGGAAGCAGGACAGAGATATGTCTGTCCTACTTCCTCTCACTCTTACGATTAATGGCCTGTTTACACCTTCGAAACTTTTTTTTTTTGCATGAGAGTAAAGAGGACAGATACACAGTCTGTCCTCTTCCCTCCAATGGGAAAATTTTTTTTTTTTCGAAGGTGTAAACAGGCCATAAGGATTAGCGATTATGATTCATTGTGCGTTAGGCCTTTTTTAATATTGAAATACTTATGGCCTGTTTACAACTTCGAAAAAAAAAAATTTTCACATTAGAGGGAAGAGGACAGACTGTGTATCTGTCCTCTTTACTCTCATGCAAAAATAATTTTTTTTCGAAGGTGTAAATAGGCCATTAACCTCACATTATTAACGCAAGAGGAACATATATATAATAAAGCGAATAAAGCTAATACGGGTATTATATTTAATATATATGTCTTCTTATTATTAAAATTGCTCAAAGTTGGCCCAATAATCAGGCCGAGTTTCTACAACATGAACTTAGCTCCGTATATGTATATCGATTCACACATATCGATTGTGTGAATCGATATACATATACTGAGCTAAGTTCATATTGTATAAACTCGGTCTGAATATTAGGCCAACTTTGAGCAATTTTTATATGGAAAATTTGTTATATTTATAATATGACACAAATGTGATTTTAATACAAAGTTAATATAAAGTTAGCAACGATCACTTGGTTTTATTGCAATGGGACTATGTATTTTTATACAGTATGTGCACAGATTTATGCTAAAAATGCAAGAATAAGGTTATGTGATTAAAGTAAAATGCTTTTTCATGCAATAATAGCAGTAGATTTTTCTCAGTGTACTGGTAGGTAACTAGGTACGGCTCAAAATAAGTGAAATGGACTACTTAAGAAATTTTTGTTTCCAATTTCCAAGAGATATATAAACACATTTTCTAGAATATTTTTCAAAAATTTTATTTATTTTGTAAATAAGCGGGATTTAACTTTTGGGTAATGAATTTGTCTTTTAATATCATTACTCGGGAATGGATAAATATAACTAAGCTTTTTTTTCAAATGACTATTGGGAAAATCGACCAAATTTTGTGAAAAATGTTTACTTATTGGGAAAAATATTCTTTGGGAATAAAATGGATTCGGAAAAGTGTCTACCAATCAAAACAATGTCAAAATCAACTCACCGCATTCGCAGCAAATATATCTGCCAGTCTTGGAAAATTCGTGACTCTCAATAGGTTCAACTTCAACGGCATCTTTCGGCTGTGGAGGTACCTTTTTATTCTTTGATCTTCCGTCAGCCACAAGAAGCGTATCGTACGTGTAAGCCGCGGCCTTGACCTCAGACTGTTCCGTGATAGTTTGAACTTCCTTATCCCTCTGACTTGGTTGCGAATTGGGATTATTGTTCTCAATATCGCTACTGCACTCAGAAGTTGGAGGAGTCAATGGCGGAACTGTCTCGATGGTTTGTTGGCTGATAATAGACGTCGGCACAGACGGCGCACTATAGGTGAACAAAATTTCCTGGACAGGTGAGAGAGGGATGAAAACACCACCAGGCGTTTGCTGAATAATCGTGGCATTAGTAGCCGTAGGCTCGTAAATTATACCCGTCTGATGATGCTGATAGATGCCGCTGTTGCCCAGATCACTGGCAAGAATTGTATTCACCTAAAGGGATTCAGTGTTAGTGAATGAAAATTATTTGATTGGAATTTTAGAAATATGACAAGTCTCTTCATTATCTAGGCGCCAAGATGTATTAAGGGTGTGAGGAGGGGGAAATTTTGAGGTTAATAAAAATCCTTCTGCACCCAACGTTCTCACAATCGTTTATCCCGGCAATGAATTCGAAATCGTCATGGCTTTGTGCAACGCCGGCAGCACGGAGGTGTTTATTTTATTTTAATTATTTAGTCATTTTGTGTTTTTTTTACAGTTGATTAGTGTAATTTTGTTGCTAATTATTTATTTTCATTATTTTAATCAATGTGGCGCTTTTTTTAAAATATGTGGTTATGTCGAAGTAAGAGAGGACGATGCGGTTTATTTTCTAAAAGAAAATTAAAAGAACGCCGAAACGACAAGTTTTACATTTGTTTAAATTTCGAAAATAATGGACAGTTGGAAACAAAATTCGAAAAATAGCTACATAATTGCACAATTAAGAATAATAGTTTAAAAAAGTAAACAATAAATAGTCAATTTAAACAAAATAGTTGAAAAATTATAGGAATAACTGTTGGTAATAATTGCAAATTGAACAACTGGATTGAACATCAAAAAAAAATAATTTAAATTGAAGAAAATAATAAAAAATTGAGGAATTAAATTGAAAATTTAAGAATTAAGTTAAACTTTTAAAAAATAATTGATAATTGAAAAAAAAAATGACAAAATGACGAAAATAATTGACAATTGGAAACAAAATTCAAAAAATGGACAGATTAATGCACAACCGAACAAAATAATTTAAAAAATCAAAGAATAATTATAAAATTTTAAGATAATAATTGAAAATTGCAAAAAATAATTAATGATTGAAGGAAATAGTTGAAAAATAACGAGAATAATTGAAAACTTGAAGAAAATATGTGTAAATGACAAATAATTGTCAATTGAAAACAAAATTCGTAAAATGACTAGATTAATAAACAACTAAAAAAAAAATAATTGAAAAAATTAAACAAGAAAAACTAAATTTAAAGAAAATAATTGCAAATTAAAAATTGAAGAAAATTATAGGAGTGATGCTTGGAAATAATTGCACATTTAATAACTGGATTCAAAATCGAAAAAATAATTACAATAAAAAAAAATAATTGTAAATTGAAGAAAGCTATTAAAGATTGTAAAATGGCATTGAAATTTAAAGAATATACTTAATAATTGAAAAAAGACTAGAATTAATGAACATAGAAGAAAACAATTGAAAACTGAAGAATGAAAATAAAAATTGAAACATGGAAATAAAAATTAAAGAAAAAAAGCGATAATTTTTTAATATTAAAGAAATTAATTGAAAATTGAAAAGTAGAATTTTAATTTGAATAAAATAACTTACAATTGGAGAGAATAGTCCTAGAATTGAATAATTTAATTGAAATTTTATAACAATTTTTATGAGTGGAAAAAAATTGAAAAAATCCGAGAAATATTGAATATTGATGAATTAATTAAAAATCCATAAAAATAAGTGAAAAGAAAAGAAAATAATTAGAAAATAAAGAAATAAATTGAAAATTAAAGAATTAAATGGAAATTTGAAGAAAATAATTGACAATTAAAAGAAAAATTACAATATAACAAAAATAATTAAATATTGACGAAAATAATTAACTTTTATAAAAATCGTTAACAATCAAAAAATAGTTAGAATAATCGGCATTCGAACAAAATTTTTTTAAGTTAATGAATAATCTTGAAATTAAAGGAGAATAATAAAGAGTTAATTGAAAACTGATGAAAATTATGGAAAAAATTGTAGAAAATAAATGAAAATTGAAGAATTGTATTGAAATTTTAAGAAAACAATTGATAATTGAAGAAAAAAATTGAAAATTAAAGTAATAAATTGAAGATTAAAGAATTAAATTGGAATTTTAAGAAAATAGTTGATAACAATTGAAAGAAAAATTACAAAATTACAAAACGACTAAATTAATTAAATATTAAAGCAGGGACTGACACGAAAACCGAATTCTGTTTCTGTTTTGAATTGTTGTGACGAAACAAAAATGTACAATCAATATTGTTTTGTATTGAGCCTGAAACGAAAAGGCTCTGAATTACGTTTTCGTCTCATGCCCGAAACGAAAATCAACTCCGAATTTCGTTTCAGTCTCATGCCCGAAACGAAAAGACTCTGAATTTCGTTTTCGTCTCCTGCAAGAAAAGAATTGTGTTTAAAATTGTTTTTGTGAAATTTAGAGCCTTTTTTATGAGAAACGAAAACGGAATTCGGAGCGGATTTTCGTTTCGGGCATGAAACGAAAACAAAATTCGAAGTCTTTTCGTTTCGGGCATGAGACGAAAACGTAATTCAGAGCCTTTTCGTTTCAGGTTCAACACAAAACAAAATTAAATTGACATTTTGTTTCAGTTTTTCAAAACCGAAACGAAACAAAAATAAAATATATTTTGTTTCGGTTTTCGTGTCAGTCCCTGTATTAAAGAAAGTAATTAAGAAATGATTGAATAAAATTTAGATAATTAAAGCCTTAACCAATAAAAATTTGAATGAGTTGTTATTTGCATCAAACAAAGTTTAGATTAGAAGATGCAGTGATTTATTGATATAATGATAAAATAAAGATTAGTTTGATTAAAATAAGTATAAATTAAAAATTTTATTAATCACATGAAATTGAAATTTAGTTGAAACTTTAATTAATTAAAACTTAAATATATCGATGATTAACTATTAATTTAGATTTCCATTAGTAAATAATTATTTCAAATTGCAAATTACTTAATTTCCAATAGGTAATCTAAATATCAATCAATTTAAACTTCTTCTCATGAACATTTTAAGTAATTTTTGTATTAATAGAATTAAATTTTAATTCATTAACATTTTAATGTATCGAAATTGCAGTTCAATATTTTAGAGTAAACTATATTTTTTATTAATCTTATTTTCTGTAAATGCAGTTAAATTGATTCTCATCAAAATAGACTCTAATTTTAACTGGTCTCTTTTATCTCATTTTTAATTAGGAATTAAATAAGTTTAATAATAATTTACTCATGCAATAAAGAAGAAGCATTTTGAGATTTAGAATACAATATTTATTTAAAGAAATTTGATTAAGAAGTTTTGTTTTAGTAAAAATAACGGAAGTTTTGAAACAAAAAAAATTTTTCATCATTAAGAAATGAAAAAATTATTTTAGAAAGGTTTTTAAGACACTTATAAAATATTTAAAAATGGTGCTTGCTTTCTTTTCAGTGATATAATAATTAATAATATTTCCTTATTTATTACTATTATTATTATTATTATACTATTACTTTTTATTCTACTTTTATTATAAAGGGCAATTAATAATTAAATATCAGATACATAAAATAAAAACTCATGTGACGTCTAATTAATTTAAAAATATCCTTTTTTCAAACATATAACTAATTTAAAACAAAAAAATATCCAAGTGCCAAACTTCAGGTGTGGACAGAATAAAAGAATGAATTAAAAAATGAATTAATCTTGTGAATTATTATTAATAGATTATTTATCCATGTAAATTGAAATTCATCGTAGGCCTGTTTATAATTAAATATTTGTTCTTAGGTATATGTCAATTGGAAAACGATTGTTGTGTGGAAAAGAATGCGTGAGCCTGTTATTTATATTTATTTTATTTCTTGTCTTGATTTTTGTGATTTTAATTTTTGGCTAAATATAATTTTATTTATTGACGATCAATTACTGCCTTTATTTTAATTGTGTTCTTTTGGAATTTAATGTTAATTTTAATGAGCGATTTTGAAGATTTTATAGCAGGGTAAATTCGGCCAAAATGACTAATTGGATAAATTGGCAATTGTTAATAACTTAGCCAAAAATAAATATTAAAAATAATTGTTTCTATTAATGAAGTATATCAAAGTAAAGATGATTTCTATAAAGTTTCACGTTTATCAGTTTATTATTAAAGAATTATGAAAATAATGCTTTCCAACCATAATTTTTTCAATTTTAAATTTCAGAAAATATATACTTCTACCTCACAAAAGTGTATAATTTTTTTTTAAATTAATCCTTAAACATTTATCTTTCTAAACACTTTGATTTAATTTATAAAAATGAGTTCTAAAATTAAAATAATTAGTTTAACTACATTGCGTGTTTTAACAGATTAATTATATTAATTATTGCATTTATATTAATAATAATTATAATAATTGTGCGTGGAAGAATAATTTTTGATATATTTTTAAAACATGATTTTAAATAAGCGCGGAATGAATCAAACGAAGTGCACATGCGCAGAAAAAATACGTATGATTGCGAGATTTACGTGAGTCACGTGATTAAAAAGAGTCATGGCGGATTAACCTGTCACATTTGGCATTGAATATCAAATTTTAGGTTTTCTTTCTAAAACTCACGCTATTTTGAAGCAAGCAGGTATTTTTGTAATTTATTACAGTGTTTAATTTACTTTTGCAAGTTATTTTATAATTGTAGAAGCTTTATATATTTGTTATAGATTTTATTTCCATTTTTTGTCGGACTGCTTTGGATTGAAACTTTAGTTTTACGGTAAAAAGATTATATTTTTGTATTCAAAGCTAGATATTTTTTTAATATTAAATTTTATTAATTAATTTATTAATAATTTATTAATAATTTATTAATATTTAATATTAAGATGATTGATTGTAGAAAACACATAAATTTTTTTTTACTTTTATTCATATTTTTCCACATTTTTTAGTAAACCAGTGTGACGTCAATCGTCAATAAGGTTTGGTCATTTTGTCAAGAAGGTTAGGCACAAAACCCAAATTGACATTAAAATGCATGGGATTATTATTACAAAACGGTTTTACGATTAATTTATTGTAAAATTGAATAAATTATTGCAATTAAAAGGTAGAATATGTTTTTTTGCGTCTTTGTAATATACTTATGTTTCTTATCAATTATTTAATTTGCACTCAACATGTAAATAACCAATTACAATGACAGAACTTTCTAACCTATTTTCAATCTTTCACTATTTTTTTTGGCATTTAAAAATAAAGCAAATAACTGATAATATGTATGAATAAATTTTAGAAAATTAATAAAATATGTTCTATTTCTCACCCTTAATAATTCTAACCGTATTTTATTGTATTATTAAAATCACTTTTTTTAAAACTCCCATTTGGGTTCCAATTTGCGTTTTGAGCCCAACCTTCTTGCCAAATGACAAAACTTAACGGACTTGCGACGTCACACTTTTTTGCTCTAGGCGAATTTTGACATCAATATTTAAATAATTATTTTTTCTGAAATAAGTACTTAAAATAACTACCTTATTATATTCTTAAAAGTTATTCTCTAAATATGTGATAGTTTATATTCTTCAAAAACTATAATTAAATACTTTTTTGTTTGCTCTAAACTTTACTACAGACATTCCGGCCGACTCTCTTCTAAAAGTTCTCATTCGTTACACACCTGATAAACCGGCTGCTCAGCCGGCTGATAAACCGTCATCTCCTGGACGTCCGTTGAGGGAGATTCCGTGACATTTTGTGGACCAATCGCGACACTTGGCTGCGGTAATGGAGGCAGGGATCTCGACAACTCAAGAAGATCATGAGCTGCTTCCGTTTCCGCCGCGGATCTGTCCCTGAACAGTGGAATTTCCGCATTCTGATAATCTTTCGAGATGATGACTGATCTGGGTGACTCGAAACTTGACCGGAAACGCTCGGGATTCTTGTAAGGCGAGAGAACTTCCAGTCGGGTGCTGTCGACTGGAGAAGATGGCCTGAATCTGACATCGGAGGGTTTCGATGATGTCGCTGATTCTGGCCTAAGTGTGGATTCCTTCTCCTGGACCGCGGAGAAAGAGTCGGCAAGAATTTCTCTGGATTCTCTCTGGAGAGAGACTTCCTTGGATTCCCTTTGAACTCTTTTTGGAGAGGAGGATGCTCGAAATTCGGCGGGTTGCAGAACATTTCCGGTGCAGGAAATGACGGTTGGTGTTGCTGTGGTGACTGCTGGAGGATTGCACTGGTCTATCACCCCCTCAATGACATCCTGAACCCTGTGGAAGAAATGCTTGGGAGATTTTTCCAACTCTGAAGGTTGATCGGATGCATTTTCCGTTTTATCTTGACCCCTTTGGCGACGTCTCTTTGGGGACTTCTCCACTCCGGTTTCTGTACATTGGTCGATTGCGTTTTCTATCACGTCCTGCACTCTTTGAAGCAGAACCGAGGGCGGCCTTTCTATCGACGACGAGAGATCCTCCTTTTCCCCTGTTAATCGCAAATCTGAAAATCCAAATGAATGATGAGAAACAGTTTTAAAATAAATTATACGTTTTATGTATGTTTATATTATATATTTACACTACTGGACAAAATTGTGGGACCATTTAGAAAAATAGGATTTAAAACATGACGGTTTTAAAATGTTGATAACTTTGTCAGATATTAGCGAATTGGATTTTTTCATGGACCGTTGGGAAGCTTATAAAATTTGCTGTGAAATGATCCTATTTTAAGGTATTTCTCCGGCGGCAAGTCACCTTAAAAATTTTTGTGTTATTTCATTAGATTCAGTTCTATATCTATAGTCCACGGACAAAAAAATATTTCTGGATTGGCTGTCCTCTCCTTACTATAGTAACGCCCCTTACGCACACAATAAAGAAAATTATACATTTGCTAGCACTAAACTAGCATACATCAGGGATGCCAACGCATAAAAGCCAACGACCAATCAGAGATGATCGCGGCGCAAGCAGAGATGCCAACGACCGTCACCAAACGCATCTGCGCATGTCTGTGGAAAATCGTTTGATTGGTCGAAGGAAGCGGGAAGATTTAAAATAGCTTTATTAAATGTGTTTTAAATCTTCCCGCTTCCTTCGACCAATCAAACGATTTTCCACAGACATGCGCAGATGCGTTTGGTGACGGTCGTTGGCATCTCTGGGCGCAAGCGTAGATACGTGCGTTTTGTGACAGTCGTTTGGCATCCCTGAATAGAAACCTAACCTTCTTATATGTCCTATGTCTATTGCGCAGCTTTGTTGTTATTTTTGTCATAATAAATAATGATGAAAATGTTTCTTTTGACAAAACGGCGAAGCTAGTTATTCTAAAACTTTTACATAAAAATCTAATTGATTCTGAGAATAATATGTTAGTTTTATAAAAAATTTGTAAGAAAAGTTCCAAAGATATTAAATAAAATGTGGGCTGCGCAAAGTTTTCATGCATGTTTTCAATGTTAAATAGACAATTTAAAACATTAATAATATAAAAACGGTGAAGCTAGTTCAATTAAAACTTTGCAAGTAAATAAATAATATCTTACTTAACTTATTTCTAAAATTTCAAGAAACTCCTAAGAAAACAATTTTGCCGGTGAAATACCTTAAATCTTTTTAGATTAATAGAAACGGAGATTCAATGTGACAAAGACAGGTGAATTTTTCGTTTTTTGTGAATTTGCATTGTCTACGTTTGGTGGACTGCATACTGCATTTTTTAGAAAAGTAATAGATTATTTTAATGTGACGTCACTAGTCAAGAAGGTTAGGTCATTTTGTCAAGAAGGTTAGGCTCGGACACAAATTTACGTTATAATGGGATTTTTAATAAAAAGTGAGTTTTATGACAATTCAATAAAAAAACTTTTAGAATTATTAAAGGGAAAAGATAAAACGTTTTTTTACGTTTTTGTAGTATAATCATACTTCTTATCGGTTTATATTATATTAGAAATCCTTTTATAGCTCAATGTAAATTTGGGTCTGCGCCTAACCTTCCTGACAAAATGACCTAACCTTCTTGACTAGTCACGCATTAAATATTTTAACGTCACATTAAAATACTCTATTGGAAAAATGTGAAATTAAGCGAAATTAAACCTTGAACTATTAGCTTTAAAATAATCCAAAGAAAATTAAAATATCTTGACTGATTCAAAAGTTATAAGTATATTGTTATGTTTTTCAGTGATAAGGTATAAAATTTTTGATCCCAATGAATTTATTATTTTACAGAATTATAAACCGATAAAAAAGACAGGGATTTGCAAAAACATTTGGGAATTTGTAAAAACTAAATAATAATTTGAAGTTGATTTAATTAATTGTACAATGAAAAAAATGATTACAATAAAGTAAAAGGAGAAAAAGAAATTGAAGAGAAGAAATCAATAAGCAACTAAGAAATGAAGGAATAAAACCAAAAATTTAGAAAAGTTACTCGACAGTGACAAAATAAGAAAAGCTGTAACAAATAAGAAATAACTATAAATTGGTAAAAATTACAAGAAATGATTGAAAATATTTAGGAAACTATATAAAATCACAAGAATCTGTAAGAATAACTAAATTAGAAAAAATAACTAGAAAAAGAAAATATATATAGAAATGAAAAAATATTTTGACCTCAGAGAAAAAAAACTAGTAATAGAAAGAAATGCAAAAAAGTAAAAACAAACTAGACTGGCTTGATTATAAATAATTAGAAAATCAAAAAAATTACTACAAAGTAAAAAAGTAATTTAAAGTTGGTTAAAAAATTTTTGAGTTACCAGAAAAAAAGAAAAACTTAAAATTGCTTAAAGATAATTAGAAAAAAGAGAAAAGGAGAAACATTGTTCTAACGCGATAGAAGAAATAAAAACTTCCAACTGAAAAAGAATGACCAAAAAATCAAAAGGGAATGACAAATTTTTTAAATTTTGTAAGTTGAAGAGAAATATTAAAAATTGAAAACAAAACTAGAAGTTGAAGAAAAAAATATTGATGAATAAAAAATCATCCATAGTTTCAAGAAATAACCAGAGCGTCTAAAAAATAACTAACTGACTTTCGTCAGAAAATATTAAAGCGGTTTAAAAAATAATTAGAAAATATGGAAAATATAATAATATTTAGAAGTTGATTAAAAATAACTAGAAACAAAAGAAATATTAATATAAACTAAAAAAAGAATAACGAATTTAAAAACCAAATCTACAAAATTAACTAAAATTTAAAAAATAACTAGAGGATGAAGAAAAATAGTGTTAAAAATATTTTTTTGAATTTTACGGAACTTTTATCCTCTAGTAAAATAGTTTAGTTTATTTCGACTAAGTTTTTATAACATTCAAAAAAACTTTCACCTTATTTCGTTGATTTTGTCTATTTCTTTCATTATTGTAAAATGTTTTAATAAATTTTTTAAAGGCTTTCTTATTTTCTATATTTATTTTTTTTGCACTTATTGCATTTTTTTATTGTTGCATACTGAAAATTTCTTTTTGTATTATTTTTTCGTAGGTCAAGTATCGCATGGTTAGTTGAATTTCTTTTCAAGATTTACAAATTTTTTTTTATATTTTATATTTCAAGATTTTGCGTTCTTTTAAAGTTCTTTAAATATCTTTATTTTTACTTTCATCGCATTTGTTTAATAACGTTATCATTCTTTTAAAAATTCGTTCATATTTATATGTATATGTTAGTTTTTTTAAGTTTTTATCTTTCCTCAGTTTTTATGAGATTTTTCCTGATTTTATTAATTTTGCTTTCATTCATAGTATTTTAAGTATTTTTTTTAATTTTCCAATTTTTCTCATTCTTAAATTTAAGTGTTTTTTTTATTTTTCCATAAATTTTCTAATATTTTAAGATTTTCCTTTCTTTTATAGCACATATCATATCTGTTTCTTATATATTCTTTATTTAAAAAAAAATTTCTTATTTTTAAAGAATAATTAGGAACATTTTAGAGAACAGTTATTTACGTCTATTTCATAGTTTGTTAGATTCTTTATAAAGGTTTTCTCTTTTTATACGTTTTTCTCTTCTTTTTTAAATCAATTCTTTTTGGGGGATTTTTTTTTTAATTTTACTATTTTTTTCTTAGATATTTGCAAAATTTCTTGACCATTCATCAATTTAGATTTTTAGAATGTTTTCTTGCACTTTGTAAATTTTTGTAAATTTAGAATTTCTTTAACTTTTTTTTATTTTTTAACAATCTTTCATTTCTTTTCTAACCTCTTTATTTATCTTTCAATATTATTTCATTTTATTTGTAATTTCTCTCAATTTTTAACAGTAACCCCAATTTTCTTATTTTTACATCCATTCAAAAAATATTCATTAAAATTTTATTATACTTTTTCAGAATTTCTCGAACTTTTAAAAACATTTTCCCTTTTATTTTTCTTACAGAATCTTTTTTACCCAATTTTTCTTCCTTTTCGCAAAATAAACCCTTGTAATTCTTTTTAGGTTTTATTTTTGCTCAATTTTTATTAGATTTTCCCTGGTTTGATTAATTTTCTTTTATTCATAATATTAGTATTTGTTTTTAATTTTTCCATTTTTCTCATTCTTAAATTTAAGTTTTCTTTTTAGATTTTTCTGTAAATTTTATAATATTTCAAAATTTCTCTTTCTTTTATAGCTCATTTAATATCTTTTTCTTATTTCCTCTTTTTTTTAAATTTTTAAACTAATAATTAGGAACATTTTAGAAAATACTTATTTACGCCTTTTTCATAGTTTGTTAGATTCTTTATAAAGATTTTCTCTTTTTTATACGTTTTTCTCTTCTTTTTTAAATTAATTACTTTGGGGGGGAGGTATTTAATTTTACTATTTTTTCTTACATTATTACAAGGTTTCTTGACCATTCTTCAATTTAGATTTTTAGAATGTTTTCTTGCACTTTGTAAATTTTGTAAATTTAGAATTTCTTTAACTTTTTTTTATTTTTTAACAATTTTTCATTTCTCTTCTAATCCCTTGATTTATCTTTCAATATTATTTTTTTATTTTAAAATTCTCTCAGTTTCTAACAGTCTGTCCAATTTTCTTATTTTTACATTCATTCAAAAAATATTCTTTTAAATTTTATTATACTCTTTCTTACTTTACTTTTAAAAAAATTTTCCCTTTTATTTACTTACTAAATCTTTTTTATCCTAATTTTTCTTCCTTATCGCAAAATAACCCTTGTAATTATTTTTAAGTTTTTATTTTTGCTCAGTTTTTATTAGATTTCCCCTGCTTTTATTAATTTTTCTTTCATTCATACTATTTTAAGTATTTTTTTTTAATTTTCCTATTTTTCTCATTCTTAAATTTAAGTTTTCTTTTTAGATTTTTCCATAAATTTTATAATATTTTAAGATTTCCCTTTTTTTAAATAGCTCTTTTCATATCTTTTTCTTATTTCCTCTTTTTTTTAGTTTTTTTTAACTAATAATTAGGAACATTTTAGAGAATACTTATTTACGTCTTTTCATAGTTTGTTAGATTCTTTAAAAAGATTTTCTTTTTTTTATATGTTTTTCTCTTCTTGTTTAAATCAATTCTTTTTTGGGAGAGGTGGGGGGGGGGGGAGTTATTAATTTTATTATTTCTTCTTAGATTATTGCAGGGTTTGTTGACCATTCTTCAATTTCGATTTTTATGTTTTCCTACACTTTGTGAATTTTTTAAATTTATAATCTCTTCAACTTTTTTTATTTTTTAACAATTTTTCTATTTCTTTTCTAACCTCTTTATTTATCTTTAAAAATTATTTTATTTTAAAATTATCTCAATTTTTAACAGTGTGCCAAATTTTCTTATTTTTACACCCATTCAAAAAATATTCTTTAAAATTTTATTATACTCTTTCTTAATTTACTTTCTAAAACATTTTCCCTTTTATTTAATCTCTTAATTCTTTTTTACCCTAATTTTTTTTTCCTTATCGCAAAATAACCCTTGTAAAACGTCAGTGAAAGAAAATTCCTTTGGTCAGAGAATTTTAAAAACAAACTTGTGGTGGGCGTCCTCAATTTGTTCCAAATATCAATACATCTTCTCAACGTGAAATTGAATTTATCGAAAGAGTCGAAAAAAAAGTGAAAACCTGTTGCGGGATGGATTAAAAAAAAAAAAAAAATTTTCTTGTAATGAAAATAATTTTTGTAAGCGGAGCGTTGGCAAGCTAGTTGAGAATTAAGCCCAGTTCAGAGGTATAGCCTTCACGACTGCGGCATCGATTTTTCAGTAGCCCCTCGCCGTAAAGTTTTCAAATGAAATTTCGAACGACTCGAGCAACTTCCGTGTCTGCCTTCGCAACGGAAATGGGGCAAAATATTCAATAGTTGTTTATCACGAACTGAGATACAGAGGGATAACAATGATTCATAAGACACGTGTATAATTGTGAATAATAATCAAATTAATACCAAGTATTTTCAAATTTATAATAGAAAATAGTGTCTCAAAGTGTGAAATACATTTGTCTGATCTTATCCAATCTGTTTTGTCAAATTATCAACAATTAGGAAAATCTTTTTTTTTTAAATTACAGAAATCGTGTAAATTAAAAACATCACTTTTCTTGTATTTTAATTTTTATGTATAGAAAAGAATTTTTTTTTGAAACTTTTTCTTGAAAGCACTGCTTGAGAAGATAAAAGTATATTTAAGGCAGAATCTAAAATAAGAAGTTAATAAATTTTACTTTTATATATAACAAGTTAACTTTTTTATTTATGGTAAAAGTAATTAAAGTTGGATTTTTCTTTGACGTCTGTTTAAATTTTCGATAAAAAATTTATTGAAAACGAAGTCAACGTGCTACTTTTCTTCAAATTACGAATGTTTGAAAGGGTATAAGTTTGTGGAATAAAAAATTAGATGTATTCTTTACGTAAACTCGTTTCTTTTATAGATTAAGAAGTCAAGTTTGTGTAATATATATATTCAATCTGATTTAATTAGAAAGTTATAATTTTTTAATTTTAATAAGAAGAAAAACTGCTTAAAGGTTTTTCTAATTTTGAAGATTGAATTTTAAATTACGTAAATTCATTTGATATTTGATTATTTAGGAATTTTAGGTGAAAATCAATCAAGCGAGGATCAAAGTCAGCCAATCAAAGATAAAAACAGGAAAACAAGAAATAATTGAGATTCTTTTGGGAAATTGGATGACAAACATTTTATCTCCCTCTTTGACAATTTTCGAGGTGTCAAGTTGTTATAACTGATGTAGGGAAGGAAAACATGTCAGATTTACCAACCAGATTAGGGGATCCGTTAGTCGTGTAAACAAAACGTGATCTTTAATAATGTACGATATATATTCTTTTCATATCCCTAATTTTTTTCCCCCCAAGGGCCATTTTTCCATAAAAGTTAATTTGAAAAATTGACTTGCTTTTACTTCCGATTGATCAAACAATTCAGGACAAAATGCCTGATACAACACAATCGATAGTTTCTTTTAAATAAAGAAGTTAGTAGCTTGATAGCATTAATTTTGTGATCCTTAATTAATCTTTCCTGGATTGAATTTTCCATTTTTATTATACTTATTTTATAGTTTTAATTATTTTTACATCTACTTTTTATCGAAACTTGAGAAAAGATTTTTTATTTTTTATGGAAATTTCATTAAACGAAGAGAAAGAAAAACAGTAAAAAAAATGGTAGAGAGTAATAAGTGTAAAAAGTAGAAAGTGTAACAAATAAAAACTATATAAGAAAGAGAAAAGAAAATCTAAGAAGCAAAAATAGTAACATTCAACCAAACTTTAAAAAATAAATACTTTTACGATATTGAAGAAAAATATGAATAAAAAACTTAATAATGAATTTGATTATTTGTTTATTTGTAAATGAAGGAGTTCAAAACACAATTTATAAGTAATTCAATTGATTAAAAATATTTAAAATTTTGAACTGTGAAAAAATTAAAAATACAAAAAACAGGTGATAAAATTGGAATTTTTAAAAATTCGGTAATTTTTAATGCTTATAGAAGAAATGTGAAATACTTTTTTTTTTATGAAGAGAGTCTAAATAAATATGTGAGTGTCATATGATAAGCTATATAGTCTAAGCTTACAAGTGCTTCGCTACGCAACCAGACGAAATGTTACGTAAGGTTCGGGACGACGAGTAATCCGTGAGGGGTGCAATAATTTAAAGTATACTGCGTTTTATACAGAAGAATATTTTTATCAAACTAGTAGCAAATCAATAATTCACTTTTTTCTACAAGTCAACTGAATAATTGCCAGTTAATTAAATATTATTTAAATTTTGTTTAACAAGTTAGGTACAAATTTTGGGTCGCATGATTAAGTTCTAAAATTAATTATTTAGAATTTTCATGAGGTAGAATTATTTCATGAGGTAGAATTTTCTTGTAGCCGAAATTTCACATTTTTGAATTTATTTTCAATCGAATTTAAATAAATTCGAATTTTTACCTAATAGAATTTTTAGGTCACCGAATTCATATTTAACAGAATTTTCATTTAAAAGAATTTCAATTTAAACGGATTTTAATTTAGAAGAATTTTCTTTTTACAGAATTGTAAGTTAATCGAAAGTTTAAATGCCAGAATATTCATTTGACTGAATCTTCATTTATCCGAAATTGTATTAGTACGAATTGAAATTTGATAGAAAACTTAAAACGTAGAATGTTCATTTGTCAGAAATTGCAAATGGCCGAAGAAGCATCCGGTAGATATATTTTGGCACGAATTTTGAAATTGACCAATGGGAATTTTTTTCATATTTTCTGATTGGTCAATTTCAAAATTCGCGCCAAAATATGTCTACCAGATGCTTCTTCGGATATTTGCAATTTCTGACAAATGAACATTCTACGTTTTAAGTTTTTTATCAAATGTCAATTCGTACTAATACAATTTCGGATAAATGAAGATTCGGTCAAATGAATATTCTGTCATTTAGAATTTCGATTAACTTACAATTTTGTAAAAAGAAAATTCTTCTAAATTAAAATTCGTTTAAATTGTTAAATTTTACTAAAACTAAAATTTTATCAAGACTAATCGTTTTTGTAAAATGTGTTATAAACCTATATATTCTTCATAAATAAATAAATAAATAAATATTTTAGTAAAATTCTGGTTACTTATTCAATTTATCATATTTGACTGTTTTCTAATTATTTTTTGATTACTAATTAGTAATTTGTACTAATAATTAGTTATTTGTACTAATAAATAGTTATTTTTTACTAATTGCTAAAACAAATTATCCAAGAATTACTAATAATGAGTTATTTTTTACTTATAATTAGTCACTTTTTACTAATTTTGATTCAAAATTAAAATTATTTCAAATTTAGATTGTTTAAAATTTGCATGAATAAAAATTTAGGATCGATTAAAAATCGAATGGATTGGAACTTATATAAATTTAATTCAAGAGAAAATAAATTGAGTTTGTCGTTCAAGAAAATAATAATCTGCATAGTTTTTAAAAAAATATTAAAAATCAACGAAGTGACACTTTAATTTTTTAATTAAATCATAATTTTTTCACTTCCAAATTTGGTACCTTTTCTCTAAACTGTTAAATTTTATCTTATAATTTGTAATTTTCTCAATTTTTTTATTAATTTCATTAACTTTTTTAATTAAAGAATTTTTCCACTTACTTTGTAGGCTTTTTATTTATCCTTTTACTTTTACATTTTCACAGTTTTTAGTAGATTTTCAAAAAAATTGCTATTTTTGCATTCATTTATAAGAGTTTTAATATTTTTTGTACTTTCTAAACTACTTTCTTACTTTTCTAAATTTTAAATTAGTGTCTTCAATTTTCAATTATTTCTATAATTTTGCGATTTTTTTCTCCAAATTATAATTTTTAAAATTATTTTTCGACTGATTTACTAAATCTTTAATCATTTATTTCAAATTTCAATTGATTAAAAACAGTTTTAATGACTTTTAGAATTTTCAAATTATTTTTTTTAAATTTACAATTACTTTCGGTATTTTGTAAATAATATCATAAATTTTCAATAATTTATCTCAAATTTCAATTATTTATCTCAAATTTCAATTATTTTTAAAAATTTATCATTATTTTTGCCATTTTTAAATAATTCTTCTCATTTCTCGATTATTTTCGTCAATTCTGAAATATTTTATAAATTTTAGATTACTGTCTTTAATTTTTAATTATTTCTATAACTCTGCAATTTTTGTCTCTAAACTATAATTTTTGAAATTATTTTTCAACTGATTAACTAAATCTCTAATCATTTATTTCAAATTTAAATTGATTAAAGACATTTTTAAAGAATTTCAGATTTTTCAAATTATTTTTTTCAAATTTACAATTACTTTCGGTAGTTTGTAAATAATATCCTACATTTTCAATTATTTATCTTAAATTTCAATTATTTTAAAAAATTTATAATTATTTTTGCCATTTTTCAATAATTCTTCTCATTTCTCGATTATTTTCGTCAATTCTGAAATATTTTCTAAATTTTAAATTACGGTCTTCAATTTTCAATTATTTCTATAATTTTGCGATTTTTTTCTACAAATTATAATTTTTAAAATTATTTTTCAACTGATTTACTAAATCTTTAATCATTTATTTTAATTTTCAATTGATTAAAAACAGTTTTAATGAATTTTAGAATTTTCAAATTATTTTTTTCAAATTTACAATTACTTTCGGTATTTTGTAAATAATATCCTACATTTTCAATTATTTATCTTAAATTTCAATTATTTTTAAAAACTTATCATTATTTTTGCTATTTTTCAATTATTTCCTTTAATTTGATATAATATACTCTGTAATTTTTTAAAATTATTTTTCTCAAATCTCGATTTTTTTGTCAATTCTGAAATATTGTCTAAATTTTAAATTACTGTCTTCAATTTTCAATTATTTCTATATTTTTGCAATTTTTTCTACAATTTATAATTTTTTCAATTATTTTAACTGATTTACTTAACTTTTTTAATTATTTATTTCAAATTTCAATTAATTTGAAAAAATTGTAAATAAATTTTAGAAATTTCAATTATTTTTTTCAAATTTACAATTATTTTCGGTATTTTGTAAATAATATTCTAAATTTTCAATTATTTATCTCAAATTTCAATTATTTTAAAAAATTTACCATTATTTTTGCTATTTTTCAATTATTTCCTTTAATTTGATATAATATATTCTGTAATTTTTTAAAATTATTTTTCTCAAATCTCGATTGTTTTCTTTAATTTTCAAATATTTTCTTTATTTTAAATCAAAGTCTTTAATTTTTAATTAATTCTATAATTTTGCAATTGTTTTCTTCAAATTGTAATTTTTAAAATTGTTTTCAGTTTGATTTTATCTTTATTTATTAATCTTAATTTTTAATTCTTTGTTTTTAATGTTTAATTCGTTTTATAACCTTCTCATTAATGTCTTCGTTTTTAAATTAGCCTTTTAATTTTTTAACAAGTTTCCTAAATTTTCAATTATTTTTTTCAATTCTCGATTGTTTTAATAAATTTTGCATTTTTTTTAATTATTCGCAGCATTTGTCAATTTATTTTTTCAATTTTCAATTATTTATCTTAAATTTGAACTCTTTCTTTTAGTTTTGATTAGTTTTATAATCGTCTTTAAATGCATTTAACTATGTTCATTATTTTTTAATTAATTACCTAAGTTTTCAATTTTTTTTAATTTACCATTATTCTTATCTTTTTTCAATTATTTCTTAAGTTCTGCATTAATTTTCTATAATTTTGAATAATTATTTATCAGTTTCAAATTACTATTTGTAGTTATTTTCATTTTTTTTTATTAATTTGAAAATTCTGTAATTATATATTTTTTATCGTAAAATTTTGTAATTTTGTCCTACCCAAATAAAATCGAGTTTCTACTGTATATAATTAATTTATCTTTATTTATAACGTTTTTAGAATAGGTACCCTATTTTCATTTTTTTATTTCATTTTTGCCATTTTTCAATAATTTTAAATTAGTGTCTTTAATTTTCAATTATTTCTATAATTTTGCGATTTTTTCTACAAATTATAATTTAAAAATTTTTTTTTAACCGATTTACTAAACCTTTAATCATTTATTTCAAATTTCAGTTATTTTTAAAAACTTATCATTTTTTTTGCTAATTTTCAATTATTTCCTTTAATTTGATATAATATATTCTGTAATTGTTTTAAATTTTTTTTCTCAAATCTCGATTGTCTTCGTCAATTCTGAAATATTTTCTAAATTTTAAATTACTATCTTCAATTTTCAATTATTTCTATAATTTTGCAATTTTTTCTACAATTTATAATTTTTTCAATTATTTTAACTGATTTACTTAACTTTTAATTATTTATTTCAAATTTCAATTAATTTGAAAAAATTGTTAATAAATTTTAGAAATTTTAATTTTTTTTCAAATTTACAATTATTTTCGGTATTTTGTAAATAATATCCTAAATTTTCAATTATTTATCTCAAATTTTAATTATTTTAAAAAATTTATCATTATTTTGGCTATTTTTCAATTATTTCCTTTAATTTGATATAATATATTCTGTAATTTTTTAAAATTATTTTTCTCAAATCTCGATTGTTTTCATAAATTTTGCATTTTTTTTCAATTATTCTCATCATTTTTGTATTGGTTTTTTAAATTTTCAATTATTTATCTCAAATTTGAACTCTTTCTTTTAGTTTTGATTAGTTTTATAATCGTCTTTAAATGCTTTTAATTATGTTCATTCTTTTTTAATTAATTACTTAAGTTTTCAATTTTTTTTCATTTACCATTATTCTTATCTTTTTTCAATTATTTCTCAAGTTCTGCATTCATTTTCTATAATTTTGAATGATTATTTATCAGTTTTAAACTACTTTCCACTATTTGTAGGTATTTTCGTTTTTTTTTTATTAATTTGAAAATTCTGTAATTATATTATTTTTATCGTACAACTTTGCAATTTTGTCCTACCCAAATAAAATCGAGTTTCTACTGTATATAATTAATTTATCTTTATTTATAACGTTTTTAGAGTAGGTGTCCTAAAAGTTCCCTATTTTTGTATATTTTGTCCCCAGGGCTCAAACTAGCTCCGTAAATCCCGTAAAAGTCCGTAAATTTACTTATGGTCCGTAAAAGTCCGTTTTTTTAAAAAAAGGTCCGTAAAGTCCGTAATTTGTTTAGAAAAGTCCGCAAATTCCGTAAATTCTAAGATAAGAGGCCCTAAGCAGTGTAAAAACGGTTGAGTTTCAATTTTTCAATTCCTTGCTTCAATTTTTAATTATTTTATTTAATATTCAATAATACTCGCCTTTTTTCAATTATCAGTTATTTTCTTGAAAATTTAATATGTTCTTCAAGTTCCAATTGATTTCTTCAATTTTCATTTATTTCCTAAAATTTTTCCTACAATTTTCTTTAGTTTAGATTATCAATTAATAAATTCATAATTTGAAAAAAGTTTTTTCAAATATAATTATTTTCATCCACTTTTATAATTACTGTTTAATTTTTAAAATTACTTCGTTCTAATAACGATTATTTTCGACACATTTCGAATTTTTTTCAACTGTCAATTATTTTCGTCAATTTGTAATTTTTCCTTCAATTATCAATTATTATCTTAAAACTTCAATTTAATTGCTTTACATTTAAAAATTTCCTTGATTTTTTCAATTATTTGTTTTACTCATAACAATTTTAAAATTTAAACTCAATTGTTCGATTCTAAAACTATCTCCTTCAATTCTCCATTATTTCCTTCAAATTTTAATTGCATTTTTCAATTTTCAATTTTTTTCTTTATTATTAAAAATTCTTGCCTTTTGTCCTTTTCTTTTATTATCAATAAATTTCTATGACTATAATTCACATGTTCAATTAGTTTCTTCAACTCTGATTTTTTTTTCAAATTTCAATTCTATTTTTCAGTTTTTAATTATTTTCTGCTACATTTAATAAATCACGGCATTTATAAATTACTTTTTTGAATTTTCAATTAAATTATATAAATTTTAATTTCATTTTTCAACTTATAGTCATTTTTTCATTTTTAAATGATTTTTTGAATTATAAAATTGTTTTAATTTAGCGATTTGTCGAAGTTTGTTATCAGTTGTCAATTATTTTCGTTATTTTTCAGATATTTTTTTCAATTCTTTAATTATTCTCGTCATAAACTGTTTCTTTCAATTATTATTCATTTTACGCAACTTTCAATTAATTTCAACAATTTTTTCCATTTTCATTTATTCTCTTGAAGTTTTATAATTATTCTTTAACTTTTTAAATTATTTTGTTCTCTTGTTGATTATTCTTGACAGTTTTCGAATTTTTTTCATTTGTCTATTATTTTCTTTAATATTTGATAATTTTGTATTTTGTTATTTTCTTTTTAATTATCTATCTGTCTTCTTCAAAATTTAATTTAGTTCTTTAATTTTCAATTATTTTTAAAAAATTTAAATAACTTTTCCAGTTTACTTTTTTGTTTATAATTTTTCGTTAATTCTCGGCTTTTCTCAATTATTTTTTACAATTATAAAAATTGTTTTAAATTTAAATTCAGTTTTTTAATTCTACAACTATTTTCTTAAACTCTTAAATATTTTCTTCAATTTTACATTTTTTATTCCAATTTCAATTTAATTTTTAACTTTTCAGTTGTTTAATTCAATTTACAATTATTTTTTTCACTCATAAAAGTTGTTTCAAAATTTCAATACAATTGTTTAATTCTACAACTATTTTCTTCAAATTTCATTTTTCAATTTTAAATTATTGTCTTTAATATTAAAAAATTCTCGCCTTTTTAAAAATTTTTTTTTTTTCGAGTATCGCAATATATTTTTTTAATTTTAAAAGCAGTTGTTTAATTATGTTATTCTATATTCAATAATTATCTTCTTTTTTCAATTTTAAGTTTATTCTTTGAAATTCAATTCCTTTTTGCAATTTCTAATTATTTTCTTAATTTTTGAATTTTTTCCCCCTTTTTTTTTGTAATTATTGCTTTCAATTTTCAATCTAGTTGTACAATGTTTAATTATTTCCAACAATTGTTTATATAATTTTCATATTTTTAAAGTATTTTTTTCCAATTGTCAATTAATATATTTTTCAACTATTTCTTGCAATTATTAATTATTTTACCCAATTTTCAATTGTTTGCACACTTTTTTCAATTATTCTCTAAAAATTTTATAATACTTCTTTAATTTTTTTTCAGTCCTTTTGTAATTTTTTTTAAATTATTAATTATTTTTCCAATATCAATTCAGTTCTTAAATTTTCAATTTATTTCTCGAAATTGTTATTATGTTCTTCAGTTTTCAATTATTTTCTTCAATTTCCATTATTTTGTCGATTTTCAATTCAGTTTTTCAATTTGTAATTATTTCCAACAGTTTAATTTTTTAATTTTCTTGTTTAATTTGAATATTTATTGTTCTATTATTTAAATTATTCTTTTTCAATTGTATAATTATCTAGACATTTTTCGAGTATTGTTTTCAATTGTCAATTATTTTCGTTATTTTTCAGTTAGTTTTTAAGAACAAATAACAATGCAAAGTTTCTGGCGCGCGTTAATGTTGCTAGTACTATAATAAGACTTATAGGTCTACTTTAATGCACAGAAAGCTTTTTTTTTTGTGCCGATGTTATAAGTATACCTACAATAATTGTTCTCTTATTTGCCTCAGACTCATTAATATTTTTCTATTTAATATTAATAAAATTTTCTATAATTTTCAAAGAAATAAATTATTTTAAACATAAAAAATACAATTTCTTTTTACTTTTCTACTGTATTTTAATTCTATCACACTCAAAATAGTCTTTCAAGATACAAAATGTTTATTCGTAACTAGTCCGAAAAAGTCCGTAATTTTGAATTTTTGGTTCGTAAAGTCCGTATTTTTAAGTACTTTTAACGATTCGAGCCCTGTGTCCCCTATTTCCGCTAAAATATTCTTCATAGTCACTGTGAAGCCTGAAATTACAAAAAAATAAAAAATGCAGAAAACAAAAAAACTAAACAACCCAACTTCAATCATATCACGCGATTCGTCAATTTTTCACACAGAATATGAAATCTCTTTTGTTTTGTCAACGCATCAATCATACGGAGAAAATCAGTCATAAATTTCAATCATCCGCGAGAAATGTCACTTAATTTCGAATAAGCAGCTTTTATCAGAGATAAATCATCGTCTTGTCTAGAGTGAACGACTATGAATCATTATATGGTATACCTTGGAGTGCAACAGAGTAAGGGTTGTCTTCCAGGGGCGAGACGGGTCGCACATTGGTTGGGGACGGCGTGCTTCTTCCTCGACCCCGGCTCTCGAATCCTCTGGCGACGCTGTTTATATACTTGTTGCATAAAGCTTTCTTCACCATGTAACAACGTGGCATTTTGAAATCCCAATTCTTCTGTCTTCTCCTTAAAAAAAAAAACACTAGTCGATTATTTGATAACCGATTCTCAACTCATCTGAAATTTCAATTTCAGCATAGTTCCCATCACTCCCGAGAGAAGAAGAAAAAAAAAAAAGAGAGAAATAGAAAATCCGCACTTTCTCGTCAGTCTTAACTTATCCTTATTATTCTACAATTTTGAGACGTTTTTTTCTTTTTGGTTCTTTTTTGTATTGAAGTCACTTCGATCTGGTCCGCCCAGCTTTGCAAGAGAAGAGCCTCTCCCGAATTGATAATCGTTGCACGACAAACGAAAAATTTGAAAAAATATGCGGACCTCTTTTTTTAAAAAACACTAGAGATTTGCGGTAATTGAAATCTTTTTCTTTTTTTTTTTTTACCTTGTGTGGGTTTCGTTGTATTTTCCTGGGTGGAAGATTACTTTCTATGTGAATGTATACGTAGTTTCAAGTACGAGCAACATATACACACACATACATAACTAGTCTAATAAATCTTAAATTATATCCTCTATCTAGAATCTCTATGCGTGTAAGTAGTGTACATATGTATTAAAGTCTTGGCGTCTCTCTCCCTCTCATTTGCACGCGAGGATGAGGCTCAAGCGATCCTTAAGGTTCCCCTCCTCATGGCCATTTTAATCCCCTATCTCCCTCTCTTCTAAGCTTTTGTTTCACTTTCTATTGCCTTTCTTATTTCCTTTTGTTTTGTTTTCCTTATTTTTTTATTCTCCTCCGTCTCCTGTCTTCTTTATTTTTCCTCCCACAATTTCCTTTTGTTTTCTCTTCCCCAATTTTCGTTTGTTTTCTTTTCTTTTCTTTCCGTTTGTTTTTCTCAACTATTTCCTATTTTTTTTTATTGTTCCTTCGCTAATTGGGTTTTGTTCATTTTTGGCTATTTTTGTTTTTTGTTCATCTTGTCTTTTTTCATTTATCGTTTCTTGGATATTTTGGAATTTTAATCATTTTTTCTAATCTTTGCAATTTGTTTATTTTATATTATTATTTGCATTTTGCCTTTTCTTGGTCTTTTTATCTCACTTCAGATTTTCTTGCGTTTTCTTTTTTGAGCCTTTTTTCGTATAAATCTCCAAAAACAGAGAGTTATTTATTCTCTAAAGAATAATTTTCTTTTTCTCTAGTTTCCTTTTTTTTCTTATCTTAATCCTTTCCTTTCTCGAAGACTCGTGTTTTTAAAGACGTTTATTGTCGTTTTCTATTCCACTTTTTCAATATTCTTCTATTTATAGTTTTTATTTTTTTAATTTTATCCTGCACTGTTAAATAATTTTGAACCTAATTCCTAATTCTCGTTTGTATCTTTTTTTGAAAAATGTTATTCCTTTTTCCGATATTCTTTTTATTGTATTTTCTTCTCTTTTCTTATTTGTTTACACTCGTCTTTTATCTGTTCTCTTTTTCATAGTTTTTGAAATCCTTAACTTTCTCTAGCAACTTTTATCTTTTATTGTTTTGTCCTTTTTATTCCATTTCCGTTCTTTGTCCTTTTTTATTTATTATTTCTCTCAGTCTTTTTTACAATTTTAAAATTAGTTTCCGAACCTTTTTTATTAGCTTTTATCCCTTCGAATTCTTTTTCAGTTTATTCTGTTGTTTTGATTTCCTTATTCTTTCTTATTCCTTTTCAGTTTATTCTGTTGTTTTGACTTCCTTACTCTTTCTAATTCCTTTTCGGTTTTTTTATTGTTTCCACTTCTTTATTCTTTTTTATTCCCTTCTATTCTATTATTCTTTCTCTATCCTTTTTTATTCCGTTTTAGTTTCTTAACAATTGTTTTTACTCCCTTGTCCTTTTATATTCAGTTTTTTTTATTGTTTCCACTTTCTTATTCTTTTTTATTCCCTTCTATTCTATTATTCTTTCTCTATCCTTTTTTATTACGTTTTAGTTTCTTGACAATTGTTTTTACTCCCTTATCCTTTTATATTCCGTTTTATTTTCTTATTTATTTCCTTCACTTCCTTATTCACTTTTTTCACTCTATTATCCTTTTATATTCCTTTTTCGTTTCTTATGTATGGTTTTCACTTTCTTATCCACTTTTATTTTTTTCAAGTTTCTCAACAATTATTTTCTATCCCTTACCCTTTTCTGTTTCTTTTTCGTTTCTTCTCTGTTATTATGTTCTTTTTATTCCGTTTCTGCTCTTTATCCCTTTTTATTCTCTTTTAGTCTTTTTTACACTTTTAAAATTATTTTCTTCACTTTTACTTCATCATCCATTCAATTTTTTTTTCAGTTTATATCTGTTGTTTCCCCCTTATCCTTTTTTATTCACATTTAAGTGTTTAACTATCCTTCTTAATACTTTTCTATTTCTTTTCCGTTTGTTATCCGTTATTTCTACTTTTTTGTTCTTTTTTATTCCAGTTTACTTTGTTATATGTTTTTCAATACCGTTTTTATCTATTTTAATTACTTTTCAGTTTGTCAGTTATTTTTCACTTTTTATTCCTTTTTAATTCCGCTGTAGTTTCTTAACAGTTGTTTTAACTTCTTAATCCTTTTCAATTACTTTTTAGTTTTTTTTTATTTTTCACTTCTTAATCCTTTTTTATTCCACTTTAGTTTCTTAACAGCTGTTTCAACTTTTTAATCCTTTTCATTTCCTTTTCCGTTTTAATGTTGTTTCACTTCTTTATCCTTTTGTATTCCGATTTCCTTGAATGTTGTTTTCACTTTTTTATCCTTTTGTACTGCTTTTCCGTTTACTTCTTTTCTTTTAAATCTTTACTTTATTTTTTCTTTGTTTTTACTTCTTTATCCTTTTGTATTCTATTTTGTTTTTTACATATAGTTTTTACTTTTGTATCCTTTTTATAATTTCTTATTTGTTATTTCCATTTCCGTATCTTTTCTTATTCCCACTTAGGTTGTTCTTTATTGTTTCCTAATCCTCTTTTATTCCTTTTCAGTTTCTATTTGATTTTTCTCTATCCTTCTTTATCTTTTTTCTGTTCCTCAACTCACTTTCTTGTCTCTGTCTTTTGTTATTCCTTTTCCTTGTATTTTCCTTTTATTACTCTGATATTCAAAATTATTCTTAATCCTCTTTTATTCCTTTTCAGTTTCTAATTGATTTTTTTCTATCCTTCCTTATTTCTTTTCTGTTCCTTACCTCACTTTCTTCTGTTTTTCGGATATTTAGAATTATTCTAAACCCTCTCCTATTCCTTTTCAGTTTCTTAGCAATTTTTTTCTATCCTTTCCTATCTTTTTTCTGTTCTTTACCTCACTTTCTTGTCTCTGTCTATTGTTATTCCTTCTGTTATTCCGATATTCAAAATTATTCCTAATCCTCTCCTATTATATTTCAGTTTATTAGTAATTTTTTCTATCCTTTTCTATGTTTTTTCTGTTTCTTATCTTACTTTCTTGTCTCTGTCTTTTGTTGTTCTTTTTCCTTCTATTTTCCTTTTGTTGTTTCGATATTAAAAATTATTCTTAATCCTCTCCTATTCTTTTTCAGTTTATTAGTGATTTTTTTCTATCCTTTTCTATGTTTTTTCTGTTTCTTATCTCACTTTCTTGTCTCTGTCTTTTGTTGTTCCTTTTCCTTTTATTTTCCTTTTGTTGTTTCGATATTCAAAATTATTCTTAATCCTCTCCTATTCTTTTTCAGTTTATTAGTGATTTTTTTCTATCCTTTTCTATCTTTTTCCTGTTCCTTATCTTACTTTCTTGTCTCTGTCTTTTGTTGTTCCTTTTCCTTTTGTTATTTCGATATTAAAAATTATTCTTAATCCTCTCCTATTCCCTTTCAGTTTCTTATCGATGTTTCTCTATCCTTCCCTATCTTTTTTCTATTCCTTCCTTCAATTTCTTCTCTCTCCTTTTGCTATTCCGAGAGAATTTATTTTCAAAATTACTTTCCAGATCCTTGGCCCTTCTTCACTTTCTTATCCTCTTTTATTCTTCCTCAGTTCTCTATCTTTTTCTATCTCCTAGTCTCTTAAATTTCTCTATTGCTCACCACTTCTTTTTTATTCTTTTCAGTCCTCCGACTTTGTCTATCCCTTTTTATTCCCCAACTTTTGTTATCTTTTTTTATCCCCCAATCTTTGTTATCCTTTTTTATCCCCCCCAATATTTTCAATCCTTTTTCAATCCTTTTCCAATTCCCCAACTATTTTTCCTCTTTCCAATTTCCAGCTATCCTTCTCAATCCCCAAACTTTTTTCACTCTTATTCAGTCCAATCTTCCTTATCCTATATTCAGTTACTCAACCTTCACTATCTCAATCTTCTCTACCGCAATTCAATGACCTTCTCAATCCTTTTCCACCACCCATCCTTTTCTCACTTCCGTATTATCCACGTATTTATCCCCGCTTAAATTCAGTCTCTCTCCCAATATCCACCACCCGTTATCCCCAACAGTCCACAACCAAGCAACTCCCCAGAACTGAGAATCTCATAATTCCGTGTTGCTTGCCGGGTGCAAAAGTCAAGTTTTCCAGGAGTACAGCTTTTGCAGATGAAGAGAAATCGTAGAACGCGAGCAGGACGAGCAACAAGTTGGACAACAGGTCCGCGTCGCGTTAAAAGCGGTCGATAGCGCGACTTTGGCGGCGGAGTAGCGACACGTCCAAGTTCCGCAGCACCGGGCGATTATCGCACGCACCCTTTTAATTCGCGACGAATTTTTCAGAAATGGTGATATCCACCATTACACTGTACCACCACGAGATCATTATTATAAATAAAAAAAAAAATACAATTAAATCGAGCACAATCACCAGCACTGTATTCGGCAAGAAGCGCTCGCTTTCCCTCGCAGCGCGCCGGGAAAAATGAGAGTGGGCAGCAGTAGAATTGAGATTGTGGCACAGGATAAGAAGAAGCTTTGGATAAAGTGGAGAATGAAGAAGAAGACCAAGAAGATGATGAAGAAGAAGAAGATGCAGAAGAAGAAGAAGAAGCGAGTACCACCTGTGGGCGCAGAAGCAACAATTGTCCGCCGTATGCGGGAGGGTAAACCGACTACATGGCTCGTACCGGGTGTGGCTGGGGTGCGACTGGAGGCCCCTGTGGAAGGTGCACCCGCCACACAAACCAACCCCCGTTCCTGGGGGTGCCTACGCATCCGCAACTCGAGTCGAGTCTGCGCTCTAGAGTTGAGAAAGAGAGCGTTCCACCACCGCCAGCATCGATTTTAGCTCTATGTATTGTGCTCGGCTGGCAGTCTACACACTAAAGTTGGGACCAGACCAATGCAACGCCAACACCTGTTACCGCCTAGATGGAGAGGCACACTCGCCAGCGCAGAGGGTGGCTGTGCATCCACTGGCAAGCAGCGACGCTGTCCAATCGATAACGCCGGCGTCGCCAGTGGCGGACCCGATAGCGCATCGCCAGCTATGAGAAGCAGAGGGAAAGACAAATCGGGCTTGAGGAGGATTCCGATAGGCCTTGTTAAGCAGTCTGCCAAAATAGGAACACTGACGCGTGAGAGAGATTCTTGATGCGTTCGGCTTGTATGGGTGGGGAGGGGCACTGCGTCTGCTGAGGAGAAACTTGAGGCAATCTTGGATATTTGACGATTTATGGTAATTGGAGTTTGGGAATTTTTACAAAGGGGACACGTTTTGTCGGGGTATAAATAATCGGGGAGAATGAGTGTGTTTTTTCGGGGGAGTGATGTTTCACTGTAGAGTAGGATTGAGATGATGTGGGATATTAGCAGGAGGGGCGATATCTCGGGAGAAAGTGGATGAAATTTACTTGAGTGCTATTTAGCGCCAAGTGACACATTGGGAGAATTAAATGGTTGGGTACACGGAGAAAATGTTTCAGATAAAGTTTACCATGTTAGCATGATACACCTCGGATCAAAGTGATTTTTAGAAAACTTTACCATTCAATTTATAATAGAAATTATTCAAGAATTAGAAATGTTTTATACAAAAATATGGATACACATCACTCTCCAGCATGGTAATTTGATGGTCGGAGGGCGACTCTTCGATTGCCAGAAAGTTGAGTAGTATTATACACAGCACGTGGGAAAACTTTACCATGCTGGATGACAAGGCGCTGAGCTCGAATTCTTGACAATGTTCTTGTCAAGGCTCCTGCTCACCAGCATGGTAAAGTTTTGCCAACTAGATGATCTTTTCTATTCAACTAAAAAATAAAAAGATTTCCTTCATATTAATTACAGATTTATTTCCTATAGAGATTACTTATTTCGCTAATTATAATTACATTTAACGATACAATCACGATCATAGTTTTAACCTTAAGATTAATTTAATATTCTTTTCAACTATATACAAGACGCGATTTACCTAAACTAAACTTACGCCGCAATATACAAATATCTAAATACACATTCACGCACACCGAACACGCTCGAATACATTTGGAATTAGAGATTCAAACTTTCCTTATATACTAACTGAGTAGAATTGTATCCCTTTATGAGAAACGGTTTTAATTCTTATATCTTTAGACTGAATAATTTTAATTTAAAACAATTATGTGTTAATTATTGCTTCCTTCCTTGATCAATTTTTTATATAAATCAAGTTTCAAAATTTTGGTAATTTCTATTAAATCTTTCTTTTTTGCCTTGCAATAATCTGTGAATCAAATTCAAAATGTTAATTTAGAACTTATTTTGTATTTTAAATTCTAAAAAGTACGACCAAAATATTATATTAATGTCAAATAGTTTTTTAATTTAAAAAAAAGTTTTATTTAATGTATAAAGTTATAATTATGCAGTTCATTAATTAAATAAAACTTAAAGGTCTTGTTATAAAAATAACTTGTAGATATTTTAAAAAATATTTTTTATAATGTGTACAAATTTAACAATTATCTAAATATTAAAAATAGGTGTAATTAACAAAATCTTTGACTTTATCTTTTATTCACTTTAGATCAATTTCACTTGTGTTAATTTCGATTTCCGAGACTCCTGTATTATATAATTTTTAAATAAAGTAATTTAATAATTAGACAGAAAATTCTTATTTATTAAAATTTTAATTCTTACAATGTTTAAAAAACCAAATATTCATTTATTAAAAATATATTATATGTATTATATATAAAAATATTAATATAAATGTTATTTAATATAATAATTTTTATAGAAACAAATTTGTATTTTCTGCATTAAAAGTTTAATAACCTAGAAAATCCTATCTGTTCTTTTAATCTGAATTAGTTAAAAATAATTAATTATTAATAATAATCAGAATTTTACTAAAATATTATCTACCTATTTTGATATAACTTAAAAATAAACTAAACTAATAATTATTTATTTTTTACTAAATGATTAGTAGAAATATAGCTATTTGAATTAATAGCTAACTTTTTGATTTCAAGCTATAGTTATTTTTAACTAACTCAGATTTAGAGAATTTGTTAAACGTTATTTACGAAAATAAATATTATTTTGAATAAGAATTTGAATAAATAAAAGTTATTACAACTAAAAATTGAAAGTAATGAATTCAGTAGATCTTATAAAGGTATAATAAATGAAAACTAAGAAAAATAATAATTTTAAAAAATGACATTTAGCTCTTTAAAAATAGTAAAGAGTAAAAATTACCATAATTGAAAATTTTCAAAGCAAGAAAGAAACTTTAAAATATAAAAAATCTGCCTTTAAATTACAAGAAATTTTTATTTAAAAAATTTACAAACATAGAAGTTTAGAAGTTGTAAAATATATGTTTGATAGTTTAATTTTACAATGATAAAAAAGCCAAGAAAAGCATCATATCTGAAATATTTTAGGTAATTTTCTTTTTAATTAATGTAAAATACAAATATTGTTTAATTTATTATAAAATTTATTATTTTAGTATTAAATGTAAATAAATATTAAGAATTAAACTATTTACAGTAATACACAATTAAAGAATCAAAATATTATAAGAATTTAAAAAATAAACTAATTGAAAGAGTAGTCAGTAAAATATGAAATATCTAACAAGTTTTCGTTTAAAATTTGTTTGTCATTATTGCATGTTATATAATTCAACGTAAGCTAGGCTAGCCTCTAATATAAGTATTAAAATTAATAATTTAAAGATCATTCTTTTTCCTTTTAATAGAAAGAGTTCTTGTGGAATTAACAGATAAATAATATGTGATCGCATCTGCAAATTAAAAATGGAAAAAGAGGGAGAAAGTTTGATTTATCATGCGATAGGAATAAATTGCGAGTTTTGAGGAGAGTTTACCATGCTGGAGAGTCATTGGACTTGACGCTGAGCCCGAACTCCGATTACCCGTAGCATGGTAAACTTCTGCACATTTCTCGGCAAACTCTTTTCAACTTTAATGCACATTTTACAGCTTTAAGCGAGTAGTCTTTTTCAGTCTACTTTTGACTCTCAAGTACCACGTATATGGGAAAATTTTTCTTATTTTTTGAAAATAACTATCAGAATTTTGAACACAATATCTCAATTGTAACTTTGATCCGAGGTCCTGCATATAATATGGGAAAGATTACCTCAAACGTTTTCCCCGTGTATAACTAAGCTAGTGCTAAAAGTTACCGAGTGAGGTTGTTAGAATAGCGCAGGCGGAGTAAGGGGTTATTTGTTAACAAGTGAATTCGGTTATGAGATTCTGTCGAGGGGTTAATAACTTATAAAGTAAAAATTACACAGCCACACAAAAAAAATAAAGTTCCCTGACCTGGGTAAATGACACACATTTTTCTTTTGAAAAAAATTCTTCTGGTAAATTTAACTACAGTCCCTTAGTAGAGTGAAAAGTAGTTAAACCTATTACATTTGTAATTAATTCAACTGTTGTTACTTAGTTAAAATTACCATTTTTATGTAGTTGAAAATTCTTAGTAAAAGTAACTACAGTACATAGTTACTTTGAATTACAAAATTAGTAGTAGAATTGAGTACAGAGAAATGATAAATGCTACTGCATAATGTAGTAAAATCACTATATCGCAACTAGTAAAATTAATTTAATTAAAATTGATTTAATTTTACTAGTTTAAGTAGAAAAATTTACTAAGAAAGTTGGTTAAATCTAGAGATAATTTTAGTTACTTTTAACCGCGTATTTACCGTTAACTTAATTGAAAAATGTCATTGTTCCTTATTGAACTAAGAAAAGTAGTAAAATTTTCTAAGAAAACTGGTTAAATCTAGGGATAATTTTAGTTACTTTTAACTGTAACTTTACCATTAACTTGATTGCAAAAATTTCATTGTTCCTTATTAAACTAAGAAAGGTAGTAAAATTTACTAAGAAAATTGGTTAAATCTAGAGATAATTATAGTTACTTTTAACTGTCACTTTTAGTGATGCACTTCAAGACAAGATTATCTTGAATTTGTTTCAGATATCTCGAAATATCGAGAAGTTTGTTAACCCAAGATTATTGAATATTCAATTGTTCAAGACTTGTCTAATCTTGATTCAGATAATAAAAAATTTTTAATAAATGTAATAGATACAATAAATGCATCCAAAGTCGTTATTGTTTCTGTTTCCATCAATTTTTAATCATTTCAACAAAATAGTAGTTTAAAAATATTTGTAAACGATTTTTTAATTAAAAAAATATATTATTTTTCCTTAATTTTTACTGTTAAGTATTTATATTTAAATAAGTATGTTGAAAAATAAAGTTAGTTGCTGCTGATTAATATTTAAAATACAAATTTACTGAAAGAAAATATATAACAAATTTTAATAAAAAGATTTTCAATCGATCGTTACAATTTGGATTATATTTTAGGAAAAGCGTCTCAACTTGGAAAAACTTGATATAAAAGAAAATAATTAATATCAAAAAAGAGTCTATTTTTTATATAAAATTTCTTTCCAATAATTGGTATTAAGAAAATAAAGATTGACATAACCCACCAAGCTAGCAACTTGGCAATTAATTGTTTACAAATCATTTAACTATCATGTGGGGTTATGACAATTTTTATTTTATTATAAATTTCAGGTTGTTATATTAAAATTTATATTAAAATAAATATAAGCAGAATATAAAAATTCATTTAAATGCTTTAAATATTAAGAATTATTTGCTACATAGAAAAATAAGCTACCCTATAAAATCTAAAAATTAAGCTAAATAAATAAATCTAAAATAAATCTATACTCAAAAGAAATTTTTGAGTCAGCACAATTTTAAAGCAAAACTTTTTTGAAGATTGTTATATTGTACAAATTAAGTAAAATGTTACTTTGTACAATTGCTAAAATTAAAGATTGTTAGGTTATAATATATAAATACTTGATTTAAATAAATAAATTAAAAAGGTATTATCAATTTAAGTGATTAATTTAATTAATTAAAGTCCAAATCTTTTTAATTTTATCAATTGTACAAGATAATGTTTTACCTAATTTGTATAATATAACAATCTTCAAAATGTTTTGCGTCAAAATCATATTGACACGAATTTTTTCAAGAATCTTGGTTAAAACAATACAAGATCAATATTTTGTCTTGACAGACGATACAAATTCTCGATCTTGAAATTCTCTTGTTTATTCTCGCTTGAATGCATCACTAGTCACTTTACCATAAACTTGATTGCAAAAATGTCATTGTTCCTTATTGAACTAAGAAAAGTAGTAAAGTTTACTACTTTGGATAGTAAAGGTAACTGCAAATGAGTAGAATGCCTTAAAGTTTTATGCAAGCCATCGTAGCGTGCGTGCGTGGTTAGATGGTTAATGTATCGGCTTGCGAATGTTAGGGTCGTGCGTTCAATCCCCTGCGTTTAGGGATTTTTCTCTGTTAGGAATATAATAATTAAATAGTATAAGGTGGCATTAAACAGAAGTAGTAGGAGAGGGGGTGGAAAAATGTATCTTAATAATAATAAATAATAATAAACAAATTTATTTTACTACTTTAAGTAGTAAAATTTACTAAGAAAATTGATTAAATCTACAGATAACCTTAGTTATTTTAACTGCAACGTTACTGTTAATTTAATTGCAAAAATGTCATTGTTCCTTATTGAACTAAGAAAAGTAGTAAAGTTTACTAAGAAAATTGGTTAAATCTATAGATAATGTTAGTAACTTTAATTACAACGTTACCCTTAACATATTTGTAAAAATGTCATTGTTCCTTATTGAACTAAGAAAAGTAGTAAATTTTACTAAGAAAAATTTTGCTGTTTCTACTTAATTAACTTACTAAAATCAATTAAGAAAAATTATTGTAACAGCTGTAGTATTTTTTCGATTAACCACTTAAGTAGTAGTTCACATAAAGGAAACAATTTCATTGGGGACTTATTGAACCATTAAAAGTAGTAAAATCTACTAAGAATCTTTTTCAGTGATATGTATTTTGATGCGCTGAATCAGATTCCGTCATCAAAATTGGTCCATCAGATCAATTTTTGACCCTAACCTCAAAATTAATAAAATGACACTTTTTGAACATTAGAATTTGTACTCGACTTAACTTTAATACATGCCTAGGACCAATAGATAGCTTGAATTATTACCTTTAAAATGCCTTTTAAGAAATTGTTCTACGATGATTTTTAACGAAGTTATGATGTTTTACTTAAAATCATTTTTTTCCATTACACAATAAAATATCAATAATTGATGTGTTTTTAACATATGGAAAAACATCATAACTTCGTTAAAAATCATCGCAGAACAATTTCTAACAAGGCATTTTAAAGGTAATAATTCAAGCTTTCTTTTGGTCCTAGGCATGTATTAAAGTTAAGTCGAGTTCAAATTCTAATGTTCAAAAAGTGTAATTTTATTAATTTTGAGGTTAGAGTCAAAACTTGATCTGATGGACCAATTTTGATGACGGAATCGGATTCAGCGCATCAAAATACATAGAAAAATGTGTGTCTGTTACCCAGATCAGGGAACTTTATTTTTTTTGTGTGGCTGTGTTATCTGAAATATCTTAACGTAGTTGTTTCAAAAATCGAAATCATAGTGAATTTAATAAAACTTTCAGCAAAAAAAAGTATAATATTTAATACGTATTTCCACAAAATATAAAATTAATTTACGGCTTATTTTCTGAGATATGATTATTTAAAAGTCACTATTTTTACACAGGTATAGGTTAAAATACATCTTTTTGGTGACAATTTTTTTAATATCCAATAGATAAATCATACGCATCAAGTTGAAGAACTAGATTTCAATAATTAAAAGTTTGTTGATTTTATAAATTTTAATTTTAACTTATTCCACCGCAAGATAAGAGAGTAAAATTAAATAAATAATTAAATTTTTCAAGTTTTGTTTTTGTCTAATCGAAAATTTATACATATGGCAACATCGCTTTTTTAATGATTCAGAAATATGCATAAATATATTCACACTTTTTGACATTTGTAAACGTTTAATGTTTACTATTAGTACAAAACAATTGAATGTAATTTTGAAGTTAATCTTTTTAAAAAAGCAACGTTGACACGACAAACTAATAGAAAATGACAACTGTAATCAAAAAAGTTTTATTTTTCACACTTATTTTTATTCAATTAGTTTTTCATGTTGAAAGCTTATCATTCAAGTTTAAAAGTTATTTTGAATATTTATTGATTAAATCTAAATGCATTTCTGATTACCTTTTCATCCAAAAAATCAATTTGACTAGCAACGTTGGCTTAAAACTACGTTAAATTATTTAAAGTATCATAAATTATTCTAAAGTGTCATGAATTACCCTGAAGTATCACGAATTACTCTAAAGTATCTTGAATTACTGAGAAGAATCTTAAATTATCTTAAATATCTTGAATTATCTGAAGTGGCGTAAATTAACCTGAAGTATCATGAATTATTCTGAAGTATCATCAATTACCCTGAAGTATTACGAATACCTCTTACGTATCTCGAATTACTGTGAAGTATCTTGAATTATCTGAAGTATTTAAAGTATCTGAAGTATGGCGAATTACTAAGAAGTATCTGGAATTACTTTAAAGAATCTTGAAATATCATGAATTACTGTGAATTATCTCAAATGTCAATCATCTAAAGTATTGTCAACTACTCTGAAGTATCTTGAAGTATCTTAAGTTCTCTAAAGTATCTTTAATTATCAGAAGAATCTTGATTAATTTAAAGCATCGTGAATCATCTAAAGTATTGTCAATTACTCTGAAGTATCTTAAAGTATTTTAAGTTCTCTAAAGTATCTTAAATTATCAGAAGTAACTTGATTAATTTAAAGCATCGTGAATTACTCTTAAGTATAGTGAATTACTCTGAATCACTGTGAATTACTTTGAAGTATTTTAAATTATCATGAACTATCTAAAGAACCTTGAATTATCCTGAAGTATCTTAAAGTACATGAAGTATTATCTAAGTATCTTGATGTACTCTAAAGTATTACAAATTACTCTAAAATATTATGAATTACACTAAAGTATCACGAATTATTATCCTGAAGTATCTTAAAGTACATGAAGTATTATCTAAGTATCTTGATGTACTCTAAAGTATTACAAATTACTCTAAAATATTATGAATTACACTAAAGTATCACGAATTATTATCCTGAAGTATCTTAAAGTACATGAAGTATTATCTAAGTATCTTAATGTACTCTAAAATTTTTACAAATTACTCTAAAATATTATAAATTACACTAAAGTATCACGAATTATTCTGAAGTATCTTGAATTATCGTAAATATCTTGAATTACCTTAAGTATCTTAAATTACTGTGAAGTATCCTGAATTATCTGAAGTATATAAAGTATCTGAAGTATGGCGAATTACTAAGAAGTATCTGGAATTATTACTTTAAATAATCTTGAAATATCATGAATTACTGTGAATTATCTCAAATGTCAATCATTTCAAGTATTGTAAATTACTTTGAAGTATCTTGAATAATCATAAATTATCTAAAGTACCTTGAATTATTCTGTAGTATCTTGAAGTACATGAAGTATTATAAATTACTTGAAAGTATCTTAATATACTCTAAAGTATTACAAATTACTCTAAAATATTATTAATTAAACTGAGTATAACGAATTATTCTGAAGTATCTTGTATTATCTGAAGGATCTTAAAGTATCTAAAGTATGATGAATTACTAAGAAGTAAACGAAATGGCTTTACAGTATCTTAAAGTATCTTAAAGTATCTTGAATTATCTTAAGCATCTTAAATTACTGTAAAGTATCTTCAATTATTTATCTAAAGTATCTTGAATTATTTAAAGTATCGTGAATTACTCTGAAGTATAGTAAATTACTCTTAATTACAGTGAATTACTTTAAAGTGTCTTAAATTATCTTAAATTATCTAAAGTATCTTGAATTATCCTGAAGTATCTTGACGTACATGAAGTACTATGTATTACCTTAAAGTATCTTAATGTACTCTGAATTATTCTAAAGTATCTTGATTTATCTAAAGTATATGAAGTACCGTGAATTACCCTGAAGTATCACGAATTACTCTAAAGTATCTGCAATTACTGCGAAGAATCTTAAATTATCTGAAATATCTTGAATTATCTGAAGTACCGTAAATTACCCTGAAGTATCATAAATTATTCTGAAGTATCATCAATTACCCTGAAGTATCACGAATTCCTCTTAAGTATCTCGAATTACTGTAAAGTATCTTAAATTATCTAAATTCTTCTTACTAAGAAGTATCTGGAATTACTTTAAAGAAAGTCTTGAAATATCATGAATTACTGTAGATTATCTCAAATGTCAATCATTTAAAGTATTGTAAATCACTTTGAAGTATCTTGAATAATCATAAATTATCTAAAGTACCTTGAATTATCCTGTAGTATCTTGAAGTACATGAAGTATTATGAATTACTTGAAAGTATCTTAATGTACTCTAAAGTATTATCAATTATTCTAAAATATTATGAATTACACTAAAGTATTACGAATTATTCTGAAGTATCTTGAAGCATCTGAAATCTCTTGAATTATTTAAAGTATCGTGAATTACTCTGAATTACAATCAATTACTTTGAAGTACCTTGAAGTATCTAAAGTATGGAGAATGACTGAGAAGTATTTAGAGTTAATTTAAATTATCTTGAAGTATCTAAACTTATCATCAATTGCTGGGGATTATCTGAAATATCAATGATCTGAAGTTTTGTGAATTAGTCTGAAGTATCTTGAATTATCTAAAGTATCTTGAATTATCTGAAGTATGGTAAATTACTAAGAAGTATCTGGAAGTATCTTGAAGTATCTTGAAGTATCTTGAATTATCTGAAGTATCTTTTATTATTTAAAGTATCGTAAATTATTCTGAAGTAGGTACTTTCTGTCTTCAAATAAAATCTTCTCTTTACAGTGTAATTTTTTTTCAAATTAAATTTGTTACATTTTGTTTGAAGAAAATTAAATTTAAAGTTAGTTTTTCTATTTCCAAAAGCAAAATAACGGTTTTAAAAATAACCTCTCTCTATTGTAAGTAGGTGTTTAATTTCTCTTTAAAATTTTCTAAATATAAACTGAATCAACTCAGTTTCATCTATAAAGCTTAAGTTTTCATTTTTAAACAATTTACCGGCTCTCTAAATCTGAATTAGTGAAAATTCGGCTACTAATTCAACTGAAGAACATTTCTTCTACTAATTTAAAGGGATTTTCTACTAATTTTTAAGTCAAATTTTACTAAAAGCTAGTTGAAATTCTTACTAACTGAAATTAGCTAGATTTATTTAACTATGAATATCTCAATTTGCACCCTGGGATTTTCGGAAATATTAAATCAAATTTCTCTAAGCACATCTTTTTATCTAAAAATATCGTTTTTCAAAAGATCTTTTTTTATGCTGAAAATGCAATTTTAAAATAAATAAAGAAATTATATTTCTTGCTTCAAAACGTGTCGATTCACTTACATAAAGTATATAATTCACCAAAAATCGGAAAAATAATTAAGGATTTTTTTAGATTGCTTGTCTTTTAAAATGATTTCTTTCTCTATAACTTATAAAATTTTTAATTTATAATAATAGTTACTTAAAAAGAATATTCTAGATTGGAAAACGAACCAATTGACCCATATAAAGTATGCTTTTTATCAGTTCGTTTTTAATCTCAGACCTCGGATTATTATCCTTTAGAGTCTTTACTTTTTACTTTTTCAAAATAAACTCTACTATTTTCGACGTTTGTTTGTATAGACCATTTATGTTCGATCGCTGTTCAATTAAAAGTAAAATAATCGACAAGATTCATTTTTTCGATCCATTTACACTTGAAGCTTGACACAATTAGATATTTTTTGTTTTGAAATCAGTTACATTAAAAAAATTAATGCATTTATTAAATATAGAAGATATAAATTAAAATTTATTTGAAATGGAAGTATAAACCAATTAAATTTTGATTTATGTTTTTATTGGTAGTTCTGTTTTTAATTATCTAAATTTTAATAAATTTTTTCTATCCCCAATTTTAATTTTTATTTAAATCTAAATTTCCAATTCATGTTTAATTCCATTATTTGCAACTTTTTTAGAAATGTTTTTAGAAATAATTTAGACTTAAAAAAAAATTAACTTTATATAAATAAACCGTGGATTAATTAAAATTTTGATTAATTAAACTTTTGATTAATTAAAATTTAAATCATTATAAAAGTAAAAAATAATTGAAGTTTATTATTATTAAAATTGGCATACTTCGTAGTTTGAAATAATTTAAATTTAAATCGATACAGTTTAAAAATCTTCAAGTTTGTAAAGATTAAAATTTAGATTAATAAAAGTTTTAAAGAATGGAAATTTAAATGAAGAAAAGTTTATGATAATTGAAACTTGCATCTTCTTCCATTCAAAATTACAAGAGATTAAGTTTCAATCTTTAATACCAGGTGGAAAAGTGACGTATAATCAATCAATTCAATTAAATTCAATTTAGGTAGCTATTAATTCTTCATTGGTCGAATTTCAATCCTCATTAGAAGCAATAAAAATGCAGGAAATTAGCCGAAACGAATCTAATAATTCAATTGTAACGTAAAAATTGTTAAAAACTGTAGAAATTCATGCACATTTTTATAAGTAGAAATTGTTGGTTTGATCAGACAGAAAATGTAAGTAGAGAATTCAAGTTCGATCAAACAGAATATTTGAAGTAGAAAATCGTTGTTTGTTCAGACAACACTGCAATTTTCGATTAAAAAAGTTACTGCTCGATCAACTTTTTCTCAAATGTAAATATAAATCATCTGTTTAAGTAGTATAAGATGAATTTGACAGACATAATAAATATTCATCTTGTCTAATCTAACTTTTATACAGGATTATTTTAAAGTCGAAAAAAAATTGTTTACAATTTGTTACACAAAGATTCGATTTTCACTAAAAAATAGTTTTCATCCTTACAAAAATTTCAAGTTTCTGTAAAGTTGGTTTAAAAAAAAATGAGTTTTTACTACTTGAAGAAAATGATTTTTGTCAAAGTAGAAAAAAAAGCGACAGAAAAAATTTCGTAAAAAGTTGTTTAAATAAACAAAAAACTTAAAGCAATAAGAGCATAAAAACTCATATATTTGACTCTTATTTTAGTAAAAGCGTACTTGACATTTTCTATTAAATTTCATATTTCGTATGCATAAATTCGCTCCCTAAAATGTATAGAATTTTTTTCTCTTTTCAGCCAATTTTTCTCGAAGAGCTGCAAAAAGAAAAAGAATTCACAAGATAAATGGCCCGTTTGGAATTTTTAAAATATAAATTAGACTCTCAAGACTCGCAATGATAAAATACGAATTTAAAAATGATTAAAAAAGTGCAATAAAAGTGGAATTTCCGACTTATCAAAATAGAGAAATTCTAGAAAAAGTATAATCTTGATAATAAACTGGGTAAATTGGAGTTTATTGTTCTTAAGATTGATATTAAATTATTCAGTTATCTCAGATTAATCTTTTTTAATCAAATTTAAAAAGTTTAATTTAAGAAATTAAATTAGCTGACAAATAAGACGAAACTTAAAATGAAAAACAGGAAACTCTGTGAAAAATTCGTATTCAAGAATTGAAGATTTAAAATTTTGCAAATAATTACATTAATTTGTGAAATATTATTTTGTATCTTTAATTAAATTTTGAAAAAAAACTAATTACAATTTTAATAAAAGCGTTTTAATGAAAATAGCAAGTACGAATTCTTTTTCTAATTAGTAGCAAAGAGCATCTTAATTACAAATCTAATAACATTCGTGTGCAATAAATTAAATACTTTTTTATTTTCTACTTGAATAATTTAACATAATTTCCCCTTTCAGCTACAAGTGAAAACCCACTCAAATACTAAATCAAAAGCGTGTATCTTTCCCTTTCTGCTACTTTAGTCTCTTCTTAAACTGAGTTACCTAAATACTTGATAATCTCTTCCCCCTAATTCTCCTCCTACATTTGCACCCTTTTGTCTCAGTCTTCCCAACTCTGCTATCTCAGAACTAAGCTTTCTTTCCTTAATTCTTTACGAGCTTAAGAACAACTTTTTGCAACACATTACTTTCTTTAATTTTCTCTACCTCATAAATACTTGAAACCTCATTTCAAAAAAAAAAAAAAATAACGTATAAAAATTTTTAATTTTAAAAACACAAATTACAATCCTTTCTCAGCTTTATCTGTATTTTCTCGAATTAATATTTCTGCATTTTTTGTAAAACTATATAAATCATATTGTTTTATGTTTAATGATCGAATTAACTTTAAAAACCCTTAGATTCTTTTGCTTTAAATACCTTTCTGCAGAATTCGTTGAATAATAATTTCTCTTTTTTTGCCATCCCTTTTTCTTAATCAGCATTATTCTGCGTTATCTGATCTTTTTTCTAGAGCCAAAGAGCTCTTCATTTCCTTGCCTAATCCCCTGCTGTATTTTATAAAATGTTCCTGTAATTCGTATATTTGATGGAATCTACCCTCACCAATTATATTCCCTCCCTTTTTCCATATTTATAGCCAAGTCTGATGACTTTACTAAAATTGTGTTTCTTCTTCTGGGAATTTTCCTCTCTATTTTTCCATCAAACATTCAAATGAAATCATTTTTTCTAATAAGGAAACGTATTTTGACGAATAAAATTATATAACCAACAAATAAGATACTTTATTATAATACAAAATAATTATTGAATAATAATAAAAAGGTAATTTAAAATGGAAAATTTAAAAATGTATTCTTTGGTATAAAAATTATGTAAGCAAACAAATCAATAAAGAGAATAAAAAACCAAATTATTTAAACATTAAATTTTTTTTCTCTTTATTCTTGGCCCTCAATTTGAAAAAAATTTCCAGTAAATTTATTTCACATTTTTATCTTTACTGTGCTTCCAAGACCTTCTATCTTCCCACGGCTTTCTTCTATGCGAAACTTGACATATTTTCCCCATTAAACTGAAAATATGGCGATAACTATGACTTTATTTGAAAGAAATAATAAACTAGAAAAATTACGAGATGCATAATAATGTACTTTATTACGTCAAAAGAATGAGCAATAAAAAAAAATGATAACAAAAGAAAAAATATTAACTTTGTTTTGAGAGACGATATTTTAAATCTACATTTTTTGAGTTGGATCAGTTTAACTATTGTTAAAACAATAAATTTAATACTTTTTTAATATTAGATTGAAATATATGTTTTATATTTAAATTAACAATAATATTTAATTTATTAGTTTGAACTTTATTATAATTTAAAAACATATAATAAAAAGACAGGTTTTTCATTATCTAAAATTAAATTTTAAGATAAATTTTTTTTCAGAATTAAATGCTACATAAAATAGCAGATCAATGTGTTATTTTCTCGTTCCAATGACTTTTTAAATAAACAATAAATCCAAGTTATGTGTATATCATAATATGTTCCCTAGAACTCGAGGATTTTACGATATAATTTCGAAATGAATGGCACATGAAATGTATGTGTATTCCCAGAAATGTGATCTAATGAAATAGATATTTTCAACCCCATTTGTCCTGGCACAAATCTTGATCAGGAAAGACATTTAAAAATACACTTGGAAAACAAACAAAAAAAAATCATCATGGAAGAAAAAAATTCCTCAATAGAGAACAAAAAATTTCAGTGAAAAAGATCTTTTCGAGAAGAAAAGTTTGTTTCGTAAGAGATTTTTCGTAAGAAATATTTTTATACAAGATTCTTTTTGTTAGAAATGACAAAAGAGAAAAAAAATCGTCTGGGAATAACAAAGTTTTTGATAAAAAATATTTAATATATCAAAAGCGAGAGTGGCCATTTGAAAGGTGAGAAAAACAAGTTTTTTTTTGTAAAAAGTGTGTGATTGGAGAAAAATGGACTTTCGGTAGAGAGAGGATTTTACTTAGACTTAAATTTAAGATTAAAAGATATCTTTTTTAAATGATAAAATAGTTGTTTTTTAATATTTAAATATTGAACTATTATTTAATTGATTAATTAACAGTTTTCAAAGGAAACAATTCATCAAAAAGTCATTTTAAATAAAGAAATATTGATTTAAAATAAAAATAATTTAAAAAATTTTAATTTAAAGTAAAAGTAGTTTTAAAAAACATTAATTTGCAGTGAAATTAAATGAAATATCAAGAAATACTGATTTAAAGCGGAAGTTATTTTAAATGTAAATAAAACATCAATTTAAGGCAAATTTGATCCTTTAAAATAATAAAACACGGATTTAATTTCTTTCTTGTGAAAATTCTTGCAGAAAAAATTTAAGAAATAGTATAGGACAAAATCTAAGACGCATTATCAAACCAGTAGAAAACTGTTATTTGAGACAAATATTTCTTTTGTAAAAGAAAACTTTTACTATAAAATCTAGCAGTAAAAACCGTCAATTTCGACAAGAACTATTTTTGTAAAAAAAAACTGTTTTTTTAATGAGAGTTCCAATTAAAAATTTCAAGTAGAGAACGTTTGTTTAGTCAGGCAGAAACAAGATTTTTAATCATGAGATTTTTTAGTTAATTGTACCTATCAAGTAGAAAAGAATATTTTTTCAGAAAAAGGTAAAAATATTTTTTTAAATAATTGGAATTTTACATAAAAGTTACAAACACAAAAAATTAATAATAAATAATTTGTAGATCTCTTAGAATTTGCATTAATTAAATTTTAAACGATTTAAATTTGAACCTATTCAGGTTGGGGATATTTCAAGTTTGGAAAAAAAAAATTCGATTAACAAAAGTTTATGAAGGAAAGAAAATTTGAATTAAGGCAAATTGGTAGGTAATAATTAAAATCAATTGTATTATTTGAAAATTTGAAATTTGAATAAGAAATCAAGAATAATACATTTTTATCGATAGAGGTTTGAAATAATTAAAATTTGTCAGAAAACAATTTTATTTTTCAATTTAGTAAGATATTCTAAAATAATCTATAAAACTTAACTATTTCTTTTCTTTAGTTTGTAATTATTTTTAAAAAACAAAAATTAATTCATTACCTTTAAAACTACCTTTTTTGTAATAGTTTGCTAAAAGTCATTGAACATAATAATTATTTAAATTCGAATTTAATCTTACGTACACTTATGTTCCCTTTTTTAAATAAAAAATCCGAAAATTCATTTTTTTAAGAGGAATTGGACACATACTCGAGAAGAGGTTATGTTCGAAGTTTTAATTTCCTTTTTAAAATAACGGTTTATTTTGTTTTAAATTAAATTTGCCACAAATAACAAACATTTGTTAGTTTAAAAGGCTTCAGTTTTGTGGGTAAAAACTAAATTTGTAAAACTGTTATTAAATTTATTTAAAAAAGGCAAAATCCGCAAAATCAAACAAAATTCTATAACCTAACCTCAAAATTGATCTGCCACTGATAATTATAAAAAAATTGAATGTATTGAAAATCGAAAAAAATAATTGGAATTGAAGAAAATAATAAAAAATTGAGGAAATAATAATTTAAAAAATCAAAGAATAATTATAAAATTTTAAGATAATAATTAAAAATTAAAAAATTTATTAATATTAAAAAAAATAATTAATAAATGAAAAAAAATTCGACGAATGGTGAGAATAATCGTCATTCGTACAAAAAAAATTTTATAATTAATGAATATTCATAAAATTGAAGGAGAATAATAAATTGCCAATTGAAAACTGATGTAAATTATGAAAAAAAATTGTAGAAAATAAATGAAAATTAAAGAATTCAATTGAAAATTCCAGAGTTGTATTGAAAGAAAATAATTGATAATTAAGAAAATGCGGAAATTAATTAATATTATGGAATTAATTCAAAATCGATCAAAATAATTGAAATTTAAAGAACATTTTCGAGAATTGAAGAAAATAATTAAAAATTGAAGAAATAAATTGGAAATTAAAGATATAAATGTAAATTTCAAGAAAATAATTGATAATTAAAAGAAAAATTACAATACGATGAAAAAAATTAAATATTGACGAAAATAATTAACTATTAAAAAAAATAATTAATAATAAAAAAAAAAATTCGACAAATGGTGAGAATAATCGTCATTTCAAAAAAAAAATTTTAAATTGATGAGTAATCATAAAATTGAAGGAGAAAAATAAATTGTCAATTGAAAACTAATGCAAATAATGGAAACAATTGTAAAAAATAAATGAAAATTAAAGAAATCATTTGGTAGTTAAAGAATTGTATTGAAATTTCAAGAAAATATTTGATAATTGAGAAAATGCGAGAATTATTTGATTTTAAATAAAGTAATTAAGAAACTAAGAATGCAATTGAAAATTGTAGAAAATAATTGAAAATTAAAGAAATAAATGGAAGATATTTTAATTATTGTCTTCAAGTTTCAAATTTTAAAATCATTTTCTAATTATTTTCCACAAGTTTTAATTATTCTTATTTATTAAAAATTATTTTCTAAAATTTTTAAATATTGTTCTCAAATTTCCATTATTTTCCTGAATTTTTAATCATTTTCAATTACTTATATTCTTTGTTTAGTATTTTCAATTACTTACGTTCTTTTTCATAATTTCCAAAAAGTTTTTAATTATTTATTTGAAATTTTGATTTTCCTAGTTATTTTTCAATTATATCTACGAATTTCCTGTATTTTATGCACCTATATTCTGTACGTTTTACAAATATTTATTTTAAATTAAAAATTGTTTTTCTCAATTTTAAATTATGTTTATCTTCTTTCATTTATTTTCTCTAATTTTTAATTATTTTCTTTTTTTTTGCAATTTACCTACTTTTAAAAGTTTCGAGTACTTTTTTGGATTTTTCCTTAAATTTCCTTTATTTAAAATATATTATGCAATTTTTTCAATTATTTTTTTAAATTTTAATTATTTTCTTCAATATTAAATTATTTATGTCATTTATTTATAATTTTCTTAAATTTTTCATCATTTTCTGAATTAATTTTCTAAAATTTTAATTTTTTATCTCAATTTGAAACATTTTTTTTTAATTTTCAATTATATCCTCCAATTTTGCATTACTTTAATTTAATTTAATTTTAATTTAATTTTAAAATTTTGAAGTATTTTTCTCAAATTTAAATAACTTTCTTTCATTTTAAAATTGTTCATAGTTATTATATTTAATTATAAATTTTACACTTCATTAACTTATAGTTAATTTATAATGATAATTATTTTGTTACTTATCCTTTTTTTTTATAAATTGTTTGTGTTTTAAAATAGAAACATAGAATCTATGTTTCTCATTCAAACATAGAAAATTATCATAAATTCTCCAGAAGGAGAATATTCTCAGTTATATTCTCGAGAATGTAACTGGATTTTAAATTACCGAGAATTTTGCAACTCTAATTTAAACGTCAAATTTTAGATTTTTTTCTAAAACTCACGCTATTTTGAAGCAAGCAGGTATTTTTGTAATTTATTACAGTGTTTAATTTACTTTTGTATATTATTTTATAATTGTAGAAGCTTTATTTATTTGTTACAGATTTTATTTCCATTTATTGTCGGACTGTTTTGGATTTTAGTTTTATGATAAAAATATTATATATATTTTTGTATCCAAAGCTAGTTCTTTTTTCAATATTAACAAGATGATTGAGTATAGAAGTCATATAAAAAATTTTTTTTTACTTTATTTATATTTCTCCACATTTTTGTGCACAGGCAAATATTTATGTAATTATTTTTTCGGAAATAAGTACTTAAAATAACTACCTTATTATATTCTTGGGTCAATCCACTGACTTTCGTCTGAGGGCTGTTGCGACCATATTTTTAAAAAACCTAATTTTAAAATATGTGAAACTCCAATATTTTCTGCATTCATTAGGCATATTGTTATCGCAGCAATTTTTTTTCTTTCCATTTTATTACTAATCAAAAGTAGAAGGTTTACGACTTCACTTCGTAACCTTATATAAATATAAATCATGTTATTCTAAACGTAAAAAAGATAGATTTATTACAAAATTTCATTATTTTAAGATAATACTCTAATTTGAAAATTTTATATCTGTAAAAAGTTTCACTATTTTCCGGAGCTTCCAACTTTTTTGTGGAATTTCCTAAAATTTTGAGGTTTTGAATATAATCTAATATGAATATAATTTACTTGCCTTTAAAGTTTGACGAACGTGTTTTACTTCATTTAGGAAATATTGAAATTTTAAATTTCTTACTCAAAAAGGTTAATTTTGAAACTTGAAGTTAGCAAACCATTTTTAATCGTGTCATTATTGTAATACAAATTTAATTTAAATGTAGTGATGTGAAATTGCTGTGCTAACTTCAAGTTTTAAAATTAACCTTTTAAAGTAAGAAATTAAAAATTTTAATATTACCTATAAGAAGCAAAACACGTTCGTCAAACTTTAAAGGCAAGTACATTATATTCATATTAGGTAATATTCAAAACCTCAAAATTTTAGGAGGTTCCACAAAAAAGTTGGAAGCTCCGGAAAATAGTGAAACTTTTTACAGATATAAAATTTTCAAATTAGAGTATTATCTTAAAATAATGAAATTTTATAATAAATCTAGGCTTTTTCCGTTTAGAATAAAATGATTGATATTTTTTCTAATAATTTTTGATACATATTATATTAAATAGGTTTAGATTTATAATATCTTTAAAAAAAGTGTCCGATTTAAGGTTACGAAGTGAAGTCGTAAATCTTCTACTTTTGATTAGTAATAAAATGGAAAGAAATAGAATTTCCGACATAATAATATGCATAATGAATGAAGAAAATATTAGAGTTTCACATTAAATGGTATTTCAATTCAGTATTAAATAAGAAAATAGAAATAATATCCCCGGTTATAAAGGACTAGGATAGAGATATATGCTTCAACATATTTTAAAATAAGGTTTTTTAAAACAATAGTATATTATATTATATTTTTCAAAACAATAATTAAATACTTTTTTTTTTGCTCCAAACTTTACTATACAGGCATTTTGGCCGATTTTCCTCTATTCGAAACGATTGAGTGATCTGACTTGATTTCTCTAAACAAAAGGATTAGGCTGGAGAGAAAAAAAGACGATTTAGGATTGCACGAAGCCGTGATAATCGCATCTTGGTGAAATGGAGTAGAAAAATGTGATAAGGAGCAAAGAATAACAACAAGGACGAAAAGTGAGAGAGGAGAGACTGACATTGTAGGGTGTCAGTGGTATAGAGAGGCAGCGAAAAAGAGGGTGAGTTTTGCCTGAAGGACTCTTCGTACCGACACGCTACCAAGCGCAACGTTGCCTAGCAACCAAAACCACGCGGAATACAATAATTGTAGCGTGTTGCGGCGACGTCGTGCCAGTAGCTGACACTACCAATGTTGATGCTGACTCTGCTTTTATCCTAAAATCGAAACGATGGATGCCAGGATTCCCAGGCTTTCCCGGAGTTGCATTCTCAAGATAAATTACTCCCAAACATTTCTCTCACTTCAACTTTGAGTATATTTTATATGAAAAGGAAAAGGTGTTTCGAATATCCTAGAATACTGGTAAATTTAAGAAATAACCAAATTTGTCGAAAAGTTTGCTTTGTAAAATTCAAGTAATAGTGGAATTTTTTTAGTATTGTTTTTTAATTTTAAAAAGGTAAAAAAACTTTTAAAATTCTCGAGAGTAATTATATCTTTCCCTTTCTAAACACGTATTATTTTTCCCCTTCAATAATCATTATTCCTTTTCCTAGCAAACAATTGCTTTTTCTCTTTAAAACAATTATTTTCCCATTGTATATTTATTTCATATTTTCTACACGTTTATAACTTTTGTTCTATTTTCTCTACATCTGAATTAGTTAAAAATAACTAGTTATCAGTAAAATCGTAATTTTTTTTGATGCAACAATTAGGGAAAATTAATAATTATTAGTGGAATATGACTAATTATTAGTAAAAGATAACTAAAAACATAAAACAGAATTTTATTACAATTTTAGCAAGCGCGCGACAAACTTTACATTGTTGTTGGTCATTTAAAAATGTAAATTTTTGCAAATTTAAATTATGATACCTAATTATGAAATTGAAGAATGCATCTGAAAAATGACGCAAATAATTGACAGTTGGAAGCAAAATTCGAAAAATGGCTACATGATTACACAATTCAAAATAATAGTTTAAAAAATTAAACAATGAATATTAAGTTTAAACGAAATAATTGAAATAATAGGAAATTGAAAAAAATGATTGAAATTGAAGAACATAATAGAAGCTGAGGAAATAAATTGAAAAATTAAGAATTAAATTAAAATTTGAAAAAATAATTGAATATTAAAAAAAAATTGCAAAATAACAAAAATAATTGACAATTGAAAACGAAATTTAAAAAATTACTAGAATAATACACAATTGAATAAAATAATTTAAACAATCAAAGATTAATTATACAATTTTAAGATAATAATTAAAAATTGAAAAAATTCGAAGAAATAATTGAAAATTGCGAAAAGTAATTAATAATTGAAGGAAATAGTTGAATAATGACGAGAATAATTGAAAAATTGAAGAAAATATGTGAAAAACGACGAAAATAATTGTGAAATGAAAACGAAATTCGGAAAGTGACTAGATTAATAAACAACTGAAAAAAATAATTGAAAAAATTAAACAAAAAATATTAAATAGAAAATAGTTAAAAATTGAAAAATGAAGAAATTTATAGGAATTATTGTTGGAAATAATTGCACATTTAACAACTGGATTGAAAATCGAAAGAAAAATTAAAAAAAATAATTGAAAATTGAAGAAAGCAATTACAAATTGGAAACTGGGATTGAAATTTAAAGAATATACTTAAAAATTGAAAAAAGTAGTTAAAAAAGCCGAGAATTAGTGAATAAAAGAAACCAAATGAAAATTTAAGAAATAAATTACGTTTTAAAAAAAATTGATACTTGAAAAAAACTACCAAATGACGAACATAAATGACAATTGAATACAAATTTCATAAAATGGCTAGATTAATACACAATTGAACAAAATAATTTAAAAAACCAAAGAATAATTTTAAAATTTTGAGATAATAATTGAAAATTGAAAAATTGTAGGAAATAATTAAAAATTTGCAAAAAATAATTAAAAATTGAAAAAAGTAGTTCAGAAATGACGAAAATGACAAAATTAAAAAAATAACTAGAATAATAGACAACTGCAAAAAAAAATTGTAAAAATCTAAAAATTAAACAAGAAATATTAAATTAAAAAAAAATAATTGGAAATTGAAAAATGAAAAAAATTGTAGGAATAATTGTTAGAAATAATTACATATTTAACAACTGAAAAAAAAATTCAAATTGAAAAAAATAATTAAAAAATGATCAAAATAATTGAAATTAAAGATAAAATAATTGAAAATCTTAAAAGTAAAGAAAATGGAAATAATAAAAAATTAGAAAAAATGATTAAAAATGTAAAGTAATAATAGATAATAATTGGGAAAATTAAATGAAAAATTATTTTAAAAATGTTAAATTGGAAAATATAGTTGAAATTAGGGACAGTTGATTTAAAATTTAGAGAAGTAATTAAAAATTGAAGAATGGAATTGAAATTTAAAGAATATACTTAAAAATTAAAAAAAGGGTAATTGAAAAAAGCCAAGAATTAATGAATATAGAAAAAAAAAACAATTGAGAACTGAAGAATGAAAATAAAAATTGAAGAAAGGAATTTAAAGTTTAAGAAAATAATTTAACAATTGTATTTAAAATTTAAGAAACTTAAGGATAATCGAAAAAAATAATAGAAAAAAGGCGACAATTTTATAATATTAAAGAAAATAATTAATAATTGAAAATAATTCACAATGCAAAAAACTTCGTAAAATGGTGAAAATAATCGGCATTCGAACAAATTTTTTTTTTAAATTAATGATTAATCATATAATTGAATGAGAATAATAAATTGTCAATTGAAAACTGATGAAAATTGTAGAAAAAAATGAAGAAAATAAATGAAAATTGGAGAAATCAATTGGAAATTGCAAGTAGTATTAAAATTTGAAGAAAATATTTGATGATTTAGAAAATGCGAGAATTATTGAATTTTGAATAAAATAATTGAAAAACGAAGAATGCAATTGAGATTTGAGAAAATAATGAAAAATTAAATAAATAAATTAAAGATTAAAGAATTAAATTTAAATTTTAATAAAATAGTTGATTGAAAGAAAAATTACAAAATGACTAAAATAATTAAATATTATAATTAAAATTAGATTTCCATTAGTAAATAATTATTTCCAAATTTTAAACATCTCAATTTCTAATAATCTAAATATCAATCAATTTCAACTTCTTCGCATGAACATTTTAAGTAGTTTTTGTATTTATAGAATTAAATTTTAATTCACTAAAATATTAGTGTATCGAAATGTCAGTTCAATATTTTAGAGTAAACTATATTTTTTATTAATCTTATTTTCTCTAAATGCAGTTAAATTGATTCTCATCAAAAAAGACTCTATTTTTAATTGGCCTCTTTTATCTAATTTTTAATTAGGAATTAAATCAGTTTAATAATAATTTCCTCATGCAATAAAAAAGATGCCTTTTGAGATCTGGAAGTTTTTTTTAATAAAAAAAACTCATATGATTTATAATTAGTTTAAAAATATACTTTTTTTCGAACGTAACTGATTTAAAAGAACAAAAACATCTAAGTAGAGGAGAGTCGGGTAAAATGCCTAATTGCGGGTAAATTGACAATCGTTAATAACTTGGCTAAAAATAAATATTAATCATAATTGTTTTTATTAATGAAGTATTAAGTATTAAGGTAAAGATGATTTCTATGAAGTTTCATGTTTATCAGTTTATTATTAAGGGCATGTGATGGATTATGACGTCACTGGTATAGGCAAAATTTGTCCGTAACATATCTCTTAAAATATTGAATATTTTTTTATGAAACTTGGTAGAATTACTTGAAATGTCATTAAGAAGGTCTCTCAGACCCGAATTTGTTTAAATTTTGGCCCAAAATTAATTTTGGAACATTTTCCAAAAAGTGCAAACTTTTATAAAAATCAATTTTGAGACAAAATTCAAACAAACTCGGGTCTGAGAGACCTTCCTAATGACATTTTAAGTAATTCTGCCAAGTTTCATAAAAAAATATTCAATATTTTCAGAGAAAAGTTACGGACAAATTTTGCCTATACCAGTGACGTCATTCTCCATCACATGCCCTTAAAGAATTTATTAAAGAATTGTGAAAATGATGCTTTTCAACTATAATTTTTCCATTTTTAAATTTTAGAAAATATGCACTTCTATCCCACAGACGTAAATAATTTTTTTTTAATTAATCCTTGAACATTTAACTATCTAAATACTTTGCTTTAATTTATAAAAATGAGTTCTGAAATGAAAATAATTAGTTTAATTACATGGTGTATTTTTGGGTAAATTGCCTGTGCTAAATTGCATTGCCTCCTTGCTGTAAAACTTCTAAGCAAGATACGTACGATACGGAAAATATCTCGGCTCACGTATATTTTGATGTAGAAACTAAATATCAAGTTATTACTGCTTCTGTATAAAAAATCAGTATTTAAACAAATTAATTATATTAATTATTGCATTTATATTAATAATAATTATAATAATTATACATTGAAGAATCATTTTTAATATATTTTTAAAACAAGATTTTAAATAAGCGCGGGATGAATCAAAAGAAGTGCGCATGCGCAGAAAATATACATAAGATTACGAGAGATACGCGTTGTCACGTGATTATAAAGAATCATGGCGGATTAACCTGTCACATTTGTCATTGAATGTCAAAATTTTCGTTTTCTTTCTAAAACTCACGCTGTTTTGTAGCAAGAAGGTATTTTTGTAATTTATTACAGTGTTTAATTTACTTTTGTAAGTTATTTTATAATTATAGAAGCTTTATTTATTTGTTATATAGTAGACTTTATTTCCATTCTTTTGTCGGTCTGCTTTGGATTGAAACTTTAGTTTTATGATAAAAAGATTATATTTTTGTATTCAAAGCTAATTCTTTTTTTAATATTAACAAGATGCTTGATTATATTATTATTATTCGTTTATTTGTTTTGGGACCTTTGTCCATACAAAGAGGTCGCATCTTTTACATAAAAAAGATGCTCTATCATATGTTAGTCCAGTGTAAACTTTATGATGAGGAAAGAAAGAAATTTATCTGTAATTTTAACTCTTTAGTTGATAGATGGAATGCAAATATTTAATATAATTGATTATAGAAAGCATATAAAATTTTTTTTTTACTTTTATCCATATTTTTTTGCACAGGCGATTTATCCAGTCGTGAGTCAAAATGGCATCAATATTTAAATAATTTATTTATTTTTTTTTGTTTGTAATAAGTACTTAAAATGTCAACCTTATAATATTCTTAAGGGTTGTTTTCTAAATATTTAGTGGTTTATATTTTTCAAAACTATAATTAAATAATTTTTTTTTGCTCCAAACTTTACTATAGAAATATAACTTTTTCAATTAGTGTCTGAGTTTTTACTTTCGAATTAGTTTTTTTATTCTTTTTTTTTTATTTCAGATTTAGACTGTTTATTTTTTTTATTTCTACTGTTTTTCATTTATTTAAATAAAAGTTAAACAAAAAAATCATCTTTTCCCATGAAACAAATTTCAGATTGTAAAACAGATTTGGAGTGTAATTATTCAGTATTATTTTATAAGTTTCTGTTGTCGATGAAGTTGGTATAAAAGCATCTCTTTCGGTTGGTTTGTAGGTTTTCTTTCATTCTATCTAATGTCTAGATTGTAAGGTTTCCCCTCCCTGGCATTCATGACAATTCACCTGCGTTCGATTCGCACTATCGTGTTCCGTTGTATAATTTAATAAAACCTTTTTTCTCACATCTTTATAAAATAGTGCCCTCTCATAGGTATCCACATAACTTATGCTTATTTCGTAATATTATGTAGAAAGTACACCTTATGGCGTACTCATTTACACTTTCACTATATCTGGTTTCATATAATTGAAAGGCTTCTTTTTAAAGTATAATATTTCTGATTTTGTGCCACGCTGCGAAACGACCAGACAATAAGTTTCGTTCACGCACCGTGAAATTTAATATAGATGAAAATAAAACATTTCTCGGCAACTGTTGAATTTAATTCTGATCAATGTTTGTAAAATTTTAATTGAGACAATTTATAAAAAATACCGATTGCAATAAACACATAATTTATTAATTTATGTTAATAAACGCATTAACATTAATTCAGAATTGATTTGTCTCAAAAACTAATTAAAACTCCATTTTTTCAAATTAATTAAAGATCCATTTGTATCAAATTAATTAAAAATTCATTTATTTCAAGTTAATTACGAAATGATGGATTAAAAATTCATTTATTTCAAATCAAGCCGAATAATTAGATTCAAATATCGTTCGATTTTACAATTATAATGTGAAGAAGTTTTGATTGACGGAACATTTAGTTGATTTTATTTTAAATGCATTTCATTGCAATTAGTTGAATGAACATAAATTATAAGAAATTTGAATATTAATCGAGGAAAATTCAATTTGTCTTACTTTTAAGTTTTAATCAATCTCAGGTTCTATTGTTCGAAACGTCCATTCATTTGAATGTCAAATTACTCAAATTTCATAGTGACTCCGATTTCAAGCGATGCAAACTTCTGTCGATATAAATTTTCAGAAATTGTGGTATTTAAATCGATGCAAATTTGCGGTTAATTTTAATTAAAGTTGATTTGAATCTATCCAAGTTTTAATCGATACTTACTTTAATTTACGTCAGTTTTAATCCAGCAATTAATTTCAAGTTATCCTAATCATATTCAATAGAAACTTTAATTAATTATTCAAGTTTGAAAGTATCCAAGCTTTGTTGTACCCAAACTTAAATCTATATGTAAAAAATTATTATTAATTATTATTATTATTATTCATTATTCATTATTTCTGTAAACTTTAAGCTAGTCAAACTTCAAGTTAGCCAAATTTAAAAAAATCAAACTTTAACTTTGTTCAAATTGAAATTTATTTTAACTTTGATTAATTCAAATTTAAATGTATACAAGTTTTGTTCTAGCCAAACTTAAATTTATCCAAAATTAAATTGCACCGAACATCAATTTATCCAAATTTTAATCTACCCAAAATTTAAACTAAAATGTTTTTTAATGTTAAAAATATGAAAAAATTTGAATGGTTATGCGGTATTTTATTTCATTGTATACTTTATATAGATCAATATTGATTCGTTTTGAGACAAGAAATATAATTTTTTTGTTCATTAAGACGTATTTTTAGCGTAAAATACAATAAACGAGCATATAGGATCTTCGTAGAAGAAGTGGAGAAATAAAGATAGGAATTAAATTAAAATTTATAAAAACAAGAAATATTTCCATAAATTATGTTAATTTCAGAGAAAATATATACTAAATAAATATCAATCGATTTCTTTTTCATTGAAAAATATTTTTTATAAAGGAATCGATACTTAATACTATTTTTATATTTCTCGACTTTTTTGATTTTATTCAAATTGCTTATTGATTTATGCGGGTTAGTTTATTAATAACTATTTTTTTTATATTTAATCTGAAGTGTATTTTAATTTTTATAAATTTAAGTTAAGAATAATTTAACTTTGGACAAATGAATGATGATTAAAAATGATGATTGGACAAGTTATATTATAAAGGAATCAAAATGCAAATTTCATTAAAAATTAAGAATATCCATTATTTCTTCAAATTTAGGATAAAATGTATACTTTTTAGGATTAAATTATTCCATTTCTTCATATAGAATATTTTTTGAAAAGGAAATTTAAAAAATAAACATTGAAGAAGTAGTAAAAAAAATGTGTTTTTGTTTATGAAAAATGGTTTATGCTTATGTTTATGAAAAATGGTGGTTCAAAAAATTCGGTTGGATATTTTCAAGAATTCCTGTGTCCAAATTTTTAATATTTTTGAGCTTAATTAGCCATAAAATTTTATTTAAATATAATAATTATTTTCTATTATGATTTCAATTACTTAGACTACAATTTTGTACTATTTTTGTCATTTTTCAATTATTTTCTGGAATTTTTCATTATTTTTAAATTATTTCTCTAAATCTTAAATTTACCTTTTACAAATTTTAGTCCCTCTGTTTAGTTTTTTCAATCACTTTTTCAATTTTAATTATTTTTTCCTTGACATTAAATCAATTAAATTATTTTTTCTTAAACTTTATATTAATCTTTGCAAATTTAATTCAGTTTTTTTAATTTACCATTATTTTTATCAGTTTGCAATTATTTCGCTCGATTCTTAATTATTATTCTGATTTTCTAAAATTATTTTCTATGATTTTTAAGTATTTTTCTAAAATTTCAACTATTGTCTTGAAATTTTAATTGTTTTAATAATTCTTTTTATTAATTTTCTGAACTTTCAAATATTTGTATTAATTTTCAATTATTTTGTTCAATTTTTATTTTATTTATTATTTTTCAACTAATTTCCTAAATTTTCAGTTATAGTTTCAAATTTAGATTATTGTCATCAGTTTTCCACGTTTTAAAAGATTTTTCAATTATTTTCATTATTTTGGCATAATTTTTAAAAATTTTGATTATTTATCTTAAATGTCTACTATTTTCATCAATTTTTTATTGTTTCTGCGATTTTTTAATTTTTCTCTGTAATTAAAAAATTTTAAGTAGTTTTGTAATTATTTTCATTTTTTAAATATATTCTATAATTTTTTCAATTATTTCTCTTAAAATTTGTTTACTATTTTCAATTTTTCATATTTAAATTATTTTCAACATGATACAATTATTTTTTTCAATTTTGTATTAATTTTACCATTTTTTAATTATTTTCGTCGCCTGTTACTTATTATTTTCATTTTCTAAAACTATATTCTTAGATTTTTAAGAATTTTTCTAAAATTTCAATTATTTCTGGAATTTCTAATTGTTTTAATAATTTTTTAATTAATTTTCTGAACTTTCAAATATATATCTCAATTTCCATTTTTTTTCAATTTTCATTTTCTTTTATTAGTTTTCAATAAATTTCCTAAATTTTCATTTATTATCTTAAATTAAGATTATTGTCATCAATTTCCCATGTTTTAAACAATTTTTCAATTACTTTCATTAGTTTGGCATAATTTTCAAAAATTTCGATTATTTATCTAAAATGTCACATATTTTCATCAATTTTCGATTGTTTCTGCGATTTTTTAATTTTTCTCTTTAATTAAAATTTTTTAAGTAATTTTGTAATTTTTTTTTTCAACATATATTCTATGATTATTTCAATTATTTCTCTTAAATTTTATTTACTGTTTTCATTTTTTTATATTTAAATTATCTTCATCATATTAAAATTTTTTTCTCAATCTTAAATTATTATCAGCATATTTCAATTATTTTTTTCAATTTTGAATTAATTTGATCATTTATTAATTCTTTTTCTTAATTGTTTTTTTTTTATTTGCCAATTTGTTAATTATTATTCTCATTTTCTAAAATCATTTTCTATGATTTTTAAGTATTTTTCTAAAATTTCAATTATCTTCTTCAATCTTTCAATTATTTACATTTGTTTTCATAATTTCCAAAAAAAATTTTATCAATTATTGTAAATTTCTGTTATTCATAGCTTTCTTCAATCTTTTCTCGAATTTTTAGTTATTCTCATTTTTTCAATTGTTTTCTAAGATCTTCATGTATTTTTCCGCAACTTTCAGTCATTATCTAAAATTTAGATTATTATCATCAATTTTCCATGTTTTAAACGATTTTTCAATTATTTTCATTATTTTCTAAAATTTTGACTATTTATCTGAAATGTCAATTATTTTCAACAATTTCCGATTGTTTCTGCAATTTTTCTCTTTAATTACAATTTTTAAGTAATTTTGTAATTATTTTCTTTCTTTAAACATATATTCTATAATTTTTTCAATTATTTCTCTCAAATTTTATTTATCTACTTTTTCAATTTTTCATATTTAATTTCAATTAAATTCATTTTAATTTTTTTTCTCAATCTTAACTTATTTTCAGCATATTTCAATTTTAAATTAATTGTATTGTTTTTTAATTATTTCCCTCGATTGTTAATTATTATTCTCATTTCCTAAAATTATTTTCTATGATTTTTAAGTATTCATCTAAAATTTCAATTATTTTCTTCAATTTGTAATTATTTTCATTTGTTTTCATAATTTCCAAAAAAAATTTATTAATTATTGTAAATTTCATATATTTTTATCTTTCTTTAATTCTTTTCTCCAGTTTTTAGTTATTTTCATTTTGATCAATTGATTTCTTAGATATTCATGTATTTTTCCCAAATTTCAATTAATTTTTTTTTATTTAAAAAAAATTCCTTAATTTTTTCAATTATTTTACTCAAATGGCATTTTTTTTTTACAACATGGTTTGTATCAAATTTCAATTATTTTCTTTAAGTTTCAGATTTGAAAATCATTTTTCAATTATTTTCCAATATCTATTTCCTTCAATTTTTAATTTTTTTCATTCGTTATATAGTTTCAAAAATTTTAAACTATTTATCTGCCATAAGTATAATTTCCAAAAAGCGTTTATTTATTTTTCTTTAATTACAATTTATTCTCTTCAATTTTAAACTATATTTATCTTTTTCCATTTATTTTCTCTAATTTTTCATTATTTTCTTCTCGTTTTATAATGAAATTCTAAATAGTTTTAAGTATTTCCCTAAAATTTCCTTTAACCTTTATTTCCTTTATTTAAAATATATTATGTAATTTTTTCAATTATTATTTTCTCAAATTTTATTTATTTATTTCAATTGTAAACTATTTGCTGCAGCGTTCGTTGTTTAATTTAGTAAAACTTTAAATTACTACAATTACTAAGCTTTTTGGAAATATCCAAATTTAAAAAAATGCAAACTTTAATTCATTTCAATTTTAATCGATCCCAACATTCATTTATCCAAAGCTAAATTAGTCTTAACTCTTTAATTTACAAAAATTATAATACACTTGAGATTAAATATCAAAAAATAGTTATTAATAAACTAATTCGAATAAATCAATAAGTGATTTGAATAAAAACGAAAAAGTCGAGAAATATAAAAATAGTCTTATTTTAAGGACACCTGACCCTCGCAAAAATTGATTTCTCGAGAGAGTCTAACGATCATTTAATTTCCTCTTGTTATCGTCGTACCGAAAACGAGGATCTAACGATATAGTAAATTGACAAAGTGTACTCTGTGGTGAACTCACAAACTATTTTATCGCCAGTAACCTGGAGATAACAGTCGCATAATGGAAGGCAAGTTCAATAGAGGGAAAAAGAGAAAGAGGGTTTGTGAACAGGTAAAAGCGAGAAATGCCTAGGGTGGAAGTTTCGACTCGTAGGTCACGAAGGGTGTTACCCTTGAGTGCATTTTGCCCTTTACTATTGCAGATATAGCAAATGTATGCACTTTTCCCTATCTACAAAATATATTCCTACATTTAATTCTGTCTGATCGAACCCAGTTTGTTCCACTTACTGAAATACACTTTTTATTTTACAACTCGACATTAAAATTGGTTTTCAATAAAAAAAGAAAAAGAGAGAAAGTATTTGAAAATAGTTTTTTCTTAAATTTTTAAAATAAGAAAAAATTGTAACAAACCTTGTCGGGGTCATCCATAAATTACGTCACACATTAATGTAATAATAAATATTACTAAAAAAGTTAAAATTGATGTTTTTTAGGTGTTATATTTTTGAAATTTTTTAATTCTTGAACTAAATTCTTATGAAAAAATTTGCATCCTTAAATAATTATACGAACATCGATTCAAGATTATGTTAATATTGATATCTTTTTTAATTTTTGTACAATTTCAATGTAATTTTATAATACTGCTCAAATGTCTTTTTTTAAACTAAAAAAATCTTTATAATATATTTTCTTTTTAATTAAAAGCATTTTTACTAAATAAAACCCGAAATATTAAACAATATGTTTATATAAATTCTAGATTCAAGATTTTTTTTAAATAATGCAGCAACCCTGGTTTAGACGATTCTTTTTACAATGGTCCTAAAAATCTAAAATTAATTTCAAATTGTAGAAAGTAATTGAAAAATGATAAAAATAATTAACATTTCATAAAATTAATGAAAAAAGAATTAAAATAATTAAAAATTGGTGATAGTAGTTTGAATTTTTTTTTTTTAAATAATGGAAAAAATTGGAGAAAATAATTAAAATCTGATGAAAATAATTTAAAGTTGTGGAAAATAGTTGAAAAATAACCAAAACCAATTAAAAATTGGAGAAAACAATTAAAAAATGATGAAAATAATTAACAATTCATGTAATTAATTAAAAGATAATGTAAAAATTAAAAATTGGAGAAAAAAATTGAAAAATGATAAAGATAAAAATTAATAATTGAGGAAATTAATAAAAAAAGTTATTAATAAAATTAAGAATGATGGCAAATAATTAAGAAATGAATTTAGAATATGAAAATTAAAGAAACTAATTGAAATTCGATGTAAATTATTGAAAGATTATAACATTAATGAAAAATAATATGAAATTGGAGGAGAAATCGATTTAAAAATGATAAAAACAATTAAAAATCGAAGAAATTAGTTAAATTAAGAAATTTAAAAATGGGGCAATTAATTGAAAAATTAATAAAATAATTTAGAATTAGAAAAAACAATTGAAAAATGATAAAAAATAATTAACAGTTGATGAAATTGAAAAAAATGTTAAATAATGAAAAATTTAAAAATTGATACATATATTTGAAAATTGATAAAAATAACTAACAATCTATAAAATCAATGGAAAGATAATGAAAAAAATTAAAATTGTACCTAATTAATTAAAAAATTATGTTAAAAATAGAAAATTGAAGTAAATAATTGATTTTAAAAAATGAAAATTAAAGAAAATGAATGAAATTTGATATAAATTATTGCAAAAGTTTATGAAATTAATTGAAAAATAATTAAAATAATTTGACATTGGAAAGATTGATTTTAAAAAATGATAAAAACAATTGAAAATTGGAAAACTAATTTAAAAATTAAAAATATAATGAACAATTCCTGGAATTATTTTTTAAAAAATTTAAAAATGAGGCAATTAATTGAGAAATGATAAAAATAATTGAAAAATCAGGAAATAATAAATATCTGAAAAAAATAATTGAAAAATAATATTAATTATTAAGTTTTGATTACGTTAATCAATTGAATGGAAGAATATAATTGTAATTTTAAGAAATTATTTTTTAATTTATAAAAATAATTGATAAATTAAAAAAACTGAAAATAAATAAGAATAATTTTAATAAAATAAAATTAGGATTCTAATTCATTATTAAGGAAAATAATGTAACAGCAATTTAAAAATTATTTAAGAACAATATATTTATGATTTATGGAAAGTTAGTTTTAAATTTGGGGAAAAAATTGAAAAATAATCAAAATAATTTGAAAATATTTCAAAAAGTTAAAAATTATTGTAAATAATTGAAATGACAATATAAAATAATTGGAATTTCAAAAAGATTATTGATTTAGTAAATTTTACTCTTGCTTAAAAGATTTTTAATCTTTTCACTTTTTATCTTTTTAATATATTAAAAAATTTGGATCTTATTTGACAAAGTTTTTTTCTTTTTGTAAAATTGAAAAAATAGTAATTTAATATTTAATAACTGTTAATTTCAATTGAAATTTCATTACGGTCTGACAAAAACATCGTTTTCTACTTGAAATAGTTTTTAGTCTGACTTTAATTCTCTTTTCACTGTACATTTCATTTTGTCTGGCTTACTCAACTTTTTCTACTTTCCATTGTTAATTTTCTTACGTCTCATACTTTTTATCCTCTATTTTCTATAATTGAAAAATTCCTTCCAAAAGAGCTTTTTAACTGACTTCTTGTTATTCAGTGTTCTTGGCAGAAAACGATTTTCAATTAAGAAATAATTTGCAACTTCTTTTATGTTTTTATAGGCATTAAATAAATATTAAGTTTATTTTACCTGTTTATCTTAACTTATTTCTTTCATTAAAAAAATAAAGTACTACATTCTTGCGTTTATTTATCAAATTGTCGACCCTGAAAAAAAATCTATAAAATAATCAACAAGTTTCTTTCATTCATTCTTTCATTCTGTCCACACCTGAAATTTGATAATTAGGTTTTTTTGTTTTAAACCAGTTACGCTTAAAAAATATTTATCTTTTAATTCATTATAAATCATATGAGTTTTTATTTTATATATCTAATTATTAATTACTTTTTATTGTAAAAGTAGAATAATAAGGAATTTAATTACAAAGAATGAAATACCGTCAATTATATAATTGAAAAAAACAAGCACTGGGTTTAACAATTTTATAAGTGCCTTAAACAAAAAAATTAAAAGTTCAAAAATAATTTTTCCATTTACGTTTGAAATTTTTTTTTCAAAACTTAATACGTTATTTGTATTAAAAAAACCAACTTAATTAAATTTTTTTAAATTAATGTTGTATTTTACATCTTAAAATGATTCTTTTTATTGCATGAGCAAATTATTCATAAACTTATTTAGTTTCTAATTAAAATTTAGATAATAAAGCAGATCAATTACAATATAAAGGTCTACCTACTTTGATAAGAATCAAGCATTGACAGAAAATAAATTAATTAAAATATAGTTTACTCGAAAATATTGAACTGACATTTCGATACTCTACAAATTTTAGTAAATTAAAATTTAATTTTATAAATATATAAAAATTACTTGAAATGTTCATGCGTAGAAGATTAAATTAATTGATATTTAGATTTTTAGAAATTGAGATCTTTAAAATTTGGAAATAATTATTTACTAATAGAAATCTAAATTTAAGTATAATATTTAATTATTAACGTCATATTGTAATTTTTCTTTTAATTATCAATTATTTTCTTGAAATTTCAATTTAATTTACAATTTATTTCTTTAATTTTTAATTATTTTCTTCAATTCTCAATTATTTTCTTTACTTTTCAATAATTTTTATCGATTTTTAATTCATTCTTCAATATAAACTAATACTCTTATTTTTTAAACATTTTCTTCACTCAAAAAATTGTTTTAAAATTCCAATTTTTAATTTTCAAATATTTTTTTTAATATTAAAAAATTATCGCCTTTTTTCTAATTTTTTTTTTTTGATTATCATTAAGGTTTTTTAATTTTAATTACAATTGTTCTATTATTTTCTTTAACTTTTAATTCCATTCTTCATTTTTTATTTTCATTCTTCAGTTTTCAATTGTTTTTTTTTTCTATTTTCACTAATTCTTGGCTTTTTATAATTACGTTCTTTCAATTTTTAAGTATATTCTTTAAATTTCAATTCCACTCTTCAATTTTTAATTGCTTCCTTAAATTTTCAATTATTATTTTCAATTATTTTTTTCAATTTTAATTTTTTTTTCAATTTTCCAGTTGTAAAATGTGTAATTATTTCCAACAATTATTCCTATGAATTTCTTCGTTTTTTAATTTTCAATTATTTTTTTTTTAAATTTAATGTTTCTTGTCTAATTTTTAGATTTTTACAATTATTTTTTTCAGTTGTCTATTATTCTAGTCATTTTTCGAATTTTGTCATTTTGGCATTTTCGTCATTTTTTAAACTATTTCCTTCTATTATTAATTATTTTTCCTAATTTTCAATTATTCCCTACAATTTTTTCAATTTTCAATCATTATCTTGAAATTTTATAATTGTTTTTTGACTTTTTAAATTATTTTGTTCAGTTGTGTATTAATCTAGCCATTTTTTGAACTTTGTATTCAATTGTCAATTATTTCCGTCATTTGGTAGTTTTTTTCAATTACCAATTCTTTTTTAAAATTGTAATTTATTTCCAAAATTTTTATTTGTTTTCTTCTATATTCATTAATTCTCGGCTTTTTTCAACTACTTTTTTCAATATTTAAGTATAGTCTTGAAATTTCAATCCCATTCTCCAATTTTTAATTACTTTCTTCAATTTACAATTATTTTTTTCAATTACAATTTTTTTTTTATTTTCAATTGCGTTATTAAATGTGCAATTATTTCCAACAACTATTCCTATAATTTTCTTCATTTTTCAATTTTCAACTATTTTCTATTTAATATTTCTTGTTTAATTTTTTCAATCATTTTCTTTAGTTGTCTATTAATCTAGTGATTTTTAGAAATTTGTTTTCAATTGACAATTATTTTCGTCATTTTTCACATATTATTTTTCAATTTCTCAATTATTCTCGTCATTAGTCAACTACTTCCTTCCATTATAAATTATTTTTCTCAATTTTCATTTTATTTCCTCCAATTTTTTCAATTTTTAATTATTATCTTAAAATGGTATAATTATTCTTCGATTTTTTAAATTATTTTATTTATATTTCAATGTAATTCTTAAATTTTCAATTTATTTCCTCCATTTTTAATTATTTTCTTCAATTCTCAATTATTTTCTTCAATTTTCAATTATTTCTTTCAATTATTAATTTTTTCCGCAATTTTCAATTATTTTCTACAAATTTTTCAATTTACAACTATTCTTGAAGTTTATAATTATTCTTTCATATTTTGTTCTGTTGACAATTACTTTTGACAGTTTTTCTGATTTTTTCTCAATTGTCAATTACTTTCTTCAATTTTCAATTATTTTATTCAATGCTCAATAATCCACATCTTTTTTCATTTGTCAATTATTTTTTTGAACTATCAAACTTTCAAAATAATTCTTTAATTATCTTCTTCAATTTTTAATTGATTTCCTCCATTTTAATTATTTTCTTCAATTCTTAATATTTTCTCCAATTATAATTCTCGTCATTTTTCAATTATTTCTTTCAATTATTCTCTTAAAGTTTTATAATTCATCTTTTTTTCCAATTTTTTTGTTTTGCTGTCTATTAATCTAGCCATTTTTCGAATTTTGTTTCCAATAAATTTTCTATTATTTTTGTCATATTTCAGATATTTTCTTCAATTTTTCAATTAATCTCGTCATTTTTCAATTATTTTTGTCAATTATTAATTTTTTCCGCAATTTTCAATTATTTTCTACGAATTTTTCAATTTACATTTATTCTTGAAGTTTATAATTATTCTTTAATATTTTGTTCTGTTGACAATTATTCTCGACAGTTTTCTAATTTTTTCTTAATTTTTAATTACTTTCTTAAAATTTTAATTTACTTCCTTAATCTTTAGTTTATTTCTTCAATTCTTAATTATTTTCTTTTCTCAATTATTATTTTTAATTTTAAATTTCAGTCTTCAATTTTCTATTATTTTATTCAATATTCTGTAATTCTTACCTTTCTTCAATTATCAATTCTTTTTTTCAAATTTGAATTTAATTCTTAAATTTACAATGTATTTTTTAATTTTTTTTATTATTTTCTTCAAATTTTAATTTTTCAGTTTTCAATTATGTTCTTTTATATTATCCAATTTTCAGCTTTTTTTAATTACTTTTTTTCAATTTTTAATTATATTTTTTAAATTTCAATTCCATTTTTCAACTTTTTTTCGATTATCAATCCATACTTTTCATCAATTTTCAATTGACGATTTATTATTTACCTTTAATTTTATGTTTATTCATTAATTTATATTGTTTTGTTATTCTCACTATTTTTCAAACTTTTTTTACAATCGTTAATTATTTTTTTTAATAATTAAATATTTTCTTCAATATTTAGTTATTATTTTCGTCATATTGTAATTTTTCTTCTAATTATCAATTATTTTCTTACAATTTATTTTTAATTCTTTAATTTACAATTTATTTCTTCAAATTTTAATTATTTTCTTCAATTCTCGAATATTTTCTTTATTTTTCAATTATTTTTATCGATTATCAATTAATTCCTTAATATTCAGTAATTCTCGTCTTTTTTCAATTACTTTTTTCAATTTTTAAGTATATTCTTTACATTCTTTCAATTCCATTCTTCAATTTTTAATTGGTTTCTTCAATTTTCAATTACTTTTTTTCAATTTTAATATTTATTTTTAATTTTCAATCCAGTTGTTTCCAACAATTATTTCTATAATTTTCTTAATTTTTCTATATGCAAATATTTTCTATAAATTTAATATTTCTTGTTTAGTTTTTACAATTATTTCGTTTAGGTGTCTATTAATCTAATCATTTTTCGTATTTAGTTTTTAATTATGAATTTTCTTTGCCATTTTTCAAATATTTTTTTCAATTTTTTCTTACAATTATTAATAATTTTCTTCAATTTTCAAATGTTTTCCGAACTTTTACAATTATTTCCAGGAATTTTTTCATTTTTCAGTTATTTTCTTAAAATTTTATAATTGTTCTTGGATATCTCCAATTTTTTTTTTCGGATGTGTCTAGCCAGTTTGTTGCTTAATATATTTTTTGTCACCTTTCTGTCACCTTTCTGTCACCTTTCCCAGGGAAAAAATTCACCTTTTTTGAAGATAAAAAGTACTGTGATGCCTGCAATTATCAATTATTTTTTTCAAATTTTAATTTAATTTTTCACTTTATTTCCTCACTTTTTTATTATTTTCTTCAATTTCAATTTTTTTTTTCAATTTTCAATCCAGTTGTTAAATGTGCAATTATTTCCAACAGCTATTCCTACAATTTTCTTAATTTTTCAATTTGCAATTATTTTCTTTAACTTGAATATGAAGGCTTCAGTGGAAGCTCATTTATGACAAAATATAAGTTTCAAATTTCCGTTTCAAAACGTATGTGTAGGCACGAATGTAATTTTTATAAAAGGACAAAATTGTCGAGATTTTAGCTTTAATGTTATAGACGAAACGAGTAATGCTGAGAAATAATTTATAGCGCCCTGGTGTGTCTGATTTAGGTCCCGATTCGGATGAAGTGAGGGTCCCTGAGGGAGATTACGGGCACGAGATGAAATTAGCTTGCCTGACATTAAGGAGAGAGCGATGCGAATCTCAAGGGACACGGAATTCACTCGTGTCTGCAATCAATGAGAAATATCTGAAAGCTACTTTTGGACTAGATCATCCACTTTGAACTGGTGGCGATCTCAAAACACACCGGAAATAAACTTTCTCTGCACCACCCACTCTCACTTTGTATTAGATTCCTTTTTCTGCTAAAGGTCGAGACAATCTCGGACAAATTGACTATTTAAATGTTCCGTCATTAGACTTGATAGAAACATTTAAATGCAAGGAAAAAGGGCGATTCTAGAAAATTAAGCGACAAAACTGGAAAATTCAGGAAAATGTTGAACGTAATCAGGTGACATCATTTTCATTAGTTAAATAAATCCAAACATTTAATTAGGTAGATTCTTCACAAAAATATTCTTGAAATATTTATTGCAAAATTAAATTATAAAATGTGGGTTAGCGAGCGCTTAGATTCTACAGCTTGTTTTATCAACATTTATAAATATTTTAAATACCTTTAAATTAATATAATAAATAAAGTTTCGTTTATGTATAAGAGAAAAGATTGTAAAATTTTAGAATAAAAGAAAAGAGTGAAGCAAATAATTGAGAACTAAAAATAAATGCCAAATTATACGATTTAATTGAGAAATAATGAAAATAAATAAACATTGAGAAAAACAATTAAAAAAGCATAGAAATATTTGTAAATTAAAGAAAATAATTCAAGATTGAGAAAAATATTTGAAAACCTTAGGAATTATTTGAAAAAAATGAGAATAGTTAAGAATTGGAAAAAATAATGGAAAATGATGGGAATAATCGAAAATTTAAGAAAATAATTGAAATTTAAGAAAAATAATTAAAAATTGAAGATAATAATTGAAATTTAAGAAAAATAACTGAAAAAATTACAAAATGGATATGAATTAGAAATCAAACTTGTAAAATGATAAAAACTATGATGAATTTAAAAAAATAATTACAAATTGAGAAAAATCATTACAAATTTTGGAAATTCATTTTATTTATTTATTTATTTATTTAACATATAAACGGGGAAAACCACTTTAATACATATTTTAAAATAATAAAAAGAATTAAAAATTGAAGAAAAAATTGCAAAATGATAAAAATAATTGGAAATTCGAGAAAATAATTTAAAAAAATAATTTCTTATTGACGAAAATAATTAAAATGCGAGAAAAATAGTGTAAAACTTAAAAATAAATTGAAAAAAAACGAAAATAATAATTAAAAATTGGAAAAAATAATTGAAAATTTTTGAAAATAATGTAAAATTTTAGAAATTATTTGAAGAAAATTGGATTTAAAAAAAATTAGAAAAAATGATATGCAAATTGAAGATAATAAGTAATAATAATTGGGAAAATTAATTGAAAAATGATTTTAAAAATGTTAAATTGGAAAATGTAATTGAAATTGGAGGTAATTGATTGAAAATTTTGAAAAGTAATTGAAAAATAATGAAGTTAAATAAACATTAAGGAAAACAATTGAAAAATCATGGAAACACTTTTAAATTAAAGAAAATAATTCGAAATTGAGGAAAATACTTGAAAATCTAAGAAATCAATTGAAAAAATAAGAATAATTAAATATGGGAAAAAATAATGAAAAAATGATAAAAATAATCGAGAATTGAAAAAAATAATTGCAACTTGAGAAAAATAATTAGAAAAATGACAAAAAGTATATAAGTTAAAAATAGCAAAATGGTAAAAACTATAATGAATTGAAAAAAAATTAATAACGAAAATAATTGAAAATTCTAGAATAAATTGCAAAATGATAAAAATAATTAAAAAATAAAATAAATTATTTTTAATTGACAAAAATAACTAAAATGTGAGAAAAATACATGTAACTTAGAAATAAATTTAAAAAAACAAAAATTAATAAAATTATTAAAAATTAAAAAAAATAATTAAAAAATGATAAAATACCTGAATAATAAAATAATTGAAATTTCAGATAAAATAATTTGAAAATTTTAGAAAATAATTTAAAATCTTAGAAATTATTTGAAGAAAGTGGAAATAATAAAAAATTTTAAAAAATGGTTGAAATTGAAGATAATAATTGATAATAGTTAGGAAAATTATTTGAAAAATAATTTTAAACATGTTAAATTGAAAAATATTGTTGAAATTAGAAATTATTGATTAAAATTTTAGAAAAGTAATTGAAAAATAATGAAAATCATAATAAATTTAGGAAATTATTTGAAAAATTATAAAAACTATGATGAATTTGAAAAAATAATTCAAATTTACGAAAAACGATTACAAATTTTAGAAATTTATTTTCAAATAATGAAATTAATCAAAATCGGAGAAAAAAATTGCAAAATTATAAAGATAATAGGGAATTGAAGAAAATTATTAAAATATATAATAAAAATATTTTTTAATGACGAAGCTAATTGAAATTTCAAAAAAAAATCCATGTAAAACTTAGAAATAAATTGAAAAAAAAAACGAAAATTATTAAAAATTGAAAATATAATTGAAAAATGGTTAAAATAATTGAAATTTAAGATAAAATAATTAAAATTGTTTGAAAATAATTGAAAAATAATGAAAATAATTATAAATTTTGGAGATTAATTGAAAAATCATAAAAACTATGTTGAATTAAAAAAATAATTGAAATTTGAAAGAAACTATTACAAATTTTGAAAATTCATTTTAAAATAATGAAAATAATTGGAAATTAGAGAAAAAATTGCAAAATGATGAAAATAATTGAAAATTGGAGAAAATAATTAAAAAATAATAAATATAATTTTTAATTGACGAAAATAATTGAAATGAAATAAAAGTACATGTAAAAGTTAGAAATAAATTTAAAAAAACTAAAATGATTAGAAGTTAAAAAAATAATTGAAAAATGAAAAAAATAATGGAAATTTAAGATAAAATAATTGAAAATTTTGTAAAATATTTGAAAATCTTAGAAATTATTTAAAGAAAATGGAAATAATGAAAAATTTAAAAAAATGATTGAAAATTCAAGATAATAATTGATAAGTGGAAAAATTAATTGAAAAATGATTTTAAATTGTTAAATTGAAAAATATAGTTGAAATTTAAGAAAAAAACATGATAAATTTTGGAAATTCATTTTAAAATAACGAAAATAATTGAAAATTCTAGAATAAATTGCAAAATGATAAAAATAATTGACAATTGAAGAAAATAATTAAAAAATAATAAAAATTATTTTTTATTGACAAAAATAACTGAAATGTGAGAAAAATACATGTCAAACTTAGAAATAAATTAAAAAAAACGAAAATAATTGAAATAATTAAAAATCGGAAAAAATGATTGAAAATATTTAAAAATAATTGAAATTTAAACAAAAATAATTGAAAATATTGGAAAATAACTGAAAATTTTAGATATTATTTGAAGAAAATAGGAATAATAAAAAATTAGAATAAATGATTAAAAATTAAAGATAGTAATTGATAATATTTGGGGAAATTAATTGAAAAATGTTAAATTGGGAAATATAGTTGAAATTAGAGACAATTGTTTTAAAATTTAGAAAAGTAACTGAAAAATAATGAAAATAATTATAAATTTGGGAGATTAATTAAAAAATTAAAAAAACTATAGTAAATTGAAAAAATAATTGAAATTTAAGATAAATAAATAAAAATTTAGAAAATCAGTATAATAATAATGAAAATTTAAAAAAAACTGGAGAAAATAATTGCAAAATGATAAAACTAATTAAGAATTAAAGAAGATAATTAAAATTAAGAAGAAATAATTGAAAAAATAACAGAATGCATTTTAAGTTAAAGAAAATATTTGAAAACTGGTTTTAAAAATTTTAAATTGGAGAGAATAATAAAATAATTATAGAAATAATTCAAAATATTTGAATTTGGAAAATGGATATAGAAAGCAATAATTAAAAATATTGACACGGATAATTAAATTTGCATCAATAATTCGATTCTGAAGAAATTGATTGTAATTTAAAGTAAATAATTATAATTTGTAAAAATATTTGAAAAGTGATGAATGAAATTGAAAATAAATACCTACAATAGGTAATTAATAAATAATTAAATTGATTTAATTTTGACGAAAATATTTAAAACTGAAAAAGAAATTGGAAAAATTAAAGAAAATAAAATAAATAAATAAAATTTGCTGAAAGAAAATTTAAAATATATACGGAAAAAATTGAAAAATAATTATATTATTATTTTTACAAGAAATAAATTTATTCGATTTATGGAAGTTCAGGAAAATTTTTAAATAGTTTCTAATTTAGCATACTTGAAGCGTGGATCAATTAAATTTGTGAATGTAAGTTAAAACTAAATAAAGTTTGAAGAAATTAAAATTTCTATAAATTTAAAACTTGATAAAATTTTAAAAGGTGAAAATGTTTTAAAATTTAAAACAACAAAAATCTACTGCCAAACTTTAAATCTAGACAGAATATGAATGAATGAATGAAAGTATGAAACTTGTAAATTATTACATATAAAACAATTTTTAGCATTTTCAAAATATTATTTTTATACCAATTATCAAAAATTGTGAATCGGATATTTTTTGATAATGATTTAACAGTGTAAAATGCATTTGACTTTTACCAGAAATAAATAAATCGCTTATAAAAATATTTAATTTGAACATTTTTCGGAAATTGAACTAAAAAACGATAATGGTAATTATAGATATTTTCTTGCCTTTTTTCTAAATTCACTTCTTTTTTTAATGTGACAATTATTTCTATTTTTCTCTTTTTACTCTTCTCTTTTCTTCTCTCGCCGTTCTCTAATTTACCTTTTCTCATTTTCAGCAATTTTCTCTCCTCGAATTTCCCTAATTTTAAGCATACAGAATATAAATAGGGGAATCTGTCGAAATGCATGACGTCATTGAATGTTACGTGGCCTTAATTGGGGAAATTCAACTCGTGACGCAAATTAAAATAACAATAGATATTTAGTGACGTAAATCTGCAGAAGCAAAAAAATAAAAAATACCATCTTTATACAAAATAAAAACTGTAATTAACAAATTTATAATTTTTTTATAATTTAAATATGTAGATATTTAAATAAAATAAACATTACATCCAATGCGATAATTACCTTAAGTGAAAATTCTAATAAAAATTAAAAAATATGATTTTACAAATTATTACCATTTCCAACTATTTGAAAAATATGGTTTGAGAATCATAAATAAAAACTACTGATTTATATTGTGTGTACCTTTGAGGATAAAAAACCAGAAAATATAGAAAAGATTTTTTTAAATATACAGAGAAAGGTGAGCCACAAGACATTAAATATAACAAAAGTAATTTTGCGCTGGGAATTAAAAGAGACGTATATTTGCGATAAAGCGCTTTTGCAAGTTAAAATAAAACTGTCCCATTTCCCCTGACATAATTTTGATCTTTTCGAGAGGAAAAAGCGACTCGCATTAGTAGTCGTCGAGTGTAATTATAAGGGAAATAATTACTGGCTAGTTCTGTGACTCCTGCGGGACATGCGGTTGGTTACGCGATCGCAGAAGAGTATTGCGGGTTGCCTGAAGTGGTATCCACAGGTAGTTGACTTTGCAGGCGTTCGTTGCCTGCATTTTCTCAAACTAGATTCGAAAGATTGCAACTGGTGTGCGTTCCGGTAAATATACTGAAAACTTTTCTTGGTTAAGTTCAATGTACAATGCCCTGAAAACTCGACAATAAACTTGAATTTCGATATATCTGTTTTAAACTTAGAAAATAAATATTTAAGATATTTATAATAATTTATTTGAATAGTAAAGAATGAAATATTTTTTTTTTTAACAAGAATTAGAAAAATTATCAAACACTCGGAGTCAATAAATAAACTGTTATACGTTTCGGCAGCTATGCTGTCCTAATCAGAAATTAAAAATTGTATTAATAAAAATTATAAACAAAATATACAGAGGAAAAATGACATTTAAGATTCAGTTTATAAAAATAAAATTAACTTTTTACATTTTTTTAAAAATATTATTATTTAATATTTATTAATCTTTTTCTGTCTTCGTTTTAAAATCCAGAGTGAAGTTAGTCCCTGTTATTTTATTTTGTTGTGCTGGTTTTTAGTTGTCATTTGTGTAAAAAAAGATTTCGAAAAATGCTTTAAAAATATATTATGGTTTTTGAAGAAGTTTAAAATATACACACATGCAATTAATTTCCTAAATTTTCAGTTATTATCTCAAATTTGGATTATTGTCATCAATTTTCCATTATATAACGATTTTTTTAAATTATTTTCTTTTGCTTATAAATAAATTCTGCAATTTTTCTTAATTTTCATCAATTTATAATTATATTCATTATTTTGTCATTACTTTTACAAATTTCAATTATTTATCCGATATTGCAATTATTCTCATCAATTTTCGTTATTTCTGCAATTTTTTAATTATTCTCGTTAATAAAAATTTTTTAAGTAATTTTGTAATTATTACTTTTTTCTAAACATATACTCTATGATTTTTTAGTTATTTCTCTCAAATTTTATTGAATGTTTTTAATTTTTCATATTTAAATTATTTTCATCGTAATTCAATTTTCTTTCTCAATCTTAATTTATTTTCAGCATATATCAATTATTTTTTTCAATTTTGAATTAATTTGATCATTTTTCAATTATTTTACTCGATTGTTAATTATTACTCTCTTTTTCTAAAATTAAATAAAATAAAAAACAAATAAATTTGTTATCAAAATTTCAAACTTTTTTTTATTAATTATTGTAAATTTCAACTATTTTTAGCTTTCTTCAATTTTTAATTATTTTTATTTGTTTTCATAATTTCCAAAAAATTTTATTAATAATCGTAAATTTCAATTATTTTTAGCATTCTTCCAGTCTATTCTCCAATTTTTCAGTTATTTTTATTTTCTAAAATTATTTTCTAAGATTTTGTAGAATTTTTCTAAAAAAACAATTTTTAATTGATTTTATTTTTTTTCAATTATTTTCAAAATTTGCAATTATTTTGTTGAATTTCAATTATTTTTTGCAATTCTTTTTAATTCTAAAATATTATATATTTTGTCCTAAATAAATATTAATTTTATTTATATTAATTGATTTTTAAATATTATATTTAAAATATTTATTTCTTTTTATTAGATAAATAGTATTTACTGATTTTTTATATATATTATTGTATTTTATAATTTTTAAAATGTATGAAAAACTAATCGCGCGCTTACGCGCGTTTTATTTTGCTAGTAGAGTAATAATCGTAATTTAAAAACATTTTTAAGAAAATTAAAGACAAATTTTCGCAACGACACGAAGAAATCAACTGAGAATAAAATTAAAGTTACAATATTATAGAATTTTTTTGATAATGTATAATTTGAAGTTAATAAATAACTGTTGTATTCTTTAATTAAAAAAAGGTAATTAATATGAAAAAATATACAAGAACATATATAATTGTGAAAAAATCAAGGAAATAAAATCTTTTATGTTCAGGACATTATACTCGAAAGAAATCTTCTTTATTAAAAGGATTTTGTTCCAATTCTTTATTTTTTGTTTACTATCAGAAAAATAATTATAAGAAAATAAGTCTTCTCAATAGTAGAGGAATTTTCAAGCTTCTAAATTTTGTTTTGTTTAAAAGAAAGCATTTTTTAGAATATAGGATTTCATGAATAAAATAATTTTTCAGGATACAATAAATCTCGTTATTAAAGGATTATGATTGAAAGAATTATTCTCGATAACAGAAAAGTATTTTTGGAAATAAAGGAATAAAATAAAAAAATTTCGTGCCCACATTTATAAGAATGAAATTTTCTCATTTTTTTCATCTAAAAGATAATTTTCAACTTCTTTAAAATTCAAAATTAAATTTGTGTGTCCTTATTTTCCACAAATTCATTTTTCACATTTTTGAATTTAAGAATTATTCGTTTAATTTTCAAAAATTGATTTATTGTCTCTCTCTATTTTAAAATAAAAAAAAAATTGTAATTGTTCTCTTCAAGCATTTGATTTTTCAGGATAAAGTGATAAAAATTAGTTACCAAATTTTGCTTTAAAAAATTAATTTCCCAGGGTTTTAAGTTTAAAATAATTTTAAGACGATTTATGAAATAGATATTAGAATGCAAAGTAATGAAAATTAACATTGATAAGAATTGCTTCAAATTATAAACTATTATAATTACTATTATAAATAAATAAATAAATAAAAATTATTGAATTTTTATAAAAATATGTTCCAATTTATAAAAATTTGTGAAATTTGACGGAAATTAATCAATTAAAAAATAATTTGAATCAATTGACGAAATTTGATGAATTGATGGATATTAATGACAACTTATGGTCGTTGATGAAAATTGATAAAAGTTGTTGAAAATTAGTAAAAATTGATTACAATTTAAGACAAGTAAAATAATAATTTAAAGAAAATCAATAAAACGTATTATAAAAAATAAAATAGAGTATTTAAATCCCAGTTTAAAAGCAGGTAGTAAAAAAAATAATCAGTAATAAAAACAGATGAAAATCGATATTGTTATAAATTGTGAATAATTGTTGAGATTTTACAAAAATTTCTGAAAATTAATGAATATTGATAAAAACTGATATAAAATTTATAGATATTGAAATTAAAAACAAAAAGAGAACAAATATATAAAAATTTATGAAAATTGACGAAAACTAATGGAAACTGATTAAAATTGATAAAAATTTATAAACAATGACGAAAACTGATAAAAATTAATGATAATTATGAAAACTTTTGGAAACTGATAATAATTGAGGCTTGATGAAAATTTGTGCAAATTTGTAAAAACTGATTTAAATTAATAGTAAACTAAATTTTATGACGTTGATGAAAATTGATACAATTTTACAGATATTGATGAAAATTAATGAAAATTTGTGAAAATTGATGTGAAAATCAATAGAAGGTGATAAAAATTGACAATAAGTGAAAAAAAATTATTAAAAAGAAAGTTAGAAAAATTTCAGAAAATAGGTAAGAATGAAATTTTAAGGATTTTTTTTTAAAATACACTTTGTATGATTTTATTAACTGAACATTCTTTTTTTTATCATGGATATTTTCCAAAAATTTTATTTTTTACTCTCTAAATCTGAATTAGTTAAAAATATCTACTTATCAGTAAAATCGCGACTTAGTTTTTGTTTCAGCAATTATTAAAAAATAATTCTTAGTAAAATATAATTAATTTTTGGTTAAAAAATAACTAAAACATAGTTACAATTTGACTAATTGAATTACTATTTTTATTAATTATTTTTTAATAAGAATTTTATTAAAATATTATAGTTATTTTGACATAACCTAAAAATGAGTTTAACTAATAATTAGTTATTTTTTACTAAATAATTATTAGAAATATAATAATTCTGATATAAATAAATATATAATATAATATAAATATATTCTTTTTAAATATAATATTCTTTTTAATAAGAATTTCATTAAAATATTATTTTGACATAACCTAAAAATGAGTTTAACTAATAATTAGCTATTTTTTACTAAATAAATTATTAGAAATATTACTATTTCAATTAGTGACAAGTTTTTTGCTTTTAAATTAGTTATTTTTAACAAATTCAAATGTAGACAATATAAGTTACTTCTTCAAATTTTTATCTTTCCTTTTTAAAAATTAATTTTTGTCACATCCAGCAAAGAATCTTCTTTCTACATCTTATATTTATCATTATTTTCCCTGTCAAATCCTTATAAATACAAAAAAAGTCTCTTTCCCTCCTATCTCATAATACTTCATAATTTATTAAAAACTGATTAGAAATTAAATTTCATTGGATTTCAACTCCCCAGAGTCTTCTGTATCATCTCGCGCCTGCTTCTCTTTATTATTTACCTCGAAAGCTCCTGGAAGCAAAGGTCAAAGTGTATTTCTAGAAAGTATAATAAGCAGTTTAAAAAACAAGTCGTAAAATTCTTTTCCCAATTTATTTAACCAAAAGTACTTTATTTTAATTAATAGATCCTCGGGGTAATCTAAATTTTAATATATATAGAAAGAAATATGAAAATTGGGTAAATTTTCTTTTGGTGAATAATAATAATTTGTGTAAAATGAGTTTGCAACGCCTTGGGCATTGTTTTGTAATCAATTGTTGTTTCTGGAGTATTGAAATTCTATTAGGTAAGAAAGAAATGGTGAAAATATTGGAAATGGAGGGTAACTGGACTCATCAGTGAAATCGATAAGTAGACTCTGATTGTTGGGAAGGGTATCAAGAGGCGCAAGCTCTCGTTCGAAATTCCCAACTCTATCGCACTGCGGGCTTTAAATCCGATCTCCAACACTAGCATCAGTTCCTTCTAAAAGTAAATAACGCCACGTTCGTATTAAGTAAACCCTTGCTTTTGCCTCTTGAGAAAAGCAACGATCGATCCAATACTCAATCAGAATGAAACCTACAATCGTGACTTCCGAAGACAACATTTTCTAGAACGATTATAAACACTGGATTCTTGTATTAAAACAATAAAAGCACGCATTTGGGTGAAAAAATAAATAAATAAAAGAAATTAATTCATTTTTAATTTAAGGAACAATTAATTTTAAATTACAGGAAAATGGGTTTTTAAAGTTGACTAAGTGTGTTTTAGAAGTATTTTATTTTTTTATATTCACTTATATTTTTTTTGTATTTAAAATCTTTATCAATTCTAATTTACTAGCATCTATTGTATAATGCATTAAGTTTAGTTGCTATTTGTAACTCTTAGGATTAATTAAAGAGCTAGTCCCGCATACAAATAAATAAAATTTTAAAAAAGTAACTGAAAGTTGAAAAAATCCAAAAAATAATTTAAAAATTCCGAAAAGTAATTAATTATAGAGAGAAATAATTGAAAAATGACGAGAATAATTGAAAAATTAAAGGAAATAGCTAAAAAAATAAAGAAAATATTTGACAATTAAAAACAAAATTCGAAGAATTAAATAGTAATAATCTATGATTTTTTCAGTTATTTCTCTGAAATTTTATTGAATGTTTTCAAGTTTTTATATTTTAATTATTTTCATCATAATTCAATTTTCTTTCTCAATCTTAAATTATTTTTAGCATATTTCAATTACTTTTTTCAATTTTTAATTAATTTTATGATTTTTTAATTATTTTTCTCGATTGTTAATTATTATTCTTATTTTTTAAAATTCTTTTCTAAGATTTTTAAGTATTTTTCTGAAAATTCAAATATTTTCTTCAATTTTTAATTATTTTCATTTGTTATCAGAATTTCGATTTTTTTTTTATTAATTATCGTAAATTTCAATTATTTTTAGCATTCTTTCAGTCTTTTCTCCAATTTTTAATTATTCTCATTTTCTAAAATTATTTTCTAATATTTTTAAAAATTTTTCTAAAATTTCAATTGTTCTCTTCAATTTTTAATTATTTTCATTTGTTTTCATAATTTCAAAATTTATTTATTAATTATCGTAAATTTCAATTACTTTTAGCGTATTTCTTCAATTCTTTTCTCCAATTTTTAGTTATTTTCTATTTTTTTAATTGATTTCTAAGATCTTCATGTATTTTTTCAAATTTCAATTATTTTTTCTTCATTTAAAAAAAATTCTGTAGTTTTTTCAATTATCACACTTAAATGTCATTTTTGTAATTGCCAAAAAGTTATTACTTATTTCTCTTTAATTAAAACTTGTTCTGTTCAATTTTAAATTATGTTTATCTTTTTTTATTTATTTTCTCTATTTTTTAATTATTTTCTTTTATTTCAATGAACTTCTGAAAGTTTTAAGTATTTTTCTCAAATTTTGTTTAACTTTCCTTGATTTAAAATATTTTATGTAATTAGTTTAATTATTTTCTCAAATATTAATTATTTTTTTTTAATTTTAATTTATTTATCTCAATTTTTAACAATTTTTTTACAGTTTTCAATTATTTTCTCTAATTTTTCATTATTCAATTTTGTTTTAATTTACTTTTAAGATTTTCAAGTATTTTTCTCAAATTTAAATTATTTTCTTTATGTTTAAAAGATTTTTATGATTATTTAAATTAATTATCCAATTTTTAATTGATTTCATTATTTTTTTTCAATTAATTTTCAAAATTTGCAATTATTTTTTGCAATTCTTTTTAATTCTAAAATATTATAAATTTTGTCTTTTTATTATATTTATTATATTATATTTAAAATATTTATTTCTTCTTATTAGATAAATATTATTTACCGATTTGTTATATTTATTTTATAATTTCTGAAATGTATGAAAAACTAACTAGTGTCTATAGATTAGTAGACAACTGAAAAAATTAATTGAAAAAATTAAACAAGAAATATCAAATTTAAAGAAAATAATTGCAAATAACAAAATTAAGAAAATTATAGGAATAATTAATAAACTAAAATTGAAGAATGTAATTGAAATTTGAAAAATAGAATTAAATATTGAAAAAAGTAATTGAAAAAAAGACGAGATTTTTTTGGATATAAAAGAAAATAATAGATAACTGAAGAATTAAATTTAAAATTAAAAAAAATTATTGAGAAGTAAAGAAATAAATTGAAGATTAAAGAATCAAATAGAAATTTTAAGAAAATAATTGACAATTGAAGAAAAATTAGAAAACTGGCGAGAATAATCGACAACAGAGCAAAATAATTTTAAAAAATTAAAAAATCATTGTAAATTGAAAAAATTGTAGAAAATAGTTGAAAATTGAAAAAAAAAATAATTTAAAGAAATAATTATTGAAAAATGATGAGAATAAATTAAAAATGGAAGAAAATATCTCAAAAATGACGAAAAGAATGAACAATTAAAAACAAAACTTGAATAATGACTAAATTAATAGACAATAAAAAAAAAATAATATTAAAAAATTAAACAAGAAATATTAAATTTAAAAAAAATAATTGCAAATGGAAAAATTAAGAAAATTATGTAGGAAAATTTTTTGGAAATAATTGCACAAAGAACAATTGGATTGAAAATTGAAGAAAGCAATTAAAATTAAATGAATATAATTGAAAATTGAAAAGAGAAATTGCAAAATGGCGAGAATTATTGAATACAGAAGAAGATAATTGAAAACTGAAAAGTGGAATTTAAATTGGAAGAAAATTGAATTTTAACGAAAATAAGTGAATAATTGAATTTAAAATTAAAGAAAAATTGACAGTCGAAAAAATAATTTTAAAAAGGCGACAATTTTTTAATATTAAAATAAATGAATAAATAAATAAATATTAAAGAAAATAATTGAAAATTGCCAAATGGAATTGAAATTTCAAGAAAATAATTGGAAATTGAAGAAAATAATTAAAAATTGAAGAAATAGGTAAATGAAAAATTAAAGAATTAAATATAAATTTCAAGAAAATAAAAAAAATGTTACAAAATAACGAAAATAATTGAATATTGAAGAAAATAATTAAGAAATGATGAAATAATTTTCAATCGAAAATAAAATTCGAAAACTGGCGAGAATATTCAACAACAAGACGAAATAATTGAAAAGTTAAAGAATAATTATAAAAATTAAAAAGAATAAATGAAAATTTACAAAATTGTAGAAAATCATTGAAAATTTGATAAAATAATTTAATAGTTAAAAAAAATAATTGAAAAATTAAAAAAAAACATCTGAAAAATAATGTAAATATTTAACAATCGAAAACAAAAATGGCTTAGTTAATATACGGTGAAACTAATTAAAAAATTTAAAGATTTAATATTAAATTTATACTAAATAGTTGAAAATTACAAAATTACAAAACGGATATAACAGGAATAATTGGTGAAAATAATTGCAAATCGAAGAAAATAATTCGACAATTAAATTTAAAATTTTTGAAACATTGATAGTCGAAAGGAATAATTGACTAAAGGCGAAAATTTTTTAATATTAAAGAAAATAATTAAAAATTGAACAATAGAATAGAAATTAAAAGAGTTTTTAATTTTATTAAATGGACTTGGTCTGGAGACTATACTTTATATTTTTTTTATTGAAATTTAAAGAAAATAATTTATTTGTAGAATTGAAGAATTAAATTAAAATTTGTAAACAATTTTTATGTTTGAACAAAATAATTTAAAATTAAAGAAAATAACGAAAATAGAAGAAATAAATTGAAAATTAAAGAATTCGATTATTACTTTTTATTATAATAATTAATAATTGAAGGAGAAATTACTAAATGACGAAAATAATCAAATAATAAGGAAAATACTTGACAGTTGAAAAAAATTCGATAAATGGCGAGAATAATTGAGAATAGAAAAAAATTGTTGATAAAACTGAAGAATAATTATAAAATTGAAGAGAAAATTAAATTGTAAAATGCGTAAAAACAATTAAATTATTAAATTCATTTTTTAAAACAACATTTTATAAAATTCCATGACTTTTCCAGGTTTTCCCTGATTACAAAAAAATTCCATGACAATTCCAGGTTTTTCATTTCTTAGATGGATATTATTTATCAAAAATTTTTTAAGAGGAAAACAAATTTAAAAATTTGGATAATTTAAAAATGTTTAATTTTTAGCGACTTTTCAATAATTGAACGAAAATGTCAAAATTAAAGCTGATCGAAATTCAAATCTGTGAACAAAAATGCTCGCACTTGATTTCAATATTTGACGTTTCTCGCTTTTTAAAAACAAAATAAATTAGTTAATGTTGATTTATTAGAAACAATAGTGTCACAAAAATTCAATTTTGTTGCTGTAAAAAATAAATTTTATTGTTATTTATTTTTAAAATTTTGTTAAGGTATTAAAAGATAATATTTAGCTCTTTTTTACAAAAACAAAAATAAAGTTTGTGTCACTTATTATTTCTAATAAATCAACACTAAACTAATTTATTTTGTCTTTTAAGAACGAGAAACGAAACGAAATTGTTTTTAAGCTTTGTAAACCCAAAAAAAAAGAAATGTTCTTAATTCTCAAAATAATAAGAGACCAGTTAATTTTTAAAATAGTAAGCGATGAATTAATATTCACAAAATAATAAATGAATCAATATTTACAAATTAATAAAGGATCAATTAATTTTAGAAAAAGAATTATCGAGTTTACAAATTATTAGCAAAGTTTTCTACATAAAAAATTACAAATTAACTACACTGCAATATTAAAATGTTCATTATTTCAGAAAATATTACAAAATTAATTACTCCCAGAATTGGCTGAAGTTAATTAAAAACATATATTTTAAAAAAAAATTACTTAGTTTCCAGCAATGACTGCAAAGTGTCGCACTGAAAGTATTTTAATTTGAAAACTATAAATTAAAACCAACACTCGTTATTAGAACGAAAAGTATGAAAATAGAAAACAATATTTTTATCTCTGACCCGAAAAGACGAGAAAAGAACATTTTCGACCATTTTTAATTGCTTTGTTATTTACATATTATTTATTTCTCAACAATCCGTAAATATAATTTTTAACAATTTTTGAAAAAAAATTCCAACAAAATAAACAAATCCGTAATCATAATGAAAAATCAGTTTTTTTTTTGGCTAATTTAGTCACACAATAAAAGTTTCCGTTGAATCTGCAAAAAAACAGAAGATGTATTAGGTCCTCCTAAAAGCTATTATTCAGTTAGTAAAATATATAGACTTTTTTGCTTGATAGAAAAAATATTGACTGAAAATACATGTCTGACAAATTGGATATTGGATTAGACCCATTTTTCCTTAGAATTTGGCACAATTGAGTAAACTTTTCTATAAACTGTATTAATTTATTGCCCATTTCTTGATGGCCTACTTAATATTCTATTTTGAAAAGAATTTCAAAAGAATCTTTTGTATTCGAAAACTCTTTAAAAAGTCAACCAAACACTTCGTAACGAAATTTCCAGTCCATTTGGAGCGCGCCTCCCCTTTTTCATAACGCTTTTTTGTGTGTCCCTTTATATATAATAATTGGAGAATGCCACACCGGTCTTGGTCACCCTTTTTCAAACATCGGCCATAATTTTCATGTCGAGCCGATTAATCTTTCTTAGAAATGAATCACAGAATAAAAATTATTTTCTATATATAATTTGAATTTTGTGCCGTTTTGTCTCGTGTTAAATTCCCATTTTGTGTAAAATTTTCAGAAGCTGAAATTAAAACTTCTAATTTTGATTAAATATAAAATATATATTTAAAAATTATATTTTATATATTTTTTAAAATTATATTTTATGGAGATTTTACTCTGTATGTTAAAAAAATAATAAAATATTTTATTTAATAAAAATCGGTGTATTAAATTATATTTTAATAAAAGATAGAAGGAGAAGGGGAATATAGAAAAATTCGGATTAAAGGGGGACTTTATAAAAATTTATTGATACCATTTTTAGACACCGTAGCATATCAATTGACAAATTATTAATTTTGAAGAAAAGGGTGGAGTTAAACCTAGCGTAAGATTTAAGGGTGAAGAGGGAGAGTTTATTGAAATCCTGCTAATCCTGGTAGAAAGGGGTCAAAAAACCTTTAAAATATTACATAATCAAACAAGTCTCAAAATTTAGTTTCTGAATTTAAAACAAATCGGGAAAAAACCAAGTAAACATTCTTGGATAATAAATAAAAAAATTTGAACTAATGTAATTATTCTTGATTTCAAAATAATTATTATTGGTCTAAGAAAAATTACACTTGATCTTTGCATACAGTCTATAAGCATATTTTTATTCTTGGCAATAAAAAAATATTTTCTCTCATAATTCCTCTAAGAGGAAATGATTTATTGAAAGGTAAAAGAATTATAAAAAATCAATTAAAATTTGAATGAAAAAATGGAGAAAACAAGAAAACGATAATACTTTAAATGTATTTTAGCTTTTGAAATAAAAGGTGAGGAATATTTGTAAAATTCAATTATAAACAAATTTCAAATTTTTTAGTTAAATAATATATTGTTATAATTAATATATTATTACATCTCCCTTTTTCGCTTATTTTCCCTTTTTTTTTTAAAGAAATCACCTAAAACACCTATAAAATCAAGATTTTATTTTTTTCCACAACAGATTTTTAAATATTTTTTTTTATTTTGCACCCACTCTAAAATAAATTAATAAATAATTTGCATGATTTGACGTCTTATTTTACCAATATTTAAATATTCTTATGGCATATTCGCGAAGGAAGAAATAAATTTAGTAACTTATAATAATGGTAAATTGAGTTTTAAAATTCTAGTTTCCTTAAGATTTTCTTTAGAAAAGCTGTAAAATTCTTAACACTCTGAGAATGATTTTCAATTTAATCTTTTAAAATTAAGTATCTCAATCCATTTAATAAGTTACATACTCAATTTGTGTAAAAAATGTTGCAGAATTCAAAAAAACTTATGCAAAACAAGCTATCAATTTTATTTTTATAATTGTGTATTTCTACAATAGTAAGAAACAATTTTAAGAGTTTAAGAATAATATGAAAAATACATGTATCATTATTTAATAAAATTACCATAATGAACTATAAAGTGATTCTTAAACTTTAAAAATCATCATTATTTATCATTATTTAATAAAATTATCACAATGAAGTAGAAAGTGATTCTTCGTCTCTAAAAATAGTTTCTCATAGCATTGTAGAAATGCAAAAAATTGAAAATTTAAGTAATTAATTAAAAAATAATGAACATAATTAAAAATTGGAAAAAAACAATTATAAAAGATTCTGAAACCAATAAAAATTAAAAGAAAGAATTCAAATTCGAGATAAATAATTGAAGAGTTAATAAATCAATTTAAAAATAATTTTAAAAATTAAAAATTGTTTCTGTAATTCCAAAATTATAGAACCAACTGAAAATTGAAGACAATAATTGAAAATTGAAAAAATCAATTTAAAAATTATGAGAATAATTGAAAAAAAATTCAAAATTGATGAAAACAATCGAGAATTGAGAACAATAATTGAAAATTTAGGAAACTAATTAAAAAATGATTAAGGTAAATTTAAAATCAAAGAAATCAATGAGAAGGTTATAAAACAAATTAAACATTGAAAACAAAGAATTGAAAATTTAGATTATTAAATGAATATTAAGTAAATCAAACTGAAAATAATTTGAAAAATTAAAAAATGAAGACAGTAATTTAAAATTAAGAAAATATTTAAAAATTAAAGAAAACAATTGAGATTTGAGAAAAATAATTTTAAAAAATTGCATATCAAATTAAAGGAAATAATTAAAAAATAGCAAAAATAATGATAAGTTTTTTAAAATAATTGAAATTTGAGATAAATAATTGAAAATTTAGGAAATTATTTACAAAAAAACGAAAGTAATTGTAAATTTGGAAAAATAATTAAAATTCTAAAATTCATTAAAAATGTTTTTAATCGATTGAAATTTGAAATAAATAATTTTAATAAATCAGTTAAAAAATAATTTAAAAAATTATAATTTGGAGACAAAAATTGCAAAATTAAAGAAATCAATTTAAAATTGAAGACAGTAATTTAAAATTTAGAAAATATTTGAGAATTGAAGAAAACAAACGAGAATTGAGAAGAATAATTGAAAAATGGCAAAAAATAATAATTTTTTTAAAGTAATTGAAATTTGAGATAAATAACGAAAATTTTAGGAATTTAATTATAAAATACCGAAAGTAATTGTAAATTAGAAAAAAATAATTGAAAAATTGTAAAATTTATTAACAATTTTTTTAATTAATTAAAATTTGAAATAAATAATTACAAGTTTAGTAAATCAGTTAAAAAATAATTGAAAAATTTATAATTTGAAGAAAAAAATTGAAAAATTAAAGAAATCAATTTAAAAATGATGAAAATATTTTTACAAAAAATACAAATGACTGTAATTTTAGATAAATAAATTAAAAATGTTGAAAATAATAATAATACAAATAAGTATGAATGGTAGGAAAAAATTAGGAAATAATGATAAATAAAATTGTAAATTGAAGAAAAGAATTGGAATCTGAGATAAAGGATTGGAAATTCAAGAAATCTATTGAAATGTAGTTTAATAAATGAAAAATTAGAGAAAATAATTTAATGCTTAAATATAAATTCTGCAATTTTTCTGTTATTTTCTTCAATTTCTACTTATTTTTATTGTTTTGGCATAATTTTACAAAATTCCAATTATTTATCGGAAATTTTAATTATTTCTGCGACTTGTTAATTACTTTCTTTAATTAAATTTTTTTAAGTAATTTTGTAATTACTTTATTTTTTTAAACATATATTCTATGTTTTTTTCAATTGTTTCTCTCAAATTTTATTTACTGTTTTCAATTTTTCATATTTAAATTATTTTCAGCATATTTAAATTATTTTTTTCCAATTTTAAATGATTTTTATCATTTGTCTATTAATCCCCTCAATTTTTAATTATATTATTCTCATATTGTAAAATTAGTTTTTAAGATCTTAAAGATCTTAAATATCTGTAAGTATTTTTCTAAAATTTCAATTATTTCCTTCAATTTGTAAATATTTTCATTTGTTCTCAAAATTTCCAAAAGTTTTTATTAATTATCGTAAATTTCAATTATATTTAGCTTTCTTTAATTCTTTTCTTCAATTTTTAGTTTTTCTCTTTTTATTAAACAATTTCTAAGATCTTATTTTAAAAAAATTCTGCAATGTTTTCAAATTTTTCACTCAAATGTCATTTGTTTTTTTACAACTTATCATTGTTTGTATCATATTACAATTATTTTCTTCAAGTTTCCAATTTTAAAATCATTTTTAAATTATTTTACAAAATGTATTTCCTTCAAATTTTAATTTTATTCGTTTGTTTTATTATATCCAAAATTTTTAACTATTTATCTGACATTTCAGTAATTTCATTCAATTTTCCATTATTTATATTATATTTTATATTATTTTCTTCAATTTTCAATTAATTTCGTTCTTTTTCATAATTTCCAAAAAATTTCTAATTATTTTCATTTTTTTGGCCTCATTTTCAGAAATTTTAATTATTTGTCTGAAATTTTAATTATTTTCATTATATTTGAATTGTTTTAAAAAATTTTTATTTATTTTCAACATATTTCAATTTAAATTCCAAATTAAAATTATTTTTATCATTTGTCTATTATTTCCCTCAATATTTAATTATTATTCTCATGTTGTAAAATTAGTTTTTAAGATCTGTAAGTATTTTTCTAAAATTTGAATTATTTTCTTCAATTTTTAATTATTTTCATTTGTTTTTATAATTTCTAAAATTTTTGATAAATTATCGTAAATTTTAATTATTTTTAGTTTTCTTCAATTCTTTTCTCCAATTTTTAGTTATTCTTATTTTTTCAATTAATTTCTAAGATCTTCACGTATTTTTCTCGACTTTTAATTAATTTCTTTTATTTAAAAAGCATTCTGTAATTTTTTCAATTATTTCTCTCAAATGTCATTTGTTTTTACAACTTTTCATTGTTTGTATCATATTTCAATTATTTTCTTCAAGTTTCAAATTTTAATGTCTTTTTTCAATTATTTTCCAAAATTTATTTCCTTCAATTTTTTACATTTTCGCTTGCTTTATGATTTCCAAAATTCTTTAACTATTTTTCTGACATTTCAATTATTCCGTTCAATTTTTAATTATCTCTATTATATTTTATATTATTTTCTTTAATTTTCAATTACTTTCGTTCTTTTTCATAATTTCCAAAGTTTTTTTTTTATACAAAATATTTAAGCTCACAATCATGTTAGATCCTTTACAAGCACAAAAGTACATAAAATTAGATATTATAAGTTTTATGAAAATCCTATAATTAATATAACAAATTTCTCGCAGATGTAAAAAAATCTATTAAGTTCAATTTCTTCAATTGTTAATTATATTTATCTTTTTTCATTTATTTTCTCTAATTTTTAATTATTTTCTTCATTTTGTTTTCAATTAACTTCTGAAAGTTTTAAATATTTTTCTGATATTTTCTTTAACTATCCTTTATCTAAAATATATTATGTAATTTTTTTCAATTTTTTTTTAAATTCTAATTATTTTTTTCAATTTTAAGTTATTTATATAAATTTTCAGTCATTTTTGTTCAATTTTCAATTATTTTCTCTAATTTTTCATTATTCAATTTTTTAATCAATTTTCTACTAAGATTTTCAAGTATATTTCTCAAATTTAAATTATTCCCTTTATTTTAAAACATTTCTACGGTTTTTTAAAATTATTTTCCCAAATTTTTAATTGATTCCATTTTTTTTTTCAATTAATTTTCAAAATTTGTAATTATTCTTTTAATTCTAAAATTTTATAAATCTTTTCCTAAATAAATATTTAATAATATGAATTTTATTTCCAAATAATATATTTAAAATATTTATAATTATTGATAACACAAGAAGCAGAAACAATTCTCACTGCATTCTTTGCAGAAATATTCGAATTTGAATTTGAAGCGAACAATTCAACAAAATGTACTGAAACTTTGTGACCCAAGTGTAACAGATCGTAACAAATTCACAACCTCCTCCCCCTCTACTTAATGTTACGTAATTTGTAAACGCTCCCCAAGTTATACAAAATATCTCAGGTATTAAAAAAGAATCCCTTATATTTCTAGGGTATTTTAAATCTCCCCAATAATTTCATGTTCCCGATATTTTTAGGCGTTGTATAGTCAGGCTTACTGGACACAACACAGTTCCTTAAATGAAAACCTCAATAGGACAAATCTAATGCATAAATTCATGGAATTACGAAATCAGGATGATAAATTTGCCTTGTACCCGAGTAGGGTACCCCAGTAGGGTGCCCCGGGAGTACGGTACCCCCTTAGGGTTCCCTCGTCATTAATACACGAATGACGAAAATCTGCATATGAGACATACAGGAAATAAAATTAAAAGGCGCAGGAAGGAGATGCTATCGTTGGCGTGGGTCAGTAGACACTCAGTCAGCTTAAGGCCACTGGGATATTCGATACTCGTATTGAGAGTGGCGTTGCCTCCCCACAGTGGCACGTGGGGTACCAGGTGTTGCCTGGCCTGGTTGGGTCGATGTTTCACCCCTGCGCATGTGCTGGCAAACCATATTTTCATTCTCTCTCTTCAAGTCTCGTGTCTTCCTCCCTTATTTTCTGTCTCTCTCACCATTCTCCATCCTACTCTGTCTCCTTCCCTATACCTATCTTCTCTATCCCCATCCCTCTTTTTCTCTCTCTTATTCTCTCTCTATCTCTCTTATTCTCACTCTATCCCTATCTCTATCTTCTCTATCCCTATCTCTATCTTCTCTATCCCCATCTCTATCCTCTCTATCCCTATCTCTCTTATTCTCTCTCTATCTTCCCTATCCCCATCTCACCCTCAACAAATCCGCCAGCATCCTTCTTCCTCTTCTACCCTACTCTCTCTCCCACTGTGTAAAATCACCCCTTCCTCTTTAGCCCCACTTGTAAAGTAGGGAGCACGAACAGAGACGTGCGCTATCCCTCTGTCAGTGCACCACCACCACCTTGGCAACTTCTCCAACACTGGGTTAGATTCAGTTGTAGGTACTATTGGCTCCCCCGCAGTGGGATCGACACCCTCGTGTCCTATACGGCACACACCACTACCAACTTTAACCCGCAGCAGAGGGGCAAGAGCGGCAACATTGGGGTCCGGAGTATCGAGAGAGCGCCACCGCTAAGCAGTCGCGCCCCATTCCGCGTTTATTAGTGCCCATCCCTGTTGCTGTTGAGGGCCACCACGGGGCCCAGTACACCAGACCTCGAAACGGCGCAGTTGTGTCGAGTTTTAATCCGTCGAGAGTGCGCTGATCAAACATCACAAAGTCCAAAATCACACGTTGGAATGGTGGCGGGGAATCCGAGTAGAAGTGTCCAGTGCCGATGACGATTTCGCGAAATCAGCCGTCGCCCTGGAAGCCGGCCACGAGTCATCAGAGGAAGCTGCTCTTCCGCGGGAAACGTGCGAGACGTAGACGCCGGCGTCGAGGCGCTCCTGTTGCTGGACTTACTGTTGCTGCCGCTCCTGTTGCTGCGCTCGGCCTATGCGCTGCCGCGTGACCTAAGTTCTTCTCGTGTCAGCAATTAGCAAAACGCAGATCAGGATGCCGAGGTGTCTAATGGCCAAGAAGTGGAAGGCGTACCCGTGGCCGGACAGGGTTGAGGACAGCGAGACCATGGAGGAGGAGGAGGAGGTGGCTGTTGATGATTCGGCAGCTAGTGAACTGTTGGAGAGTGTCAGCCTCCAGGAGAAGAGGGATAGGAGCGAGACCGAGGAGGAGGAAATCGATGTCGTCGGCGATGTTGATAATAGACAGACCCAAACTTGTTGGGGGCCTCACAGTCCAACTGCCGGGGCCACTGCACCAAGTCCTCCACCTCTCAATGCGTCCGGTGCTCTTTACTATCATGGTGAGTTGGCTCAGGGTGATTAGTGACTATCAGGATTAATGTCTTTTTGCAAAAGTGTGCACTCGGACAGGGGCGGCCACTTGTGTGTATATGGTACGTCTGCAAATTTCATAGAGCAAAAAAATCGCAGTGTGGAATTCCATATGGCAAAATTACAGACAAACAATCAATTTCTTAATAACAATCCCTTACGAAAGATTTTTATAGGAAACAAATGATAAGCTTGAAATGTTTTTTCTACATTAGGTTTTGTATAATATTTTCGCGACTGTAGGAAAGTTATTATAAGAACTACAAGGATGACATTATAAGAGCATAACTATAAGCAGTCATTGTAAAAATAAAATTAGAAGTATATTTTTATGATAACATCATTACAAAATATTTATTACAATAAACTAATTATAAGCATACAATTACGTATTTAATATATTAATTTTACGAATATAATTATCGAGAATATCAAAACTTATTAGAAATATAAATCATTTTATTCTAAACCTAGCAAAGACGGATTTACTTTTGAATTTCATTATTTTAAAATAATACTCTAATTTGAAAAATTGATATTTGTAAAAAGTTTCACTGTTTTTAGGAGCTTCTAACTTTTTTTTGTGGAACCTCCTATAATTTTGAGGTTTGGAATATAATGTAATATTAATAAAATCTACTTGCCTTTAAAGTTTAACTAACGTATTTTGCTTCGTTTAGAGAATATTACGTTTTAAAATTTCTTACTCAAAAAGGTTAATTTTGAAACTTGAAGTTAGCATATACCATGTTTAATAGTGTCATTATTTTAATACAAATATAATTTAAATGGAGCCATGTGAAATTGCTGTGTTTACTTTAATTTTCAAAATTAACCTTTTTGAGTAGAAAATTTAAAAATCTAATATTCCCTAAATGAATCAAAATACGTTTTTCAAACTTTAAAGACAAGTAGATTATATTCATATTAAATAATATTCAAAACCTCAAGATATTAGCAGGTTCCCTACAAAAAAGATAGAAGCTCCAAAAAGTAGTCAAATTTTTTACAAATATAAATTTTTCAAATTAAAGTATTAACTTAAAATAATGAAATTTTATAATAAATCCATCTTTTCTACGTTTAGAATAAAATGATTTATATTTCTAATAAGTTTTGATACATATTGTATTAAATCGGCTTAGAATTATAACATGTTTAAAAAAGTATTAGATTTAAGGTTACGAAGTGAAGTCGTGAACGTTTCTATTTTTGACTAGTAAACACACGAATCTTATAATTATTTTATTGTAATAAATGTTTTGTAATGTTGTTATCATGAAAATATTCTTATAATTTTATTTTTACAATGACTGCTTATAATTATGCTCTTATAATGACAACCTTATAGTTTTTTTTATAATAACTTTCCTATAGTCGCGAAAGTATTATACAAAACCTATTATAGAAAAAATATTTTAAGTTTATCATTTGTTTCCTATAAAAATCTATCGTAAGGGAATGTGGATAAAGGAATTTACAATTCGAAGAAAATGATTAAAATTTAAGAAAGAAAAATCATATTTGGTTAAAAATAATTGAAAAATTCGGAAAGAAGTTGGAAATTAATTGAAAATTAATTTTTTTTTTAATTTTTTAATCTTTTTATTACTACATTATTTAATAACTTTTTGAATTTTTTAAGAAAAAAATGTCCAGAAACAACGGAGTTGCAGCCACTTCCAGTAGGCCATGTCGAAAATTTTTCATTTTACGGTGTCCCGGATTTAAAATCGTAGAATCATCTGAAACACATGGGATTAAGAAAAATTAGTTATTTAGAAGTATACCTCTCATTCAACGTTGCCCTTTTATTAAAAAAAATTTTTTTTTTATTTTTTTACGGTCGTTGAATGTCAAAGTACGTTTTTTAGCCTAAAAAAGGCGCCATTTACCAAGAAAAAAGGCTGCACAATCGATCAGAAGCAAAAAAAATAAAAGGGCAACGTTGACTGGAAGGTATACTTCCAAATAACTAATTTTTCTTAATCCCATGTGTTTTAGATGATTCTACGATTTTAAATCCGGGACACCGTAAAATTCGACATGGCCTACTGGAAGTGGCTGCAACTCCGTTGTTTCTGGACATTTTTTTCTTAAAAAATTCAAAAAGTTACTTTAAAAGTTACTAAATAATGTAGTAATAAAAGAATTAAAAAATATTTAGTAGTTTCGTCAAAAAAAAATGTTTAAGAAGGTTTTTTTTTGCTATTTAAACCATACCCCGCCCCCCTTAAACAAACAGTTTAATAGAAATCATATCCAACAAAATTAATTATAAAAATGACATTCCACTGTTTTTCAAATTAACATTTTATTACACTGGCTTTTTAATAAACACTTTATCAACGAGGGGCGTCAAATTTGATATTGAAGAAATAATTAAAAACTGACAGTTTTATTTGAAAAAATTAAAGAAAAGATTTGAAACTTGCGGAAATTGAATTTAAAAATTAGGGAAAAAATTAAAAAATAATAGAAAAAATTGGAAATTGAAGAAAATTGTTGAAATATGATAAAAATTTAAGGAATTTTTAAATAATTTTAAATTTACTATCCTCAAAATATTTAAGAATTTTAGCAAATAATTAAAATAACAAAAGAAAACAATTCTTAAAAATTTAGGAAATTTTTAAATATAATTTAAAATTACTACCTATTATCAAAGAGTGGATTTATTAAATTTTTCATCAATGAAATTTCAAATTAATTTAAGTTCGAAGAATTATAATATATAATTGTAATTATAGTCTTGTTTATCTCAAATATATTCTGCAATTTTTTAAATTATTTTTTACAAATTTTTATAATTTTCTACAATTTACAATTATTTTTATCAATTATTTTATTATTAAATTTATTTTTTAATTATTTTTTGATTAATTTTCTAATTTTTTTATTATTTATCTCAAATTTTAGTTATTTTTTCCATTTTTTTTTCACAAACTAAAATTATTTTCCTCATTTTATAATTATTATTTTTATTTCTGCAATTATTTTCACCACATTTTAATTAAATATATATTAATGATTTTTCAATTAATTTCCTAAATTTTTATTTATTATCTAAAATTTAAGTTACTATGTAAATTTCAATTATTTATCTCAAATTTCCATTATTTTCTTCAATTTACGATTATTTCTATCATTTTTCCATTACTTTTTGTCATACCCAAATATTTTTTTATTAATTTTTAATTTTTATATAATTTATCACAGCTTCCACTTATTTTTTCAATGTACAATTATTTTTATCATTCTGTAATTATTTTCTTCCATTACAAATATATATTGCAATTTTTTTCAATTATTTCTCAAAAAATAAAATTATTTTCTTCAATTTCTAATTATTTTTATTACTTTTCAAAAATTGTCTCGAATTCTTTATAATTTTAATTACTTTTCAATTAATTTTCTAGATTTTAAAATATATTTCTCAAATTTTAATAATTTTCTTCAATTTTTTATTATTAATATTATCATTTTCCAATCAATTTCTTCAATTTTTAATTATTTTTATTACTTTTCAAATATTGTCTCCAATTTTTTATTATTTTCATTACTCTTCAATTAATTTTCTAGATTTTGAAACATATTTCTAAAATTTTTTATAATTTTCTTCAATTTTTAATTAGTTTTATTACTTTGCAAATATTGTTCCCAATTTTGTATTAGTTTCATTACTCTTCAATTAAGTTACTAGTTTTTAAAATATTTTTTTCAGATTTTAATAATTTTCTACAACTTTCAATTATTTTTGTTATCATTTTGCTATTAATTTCTTAAATTTTTAATTATTTTCACTATTCATTCCTCAATTAAATTCCTAAATTTTAAATTATTTATCTCATATATTAATTATTTTTTCAAATTCATTTACTTTTATCTTTTTGCAATTATTTTCTCTACTTTTTAACTAGATATATTAACTATTTTTTAATTAATTTCCTTAATTTTTATTTATTATCTCAAATCTAACTTACTGTATCCACGTTTCAATGTTTTAATCATTCTTTAAATATTTTTCTTATATTTAAAATACTTTTGATATTTTTTAATTATTTTTTTGTGAAATTGCAATGATTTTCAAAAATGTTATATTATTTTGATTATTTGTTGATTAATTCCGAAAATTTTAGTTATTTCTCTTGAATTTCCAATATTTTCTTCAAATTACGATTATTTCTATCATTTTTCTTCAATTTTCAATTATTTTTGTTATCATTTTGCAATCAATTTCTTCAATTTTTAATTATTCCCTCACAACAAAAGGATATCCCTAGGATATCCTCAGGATATCGGAAATAATGTCAGGATATCCTGAAAATGTCCCCAGGATATCCTCAGGATATCAAAAGGATATCCTGCGGATATCCAAGCCGCCGCAATAAGGATATTCTCAGGATATCCTCAGGATATCCCTAGGATATCCCCAGGATATCCCTAGTATATCCCCAGGATATCCCTAGGATATCCCTAGGATATTCCCAGGATATCCCTAGGATATTCCCAGGATATCCTGAGGATATCCTTAGGACATCCCAAGGATATTTTTGAAAAAAAATTATAATAAAGTAGATATTAATTTACTTATTTATAATTTTTTATGTCCTTCTTTTATATATAATAATTTAATGGTTAAACGCATCGGAAAAATCTTATGGGATACGGGGATCGAACCTACTTAACTATGATGGATGCCAAGCTTACGCGTAGCCTTAAACCTCTCGGCTACTTAGCACTTGCTATTCAAAATGCAATGAATCTTTGTTACTCTTCCGTAAAGTTTAGTGGCCTTCCTCAAAACCAAAGGATATCCTACGGATATCCTTCAGGATATCCTCAGGACATCCTGAAATAATGTTAAAATAACCTGAAAACGTCCCTAGGATATCCCTAGGATGTCCTGAGGATATCCTAAGGATATCCCTAGGACATCCTAAGGATATCCTTAGAACATCCTAAGGATATCCTCAGGACATCCTCAGGATATATTCATGCTTTTACAAGGATGATGCGTATAAATACTTTATGAATATTTATAGGCTAAAAACTATGCTATTCCTTAGGCTCTAAAACATTTTGCATACTTATGGCTATTGGTCACGTGCAGGTATCTCTTAGACGCCTTGAGGGGAATTGGTATACCCCCACCACTTGCTTAAATTTAGTTTCTACGGAACACCGGGAGTTTCTTCTGGGTTTTAAGTTGTAACGTATTGGGGGCATACCGTTTCTTTTCATCACGTCCATGCGCCATGTGATAAAAGCCCGTTGGTCACAGCAACAAATTACAAATTATACCTGCTATTGGTTATAGTATTCTTCTAATTGGTTTTAGTATAGTTTTTCAACAATTTGTTTAAACAATAATTTTTTTAATTACAACTTTTTATCTGATAATTTTTTAATGTTGTTTTTAATATGAAGATAGTGATAACTTGAGACATTGCTTTTTCCTCCTGATGTAGCTTATAATGATAGTTCACGAGCGTATAGCATAGTGGTTGGAACGTTGCGTTGGGCTTTAGGCCCAGGAGTTGCGAGTAGTTCGAGATCTCTTAGCGTTAAATGGATTTTGGTAAAAATACACAACCTGTTTGTTAAATTTACGTACAATTACCTGTGTGGGTAGTTGTGAGTTACCAAAAAGCTTGTGTATTTTTATCTAAATATCATTGGGTATTTGTTTAAAAGGCTTTAGGTAAAATTACTGAAAATCTTGTGCTCTTTAATCCATAAAATCTTTGGGTTTTTTGGTTCCAAAACATTATAGGTAAAATTACCCAAGTAATTTCTTTCAGTGATAGTGTAGCTCGCCAACACAAAGGTACCCTTGTACAAAAAAGTTATATTTGGTTATTAATTTGCATAAGTATAAGATATTTTAAAATTTCTAACGTGTGGTAATCTAAATTCCATGTGTCAAACTTGTGGAAACATCTGAGTATTTGTGGATCTATAGATTATTGATTTTCATGAACACCATTACAATTATCAAAATATTGTAGATATATAACAATAATGTGAATTGTTATCCCTTGCAAAAAAGTAGTACTGGATTCAGTACTGGGAAGAAGTACTGGGTTAAGTACTGTAAAATCAGTACTTTTTCGCGCAATATAATTTTTTAAGCACAATAACACATTTTTTCTCAAATTTTAGTGGAATTGTGATTTTGCGTTCAATGTATTCCTCTCTATTTAATTTACAACGAAAAACTATTGCGCAGCCGTAGCACCCATACAAACTTAGTGCGCAGCATGAAAAAATTATTAACAATCCATGGTGAAAAAAGTACTGACTTTCCAGTACTGAACCCAGTACTTGTCTCAGTACTGAACCCAGTACTTCTTCCCAGTCCTTAACCCAGAACTAAATCCAGTGCTTCTTTTTGTAAGGGATAAAGACTACCACTTTTGTACAAATCAATTATTGACATTTTTAATATTTTAATATTTTTAATCAGTGGATATTTTTATTATTATTTTCATAAACAGTGCATTAAAATATGTAATTATACGTAATTTCAATAAAATTTAAATTTTGTGCTTTTCGGAATTTCAAGCCAAAAAAGCTGTCCTGGTTTAAGAAACAACATTTTTCTTTCTAAATTTGAAGAAATGAATATTTACTTATTCAGAAGTCAAAAGTGTTACACTTTTTAATAAGTGTATACATGTACACTTCCAAATAAGTGACATTTCTCTCTAAATAAGGGGCTGTTCAAGTATTACGTGAGCATATTTTAAGAGGTTTTTGGCCCCCTCCCCTCCCTCATGTCAGCATTTTTCAATGGATGAAAAAATAATTTTGTATGGAGAGTCAGCATTTTGGAACCCCCTTCCCCCTCCTTGATGCTTAAATAATACTTAAATGGCCCCTAAGTGATATTTTCACTTATTTTAAGTGCATATACACCAGACCCGTAGTGAGCTTTTCTGGCGCCCGAGTCAAACTTAAAAATTTTCGCCCCCCTCCCCTACTCATTTATAAAAAATTTTGCAACCTTGGTTTTATTTGATTTAATTTTACATTGCTAATTTTTTTTTTTTTTGCAAATGTATTTATACTTTATAGAGAAAAATTGATAGACTTATTCACCCACTTTTTTTATTTTTAAACATTTTGCTTCCTCATTGAAGAAGCTTTGTGATCGTTAAAATTTTTGAGTTTTAAAAATAACACAGCCCCACAAAAAAAAAAGTGTCATGTACTTTTGACCGGAATACCTTAGCCCTATGTATTTTGACGCGCTGAACACGAATCCGAAGTCCATTTTGCTCCATCACGTCAGGATTTTTTTCTAACCTCAAAAAACATGTCGGATTTTGAGAGGTAGGCGATTTTTTAAAAAAATTTATGGATTTACTTCAAACTTGGTATCTGCGGGTTTTTTGGATCGCTGATTATGAATCTGAAGTTAGATTTTCAAAATTCAAAATGGCGGATCCAATATGGCGGACGAATTTTGAAAAAATTTGAAGATTTACTTCAAACTTGGTATCTGGGGGTTTTTTGGGTCGCTGATTACGAATCTGAAGTTAGATTTTCAAAATTCAAAATGGCGGATCCAATATGGCGGACGAATTTTTAAAAAATTTGAAGATTTATCAGGAATAAGATGCAGAATGGAACAATGTACTTTCTTATTTGGCTTCTGCACCAAACATATCCAATCTGTTACCAAGGAATATTTTATGATAAAATTGTAATAGAAGTCATATTTGAAAATGTGAGAAACTCGCTTCGAAATCACACTCAGCAACTTAAAAACCTGAAGATACCAAATTTCATAAAAATTTCGAAAATATGACGTCAGATTCTCAATCAGCGACCCAAAAAAACCCCAGATACCAAGTTTGAAGTAAATCTTCAAATTTTTTCAAAATTCGTCCGCCATATTGGATCCGCCATTTTGAATTTTGAAAATCTAACTTCAGATTCGTAATCAGCGACCCAAAAAACCCCCAGATACCAAGTTTGAAGTAAATCCATAAATTTTTTTAAAAAATCGCCCACCTCTCAAAATTCGACATGTTTTTTGAGGTTAGAAAAAAATCCTGACGTGATGGAGCAAAATGGGCTTCGGATTCGTGTTCAGCGCGTCAAAATACATAGGGCTAGGGTATTCCGGTCAAAAGTACATGACACTTTTTTTTTTGTGGGGCTGTGTAATCTAAATCGACTTATGTTTATCTGAAAAGCCCAAATTTTCATGTTTAAAAAAAAGATCGGATATTTTTAAGCACCATTTTCACAAAAAAATATCGTTTCTTAACAAAATTTTTTTTCACACTTAAAATACAACTTAACAAATAAAAAATCATATTGTCTCAAAACGAATCGATTGACCTATATAAAGTCTATAATGGACCGGAAATTCGCATAATAATAAATCATGAGTTTTCATTTTTTTTTTCATTTAAAATTCTTTTTCTTTTTACACCTTCTCCAATTTTTTTTTTATAATCATAGATCCTTTGGACAAAATATTCTATATGTAAAAATGGATCAATTTAATTATGTATAAAGTATACATTTTATTCTCAATTTGAAGAAATAATGGGGATTTTTAATTTTTAATAAAATTTTAATTTTGACGTCTTTAATATAACTACTCTAATTGGCATTTTTAAGTAATGATTCCTTTATAAAAATTTTAAAAAATGTTTTACAATGAAAAACGAATTTAGCTTCCTTTTTGAGAAAGCAAATATTTTTTTTACATAAAAGCGAAATCTTCAGAAATGAACATAATTTTCACATAGTTTTGTAATTGCTTCATATCTTCATAGTTCATATCTTCACATTTTTATCAAGTTATTCGTTCTTTTATCATATTTTTTATTCTTTAAGCTTTTAATTAATTTAATATTTTTAACTTTTTATCTTATAGCTTAAAATTTTTATGTTCTGTAGGTTTTCCAATGTTCATCATAATTTCTTAATCTTTATAATTTTTTACAGAATTTCATCTATTATTTGTTAAATGTAAATTTGCTACTAAATTTTTATCAATTTGCAAGGAAAATAAAAATGATAATTCGCTAGACACCCTGTAAATTTCTTTAAATTTTACATGTTGAAAAAGGTTAATTTTTTAAGTAATTGGATTTTCAAAATTATTACGTATTTTAAATTAATTATCTTTATAAAAGAAATTATATGACCTTTAAGTTCTGAACGTTTAAATCAACGAAATTATTATTTTAATATTTTACAAATTCAAATTTGACCAAAAATAAAGTTTTGCTTACCAAAAAAATGATTTTGATATTTTAAGAATTAAATTCTTCTTTTATATTTTGCGTTGCAAAAGTTATTCTTGAAAATATTTCCATGTAACAAAAATTTCGTTTAAATGAACGTTCAGAACTTCAGGGACATAAATTATTATTTTAAATTTTTATTCAATTCTCTAAAAGAAAAATATAGGTACTAGGTATTTATTTCATTTTTTCATTATTTATTAAATTCTACATTTCAAAAGGAATAAATTTTTTATTTAATATTTTAATTAATTAATATTAAAACAAATTTATAATTTTATATTCGATTTAGCTCCTAGTTTTGTTCTAGGATTAGATTTAATTAAATACTTTTGTATGAAAGGACTTTGCCCGTTAAATTGAAATAAATAAATAAATAAATAATTGAATTGAATTCTATTTAAATCTTTCTATGGAGCATTATTCCTGAACTACCCCAGTCAAAAATTAGAATATCCTATAACTTTAGTAAATTGTTGCCCTACATGATAATATCAAATCTCTGCAATATTAGCTCTTTTGAAAAAAATTTGTATGAAGTAGAGAGGGTTGAAGTTTTGACTTTTTGAATGACACCGTCATTTTCAAGTTCGTATAATTATGGAACAACTTAATAGATTTTAATTTATATATAGTGAATTTTAAAGCTTTTTTCATGCACTTTTTAAATAAAGAATAATTTAAAAAAAAAATTTTAACCCTTCATTTTTCCAAATTAAGTTTTATTTTTCACTTTTGAGGTCTTTCGGCGGTTTTTGGATTTTTTTTATTTTTTTCAATCGAAAGCTGAGATTTTTTCCAACGAAATACGTAAAACTGGAAATGGGCCAATAATGGGTTTTCAAGAGAATGTTAAAAAAACCTACTTTTTTGCTTATTTTTTACATTTTCTCGAAAACCCATTATTGGCCCATTTCCATTTTTACATATTTCGTTAGAAAAAATCTCAGCTTTCGATTGAAAAAAATTAAAAAAATCCAAAAACCGCCGAAAAACCTCAAAAGTGAAAAATAAGACTTAATTTTGAAAAAAGAAGGGTTACAATCTTTTTTTAAAATTATTTTGTATTTAAAAAGTGCTTGAAAAAAGCTTTTAAATTCACTATATATAAATTAAAATCTATTAAGTTGTTACATAATTATATGAACTCGAAAATGACGGTGTCACTCAAAAAGTCAAAACTTCAACCCCCTCTACTTTATACAAATTTTTTTCAAAAAAGCTAATATTGCGGGGATTTGATATTATCAAGTAGGGCAAAAATTTACCAAAGTTATAGGACATTCTAATTTTTGACTAGGGCAGTTCAGAAATAATGCGCCCTATGTACTTTAATTTCTTTTAAATAATTGATTTGTATTATCGAGCATTTAGCAGGGACTTTTACGAAATGTGACTTTTGTTTTGTTTTAAAATTAATACTATTGCAGTTCCCGTGTGGAAAAGTTCCCAGTATTTCCCAGTTTGTAAGTGGGCGCCAGTTGGGGCCTACCTAGCCCAGGTGGGCCCCACCTAGCCCCCAACTGGCGCCCACTTACACTGCGATATACTCGGAACTTTCCACACGGGTTGAAACGCAAAGTGGGGTAAGTCATAATGTATAAAATTCTTCTTTTGGTGCAAATGATATGTTAATTTTTATGGCTCCCAACTACAAAAACATTTTTTTTTTTGATAATTTAAAAATTATTATTCTGTTTTAATTTCGTTAAATTTTGGCGCCCCCATGCGGTTGCGCCAGCAGCAAGCGCCTCAGTCACCTAACTCTCAATACGGCACTAGCTAGTAATTCTGTTTGTGCTGGGTTTATCCTGAGGATGTCCTGAGGATGTCCTGAGGATGTCCTGAGGATGTCCTGAGGATGTCCTGAGGATGTCCTTAGGATGTCCAGAGGATGTCCTGAGGATGTCCTGAGCATGTCCTGAGGATGTCCTGAGGATGTCCTGAGGATGTCCTGAGGATATCCTCAGGACATCCTGGGGATATTCGGGGGATATCCTGAGGATATCCTGAGGATATCCGGGGGATATCCTGAGGATATCCTGAGGATATCTTAAATTTCATTTTATGAATATCCATGGGATATCCCTAGGATATCCCCAGGATATCGGCGGATATCCTTAGGATATCCCTAGGATATCCAAACCGCCGCTTTTAGGATATCCTGAAAATATCCTTGGATATCCCTGGGATATCCTAGGGATATCCACGGGACATTTTTAGGATATCCCGGGATATCCGGTGCTGTGAGGGTTCTCACTATTCGTTCCTCAATTAAATTTATAAACTTTCAATTATTTGTCTCATTTATCAATTATTTTTTTCAAATTCATTTTCTTTTATCCGTTTGAAATTATTTTCTCCACCTTTTAATTAGCTATATTAATTATTTTTCAATTAATTTCCTAAATTTTCATTTATTATCTGGTCTCTACTTTTCAATGTTTTAATCAATATTCAATTGTTTTTCTCATATTTTAATTGGGTTAGACAATTTTCACTTTTTTTTTTTCATTTGCAATGATTTTCACAAATTTTATATTATTTTAAATATTTGTTGATTAATTCCGGAAATTTTAAATATTTATCTCATGTTTTCATTATTTTCTTCAATTTTCGATTATTTCTATAATGTTGTAACTATTTTCCTAAGTTTAAAATTCTTGAAATCATGTTTATTTATTTATTTATTAGTGTATTTACAGGCTCAAAGCCCTTTGGTACAAATGTACTTAACAAATGTAGACTTATAACTAAATAACAGTATAATAAAGTGAGAAATCTATTAATTGAGCGTTAGGTTATACATGATTTACGTTGTTATTAAGAGAGTTTATAAAATATTGTTGCAGTCAGATTACAGACATGTGAAATTAATTTTTAAGGTTGCATAATAAATTCAAATGTTTTACACTCTTTAAAATAAAAATATAAATTGTAATAGAAGTTTGTAATAAAAGTTAGGAGAGAGTGTAATGTAAACAGAGAAAAAAAAGGAAAAAAAGAAAAAAAAACTTGAACCAATTTAAAAATTTTTTTTTTATATTTTTGTATAAAATTTTAGTGCTTTGCTTTATAATAATAATTTATTTAAAAAAATTATTTTTACCATTTTTTTTCTTTATTATGTTCTTGAATATCTGGGTGATTCTCCAGAAATATTTCTTTTTGTGCATCGGAAATGAAAATCTAGTAAATACATTTTATGATCTCTAATCATGATCTTTTTAAATAAATAAATAAAAATAAATAAATATGTTAGGCATTAAAAGATTTAACACCTCTATAACTTGATTATGCTAATTTGTAGCATTTAAAAAATATTTTTCATGTTAAAGTTTACAGATAAATCTTGGGTTAAAATGTGCAGCAGGTGTTTTTTTTTAAGTAAAGAACAACTTCATGTCATTCGAATTTATTTTGCACAATATTTTTCATTCTTAGAAAACTATTTAATATTATTAATTTATTATTAATTATAATTTAAACAATTCGTAAATTTTAAAACACTTACCAAAATATAAAATCTTTTGATTATTTGTCAAGATTTAAACGTTTATTTTTCGTTGACAGTTCAAAAGCAATTGATATTCATATTAATTTTTAATTGGAGCCAGAGGAATGATGATTTCAACATTTTTTACATTTTATTTAAAATTAAGCAATTTTTCTTAAACATAAAATAATTTATTTTAAGTTTAAAATTACTTATTTTAAATTGTTTAGTTTTTATCTTGCAATTGCGAATTTTTGAAAACATTTATTCCATACTTTTATCTACATTTTTTAAATTTCTCATTTTTCTACATTTTCGAAGACTTTTATTCTTTTATTTTACATTATGTCAATTTAATCGTGTACTAATATTCTCATTTTAAAAAATCTTATATCTCATTATAATTTTCCTTTTGGATATATTGCAAAAACATAGACTTTTATATTGAACAAACGTCTTAGCTTTTGAAATTTTTAGTGTCTGAAAAACAAAAAATATTTTGATTAAAACAAATCTTAAAATGTTGAATGATATTTTTGTTGACTAAGAAATTTGTTTGACAGAAAATGGTAGATAAATATATAAATACAGATGGTTAGATAAATAAATAGATAGGTAGACAACTAAGAATATAAATATATAAACACTCTCCATGTCTTTAATTTCTCGGAATTATATAAGGGTGCTGACTATACTTTTTTTTCCAAGAAAATGTATTCCAACCCTATTAGAAACTTGTGCCATAAGTTTATAAAACAACTGAGTTTTGTCCAGTTACTTTTCTATAAAATCACTTTTATGAAACTCTATAAAAATAAATTAGTAAGAATTTTTACTAATTCAAATTACTGACAGACTTTTTGTTATTTAGTTAAATTTGACTAATGAAATTATTTATTGTCTTAAGCCTCCAATTTTTCATGTTATTTATCTTATTTTCTATATTACTAAATTTTCACGCTCTTAAATTTTTTATTTGATACTTTAGTATCAACAAATTGGAATTATTTTTAACACCGGGATCTCAATAATATTTCTCTTCTATATAAATCACCATTTAATATTTCTCAAGTAACATTTTCACTTTACTTGTTTACACAACTTCATATTGAAAAATTGAAAGAAAAAAGTTGAACACTGAAAAACTTTTGAAAGAAATAACTGATTTTATTGGTAAAATGTGAAAGCTTTCAAATAAATAATCTGCCATTTTACAATTTTCAACTTCTACAGAAAAATAAAGCTTTTAATGCAGAGAATCTAACCTACAATACGTGCTGTTGCAAGCTAATCGATGTCATTGCTGAACACTGGTTACGTATTAATCTCGAAAATGGGCTATTATTTATTTTATTAAATGACCTATGTTCCACCATAATGTGTGATTAGTTCCATAAAATATATTTTATTATTTTGTCTTTTAAAATTTTAATTGAAATTTTGTTATTCTAAGTAAAATAATAAAAATGTGATGCTCTTTTTTTTGTTTCTCTTATTGTTATTATTTTTCTTAATTTTTATACTTCAAAATTACTTTTAATTTCTTTCATCGAAGTAAATTTACCTCTTTTCTCCAACAAATCTGTAACTATAAATGACCATTTCTTTTTCTTGCTTAAAAATCTGTGACATTAAGTATTTATTGAGAAAATAGTCCTTAAATTATTATTATTGCAGCTATATATCAAGACACCAATTTGCTGGTATTACAAGTACAATATTATGAAATATTACTTTCAGAAGTTTTTCTCCATTATCAAAAGAGGGTCGAATTTTACGGATCATTAACGAATTAATAAAAGAACATAATTTATAAATTGAACAATAAATAGGTGCTAATATTAATATTCCAAAATTAAATTTAAAAATAAAATTTTAATTTTAATTATTAGATTTGAAACATTCACATTATAATTCTACATATTTTACTTACATATCTTTTGCCCAAATCTGAGAACCTTGAATCCTTGAGATAAAATCAAATTTCAAGTTGATATCATCTTTTGAATAATGTAGGTACAAATAAATTTTCATGGTTCCTGATGTAAAGAAATTCAAATATCGAACGACGTCAAATTTATAAAATTTAGGATATTTATTTATAAATACCTTATTTATTTTCAAAAATTTTAAATTAGTGTTTCACCCCGTTTTAACATGTATTGATTAATTCAAAAAAGCAACAAAAGCAGAATTTAAAAAAACTCCCTTTGTTATTGCTCAGATAAATAATTTATAACTAATTTTCTCTTTTACTCAAACTAATAACAATTCAAATAAATAAACACCATTAAATTTAATTTCTTTATCAGCGAAAATAAACTGTTGAAATGTTGAGATTTTATCTGTTATTGAACCCAAAGGATTCAAATAATCCAAATTGTAAATATAAACTCCGATAAGTATATTCCAAAAATAAAATTTCCATATCTTCATGCAAAATATACTTTTTAACAAAAAAATCACGCCTCGATAAAAGTGGAATTCGATTCCTCTGAATTCGCAGATTCTGTATGAGCCACACCCTTCAGAACATGAGGCGCGAGTTGAATTTAACATTTCTTAACTCCGGCAAATTCCATTTCATTTATTACTTTTTTTTTCTTTTTGAATTTACACACAGCAATAAAATATCCTTTTATTTTGATCGATGTCGTTTTTCACTTTAAATATACAAGACACACATTTCCTGAAATTGGCTCTTTTTTTTTTTTCTTTTTTAATAAACAGTATATAAAACTGCGGCCTGTTGATCGTCTCGAACTTTTACCCAGAAAATCTTTAAAAGACGCACTTTATTTTTTCACGAAGGGTAACTTTTTACGGGATAGAGTTGTGACGGGGAACTTTTGAGACTATACAAATGAGATGTTGGGGTCCAAGTGCCCAGGGGAAAAATATGAAATACGGATGAATTATGGTATTTCTCTGGCTTTCAAGGATTTTGATAAGAGGAGGAAAATATTTTACCTACTTCTCGAGATAAACTTCACTTTCTTAAAATGAAGTGAATTATTTAATTCACCGAGAAAATAGTCAAACTTTATTAAATTAGCTCGATCGTAAATAAATACTTTTTGAATAAGAGCGCCAATTGACTTTTAATAATTAAATTAATTTTTCTTGATTAACTAACTCTTAATTCAAAAAACATGTGTTTTCACTAAATTTATTGATCATAAATTTAATTTGAAAGCTTTTCTGCATAAACAACGATTCCCGAAAGTGATGAAATATTAATTACTTTGTATTATCTGAAAATTACTAATTTTGGTATTCATTATTTACATACGTTTTATGTAAACACAATGTGCATTCTGGATGCTCTTTTAATGAAATATATACACTTCCTTCTGAATAGAAATGCAAATTTGGGCAAAATTTACAATTTAGCATTTTAATTAACAATTTTTCACGCTCTTTTTGAAAATCTATGTAAAAACTCAAATGCTTAATATTTTTAGTATTTTATTGCGAAATAAACACTGAAAATATAATTAGTTATCAATATTATTCGATAATTAATTAATAAATATTTAATGAATTATTAAACATGGAATCAATTATCGAATCGATTATTAAATATTAAACTCTTAAAGTTTTATTAAACTTAAACGTTTCTAGTCATGAAACTATTTGAAAACCCTCTCACAAGTTTCCGATCATTTTTCAAAATGTCCCATTCATAGAAAAATTGGATTAAAATGCGCCAAGTGTGAGTGAAACTTTGAAATTTTCATAATCAAGCATATAATAAAAAGTTTTCTAACTTTTTTTCAAGCTTCCTGAGCTCTGTCAATATTTGACTTTTGTTCTGAAATCGAGTTACCCCGGTTTGAAATTTGGTGAAAAAGTTGGTAAAGTTTGAAGGGAGTTTGCAAGAAAGCAAAAAACTTACAAGAAGAAACTTGAAGAATATGCAAATCTGAGAAAGGTGGATTTGAATACTAGCTCTTCTTGACGTTTAATTAATCTATAAATAGGCAGTATTAAAAATACCACAAAGCAATTTTATAATTTCAATTTTTCAAATTTTTCCCATCTCTAGAGTAGGTATTTTTTTAAATTAAAGTTTTCAAAAATATCAGCAACTTTGGCAATTTTATGTCATTTAAGGAGGTTCCCTCCATTCAGATAACCTCAAATTATTTTAAATTTTATGTTCTTTTTTTAATTTAGTTAAAATCTGGAATTTTTATCAAATTTAGACAAATAATCATTTTTTTCGATGAAACATTTTTTAGAATTGAAACAAAATAATGAAATCATTTAAAAATTGGGGAAAGTAATTTAAAAAATCATAGATATGTTTTAATAATAAAAAAGATAATTTAAGTTTGGGAAAAATACTTGAAAATCTTACAAATAAATTGAAAAAAATTGAGTAATGAAAAATTAGAGAAAATAATTTAAAATTAAAAAAAAATTATTGAAAATTAGGATACATAATATAAAATTGAAAAAATAATTAAAATTTGAGAGAGTAATTGAAAAAATTACATAATTGGAAAAAATAAAATGATTTAAAAATTGGGTAAAATAGTTTAAAAAAATCATAGAAATGTTTTAAAAATAAAGGAGATAATTTAAATTTGGGAAAAATACGTGAAAATCTTACAAATAAATTGAAAAAAATTGAATAATGAAAAATTAGAGAAAACAATTTAAAATTGAAAAAAAAAATGATTGAAAATTAGGATAAATAATATAAAATTGAAAAAATAATTAAAATTTGAGAGAGTAATTGAAAAAACTACTTAATTGGAAAAAAAGTAAATCATTTAAAAATTGGGGAAAGTAATTTAAAAAATCATAGAAATATTTTTTAAAAATAAAGAAGATAATTTAAGTTTGGGAAAAATACTTGAAAATCTTAGAAATAAATTGAAAAAAATTAAATAATGAAAAATTAGAGAAAATAATTGAAAATTGAAAGAAAATGATTCTAAATTATGATAAATAATATAAAATTGAAAAAAATAATAAAAATTTGAAAAAATAATTGAAAAAATTACATATAATATATTTTAAACAAAGAAAACTAAAAGAAAATTTCAAAAAAATACTTAAAATTTTTAAAATTTATTAAAAAAAATTAAAATAATTGAAAATTAGATATAATAACTTACAAAAGATAATCATAATTGAAAATTGACGAGAATAACTTTCAATTAAAGAGAAATAATTGCTTTTTTGAAATTATTAAAACGAACGAAAGTAATTGAAAATTCAAGAATATAATATAAAAATTAATATAAATAATTGAGACTTGAATGAAATAATTGAAATGTCAGATAAATAGTTAAAATTTTTTGAAATTATAAAACAAACGAAAAGAATTGAAAATTGAAGAAAATAAATTTGGGAAATAATTGAAAAATAATTTTAAAATTTGCAACTTGAAGAAAATAATTGAAATATGATACAAACAATTATAAGTTGTAAAAAATAAATGATATTTGAGTCAAATAATTGAAAAAATTACAGAACTTTTTTTTTAATAAATGAAAAAAAATTGAAATTTAAAAAAAATACAAGATTTAAGAAATCAATTGAAAAAAAATGAAAATAACTAAAAACTGGAGAAAAGAATTGAAATTTTAGAAAAAAGTTAAAAATCTTAGAGAATAATTTTATAAAATTATAAAATTAATTCAAAATGGAAAAAAAATAATTGAAATATGCTGAAAATAATTTAAGATTGAGAAAAATAATTGAAATGTGATAAAAATAATTTAAATTTGAAAAACTGAAAACAGTAAATAAAATTTGAGTCGAATAATTGAAAAAATTACAGAATTTTTTTTTAAAGAAATGAAAAATAATTGAAATTTGAGAAAAATACAAGATTTAAGAAATTAATTGAAAAAAATGAGATTAACTAAAAATTGGAAAAAAGAATTGGAATTTTAGAAAGAAACTTAAAAATCTTAATAAATAATTTTAGAAAATGAGAATAATAATTAACAATCGAGGAAAATATTTGAAAAATGATTAAATTAATTCAAAATTGAAAAAAATTATTGAAACGAGCTAAAAATAATAATTTAAGAATGAGACATAAATTAAAAATTGAAATATGATAAAAATAATTTAAATATGCAAAATTGAAAACAGTAAATAAAATTTAAGAGAAATAATTTTAAAAAATCATAGAATATATGGTTACAAAAATAAAATAATTACAAAAAGATTTTAAAAAATTTAATTAAAGAGAATAATTAAATAATCGCAAAAATAATCGAAAATTGATCAAAATAATTGAAATTTTTGAAAATTATGTCAAAATAATGGAAATAATTAGAAATTGAAGAGAATAATAGAAAAATTGCAGAATTTATTTTTAAGCAAAAAAAAAATCGTTTAAAACATGGAAAGTTGATGACAATAATCTAAATTTGATATAATAACTGAAAATTTAGGAAATTAATTGAAAAATAATGAAAAAATCAAAAGATGGTGAAAATAATTTAATAATAAAATAATAATAATTTAATTTAATAAAATAATTACAAATTGAGATAGAACTATATTTTAAAGTTCTGAGAATTAATTAAAAAATTATCAACATATTAAAAATGTATGATTGTAAAACGACAAAAATAATGGTAAATCAGAAAAACTATAATTTAAATTTGCGATGAATAATATAAAATTTAGGAATAAATAATTAAATTGATTTAATGTCCAGGTAAAAATAACTAAAATTGAAACAGTGATTGAAAAAACTAAACAAAATGATTGAAATTTGAAGAAGGTAAATTTAGGCTTTAGAGAAAAAATTAAATAATAATTAGAAATAATAGAAAAAAATTGAAAAATGCTAAAAATAGTACAAAACTGTAATTTAAGGAATTAAAATCATAATAGAAAAGAATTATTAAAAATTGACGAAATTTTTAAAAAACTTTAAATTTAGTATATTTGATACGTGGATTAATTGAACTTTTAATCGATGCACATTAACTGAAATTTGAAGAAATTAAAATTGTTATAAATTGAAAATTTTAAAAGAAAAAAACATCTAGTGACAAATGTCAGGTGTGGACAGAATGAATGAATGAATGAATAATTGAATGAAACTTATAAATTATTAAATATAATTGGGGCCCCATTTTATTTTTTGCCCCAGGGCCCTTGCCCTCCCAGTTACGCCACTGTCTAGAATTTCGTATGTTTGGTTCTGTTAAATAATATTTTGCTTAAAAGTTATTAAACAAATATAATTTGTTTTTTACGTATTGTTTAAACAAAATAATATTTAACAAAATAATATTTAACAAAATCTAAACAAAGAAAATTGTAGAGAATCTTTTACCGAAAAAAATGAGCTATTATTTGTTAAAATTGGATAAAAATCACGTATTTTAACTAGATTTCAAGAAAAAGCATAAAATGTTAAATAATTATTAATTTACAACAAATTTTAGCTCAACCCAATTTTTTCTGAAAAATGAACAACTGGTTCTTGCAAAATTGAGTGAAATTAATTTCAATAATATTTTTATTTAGGGTGAAAAACGACTTTCTAGTTTAAGGTTATGTAAATCTCAACCTCCTTAAAAAATAAACTTTTTATTACTTTGATTTTCAATTGTTTATCTCCCTAAATCTGAATTAGTTAAAAATAACTAATTATTATTAAAATAGTGGCTTAGTTTTTGTTTCAGCAATTAGTGAAAAATAACTAAAAAATAGTTAAAATTTGACTAATTGAATTAGTAAACAAACTTGTACTAAACTATTACTTATTTTGTCATAATCTAAAAATGAATTTCACAAATAATTAGTTATTTATTACTAAATGATTAGAAGTAATAAAACTATATTTGAATTAGCGCCTGAATTTTCGCTTTCAATTTTAGTTATTTTTGACTAATTCAGATTTAGAGAGTAAAAATTGGTGGAATTTTGAAAAATATTCTTTCACGAGCAACAGTTTTTATTCTACGACAGACGTTATGAGAGACAAATCGAAGTGTCTTTGCGACCCTTTTGTCACGTAATGCATCTTTGTAGGGACTCTTTGTCTTCGATCCGAGTGCAGCTTTTACTTGGTTGCGTGGTTAGAATGATTATAGTTCGTCTCGTATAAGTTAATGTCTCGACCTACCATTACTGAAACTGATCAGAAAAATAGATAACGTCCTACATTATTATCCTATCAATTTATAAACTTTTTATATTTTTTGAACAAATGTTCTCACTAGTGTAAAACGTGTAAAAGCAGATTTAATCTACATACCCTCAAATGAACTACTATTTTTCAATTTTTCGACATTTTCAACATTAGCTTTCTCAATTTTAATAAAAATTTTATTTAACAATTGGTCCTTGTTAAATTTTTTGTGTCAAAATTTAACATTTTTCGTGTGTTGATTTAATACGTCCTTTAACTGTCATTCGATTTTTGAACATAACCTCCAATTTCTTATATAGTAATAACCGTAATAACACTAGTATACATTAAATTTGTTGTGTTGCAAAACGTCAATTTCATATTGAAAATTCATTTTAGTAATTAAAAGGTAAATGTAATTAATCAGTATTAATTGAATAAAATTTACTTCTTAACTCATGATTGTATTTTACTTCTATCAAACTCAAGTCTCAAGCAGACGATAAACAAAACAACACAAATCCCTGTTTTAAAAATTGACACAAATTTTGAGTGGATCGTTTTAACAATTTTGTAAACTGGGAGAAAAAAATGTAAACTTAATCTGCCAAAGTAAATCTCGTTTAGAGAAAGAAAATATTTTAAAATACATTCAATTAAATAGCTCGATAAGAAATATAAATTTATCTATATTGTAAATATTTTTATATAGTTTCCCCATTCTATTAGGAAAAATTTATAAAAAGAATCACAATTTTAAAAGAAGATAAGGAATACTTTTTTATTGCACTTTTTTTGTATCTCGCATTTAAATAAATTGTTAAAAAATAGATTTTTTACAGTTAATAATTTTTGTAAGTAGTTCAGTGGAGGATAAAAATAGTACTGTCATATACAACCTGTTTGAGTTTCTCGATTACTTTGATAGCAAGTATCTTTTTATATCTTGTTCCTGCTTCGCTAAAAGTGTAGCGTAAAATATTCATGGATATCGATACGACTGCTTTCCTTCTTTATAGTCGCTCATGTATTTGCCCATTATCACAGGGGTATTTTTGTAACATGACATAAAAAAGCACGAAAATTGATAACGAACAACAAGTGGTTTATCCCTTAATGAAAGCTTTCACTCGTAAAAATCAAAAATTATAAACGTCAAATATCAGCACTTTAATTAGCAACGTGAAGAAGCTGTTTTTAGATTAAATTTCAAATAAATTACAACATCATTTATTAAATAAAATTGAAAAATAAATAAAAGGATCGAATAAATATAACAGTTATTTAGTTACAATAATTTTTTAAATTATTCAACAAATCAGGATAAATTTGCCTTTATTAACGAACATTTACTTTAAGCATTTTTATAATCTGTTTTTTAGAAATCTTTTTTTCCGATTCTGAATAATCAATTAGTTTTGAGTAATTGATTTATTTGACGGAAAAGCTTTTACTGGTAAAATTTAATTAGAATAAAAATTAATTAACAAATGACAGATCTATTATCAAATTCATAATCGATAATTCATCAATTAATTTACACAATTTATAATGCAGAATTACAAGGAAGAGTGAAATATCAAATCGAATACTTATTTCAGCAGAAAGGCTCTAATTTAACAATTAATCAATTTTCCGGTCTTGTTAACCTTTCGAAAGAATATCATTCTTTGCTTTTATATATACTCGATTCATCGATTGACAAAAGTAGTAAAACACTCTAAAACTTTATTTTAGAATTTTTTTTAACCACTTCACAAAAATTGAAAAATTACTTATTTCCCTTCACTGAGAAAAAAGAGTTCTTTTTACGAGAATAAAATATTTGGCGTAAACTTTAGTCTGTTTCTGTCATGCGCAAACGCGCAAAACAATTTAACATAACCTCAAATTCTTGAGTCTATAATATTTTATATTAGGACCGATTATAAGCAGTGAAACGGTCCCAGAAGCATAAATAAATCCTATTTCTTAATTTTACAAAAAATTTACTTTCAGTTACTTTATAATTCACCTTTTTAAAGTTATATTAGTACAAAATACACTTTTCTTCGTTCAACATAAAATTGATAATTACTTATTTACGAAAAAGATAAAAGCACAAATATTGTTCCATTAATTATAAAACTTTGACTATTAATTTTAGCATTATTATCGCTTGCCAAAAACATCCGTGTATAAAAGCAGAATACAAAAGAGATGTTGGCAGTAATTTATTCTTTCTTTTGGGGAAAAGAGAAAATAAGGGGAGAATAGTTTTCTCTGGTAATATTTGGAGAAAGCTACTCCCCTATTTCTACATATCTAAATATTAGGAGACATAGTTGTTACTTTAGAAAATATTCTTTAGAAAAGATACACGTAAAAATAATTCACCATTTTAGGTCGTATATAAATTGCAATAACATTCAATTCTCATTTAAAATAAAATGTTATTATATTGTTTTTATTACCAATCTAAAAAAAAAAAAGAAATAAAAATCGGAACTGGGAAAAAAGTATTTTTAATACCAAATTTATTTGCAGTTTTTGATAACTTGAATATTAAGAGAAACATAAAACGGGACGTTCCATTTTTTTTTAGAAAAAGCGAATCTTTAATAATCTATAGACATAAACGTGAAAGTAAACATAATTTACATTTTTTAGATATTTTCTCAATCATTTATCAAAAAAATGAATTGTCCCAGGGTTAGATATGTTCCACTCCCTCATATATGATTAAACGAATCGAAGGAAGATATGTATCGAAAACAACACTGTCATGCAGTGTCTGTTCTTATCGATTTTCTTTCCCTATTTGCTGATGAAATTCACGTTCGGAAACATCTACTGTTGACTTCCTTTTACTTCGGCCAATAATGGACGAGATCGATAGGGGAAAGATTTTTTTTCGATTTACTACTCATCAGTCTCCCAACATTATAAAATATCAGATTTCGCTTTTTGACTTACTTAAAAGAATCTCTCTACAAGGCTCAAATAAACATTTCAGATTATTAAAAGCATAAAATCTCAAATTCTTCAACAAACTATACATTATGTATTTAAAAATGTAAATATTTTCATTTCTTAAAATAATAAAAATCGGCTAATTTTCATATTTTTCTAGGATCATTTTTTCGTATTAATTACTCATTTTTTATTTACTTTAATCTTTTCTTTAGTTTTAATTACTTCTTTGAATTCCTCGGCAATTTGTTCATTTGTCATTGTTTTATATTCGGTTTAAAGATAATTGTACAATTTCCTGATTATTCATTTTCTCGTATATTTCTAATCACTTTTTCTTTATCAATGTCCACGTGTTGTATGACTGTTTACTATTTTTGGAAAATACTTATTATTGCTTTAGCCTTGCTCATTAAGAAAATTTAGTTAAATTTTATCAAACAACTATCTTGTGTCCTTTTTTTCAGTCCCGAAGTACAAAAAACGAAAACTTAATTTACTCTGCATGAAATCGTATTTAAAATTATTATTATAAATTCTTATTTAATTTTAAATTATGTATTCTTATTTAATATATTATCTCCGAACCTGAACTCTTTCTTTTTTGGCGTAAACTTTCGTCTGCTTCTGTCATGCGCAAAACAGTTTAACATAACCTCAAGCCCATTGGCGCAAGAAAAGTTTTTTCTCAGTGAAACGGTCCCAAAAACATAAATAAATCCTATTTCTCAATTTTACAAAAATAGTTTTCTTCATTCAGTGCTTTGTCAAATTATAAGGTTACAATTTCAATCTTCTGGATATTAATAGAATAAAAACGGACTTTAAAAAATTCTACAAAACAGTAATCGGCATTGAATCGCGCGAATTTATCAGCTAATGATATTATAAATTCACATTGTCAAAATGCAAAGCTATATATAAAATCGTTTCGACAATTATTGCTATAATTGAGTTCTCTAATAATTCAAATTATTTGTAAAGTGACTCTGTGGCATGAGGAGATTGCAATATGTTTGAAATTTGATTTCTGCTCAGTGGATTGTTGAAAGGCAGATTATTGGACTGAAATCTGACAGCAACTATTAGCCATGGCGTTTAAACTTGTTAAAGCCATTGAACACGATATTATCGGTCTAGGCGTCATTTTACTATCTATGCATAGTGTGTTGCGTGCGATATGTGCAACAGATTCAGAGAGATTATGTTTGACACATACATATGTATTTTTCGCTTTTCGTCTGGTGGTTGCTCTCGCACATGGCACAAACAGCTGCTGTTCGTTGCAGGAAATGAAGTAGATATAGGTTGCTATTACCGTCGTGCAACCAGTGGTGAATTCAAGAGAGCCTCAGGGGGAAAAATGTCTGAAAAGAGATAATAAACGCGACCGTCAATCTCGACCGTATCAAAAATAAAAAATCGTCACGTGCTCCCGTTTTGTTTCGTAATTTCCCCTTTTTCAAAATCCTAATTTTCCAGGGTGAATAATGAAAACACAACTCGATTCCGGCCGAGAAAGGAGGTGAATTAATTTTTTTTTAACTTCTAACTGAAAAATTCTTGTTTATTTTTAAATTCACAGAGTTGCTACGGTTTTGAAAAACCTGGAATTTATTTGTAGTCAGGGAATTTTATAAAAAGTTGTTTTAAAAAATTAATTTAATTAATTTCAGTTTTTATGATTTTTATTCAATGATATTTCATTTGAAATAATTTGAAAACTGATGAATAATTAAAATTTTCAATGCTGTTACTGATATTGAAAATTATTTCTATCTACCAAGCAGTAAAAAATGACTGACAATTTTGTCAATTTCAACTGATTTTCTGTGAAATTTCATTGATTGAAATCAAGAATAGAGAGTGATTTTCAATATAAAATTATTCTTCTTAAATTTTATAATTATTCTTCAATTATTTTGTACTGTTGTCGATTATTAGCGACAGCTTTCGAATTTTTTGTCAATTGTCAATTAATTTCCTCATTTCTCAACTATTTCCTTTAATATTTATTTATTTTCGGCATTTTGTAATTTTTCTTTCAATTATCAATTATTTTCTTCACATTTCAATTTAATTCTTTAATTTTCAATTTATTTCCAACATTTTTAATTACTTTCTTCAATTCTCAGTTATTTTCTACAATTTTCAATTCTTCTATTCAACGTTTAATAAAAATACTCGACTTTTTTTAATTATCAATTATTCTTTCAAAATTCTAATACAATTCTTTAATTATCTTCTTCAATTTTCAATTCATTTCTTCAGTTTTTATTTATTTCCTAAAAATTTTTCTATAATTTTCTTCAGCTTTTAATTGACAACTAAATATTCTTCTTCAATTTTATAATTATTTTTTAATTTCTTCAATAATTTTGTTCTATAGTCAGTTAATCTCGATTTTTTCGAGCAATTAAAATGTTTTTCCAATTGCCAAGAATTTTTCTTAATATTTATTTAATGTAGTCATTTAGTAGTTTTTCTTATAAATTATAAATTCATTTGTTACAATTTCAATTTAATTCTTTAATTTTCTATTCAATTTTTTCAATTATTAATTTTCTTCTCAATTTTCAATTATTTTCTACAAATTTTTCAATTTACAATTATTCTTCTTGAATTTCATATATGTGACCTGGACAGTGAAAAGGGGGCTTACGTGTCAAAAAAAAATTTTTTTTTGGTTTACACCACGTGAAAGAGCGTCAAAAAATCTATCAGAATCTGCAAAAAAATGAAAAACGATTTTTTGACACGAAGCCCCCTTTTCACTGTCCAAGTCACATATATTCATTAATTTTTAAAATAATTTTATTCTTGATAGTTTTCTAATTTTTTTTCAATTGTTTAATATTTTTCTTAAATTTTTAATTTAATTTCTTCAATTTCTAATTATTTTCTTCACTTCTCAATTATTCTTATCAATTTAAAATTCCAGTCTTCAATTTTAAATTTATTTCTTCCATTTTTAATTATTTCCTTCAATTCTCAGTTATTTTCTACAATTTTCAATTATTTTATTCAATTCTCAATATTTCTCGTCTTTTTTCAATTATCAATTATTTTTTTTAAATTTTAATACAATTTTTTCATTTTCTTCTTCAATTTTTAATTGATTTCTTCAGTTTTCAGTTATTTCCTAAAAATTTTCCTATAATTTTTTTCAGTTTTTAATTGACAACTTAATATTCTCCTTCAATATCTATTGTCAATTAATCTCGCTATTTTTCGAACTTTTTTTTACTTTTTTGTCAGTTGTCAAGTATTTTTTTAAATATTTAATTAATTAAGTCCTTAAATAGTTTTTTTTAATTATCAATTATTTCTCATCGTTTCAATTTAATTATTTAATCTTAAATTTATTTCCTTCAATTATTAATTATTTTCCACAATTTAACATTATTTCCTACAATTTTTTCAATTTTTTTTCAATTGTTAATTATTTTTATAAATTTTTTATTTAATTCCTTAATCTTAAATTTATTACTTCAATTTTTAATTATTTTCTTCACTTCTCAATTATTCTTTTTAATTTTGAAATTCCTATCTTCAATTTTCAAATATTTTATTCAATATGCAATAATTCTCACCTTTTTTCAATTATCAGTTTTTTTTTAAATTTGATATTAATTCTTATATTTTCAATTTATTTCTTCAATTTTTTATTCTTTTCTTCAAATATCAATTCTAATTTTTCAATTATTCTCGACATTTTTTAATTATTTCTTACAATTACAAATATTTTTCTTCAATTTACAATTGTTTTCTTCAATTTTTCAATTATTTCCTACAATTTCTTTAATTTTCAGTTATTCTCTTAAAATTTTATAATTATTATTCAATTTTTTTTATTTGTTTGTTCGTTTGTGTATTAATCTAGACATTTTGTTAATTCTGTTTCCACTTGTTCATTATTGTCGTCATTTTTCAGATATTTTCTTCAATTTTTCATTTATTCTCTTAATTTTACAATTATTTCTTTCAATTATTAATTTTTTTCCACAATTTACAATTATTTTCTACAAATTTTTCAATTTACAATTATTCTTCTTAAATGTTTTAGTTCTTCTTTCATTTTTAAAACTATTTTTTTCTATTGACGATTATCCTCGTTATTTAATTTTGTTACAATTGTCAATTATTTCTTACAATTATTAATAATTTTCTTCAATTTAAAATTGTGTTCCGAAATTTTTCAATTATTTCTTACATTTTTTTTCAATTTTCCGTTATTCTCTTTAAATTTTATAATTATTCTTCGATTTTTTCAATGTATTAATCTACCCATTTTTTGAATTTTGATTTCAATTGTTTTTTTTATCAATTTTCAGATTTTTTCTTCAATTTTTCATTTATTGTCTTTACTTTCTAATTGTTTCTTTCAATTATTAATTTTTTTCTGCAATTTTCGTTCATTTTCTACAAATCTTTCAATATTACTCTTCCTAAATTTTATATATTTATTCTTCAATTTTTAAAATTATTTTATTCTATTGACAATTATTTTCGACAGTTTTCTAATTTTTTTTATTTGTCAATAATGTTCTTAAAATTTTAATTTAATTTTCTAATCTTTAATTTATTTCTTCATTTTTTTTTTACTATTTTCTTCAAATTTCAATTCCATTCTTCAGTTTTTTATTACTTTCTTCTACATTACATAATTCTCAGCTTTTTTAATTACTTTTTTCAATTTTTAATTATATTCTTTAAATTTCAATTCCATTCTTCAATCATCAATTCTTTTTATTTTCAATCCAGTTGTTCAATTTATAATTATTTCCAACAATTATTCCTATAATTTTCTGAATTTTTCTTGTTCCTTAATTTCTTTGAATAATATTTCTTGTTTAATTTTTCAATTATTTTCTACAATTTTTTCAATTTTCAGTTCCCTTAAAATTTTATAATTATTTTTCGATTGTTTCAATTTTTTTCTTCAGTTGTGTATTAATCTAACCATTTTTTCAATTTTGTTTTCAATTGTTCATTATTTTCGTCATTTTTCAGATATTTACTTAAATTTTGTAATTATTCTTCTAATTTTCATTAATTATTACATTTGCAAAAATTTATAATTTTAAATGTCTTACAACCCTGATTTATAATTGTGAATTAATTTTTTAAATTCCTCTAATATAAGACAAATTGTCGATGCATTATTGTCGAATTGACAAATTGTTAAGAATGAAAATCGAAGCCATAAATTTTCGAAAAATAAGTCAGATCCTCCCCTACATTTAGAAAGGGTGATTCATGTGGTTTCATATTCATGGGTTTGTAATCCAAAATTATAGGAAATGACACCCTAGAGTAAAACGGGAAATATAGACATCTGCTTCCTTTTTGCCAACTTCCCTCAAACTGAGCAACTCTACAGAAAATCTGTGAATTTTTCATTAAAAAGAAAATGGCATGCTTTGAAATATTAAAATGAAAAGCAAGGTGGCGATTGAGATATGAAGATATTAATTGACGTAATTATGGTAATATATAGCGCACGTAACCTGCTCCTTTTGATGGATTAGTCTAATATGACAAAAATTTCAATGAGGGTGCATTTAAAGGGCTGCCGAAAAAGGCATTTGTAATATTTAAGGGTCGTTGACCTTAACCGTTTTGACAGTTGTTTCGAACCCCACTGAAGAAAACACCTTTTCTCTATTTGAATATTGTCCCCTTGATGAAAAAAATGTTTGTTTAACACATTTATTCAAATAGATATAGGTTAGAATTATATATCGGGAAAAAAGGTAATTGTAAAAAAAAAGAACGGTAAATAAAGAAAAACAAATTTTGTAAAGAAATTCCGATACTTTTGAATATAAGCAGAAAGCTGCAGGACTTTATTTGGTTTATTTTACTCAAAGTTAAATATACACATATGTGTGAGGTAAATAAACAAAATATCCGTTATTTACAGAATCGGAATGTTCATTATTTGCGTAAAAAGAGTTTGACGAGAAATCGAACATATAGACAATCTAATTTCAATTTAAGTTCGTTTCAATCGCTCTCGGATGTTCAGGAATCTAAAGTTACTGATTCTCGAATCGTGAGCAATATCATTAAATGAAAATTGCGTTGGTCCTTTTCACCCTTTTATTTAAAAAGAACAATTCGGAGAAGGTCTTCCCATATCTGGAAATTGGATTGCTCATTTCCTAAAGCTCTAGGAGGTACGAAACTGAGGAAGAAGTTCGTAATAAAAGAAAAAGATGAAACGAAAAGCAGAGATTACAAACGGGCAAATCTTTTGATAGGAACATTGAACAATCTTATCACACTAGGATTTTTTTAAATTGGCACCTTTTTTTTTTTTAAGAAAATAGTCGAATTTTTTAATGTTCTAAAACTATTTTTAAAATTTCTAGTATTTTTAGAGTTTTAAAACTTTTAAGCAATTCTTATACTTAAGGTTTGCATTAATTGAATTTGGAATATTAATGCAAATTTGAATCGATGAAAGTATAATTAAATTACAATGATTGGATTCGATTTTTTCGATTCTTGAACATAACCTCCAATTTCTTACTAATGACACTGTAATTTACATTTAATTTTTTGCTGTAAAACGTAAATTTCATATTGAAAATTCATTTTAGTAATCAAAAGGTAAAGTTTAATACTAAATAAATAAAATTTAATACTTAACTCAACACGATTATATTTTACTTTTATCAAGCGGACGATAAACAAAACAACACAAATCCCTGTGTTTCTTTTTACTGGATTTTCAATATCAATTAATCATATAAAAATTACCGGTTATCAAAAAGACATTATGATATGATACGAAATTAAACAAATGAATAGTAGAATGCTCGTGAGAATAAAAGAATTAGATTTCGATCTATACTGATCGAAAAACAGAATTTCTCGTATCTAAGTGAAACACTGCTGTCAGCCATTTTTGTTTTTTGGCGACACTATCGCCAATCCCAATATTAGGTAAAAAAAAGTTAAATAAGTGAAGTCTGGCACTCAGATATTTTTTTGTTTTAAATCAGTTACGTTTGAAAAAAATTTATCTTTAAATTAATTATAAATCGTATGAGTTTTTGTTTTATATATCTAATTATCAATTGCTTTTTATTATAAAAGTAGAGTAATAAGTAATATAATAATAAAGAAGGAAATATCGTCAATTATATTATGGAAAAGAAAATATTCACCGAGTTTAAAAATTTTATAAGTGCCTTAAACATCTTTCAAAAATAATTTTTTCATTTAAATAATGTTTAAATTTTTTTCAAACCTCCCTAAGTTATTTGTATTAAAAAAAACCTACTAAATTAAATTTCTTAAAATGAATGTTGTATATTATTTTCTTTAAATTTAAATACAATTCTTCAATTTCCAATTGATTTCTTCCATTTTCATTTATTCTCTACAACTTTTTCCATAATTTTCATCAGTTTTCAATTACAAATTTATTAATCTCCTTGAACTTTATGATAATTCATTAATTTAAAACATTTTCTTTTTCAATGACAATTATTTTCACTATTTTTTCCATTTTTAATTATTTTTTTTAATAGCTAATAATTTTCGTCAATATTTAATTAATCTCGTGACATTGTAATTTTTCTTTTAATTATCAATTATTTTCTTGAAATTTCTATTTAATTCTTTAATTTATTTTTTCAATTTTTAATTCTTTTCTTTAATTCTCAAATATTCTCTTGAAGTTTCAAGTATTTTTATCGATTTTTAATTAATTCCTCAATATTCAATAATTCTTGGATTTTATCAATTATTTTTTTCACTCATTAAAATTATCTTCTAAATGTCAATTTAATTATTCAATTCTACAACTATTCTCTTCGATTTTCAGTTATTTTCTTATGATTTAAATTCCTCTTTTTAATTTTCAATTATTTTCTTTAAAATTAAAAAAATTATCGCCTTTTTTCTATTAGTTTTTTTCGATTATCTTTAAGTTTCTTTAATTTTAAATACGACATTTAAATTATTTTCTTTAATTATTATTAATTCCATTCTTCAGTTTTCAATTGTTTTCTTCGATATTCATTAATTCTCGGCTTTTTTCAATTACTTTTTCCAATTTTTTAGTATATTCTTTAAATATACGAAAAATATACTGCTTGTCAATAATTTTTTCAAATTTTAATTATTTTTTTCAATTTTCAATCCAGTTGTTAAATGTGCAATTATTCCCAACACTTATTGCAATAATTTTCCTAATTTTTCAATTCGCAGTTAATTTCTTTAACTTTAATATTTCTTGTTTAATATTGTCAACTATTTTTTTCAGTTGTCTATTAATCTAGACTTTTTTTCAAAAATGTATTCAATTGTCAACTATTTTCGTCATTTGGTAGTTTTTTTTTCAATTATCAATTATTTTTCTAAAATTATAATTTAATTCTTAAATTTTCAATTGTTTTCTTCTATATTCATTAATTCTCGGCTTTTTCTAATTACTTTTTTTCAATTTTTTAAGTATATTCTTTAAATTTAAATTTCATTCCTTAATTTTCAATTGCTTTTTTCAATTTTCAATTATTATTTTTCTATTTCAATTGTTTTTTTTCGATTTGTAATCCAGTTATTAAATGTTTAATTATTTCCAATAAATATTCCTATAATTTTCTTCTTTTTTCAACTTCCAATTATTTTCATTAAATTTAATATTTCTTGTTTTATTTTTACAATTATTTTTTTCAGTTGTCTATTATCTAGTCAATTTTAACATATTTTCTTCAATTTTTTAAATTTTCTCGTCATTATTTTAACTATTTTCTTCTCTCTAAATCTGAATTAGTTAAAAATAACTAATTTGATAGCAAATACTTAGTCACTAATTTAAATAGTTATATTTCTACTTATTATTTAGTAAAAAATAACTAATTATTAGTCAAATTCCTTTTTAGGTTATGACAAAATAACTAATATTTTAGTAAAATTCTGTTTATTAATTCAATTAGTAAAATTTCAACTATTTTTTAGTTACTTTTTTATTAACAATTAGTCATTTTTCAACTAATAATTAGTTATTTTTCCCTAATTGCTGATGCAAAAACTAAGCCACGATTTTACTAATAATGAGTTATTTGTAACTAATACAGAATTCGAGACTTTAATAATTGTTATTTTCTACAATTTTCAATTAATTCGTACAATTTTTTTAATTTTTAATTATTGTCTTAAAATATTATAATTATTTTTTGGTTTTTAATTATTTTTTTCGATATTCTTATTTATTTTCTTTAATTTAAATTCTACTTTTCAATTATTTTCTTTCATCTTAAAAATTATTCGCCTTTTTCTTTAATTTTTTTGATTATCATAAAGTTTCTTTAATTTTAAATACAATTATTCAATTATTTTCTTCAATTTTTATTTTCATTCTTTAGTTTTCAATTATTTTCTTCTATAGTTATTTGCTATAATTTTTCAATTAATCTCGTCCTTTTTCAACTATTTTATTCAATTATTATTTCTTTTTCACAATTTTCAATTATTTCCTACAATTTTTTCAATTTTAAATTATTATCTTAATAATGTAATTATTATAATATAATTATAATCTTAATATTTTATAATTATTCTTTGATTTTTTAAATTATTTTGTTCGGTTCTGTATTAATGTAGCCATTTCTTTATATTGTTTTCAATTGGCAATTAATTTCGCCATTTTGTAATTTTTTTTCAATTATCAATTATTTTTTCAATTTGTGATTTAATTCTTAAATTTTCAATTTATTTCTTAAATTTTCAGTATATTTCCTCAACTGTTTATTATTTTTTTCAATTTAATTTATTTTTTCGATTTTTAATCCAGATGTTCAATTAGCAATTTTTAATTATTTTTTACATTTTCAATTATTTCCTTCACTTTTTTCAATGTTCAATTATTATCTTAATATTTTATAATTATTCTTTGGGTTTTTAAATTATTTTGTTCCGTTTTGTATTAATCTAGCCATTTTTTGAATTTTGTTTTTACTTGTCAATTATTTCCGTTATTTTGTAGTTTTTTTTTCAATTATCAATTATTTTTTTAAAACTGTAATTTAATTCTTAAATTTTCAATTGTTTTCTTCTATATTCATTAATTCTCGGCTTTTTTCAATTTTTATGAATATCCTTTAAATTTCAATTCCATTTGAAATTTCTTGTTTTAAGTTTTTCAATAATTTCTTCAGTTTTCTATTTATTTAGTCATTTTTCGAATTGAGAATTATTTTCGTCATTTTTCACATATTTTCTCTAATTTTTCAATTATTCTCGTCATTTTTAATCTATTTTCTTCAATTATTTATAATTTTGCACAATTTTAAATTATTTCCTACAATTTTTTCAATTTTCAATTATTATCTATCCTAAAATTTTATATTTATTCTTTGTTTTTTTAAATTATTTCGTTCGGTTGTGTATTAATGTAGCAATTTTTTGTATTTTATTTTTTCAGTTATTTTCGCCATTTTGTTATTTTTTTTTTCAATTATCAATTATTTTATCAAACTGTAACTTCATTCTTAAATTTTCATTTCATTTCCTCAATTGTTTTTTATTTTCCTCAATTTCATTTACTTTTTTCGATTTTTAATCCAATTGTTCAATTTGCAATTATTTCCAACAGTTATTCCTACAATTTTTAAACTATTCTTTTCAATCGTATATTTATGTAGCCGTAGCCATTTGTCTAATTTTGTTCCCAACTGTCAATTATTTATTCTGTTTTCGAAATATTTTTCAATTTTCTTATTTTCTTTATCAGAATTTGCAAAAATTTACAGTTTTAATTGACCAACAACATTGCAAAGTTTGTCCAGCTAATATTGCTAGTTATTTCTAAAAATGTTAAGGTTCCTGGATCTCTTAACTATTGACACAATCTTAAACGATTTTCCCAAACTCAAATATACCTATTTTAAGTCACCTACTCTAGAAAGAGCCAAGAGTCATTTATCACCCGGAAACAGCATCTAAAGAATCGAATTACCCGACGCTAATTAAAATTCAAGCCGAAATAATTGTGTTGATAATCAGCCTGAACCCATTCTGCCAATGCTATTCCTCGATCCATCTCTGACTGCCCCAGAATCTTAATTTAGCCCATCTTGGCCAATATGTAGGTCTCTGTACAACTAACCTGAAAGCCTATAACATGAACTTTCTTTTCCAGGTTACACGCACGAGGCCTGGATCAATCACGAGGAGCCACCAAAGTACGCCACCCTTCGTTCAGCGGCAGAATTGGCGAGGCCAGTGGCCCCATCGCCAACACCACCTCATCATCACGAGCACCAGCTCACTCTCCCGCCTCGGAAAAGTCTCTCAATGTGCTTCACCTCAACGGGTACAGCTCTGTCCCTGCCACCCAAAAAGAAGGACATCTACCGACCCTACAGTCTGCAACCCTCCGAGATTAGAACATCTGCCGAGGAAGATCTCTCCGCAGCTCAGGCAATTCTCGACCTTAGCGCGTCACCAGCTGCTCCAACTCACTCAGTCTTTATTCACACCCTCCCATCTGGCGTGTCTGCCCCTCCCCCTCCTCCTCCTCAAAATCCTCAAACCCAAATTCCCATTCCCGTGTCTGTCCTAGTGCCAGTTCCCCCTCATAATCTATCCCCCCAGCATCAGGAACATCAGGAGCATCACACCCCACAATCTCCAGACCCAGCTGAAATTAGCTCAGGGAGTCAGGCTGGCAACAAAACAGTAGCCTACACCTATGAAGCTTTCTTCGTCTCGGATGGACGCTCCAAGCGCAGATCGAGCAACGCCGCTGTTCCAGAGAAGGAGGCCACTCAGCCAGAGAGGCCCAAATTCACCTGTACCGAGTGTGGCAAGCAGTACGCAACCTCTTCGAATTTGTCCCGACACAAGCAGACCCATCGAAGCTTAGACTCACAATCAGCCAAAAAGTGTATTCACTGTGGTAAGGCATACGTCAGTATGCCCGCTTTGGCGATGCACGTCCTAACCCACAAATTGGCCCATAGCTGCGGAGTCTGTGGAAAAATGTTCTCCAGACCTTGGCTGCTTCAAGGTCATCTGCGAAGTCACACAGGAGAAAAACCCTATGGTTGTGCTCACTGCGGCAAAGCTTTTGCAGACAGGTCCAATCTTAGAGCACATATGCAAACGCATTCAGCTGACAAGAATTACGAGTGCTCCCGCTGCCACAAAACCTTTGCACTCAAGTCCTATCTGAATAAGCATTTGGAGTCGGCTTGTCTCAGGGAGGATGATGTTCAGCAACACGGGAACAGCAATCTTCAAAGTAACCGGGGGTTGTAGCATCAAGACTTTGATGAAGGGGTCTCTGACAGCTAGCAGGGACTTGAGAATACTCACTGATATGGGAAACTAGTCATGGAAAAGATGTGGGGAACTAGGTGTGTAAAGAGAAAGATGTGGGGAACTAGTCATGTTAAGAGAAAGATGTGGAAAACTAGTCACGTAAAGAAAAAGTCGTGGACAACTAGTTGTGTAAAGAAAAAGTTGTGGGAAACTAGTCACGTAAAGAAAAAGCTGTGGATAAGTAGTCGCTTAAAGAAAAAGTTGTGGTAAACTTCTAGTCAAGGAAAGAATTTAAGAGATTGGAGGAAAGGAAAGTTATTTGGATATGGTGGTAAGAAGAGGGGTAAATTAGTCAGAGAAAGATAACCATAGGTGAAAAGGTTTGTCAACAGGAGAAGGGAAAGTTAGCTAAGGAGGAAAAGATTTAACAACAGATGATGAAAAGGTTGGACAGAGAAGAAGAGGTTTAACAACAGATGGTGGAAAGTTTGTCCAAACAAAAGGGTCAACAACAGATGGTGGAAAAGTTGGTCAAAGAAGAAAAGGTTCAACAACAGATGGTGGAAAGTTTGTCCAAACAAAAGGGTCAACAACATATGGTGGAAAACTTGTCCAGAGAAGAAAAGGTTCCATAACGGATGATGAAACAGTTGTCCAGAGAACAAAAGGTTTAACAACAGATGGTGGAAAAGTTAGCCAAAGAAGAAAAGGTTGAACAATAGATGGTGGAAACCTTGTCCAGAGAAAAAAAGGTTTAACAACAGATGGTGGAAAAGTTAGCCAAGGTTTCATAAAGGATGAAGGAAAACTTGTCCAGAAAAGAAAGGGTTCAACAGATGGTGGAAAAGTTGTCCAGAGAAGAAAAGGTTCAACAACAGATGGTGGAAAACTTGTCTAGAGATGAAAAGGTTCAACAACAGATGATGGAACTGTTAGCCAAAGACGAGAAAGTTCAACAACGGATAATGGGAAACTTGTCCAGAGAACAAAAGGTTCAACAGCAGATGATGGAGAAATTAGCCAGAGTGGAAAGGAGAGTTAGCCAAAGAAGAGGTTCAACAACAGAAGAAAGAAAAGATTAGCTGAAAGAAGAAAAGGTTTGCCGTAGATTAATTAGAAAAGTGCCAGTACCAGTAGAAGAGATTATCTTTAACGTTAAATTATAAAGAAACGTCCAGTAATATTTAAGTATACAAAAAAAAGCAACGTCGAGCGGTGACGTCCACAGTACAGTCTAGTCACTCTAGTCGATTAAAGTATATCTATATGATAGTTTATTATGCTAGTACGGTTTCTAGTCACGCGATCCAATTCCCGAATCGTCGTATGTATTCGGTTATTGGTTCAATTTTCGATTTTCATTGTTATGATCCTAGGGAAATTGGATTTAATCCATTGTCTTGATTACGAGTACGACGATTCATTCTAGAGCTGACAAACGTTCGTTTCTATTGGAACAACCATTGGTTTTATTTCGACATTTTTCTTTTCTTTGCTGATGTAAAAAATTGTAGATTATTGATAGTGGGAGAATTTTAAAACTGTTTTGCGTCTTAATTTAAAGGGTACGAGTAGTTTTAAATCCCAATGGTTGTCACCAAAGTTTAATTTTCAATTTTTGTTTTCAAACCAGAACGAACGCGTGGTGATTTTTGATTGGATATAATGAATAATCATAACAAGTAATGAGTGATTAAACGACGATACGTACACGCGATTATTTAGATGACAATTTCGAGTATTGGGCTTATAAATAATAATAAAATATATTGTTATACATATTTTTTAGCAAGCAATATGAGGTGACAAAACACGTATGGTCAAAGCAATGTTTCGACACAACGAATTATATAAACATAGATGCGAACATCGAACATATTCCGATTATAATATAACAATAATAATTAGCTTCGGCAGAAATTCAAAGTTCATCCTCCCTTTGAACAAATTTTTAGATTACAGCTCGCATAATTTAATCAATTTGTTATTTCAAAGTTTTTCAATTTTATCTTTTACTTTATATCTTAGAAGTTCAAATTAAAAAAAAAAAGTTCAAATTAGTCAAAATCTCTAAAAATGTCAAATTTTTCCGGATCATGTTAAATTTTACAAATTTGTCGATGAAATAATAATAGAATTGAATTATTCGAGTTGAACATTGGGAGGCAGTTGCTATCTTAAATCGTTGAAGCTTCGAGATCGCGCCAAGTTGCTAAAAGTGACATTGATCTCACGGTGATCTCCTATAACCAAACTTTTATAAAGCTAATAGCCAAAAAAAAAGGGATAATATCACTGCATGTACAGTAGGTAAATTATCTGCCGCGATACGCTTTTACGTTCCCTTATAGAATTTTTGTTACATTTGTTTTAGTCTTTTTTTTTCACCCAGGAATCTCGGCACCAATTCACACTTTTTATAGACTAAGAGAAACACCAACTTACCATTTAAATAGAATAGTACGAAAACTAGAAATGATGATAATTAATATATTGTTATACTCAATAAAAAGTTTTGTCATATTCAATTATATTCTTAATAAACCGGAGTAGTTGTAGGGCATTAAATTTGTGATAAATTTTTATGTCAATGTGTCGTAATGAACAATACTCGAGAGAAGCTATCAGAATCTAGTCAGATTTGAAATTTTGATAGTTCTTTTAATATATGCTCAAAATTGCGAATATACCTTTTACTCAAATTCGTGTTAGATTAGAAGTACAAAAGAAGAAAAACAATTTTTGAATCCTGCGTCAAACCACAAGTTTGATCATTGCCTTCTAAGTAAAAAAAAAACTGTGTTTATATTATTCACACAAATTGTTACAAAGATGATTGAGAGAGTAAATATCTTTTTTAAAAAAATGGTCCCGAGACTCCTGGGAACAATGTTGTTGTGATTTTTTTCATTTACTATTGAGCCGAGAGAAAGTGATAAAAGTGAGAATGAAAAAAAAAACCGCTATAGAGAATAGACGCAATATCTTCGATTTTTATTATTTTTAGAAAATGTAAATATAGGAGCAATTAATTTGTCATTACCATTTTCATTAGCTGTTATTTATTTAATCACTTATTTATTGTATTTATTTATACAACGATCATTAAATTGCATTTATTTATTTCAATTGTATTTATTTTATTTGCTCAACCGGAATACACTTAATTGCCAATTATTAATTTAATTTAGTACAATTATTTATTTTAGTTAAGTGAAATTGATATTTATTATTTTGTGCTGTATTTATTCGTATAGGTTTAATCAATTAATTATTTATTTACTAGTGTGAGTGTTTTTGGGCAAAAGATTATTTAAAAAAAAATTGCTATCATTACAAAGACAGAATTGTGCTAATACAACGATTTCATACAACGATCGCATCCAGAAATCGCAGTGAATTGTGAGATTTTTTACGTCAAATCAGCTGTTTGTGAGAGAATCGGTTCCACCAAAAATGGCCGATAATTATTTTTTTAAAATGCGACATGTATATGTAATTTAATGAAATACTCGTTGAGTCATTTTTAAGGCAGTATTGAGAGGAGCATATCCGCTTTGTTTGTCCTCGTTTTGGACAGTCCGTTAATCCGCCAAAATGTTAGTAATGCTAGCTTTAATTAAAAAAAAAAGCCCATTATAGGAAGAAATTTAACAAAAGATTTTTTAGCGCGAGAAAAGAGATATTTAGATAACGATTCGAGTGATGAGTTTTATCTTTCAATTTTGATCTTTGACATCGTTTAAATTTTTCAAAATTGCATCTTCTTGCACAAAAATTGACAGATAAAAATCATCTCTCGAATCGAGGATTGAGACGTTAATAAAGTTAGTAATTAAATCACGTTATTAATTGATAAAATTTGATAACCGCTTATACAGAGACATTTTCATATAAATTGCGAGAGGACGCTTACTAGTAGAGGTAATTTTTTATCGTTCTAAAAGCCTCACGAATCAAGCCAACTCCAAAATTAGTGCAAAAATCCATTCAAGCTCAATTCTGTAAAAAAAGAAAAAAAAATATGCGTTAATGACAGATGGTATTTAAACAGATTGGACGTTATAATAGAGGTGCTCAAACAAGTGTGTACAAAATAGATGAACAACAATTTTAAAAACACGATATATTTATTATTGATAGCGAAATAAATTATTGAATTATCGAGAATGAAATTAATTAGAGATTTAGATGGATTATTATCCGCCGTTGGGTGTATATTTAGAATATATATCTCGTCTACTCTTTATGTTCCTCGTGATCAAAATTCTTGGCCTCCACTCGCAATCCCTGCTTCAACCCTTTTTTTGTAAACGGGAATAATTTTTCTCAACTATTAAATTATTACTTTTTCTTTTAATAAAACGGACAATTCGAAGAAAATTTAATATCTATAATATCAAAAAACTCGGAAAAGATGTATAATCAATTTCCCGTTTACAAAGGCTCCTCTTTCTCTCTTTGTCCATTTTCTGTCTGAAATTCAAATGAAGAAAAACCTAGAACGTATACAATAATAATACTAATGATTAAAAAAAAAACTAAATCAATCGATATCCGGCTATAATGCACTGAAAAAAATACTGTGATTAAATTTTAGATATTTGAGGTTGCCTAGAGTTGCGAAGAAGTATATATTACCTGGAGAATGGTAATGAGAACGAGAATATAACCGGGAATATAACCGAGCAAAATTCTAATCGAGAATTTATAAGAATTTAAGTTTTTTATTTACTTATTTATTAAATTAAGTCAAATTTTCTCAATCAATGTACGAAAATAGAATCTCTAGTGACATTCTTATTAGTAATGATTTGAATTTTAATGTTAATAGTAAGAATTATATATAATAACTATAGCAACATTAAAGACAAACTTTGCATTGTTAATGGTCATTTAAAACTATAAATTTTTGCAAATTCAAATAATGAAAAAATTACGAAATTGAAAAGAATAGTTTAAAACAATAAATATATTAAATTTAAACAAAATAGTTTTAAAATTATAAGAATAACAGTTGCAAATTATTGCAATTTAAACAACTGGATTGAACATCGAAAAAAATAATTGAAAATGAAAAAAATAATAAAAAATTGAGGAAATAAAATGAAAATTTAAGAATTAAATTAAAATTTGAAAAAATAATTGAGAAATGAAACAAAAATTACAAAATGATGAAAATAATTGACAAATGAAAACAAAATTAAAAAAAAGCTAGATTAATACATAACCGAACAAAATAATTTACAAAATCAAAGAATTATTAAAAATTTTTAAAATAATAATTAAAAATTAAAATAATGGAAAATTGCGGAAAATAATTAATAATTAAAGGAAATAGTTGAAAAATTGAAGGAAACATGAGAAAAGTTACGAAAATTATTGTCGATTGAAAACAAAATTCGAAAAATGACTAAATTAATAGACAATTGAAAAAAATAATTATAAAAATTAAACAAGAAATATTAGGTTTGATGAAAATAATTACAAATTGAAAAATTAAGAAAATTATAGGAATTATTGTTGGAAATAATTGCACATTTAACAACAGGATTAAAAAACAAAAACAATAATTAAAATTAAAAAAAAAAAATTAAAAATTGAAGAAAGCAATATAAAATTTAAGAATTGAATTAAAATTTATTAAATATACTTAAAAATTGAAAAAAATTAATTTAAAAAAGCCGAGAATTAATGAATATAGAAGAAAACAATTGAAACTGTAGAAAGTGAGGAATAGAATTAAAAATTAAAGAAAATAATTAAATTTAAAATTAAAGAAACTTCATAATAATCGAGAAAAGTAATAGAAAAAAGGCGATAAGTTTTTAATAATTAAGAAAATAATTGAAAATTTAAAAGTAAAATTTAAATTTGAAGAAAATAACTAAGAATTGAAGAGAATAGTTCGAGAATTGAATAATTGAATTGAAATTTTAAAACAATTTTTATGAGTGAAAAAAATAATTGAAAAAATAAGAGAATTATTGAAAATTGATGGATTAATTGAAAAACGATAAAAAAAATTGAAGATTAAAGCAAATATTTGAAAATTGAAGAAAGTAATTAAAAATTGAAGACATAAATTTGAAATTAAAGAATTAAATGGAAATTTCAAGAAAATAATTGATAATCACAAGAAAAATTACAATATGACGAAAATAAGTAAATATTTTAAAATTTATTAATATTAAAAAAAATAATTAACAATTGAGAAAACTCCGACAAATGGTGAGAATAATCGTCGTTCGTACAAAAAAAATTCTGTAATCAATAAATATTCATAAAATTGAAGGTGAATAATAAATTGCCTATTGAAAACTGATGAGAATTATGGAAAAAAAATTGTAGAAAATAAATGAAAATTAAAGAAATTAATTGAAAATTTAAGAATTGTATTGAAAAAAAATTGATAATTGATAAAATGCGGGAATTAATTAATATTAAGGAATTAATTGAAAATCTATCAAAATAATTAGAATTTAAAGAAATTTTTTGAGAATTGAAGAAAATAGTTAAAAAGTGAAGAAATAAATTGGAAATTGAAGAATAAAATGTAAATTTCAAGGAAATAATTTATAATTAAAAGAAAAATTACAATATGAGGAAAATAAATAATTATTTAAAAAAATAATTAACAATTGAAAAAAAAATTCAAAAAATGGTGAGAATAATTATTATTTGAAAAAGAAAAATTTTAAAATTGATGAATAATCATAAAATTGAAGGGGAATATTAAATTGTCAATTGAAAACTGATGAAAATGATGGAAAAAGTTCTAAAAAATAAATGTAATTAAAGAAATCATTTGGAAGTTTAAAAATTATTTTATTGAAATTTCAAGAAAATATTTGATAAATGAGAAAATGCGAGAATTATTGATTTTTTAATAAAGTAATTGAAAAACGTTGGAAATTGAAGAAAATAATTGAAAATTAAAGAAATAAATGGAAGATTAAAGAATTAAATTGAAGATTAAAGATTTAAATAGAAATTTTAAAAAAATTGTTGGTAATTGCAAGAAAAATAACAAAATTTGTTTTCAACTTCTCATTGTTTTCATCATATTTCAATTACTGAATTCAAGTTTCAAAATTTAAAATCATTTTCCAATTATTTTTCACAAGTTTTAATTACCTATTCTTATTTTTTAAAATTATTTTCTAAAATTTTAAAATATTTTTCTCAAATTTCCCATTGTTTTCTTTATTTTTTATCATTTTTAATTATTTAATTCAATTTTCAATTGTTTGTATTATTTGTTTATTATTTTCAATTACTTACGTTCTTTTTCATAATTTCCAAAAAGTATTTAATTATTTATCTGAAATTTTCATTTTTTTATTCAATTTTCAACTATATCTACGATACTCAATTTCAAATTATGTTTATCTTTTATCAATTATTTTCTCTTATTTTAAATATTTTAAAATTATTAAATATTTAAATATTAAAAATTAAATTAAATATTAATTAAAATAATTACTTAATTAATTAATTTAATAAATTAATAAATTAATAAATTAATTAATAATTTATTAAATTATTTTTAATTTATTAAATTTAATAAATTAATTAATTAATTAAATATTAATAATTAAAATTAAAATATTAAATATTTTAAATATTATTATTATTTTTTTTTTGCAATCAACTTCTAAAAGTTTCAAGTATTTTCCTGAAATTTTCTTTAAACTTCCTTTATTTAAAATATATTATGCATTTTTTCCAATTATTTTTTAAATTTTAATTATTTTTTTCAATTTTAAATTATTTATATTATTTCTTTATAGTTTACTAAAATTTTTTATTATTTTCTGAATTAATTTTCTAAATTTTTAATTATTCATCTTATTAAATTATTTATTTGAATCATTTTTTTTACTTTACATTTATTTTCTCCAATGTTTCATTACTTAAATTTGTTTTAATTTATTTCTAAGATTTTGAAGTATTTTTCTTATATTTAAATTACTTTCTTTCATTTCAAAATTGTTCATAATTGATATATTCAATAAGAATTTTTAAACTTCATTAACTTATAGTTAATTTGTAATGATAATTATTTTGTTAATTATCCATTTTTTTTTTAATAAATTGTTTGTGTTTCAAAATAGTGGGGCGCATTCAAACATAGAAAATTCTCATAAATTCTCAGGCAGGAGAATATTCTCTGTTATATTCTCGAGAATGTAACCGAATTTTAAATTACCAAGAATTTTGCAACTCTGCCAGGAAACCTCGATAGTGCGGCGCCATTTGTCCAAAAATAATCGGCAAATGCGGGAAATTCAAAATAATAAATTTTTATCTTGTTACCCAATAATTAAATAATATTGATAGAAAATGAATATTATTCACCTTTTATTCGAATATAATTACGATTATTTAAAGCAGGCCAATCAAAATATTTACAAAATAAATACTGGATATAGAAATACAGAGAATTATTTTTTAACTCAGTTTATTATTAATTATTATTATTATCGATTATTTTTCGGTGCGCCACTGTCGATTGTACCTAACCTTACAATGTCACTCGCGATTTCAGAAATATCAAGTACTATCTCAATTTTACAAAAATACTTTTTTCAGTGTAAGAATTATAGTCTGATAGAGGTGTAAGAAAATAATTTAAAATCAAATACTTTGACTAACAGCTAGTAGATTTTAAGTTTGATATATAGTGAATGTGAATCTAGGCAAAGGCTGAAAAGTGCAATAGAGTGTGGATTTAGTATCGATAAAAGACTATTAAACGACCATAATAGTTTATCTTCCGGATATCGACTGCCGCTTTAAAATACGTCAATTTTTATTGCTTCTTCTAATTTTTTTTTCTTTCGTTTCACTCTTCTTTCTCGTCTCTTTGTATCGTACGATATTTACTCTACCTACTTGCTAACTATGATAATATTCCCTGTAACTTGTAAAATCTAAAACTACTCACTTCCCGTAAGCTTTAGAGAATCATCGTATTTAATCCTAGAGTCATACACTTTTAATCGAGACTTTTATGGGCTTGCATTCAAGAAGCTTCTCTCTTTATCCCCCTTGACGACTTTCAACTTTTCAGCTCTATAATCTCGACCAATAAAAGAATAGAAAATAATTTTTTATTCAAGAATTTCTCGCATTCTTTGTTTGTAGGATTTGGAAGCTTTTGTCATTCTCTCTAATTCTATCCAGTAATTTTGGTTATTCTACAAAAAAAATCACTGTGCATCAAACAAGAACGAAAATTACTTTGGTGGATTTTAGTTTAATGATAATTTTATAGCTGATAATGTATACACGATATTATAAATAATTTACATTATATGATTAGTAATTTTTCACCAAAAATTATTGTAAAAATTAATTACACCTGTTTTCTCTATCTCTTAAAACGTTTTCTAAAATTAAAATTTTTTTTTCCTTGTAAAAAAATGTAAATTCACTGAAGTGATTTTCGTAGAATAAGAGACCAAAGTTTTACTCGATTTAACATCAATAAAAAATAAAATCGCACAGTTTCCAAAGTCTCGTCGGAATCTCAAACATCTTTTTCTCGTGACTTTCTTAAAAACTTTGACATTTCATAAAACTTCTCTTTTAAATAATTCTCTCAAGATTTTATAAATATTGAAAACTTTTATAGACAATTCTCTAAAAACTTTTATAAATAATTCTCCAAATCTTATAAAGTTCTAAATATCAATTTTTAATTTTTGTGAGGAATATTAAAAAAATATTTCAAATTCCCTTCCTTGAAAATCGTTTTAAAATTTCCATTAAACTTGTAGAGGGAATTTCCCGTTTCGAATTGATTTCAATTTAGAATTACGCGCTATAATTTTCGAAATTAAAAAATTTCAAATTTAGTCTATTCTTAAAAAATTCTACGAGAATCCGACGAGAATGTTTTAACATAAGTTGAAAACGAGTAAAACTCATCGAGAAATCGTCAGACTGATGTATCTTTAACGGGGGAACATTTTCGTTTGCTGCCTGCATGATAAAAATCAAATAGTAATAAAGAGCAGTAATGAGACTTAATTATTAATATATTTAAACGAGTGATGATTAACGACGTTAGTGGTTTCGTCAATCAACTCGTTAATTACGAAAATAATTCAAATCGGTTGATATAAAAAAGAAAAAAATGCGCTTTTCTAAAAGCAAGAAAAAACGAAGTGTAAATAGCCCTAACTTTAAGTCTCGCGATAAGTCTTGTATTTTCAATTTGTACATAGAATTGATATTATTCAATATTAGCGAAGGATTGACCAAAAGTAGCTTTACGTTTTGTCGAAATTTGGAAAAAAAAATCTTTTGACGAATATCTGTCTCTTATAATAGTAAATAAAATGTACATAAAAAATGTATTTTTAATTTAAAATGTGTTTTTAAAAAAAAAAAGATAAATTGAAGGTAGAAACTAATTTCATAACAATTAGAATTAAATATAATTAATTACCAGAAGTGAATTATTTCCCTTTCCTGGGGATTTCAAGATATTCGCCAAACGACTTTCACATATTTCACAAAAAAGGCATTTTTATTTTCAACTAGAGGAAACTTGTGTGTAATAATTTTTTTTTTCTCGTTGAGGTAAATACTGTTGAAAATCGTAATCTAGATAATAATAGTAATTTGATGAAAAAGGACCGTTGTCGACTTCGCACTTTGAACATGATTCTTGCTTCGAATCACCCATAAGCATGATTATTGGCTTCGCATATCAGGAAGCTTCTTGACGTTAATGAAATATCGCGCTCGTTGAGTCAGACAGACATAAAATTGCTAATATCGAGGTTACATTGAAAATTATAATAAGAACTCTATAAATTACAAAACAAAAATAATGAGATTTTTGAACAGAAATTTTTGAGCAAAATCATAATTTTTTCATATCAGGAAACAATAAACGCGATGAGTAAAAGTTATTCGGATGCTTATCAGAGCCAAACCTTCCGGCACAGGAAAAATTGTTACGTATCTCTATTACATGATTATACCACGTAAGACTTTCAATTTCCTATTTGATTCTCGATTATATCGTCTTTTCATGGTCTGGAAATTATTCAAATTTTCTTCTTTAGGTCAATAGAGCCTGTTCTTACTTTTTTTTTTATTTTATTCAGGGTGTCTACTAACCGGGAAAAACCGGGAATTAACCAGGAATTTTCCGTCAAACCGGGAATTTACTTTCTGGGCTAATAAATTTGACTCATATATTAATTTGTTTTATAAATAAAGATAATAACTTTATGCATTTGGAACCAATCTGCTTATGCGATTAAATTTTGTGTAATTGTGCGACAATTATGCAATTAAAAAATAAAAAACATACATTAAAAATTAAAAAATAATATAATATATTCTCATGAAATATAGATATTTGTCTAATATTTTTTTTTCTTAAGGGCATGTGATGGATTATGACGTCACTGGCATAGGCAAAATTTGTCCGTAACTTTTCTCTTAAAATATTGAATATTTTGTCATGAAACTTGGTAAAATTACTTAAAATATCATTAAGAAGGTCTCTCTGACCCAAATTTGTTTAAATTTTGGCTCAAATATAATTTTTGAGAAATTTTGGAAAAATAGACAATTTTTAAAAAATTACTTTTGACCCAAAAATCAAACAAATTTAGGTCAGAGAGACCTTCCTAATGATATTTTAAGTAATTCTACCAAATCTCGTGACAAAATATTTAATATTTTAAGAGAAAAGTTACGGACAATTTTTGCCTATATCAATGACGTCATACACCATCACATGCCCTTAACGCTAACAATACAGCAGAAACAATGAAAGACATTAAACATGAAAAAGTCAAATTATTATGAAAAAATGTAGATAGAACTTCAGTTTTTTTATTAGACCGTACATTGCATAATAGTTTATATAATTATGGTCAATTCTATTGTGTGCTTCCAATTATCAATTATTTTCATCATATTTCAATTATTTTCTTCGATATTCAATAATTCTCGGCTTTTTTCAATATTTTTTTTCAATTATCGATTACGTTCTTGAAGCTTCAATTCAATTCTTCAATTATTCAACTATTTTCAAAAATTCACAATTATTTTCTTCAACTGACAATTATTCTTTTCAATTATTTTCTTCAATTTCCAAATATTTTCTACAATTCTCAATTATTTTCTTCCATTATGAATTATTTTCATTAATTTCAAATTATTTCTTTATTTTCTTCGATTTTCTACTATTTTCTTCAATTTTCAATTATTTTCATCAATTTCTAATTAATATCTTTAATTCTGAAATATTTTCTATGTTTTTCAATTATTTTAATCAATTTTTAATTGTTTTCTGTAACTCTAAATTGTTTTTTTCAATTGCCAATTATTTCATTCAATTTTCAATTATTTTCTTCAATTTTCAATTATTTTCAGCAATTTTTAATTGTTTTCTGTAACTCTAAATTATTTTTTTCAATTGCCAATTATTTGATTCAATTTTCAATTATTTTCTTCAATTTTCAATTATTTTCATCAATTTTTAATTCTTTTCTTCAGATCTTAATTATTTTCTTCAATTTTTAATTATTTAATTTAATCTTAAATAATTCTCGACTGTTTTTAACTATTTCAATCATCCCAACAACTCCTCCAATTTTCAATTATTTTCTTCTATAATCAATGATTCTCGGCTTTTTTCAATATTTTTTTTCAGTTATCGATAACGTTCTTGAAGCTTCAATTCAGTTCTTCAATTATTCAACTATTTTTAAAAATTCACAATTATTTTCTTCAACTGACAATTATTCTTTTCAATTTCCAATTATTTTCTTCAATTTCGAATTATTTTCTACAATTCTCAATTATTTTCTTCCATTATGAATTATTTTCATTAATTTCAAATTATTTCTTTATTTTCTTCGATTTTCTACTATTTTCTTCAATTTTCAATTATTTTCATCAATTTCTAATTAATTTCTTAAATTCTGAAATATTTTCTATGATTTTCAATTATTTTAATCAATTTTTAAATGTCTTCTGTAACTCTAAATTATTTTTTTCAATTGCCAATTATTTGATTCAATTTTCAATTATTTTCTTCAATTTTCAATTATTTTCAGCAATTTTTAATTGTTTTCTGTAACTCTAAATTATTTTTTTCAATTGCCAATTATTTGATTCAATTTTCAATTATTTTCTTCAATTTTCAATTATTTTCATCAATTTTTAATTCTTTTCTTCAGATCTTAATTATTTTCTTCAATTATTTTATTTCATTCTCAAATATAATTTTCGATATTCAATTCCATTCTTTAATTTTCAATTGTTTTTTTCAATATTCAATAACTCTAGACTTTTTACGATGATTTTTTTTTAAATTCTCAATTATTTTCTTCAATTTCCAATTTTTTTCTTAAATTTCAATTATTTTCTTCGATTTCCAATTATTTTCTCATATTTCTTTCAATTTCTCAATTTTTTTCAATATTTAGCAATTCTCAGCTTTTTTAAATTATGTTTTTCTTTCAATTTTGATTTAAATTGATAATTTAAAAATTATTTCCATCAATTCGCAATTATTTTCGTCGATTTCTAAATTTTTTTGCTGTTTTCAAATATTGTCTTTAATTTTTAAGTACTTTCTTCAATTTTCAATTATTTTCTTTATTTTATTTTTTTTTATTTGCCAATAATACATCCCACAATCATGAGATCTTTTACGGGCAAAAATATATTTTTATATTAAAATTAAAAAATTAATTTTTAATTATTTTGTTCAATTTTCAATTAATTGTTGACCCGTATGTATTTTCAAATAAATAAATATTCAGTAATCTCGACTTTATTCAATTATTTTTTTTTCAATTATTAGTTATTTATTTCATGCTTCAAAACCTCCTTCAATTTTCAATAATTTTCTTCTATTTTCAAATTAATTGTTCAATTATTTTTTTCAATTCTCAACTAATTTCTTTAAATAACAATTCTATTCTTCAATTTTTAATGTTTTCTTCAATATTAAATAATTCCTGACATTTTCAATTTTTTTTAAATTATAAATTATTTTCTTCTTTTTTCAATCCAATTGTTCAGTAATTTTCTTTAATTCTCAATTATTGTATTTGAATTTCAATTTTGTTTCTCAATTTTCAATTGTTTTTTTTTTAATATTCAATAATTCTGTGTTTTTCGGATTTCAATTTTATTATTTAATTTTCAATTTATTTCTTCAATTTTGAATTATTAACTGAAATTTTGAATTTTTTTTTTTTTTGTTTTCTATCTAGTTGACCAATTTTCAATTATATTCTTTGAATTTAATAACCATTGTTCAATTTTTTCAATTATTGTTCAATTGTAGATTAAGATTTACTTTTTTTTTTAATTTTGTTGCTAATTGTCAAATATCTTTGTCATTGTTCAATTATTTCTTTCCATTATTAATTGTTTCTTTTAATTCTTAATTATTATTTTTTGTAAAGTTTAATATTTAATTTTTCAATTTTCAATTATTTTCTTTGAATTTTAATTATTTTCGTAAATTATCAACTGTTATCTTCAATTTTTGTATCCATTTGTAGGTCTATTTATACTAAAAATAAATTTTAAGTTAACAAGAGAAAAAACCGGGAAAAATAGGAACAAAAACCGGGAAATGACCGGGAATTTTGTGGGACGGAATTAGTAGTAAATTAGTTTAATTATCTTCTTCAATTTTCAAATGAATTTTTGAATTTTTTTTACTTTTTTTTCAATTTTCCAGTATTTTTCTTTAATATTTATATAATTTAGTAATTTAGTCATTTTTCTTTTAATTATCAATTATTTTCTTACAAATTTAATTTAATTCTTTAATCTTAAAATTATTACTTCAATTTTTAATGTTTTCTCCAATTATAATGCTCGTCATTTTTCAATTATTTCTTTCAATTATTAATTATTTTCCACAATTTATAATTATTTCTCACAATTTTTCAATTATTATTCTCTTAAAATTTTATAATTATTCTTTTTTTTCAGTTTTTTTTTTGCTGTCTATTAATCAAGCCATTTTTCGAATTTTGTTTCCAATTGTCTATTATTTTCGTCATATTTCAGATATTTTTTTCAATTTTTCAATTATTCTCCTTATTTATCAATTATTTCTTTCAATCATTAATTTTTTCCGCAATTTTCAATTATTTTCTTTAAATTCTTCAATTTGCAGTTTTTTCTGAAGTTTATAATTATTCTTTAATATTTTATTCTGTTGGCAATTAATCTCGACAGTTTTCTAATTTTGTTTCAATTGTCAATTACTTTCTTAAAATTTTAATTTAATTCCTTAATCTTTAATTTATTTCTTCAATTCTTAATTATTTTCTTCTCTCAATTATTATATTCAATTTGAAATACCAGTCTTCAATTATCAATTATTTTATTCAATATTCAGTAAGAATTGTGTGGGACTAAATTAGTAGATACCCTGAAAAATAAGAACAAAAACCGGGAAATGACCGGGAATTTTGTGGGACGAAATAAGTAGACACCCTGAAAATTTTATCGTATTAATTGTTATTTTTTGTATTTCTGTATTAAATTACAATATTCTTATTCTGTATCAACATTTTTTACTATTTTTTTATTTTCCCTCGTGATAATGAAGACTTTCAAGAAACGACAGCTTCATGCTAATGGAATTTTTCGAAAGCCTTTTTTTTCGAGAGGTTTTCGGAAGAAGGAATAATTCTCATCTTTTGGTACAAAGGGAGGCTGAATTAAGGCCAAATTTCGTGAGCTCTAGAAATACCGTGTCACCTGCTTGTTCCCACTGTATTTCAAACTATGAGCTCGGAGAATTTTCCCTTGAGAGAGACGAGTGCTGATGTGATATATTAGCAGAGCTCGACTATTTCTCCCAAATTAGTATAAATGAAAGCTCAAGCTTTCAACTTCATTTTTCCGATCTCTTCCAGGTTTCTGGATTTTTAGCTCAGAGTATCCTTTTTAACTGCTCAGCAAAAATCCTTTCATTCAAATCTATTTACATCCTGTTTTTTGTATATGAAATTGAAACTTGAATGGTAAAATAAAATGGGAAAAATTTGGGATAGCAGAATAGGAAAAATGAAATGTGGAAAAAGAATAAGATAATAGAGTTCTAGAAATAAAATTTAGAAATAGATTACCGAAAATAGAATACAAAAATAAGATATATGCCAAATAATATGATAGAAAAAAAGTGAGCATCGAAAGGAAAGAAATTTTTTTTTTTTTGAAATTAAGGAATAACTTTTACGAATTGAAGTTTTAAAAAGATTATCTGGCGCAAAAATAGGGAATTTGTTGATACGATCTAGGATGCATTATTCATAGCCAGTAGATTCCAAGTGCTTACGAGCCATAACTATTACGTTCAGGTTATTTGTTAAACGGTCAGCCACTATGAAAAATTATACGACAAAAGCAGGGAGATTTGGTACCTCGTAAAAGTACCACAAATTCAAATTATGTGGAAAAACAGAAAAAAAAAACTATCATTAAAAGACGATTCTTTGATATGGCTTTTTTAGAGCAAAATTTGTAAAAAAATCGCATTAAGGTATGTCTCTCGATTAAATACAGGTTAGCAGAAAAAAAAATTCCAACAAAGATTTCAATCTTTAAAAGATTCAAAACTTTTCGGAAATGATAGTTTTGGAAAGGAAAAAAGTCCTTTTTTAGGACACATCGTTTTTTTACAATTAAAATTGATCCGATTTTGATTTATCATTTTCACAAAAATTGATCATCTGCAAATTCACGGAATTTTAAAAAACTGCGTTTATCAATTGCGATTATTTCTTTAACAAATAAAATGCAATTTTTCTAGGCAAATAATCATTTGAAAAACGGTGCAATTTTTTGAAAATTCCGTGAATTTTTCGATAATATATTTTTGAGAAAATGATAAATCGCATCAATTTTAAAAATTTGTAAAGAAGCGATGCGAGAGAAGTTTGATTGTCTAAAATTATTTATTTATTATTTAACCGAGAGATATACCTTAACAAACGATTTTAAAATTATGTAAATAATTTTTGAAATATCTCAGAAAATTACATTAAAAAATATATGATAAATTTAGCATCGGGTAAAATACTTCTTCGAGTCAATATTCAATTAATATCGGTCGGGGAAATAATTCAGAAATGGATTTATGCACAGGTCCCAATGCAATTGAGCATAAAGTAAATCAAATCAATAAAATTATTGAGATTCATTCAATGTTGATTGAATTCGATTGGTTTAAGAAAAAACCGATCATTGATCAATTTTCAAGTGAAATAGAATTTCTTTTATTTTACTTTTCCAAATTGTTAATAATCGTGTTTATTTTCTAATAACATGATGATAATGTAACGTAAAACGAAGCTGTTTTTCAGTTAATAGGGAATGCGAAAAAAGGTTGCAAAATTCTCAATGGAGCTGTTCTTTTCTAATTTCCCTTGAGACTTGACTTGACGTGATGACGCCAATTCCTCAATTGCATTTTGGCAGACACCGAGAAATTTGTATATCGTCATGTTGACAAATTGTCCCCAAATGACTTTTTATCCTGAAAAACCTATCAGTAATATCAAATTAAATAGATTTCGAAAAGCAGAATGTTTCGTAAAAAGGAATTAATTAAATCATAATAAACAAACGATTATTGTAAATTTTTATTTATAACAATTTTACATTTCTTTTTTTGATATTTTTAAAATTTTGTGTACAAAATTTAATGAAATTCTTTTACGTTCTGAGGGGGTTAATTGTGTAATATAATCTCATTTTCATCTCATCTGACTGATTAAAAAAATTTTGTTCATTGTTTTGAAAGTTGCAGTTTTAAATATTGACGTGATTTTATTGTATAATTTTTCTTCTGTTATTCTTAACTTTATTAAAATAAACTTTAATTTTATGTTTTTTAATTTAACCTTTAATTTAATGTTTGTTTATAAACATGAAAGTATTATTAATTAATAATCGAGGCAAAAACGAATTTTAATTGTGTTATAATTCAAAACATTACTTTGATAATTTAAATTAAAGATAAAAATTTGTTCTTTTTAAATGAATCGATAAATTTAACCATGTAATAACGAATATCAATTTGAAATAATTAATAAATAATGTAAAATATAAATTTGAAATCCATTTTTTAAAAGTTAAACAAAAATAACTTGTATTAAATAATATTAATAATAAATTATGTTATTATATTTATGTTTAAATCAAGAAAGAAAACGTTTTTTAGCAAATGTTGTGAAACTTTAGCCTCTTTTAATATTGAAACTTAAAAAAATTCATTGTATTATTTTGTTAAATTATTTCACTATCTAAAAATAGTGGTATTTAAAATTCAATATTTAAAATTTTGATAACCCTACTTTTAATAACAAATAATTTTGGTAATATTTACTCTCTAAGTCTAAAATAGTAAAAAACTAATATTTAGTGGTTAAAATCGTGAACGAGTTTTCTGTTTTTCAATTAGTAAACAAAACTAATTATTAGTAGAAAACTACTACTTTAGTAGTTAAATTTAACTAATTAAATAGTAAAAAATAACTAATGTAATTAGTAAATAGAAATTTACTAATTCTTTTAGTAGTTTAACATAAGCTAAAATTACTTTGACTAATTAAATTAGTAGTTTTTTACTAAATTATTAGTAAAAAATTTAAAAATTACTAAATTATTAGTAAAAAATCACTATTTGACATGGTAAACGAGTTTTGACCCTTAAAATAATAGTTTTTAACTAATTCAGATTTAGAGAGTAGAAAAGTACAACAATTTTAATTTACATAAAATCACTGTGTCCGATTTTAGATATATTACATATTACAAAATATTACAAATATTACATATTACAAAAAATGGGAAAGAAAAATTACTTTTAATTGGTCCTAACCTAAGTTTTTCGTTATAAAAAACTGAAAAAACGTGTCTTAATTCCCCCCCCCCCCAGCCCCCAAAAATTTCATTTTAATTCTAAAAAACCGTTTTTTTTTACAGTTTGCGTATAAAATATACTGTTTATTTTGTCATTTTTAATCAAATTTCAAATTTATTTTTATTTTATTTTAAAGCTAAAAAGCAAAGCTTTCTATATCTAATAAAGATTTTGTGTTTTAAGTAAAACTCACGGTAATAAAAGAGAAAAAAATTTTAAAAACTGTCAATTTTTTAAAATTTTTTTAACTTTGTCAATAATTTTTATTTAGGATGTTTTTTTCTATTTTTCTATATTTTCTATATTTCAATTTATTTTTTTCTAGGTCAACACTTTTTATAAATTTTTTGTCTTTATTTTAGTAAATTTCGGTAAAATATGAAAAGTTAAGAACAGCAACAATATTTTTGAAAATTGATTTTCCCAAAAAATACTGTGATTTAAAAAACCAAAATTGCAATAACTCTGTCAATTTATCACCAATTTTATTAAAAAAAATCTCATTCAACGCAGAATAAAAAATACTTTAAATGCTAAATTTGTCCGTAAACTTTCTCTTAAAGTACTCAATGCTTTGACACCAAACTTTGTAGAATTACTCAAAATACCATTAGAATGGTCTCTCTGACCCAAATTTATTTCATTTTTATCTTTAAACTAATTTTTTTTTCAATTTTACAATTTTTGGAAAATTTTCAAAAAAAAGTAAATTTGAAAAATATTTAGTTTAAAGACAAAAATGAAACAAAATTGGATCAGAGAGACCATTCTAATGGTATTTTGAGTAATTCTACAAAGTTTGGTGTCAAAACATTGAGTACTTTAAGAGAAAGTTTACGGACAAATTTAGCATTATCATCACATGCCCTTAAAAATGACAAAAGAAACAGTATATATTTTATTTAAAAACATTTATTCCATTAATCAACAGTTGTTTCTTTTTTTGGTACTTAAAAAATTATATTAAGTTAGCTTATATATAAAAAAAGTATTTAAAATTTGTATTACATACATGATTTACTTTACTATTTACTTTACATTGATATATATCATATAAAGTGTAAAAAAAACATTTAAATCAAGTAAACTTATTATTTTATAATGAAATATAAACATTGACTTGAAGTGATTGATTGCTTTTTTTAATTAATAAACTTTGCCGAAGGATAAATTCATACTATTAGTTAAATATTAAATAATTATTAACTAATAAATTCGTAATTTTATTCAAAACAAAACACATGATTTGCATTCTGTAAACCTATGAAATTAACAATTAATAGGTACCAATTTTCTTTTTAAAGCAAGAAGGTTATATTTGATAAAATTAAGAAGTAATTATTAAGTTGTACAAAATTATGTCAATTTAAATTATTTATAATTGAAAAACCCAGATATATTTAAATTTATTTACCGTTTCGAAAATAAAAATACAAATCCAAATTTATAATTGTATTATACTAATTTAATCAGTATTTCTCTAAAATTTAAACCCTCAATTTTTCAATTATTTTTAATTAAAAATGTTAAAGTTTATCCTTTAAAATTTTTAAATCTTAAAAAAAAATTTATTTATTTATTAAAAAATTAGATATCATTATTTTGAATAACAAGTTATTTTATCTTGTTTAAAAATGTCTTATTATGTATTTCCTTTTTTCACCTCTAAGTTTGTCTGAACTTTTCTGAAGCTAAACACATTAATTTTATCATCTAATTAATGTTCAAGTAACAGCTTCAATGTTTATTTTTCTTTAAAGAATTTTTAAAAATATTAAAGAAAATTTTAATTTTACATAAATTTAAAAATAATTTAATAATTATATTTGAAACTAAAACTCTCGAAACAATAGACAAATTTTTTTAAATCAGTCAAATGAGATCAGATCAAGATTACATTGTATATTGAAAAATTGACCTTTAAAGTTTGGTAACATTTCACAAACTTTAAATTGTACCATTTTCTTTTATTTCTAAAAAATTCTTGTAAATTGCATAATACTGATAAAGAGAAGCGTCAAGTGAATATAATGTCAATATTTCTCGTCAATTCACGCGGTCGAAACACTATTTAAAGCGTTTCCTGGTTTCGGGAGCTTGAAAACCTCAGCTAAGTGGGAATAATTGAGGTCGAATAAAATCCAGTCAATTTTCATTGGCAATCCTTTAAAAAAGGCTTTGTCGGAGAAAAAACAATCGATAGGTTTGGCCAGGCGCAGAGCAACAGTGTAGCATACAAAATATGTCATGCTGCATCGTTATAGGTGTGTGAGCACGTGACCACCATTATTGATCGTCGAAAGTGTAACGACAGGAGAAATAAAAAGAAAGGAATCACGACTCGTGAAACTCAATCGTTTCACACCTCGTGTTGCAGATGTGTACCTAGGGACGATCTCGAAAAAGAAATTAGCTCAAACACCGGAGAGAAATGTTTCACAACTCTCCAGTCCTTAAATTCAACTTTTTCTACAAACTTTTTTCCTAACCCCAAGTCACACTTTTTTTTCACCCTTTTTTCAATTTTTTTTTCATTTTCGGATTTAAGGGACTTTTTTCCATGAATCAAGTTTCTGATTTAAATTTATTCGTCCCTTTTCCGATTCTTTTTCTTGAATAATTATTCGGTATTTCTAATTCAGGCATCACAGTCACCTTTTCACCTTTTTTTAATTTTGTCACCGTTTTTGGAATTAAAAATATATAATTTTTTGTAAATATTTCGAAATATGTTCATAAAAAAACAGTTAACTAATCTTTTCTATGTTTCTGCGACTTATGTAAATAGAATCAACATTACCATAACGTACCATTTTCATCATTTTGTAATTTTTCTGTCAATTCTCAATTATTTTATTTATATTTCAATTTAATTCTCAAATTTTCAACTTATTTCCTCCATTTTTAGTTATTTTCTTCAATTTTCAATTATTTTATTCAATATTCAATAATATGTCCTTTTTCAATTGTCAATTATTAAAAGAAGCGGATTTTTTTTAGTTTTGTTATTTTAAAATTTAAATATAAGAATCTAATTATTTTTTTTTTAAAAAAGGGTGTTTTTGTAGCCCGTATATCTGGTTAAATAAATAAATTATTTTTTTGAACTTTCAACATAATTCTTTAATATTATCTTCTTCAATTTTCAATTGATTTCATAAATTTTCATTTATTTCATAAAATTTTTACGATAATTTTCTTCAGTTTTCAATTGACAACTTGATATTCTTCTTCAATTTTTTTAAGTATATGTTTTTAATTTCAATTCCATTCTTCAATGTTTATTTGCTTTCTTCAATTTTCGATTATTTTCTTTAATTTTAATTATTTGTTTCGATTTCAATCCAGTTGTTAAATGTGCAATTATTTCCAACAATTATTCCCGTAATTTTCTTTATTTTTCAATTTCCAATTATTTTCTTTAAATTTAATATTTCTTGTTTAATTTTTACAATTATTTTTTTCAATTGTCTATTAATTTAGACTTTTTTCGAATGTTGTCATTTTGTTATTTTCGTCATTTTTGAATTAATTCCTACAATTATCAATTATTTTCCACAATTTTCAATTATTATCTTGAAATTTTATAATTACTATTTTTTGACATTTTAAATTATTTTGTTCAGTTGTGTATTAATCTATTGATTTTTTTTAACTTTGTATTCAATTGTCACTAATTTTCGTCATTTGGAAGTTTTATTTTCAATTATCAATTATTTTTTAAAATTGTAATTTAATTCTTAAACTTTCAATTGTTTTTTTAATATTAATCAATTCTCGGCTTTTTCAATTACTTTTTTTTTCAATTTTTAAGTATATTCCATAAATTTCAGTTCCATTCTTCAATTTTGAATTGCTTCCTTAAATTTTCAATTATTCTTTTCAATTGTAATTATTTCTTTTTAATTTCACATATTTTCTTCAATTTTTCAATTATTCTTGTTTTTTTCAACCTTTTCCTTCTTATTAATTTATTAATTACTTTCCGCAATTTTTAATTATTTCCTACAATTTTTTCAATTTTTAATAGTTTTCTTAAAATTTTATAATTATTCTTTGATTTTTTAAATTATTTTGTTTGGTTGTGTATTAATCTAGTTAGTTTTTAAATTTTGTTTTCAATTGTCAATTATTTTCGTCATTTTGTAATTTTTTTTTCAATTATCAAGTATTTTTCTTAATATTTAATTAATTTAGTAATTTTTCTTTTAATTATCAATTATTTTCTTACAAATTCAGTTTAATTCTTCAATCTTCAATTTATTTCTTCAATTTTTTATATTTTCTCCAATTATAATTCTCGTCAATTTTCAATTATTTTATTCAATGTTTAATAATCCTCGTCTTTTTTCAATTGGCAATTATTTTTTGGAACTTTCAATGTAATTTTTTAATTATCTTCTTCAATTATTAATTGATTTCATAAATTTTCATTTATTTCCTAAAATTTTTACTATAATTTTCTTCAGTTTTTAATTGACAACTTAATATTTTTCTTCAATTTTGTACCTTATTATACTTTAAATTTTATTTAATTATTTTGTTCTGTTGTCGATTATTCTCGACAGATTTTTAATTTTTTTTTCAATTTTCAAGTATTTTTCTTAATATTTAATTAATTTAGTAATTTAGTAATTTGTCTTTTAATTATCAGTTATTTTCTTACAAATTTAATTTAATTCTTCAATTTTCAATTTATTTCTTCAATATTTAATATTTTCTCCAATTATAATTCCCGTTATTTTTCAATTATTTCTTTTAACTATTCTCTTAAAATTTTATAATTATTCATTTTTTTCAATTTTTTTTGTTTTGCTGTCTGTTAATTTAGCCATTTTTCGAATTTTGTTTCTAATAAATTGTCTATTATTTTTGTCATATTTCAGATACTTTCTTTATTTTTTCAATTATTCTCGTCATTTTTCAATTATTTCTTTCAATTATTAATTTTTTCCGCAATTTTCAATTATTTTCTACAAATTTTTAATTTCAAATTATTCTTAAAGTTTATAATTATTCTTTAATATTTTGCTCTGTTGACAATTATTCTCGACAGTTTTCTAATGTTTTCTTAATTCTCAATTACTTTCTTAAAATTTTAATTTAATTCCTTAAGGGCATGTGATGGATTATGACGTCACTGGTATAGGCAAAATTTGTCCGTAACTTTTCTCTTAAAATATTAAATATTTTGTCATGAAACTTGGTAGAATTACTTAAAATGTTATTAGGATGGTCTCTCAGACCCGAGTTTGTTTGAATTTTGGCCCAAAATCAATTTTGGGAATTTTTTGAAAAATTGCAAAAAATTTTAAAAATCAATTTTGAGCCAAAATTCACACAAACTTGGGTCTGAGAGACCTTTCTAATGACATTTTAAGTAATTCTACTAAGTTTCAAGACAAAATATTCAATATTCAAAGAGAAAAGTTACGGACAAATTTTGCCTATACCAGTGACGTCATACTCCATCACATGCCCTTAATCTTTAATTTATTTCTTCAATTATTAATTATTTTCTTTTCTCAATTATTATTTTTTATTTTACATTCCAGTTTTCAATTTTCAATTATTTTATTCAATATTCAGTTATTCTTACCTTTCTTCAATTATCAATTATTTTTTCAAATTTGAATTTAATTCTTAAATTTTCAATTTATTTCTTAATTTTTTTTTCATCAAATTTTAATTTTTTAGTTTTCAATTATTTTCTTCTCTATTCTACAATTTCCAGCTTTTTTAATTACTTTTTTTCAATTTTTAATTATATTCTTTAAATTTCAATTCCATTTTTCAATTTTCAATTTTTTTTCGATTTTCAATCCATACTTTTCATCAGTTTTCAATTGACCATTTATTATTTACCTTTAAGTTTATGATTATTTATTAATTTAAATTTTCTTATTATTCTCACCATTTTTCAAACTTTTTTCAATCGTTAATTAATTTTTTTTAATAATTAAATATTTTCTTCAATATTTAATTATTATTTTCGTCATATTTTTTGAAGATTTTAAAAAGTACTGTGATGCCTGCTAATTTCAACCATTTTTTTTTTTGTAAATTTTTCCTGAGAAGAAAATCTAGTTTAAATTAATTCTAGTCTCAAGCCCTTTTTAATTAGAAGTCGCGTTTCGAATACGAAAGTGCAGGAAATTTGACTCTAAAATTGTTAAGAGTTAAGAAATTTCATCTTGGCGTACTTGACTCCAAGAGGTTCTTCTGATCTTCTTTGGACAGATTCTAGTTACACTGAACGTGCTTCGATCTACTTCGTAACGGGCACATATGCAAATTATTCTGCTCAACAGACCGCCGTAAAATTGCCAATCATTTTACTATGTCATGTTCACTTTTTATTGGTATAAAGTTTTTTTTTTTTATTTTGCCTTTAGGACACATTGAAAAATAACGAATTGATTCGTTATAATGCAAACGAAACATTTTAAATTATATATGGAAATTAATTATCAATTTTTTTGTATTTTTTTTATTTATTATTACGTAAGCGAACAAAATGATAAAAATAACATGAAAACGAAATGAAATGAATTTTGTTATAATTAAATAATTGTTCTTATTGCAAAAAGAATTATGATTTTTATGATGAAATCTTTAAAACATTTTTATAATTACAAGAAAATTATTGTAATTGTAGAAACGCTTATTATTATCATTTAAATAATGATGATTAGAAATGAGCAATTGGTATAAAAGGGGTTATAAAAGGTTTTAATTATTGTAATTATAACAAAATATAATCATTTGTCGTTTACGTAATTTTTTTTTATAATGAGAGGACATTTTTTTAAATTCTTTTCATGACTCAAATGTCGAACTATTTAAATATTGAAATTGATTTTGTGCCATTGAATTTTATACGAACATCAGATCTCAAAATGTGTGTCAATGAATATTTTAAAGGTTCGTCTTGACCCTAATTTTCAATTCATCTCGAAAAGTTGCGAAAAGTGGAAAAATGCTAAAATAAATGAATGTAAATATGTTTAAAATTTAACATTGTTAAAAACACAAACGAGATGAATTAAAAAAAAGGAACGAGATATTAAAAAGGGAAAGGTATAAAAAAACGAACGAGATTGTTAAAAACAAAAAATAGACATTGTTAACAAAATGTTAAATAAATGTTATTCAATTTTTTTTCTTCATAAAATTTTCATCGAAACGATTGTTGACAAAAATTTTGTTTCCGGAAAATTAATTTCCAAGACTAAAATTCAAAAACTGTCAAGAGAGTTGTGAAAAATTCTAAAAAATGTCGAAAATTATTGTATTAAAAACTGAAACTTGTAAAACTGACGAAAAATGTAAAACCGACAAAAAATTTAGTCGATGAATATATTTGTGTAAAGTGCCTACATTTCAATATTATTGTCTATAATAAAAATTGTCATATTCCACGACCCATTGTCAATTATCAGTTGAAGCAATTTACATATGGGAAAAAGTGATACACGACAGAAATTTCGAGCAACGAAAAAAAGCGAATAATAACCTTATAAGAGTCAAGATCTCGAGAAAATGATCAATTTTATAGTCGAAAATTTTTAAAAAAAAACTTAATTTCCGTATTAGGACAAGAGTGTACGAAAAAATAAAGATTAAAAATCGTGAATTTCGAATTTAATTAAAAAAATTTGATTTATACATATTGTGAAAAATGCGATTAAAAATATTACACTTATTGTGATATCCCACGAGTCCATCCTAAGCTGATATTTACAGAATATTGTCACGAATAAATATTGAAATGCAATAGCAAATAGAGAGAATTTTAGAAAAGTTGCAAAAAAAAACTCAGCAAAAAGCGCATTAGAATTATAAAATAAAAAATTTACGATCGTCACGCGACTTTTAGATAGTCGAGAATCGATTTTTGCGAAGTTATTAATTACGAAATTACTGATAAGGCCCATAAAGTCCGGACATAAAGCTGTGTAGAGTTACGAGCTTCTCGTAATATTACATAACTTTAGTTTTGTAGTGAGCTGAGGAACAAACATTTATCGTCTTAGAGTGAGGAAATATACATAATATTAAAAAAAAAACGTATCCATATTTTCTAGCTTTTACTCAACAACATATATATATATGTATAGGTATGTATAGTATATATACACAAGTATATATACCTACATATATATACACATGCGTCACGAATGCAATACAGCAAATGCGAAGTTAACTATATTTATAGAAAATACTTTAATAATTATAAATAATATTAAAACGCTATGCATATACATGTGAGAACGAAATTAAAGAAAAACAATGAATTTTGTCAATTCACCTGTTTTAGTATATTATACTACAGTAAATTGTACACTCATAATTATACATGATTCGAATTGTTGAAATTGACAAAACAGATTAAAAATAATTTTAAAAAATCATTAGACATTTTTGGTTCCGGAAAAATGAGAATTTAACATTTTTTTTTAATATTTTAGAAATACATTTGAGAGAAAAATGATTTAGAATATTCTGCATGACGTAGGGCTATACTGCCGTGCAAAGCAAAGAGAAATATAGAGAATTAAGAAAAATTTTAAAGCAGAAGTTGGTAATAAAGGATTATAAAAAAAGGTACTAAAGCTAATTAAGCATTAGACCTATGACACAAGCTTACAAGCTTTTCACACACACATTTATAAAAACACCAAGTCCCAGAGACGTAATACACTGAAGCTTCACTTATTTTAAACCGGCAAATCCATGACAAAAGTCGCAGTTATTTTAACTTCTATATACTTATAGAGAACTTGTCTGATTGGCTGATCCAATTCGTTAGTTTTTATTGGTCGACAAGTTAAAATAAGTGAGACTTCGAGCTGTTAAAATAAATGCGACTTGAAATAAGCGAGACTTTAAATAAGTGAAGTTGCAGTTAACATTTGACCAGTGTATCAATATACATCGAATTTTATGATATGTAAATACGTCGTTTTACTCATCAAAGACTGAAGATCAGTCACAAACTTCTTTCTCAATGTATAATGTGATACTTTCCGAGATTATAGTGACACTTTTCTCCTCGACGTCTTTGGGATTGACGCATAAAAAAATTATGCTGACTTTGCGCTCAGAAAATATGACTCTATATAAAACTCGGGACACTATTAAGAATTTATATTCATAATATTCTAAAAAAAAATATTCTTAAAAATTCTAAAATTTCTTTAATTCAGAATTAAAAATTAGTTAAATATTAAAAGACAGGGGCAGCGACTTGTAAATAGTATGTCTGCAAATTTCATGGAGCAAAAAAAATCGCCGTGTGGAATTCCATTTGGCAAGATTACAGACAAAAAATAAATTTCTTAATAAGAATGTGAATAAAGGAATTTACAATTCAAAGAAAATTATTAAAATTTAAAAAAGAAAAATCATATTTGGTAAAAATAGTTGAAAAATTACGAAAGAAGTTGAAAATTAATTAATAAACAATTTAACTAATTTGATATTCAAGAAAATAATTAAAAACTGACAAAGTTTTATTTGAAAAAATTAAAGAAAAGATTTGAAACTTGCGGATATTGAATTTAAAAATTAGGGAAAAAATTGCAAAATAATAGAAATAATTAGAAATTGAAGAAAAGTGTTAAAAAAATGATAAAAATAATTGACAATTGTAGCAAATAATTAAAATCATAAAAGAAAAGAATTGATAAAAATTTAAGGAATTTTTAAATAATTTTAAATTTACTATTCTCAAAGATTAAAGAAAATAAAAATTAAGTGAAAAAATGAAAAATAATTCAAATAAAATTGCAAAAAATTTTTGAAAAATAATTTAAATATTTGAGAATTGTAGCAAATAATTAAAATCACGAAAAAAAAGAATTCTTAAAAATTTAAGAAATTTTTAAATATAATTGTAAATTACTACCTATTCTCAAAGAGTGGTTTAATTCAATTTATCATCAATGAAATTAAAAATTATTTAAGTTCGAAGGATTATAATATATAATTGTAATTATAGTCTTGTTTATCTCCAATATATTCTGCAAATTTTTAAATTATTTTCTACAAATTTTTATAATTTTCTACAATTTACAATTATTTTATTATTAAATTTATTTTTCAATTATTATTCAATTATTTTTTGATTAATTTTCTAATTTTTTTATTATTTATCTCAAATTTTAGTTATTTTTTCAATTTTTTTTTCACAAACTAAAATTATTTTCCTCATTTTTTAATTATTTTTATTACTTTACAAATATTTTCTCCGATTTTTTATTATATTCATTATTCTTCAATTAATTTCTTAGATTTTAAAATATATTTTTCACATTTTAATAATATTCTTCAATTTTCAAATATTATTGTTATCGTTTTGCAATCAATTTCTTCATTTTTCAATTATGTATATCATTTTTCAAACATTTTTTACAAATTTTTATTTTCTTTTATATTTCTGCAATTATTTTCACCACCTTTTAATTAGATATATATTAATGATTTTTCAATTAATATCTTAAATTTTTATTTATTATCTAAAATCTAAGTTACTATATCCACGTTTCAATGTAATACCGTAAATTTCAATTATTTATCTCAAATTTCCACTACTTTTTGTCTTAACCAATTATTTTTTTTATTAATTTTCAATTTTTATATAATTTATCACAGCTTCCACTTATTTTTTCAATGTACAATTATTTTTATCATTCTGCAATTATTTTCTTTCATTACAAATATATGTTGCAATTTTTTCAATTATTTCTCAAAAAATAAAATTATTTTCTTCAATTTCTAATAATTCAAATTATTTTTCAAAAATTGTCTGGAATTCTTTATAATTTTCATTACTCTTTAATTAATTTTCTAGATTTTAAAATATATTTCTCACATTTTAATAATTTTCTTCAATTTTTTATTACTAATATTATCATTTTCCAATCAATTTCTTCAATTATAGTAAATTTGTATAATTAACTTTAATTTCCAATTATTTTTTTTCCTTTTTCAAGTAGTCTACTTTATCTTAAATATACTCTGTAATTTGTACAATAATTTTTTTATAAATTTTTATTAAATTCTTTAATTTTCAATTATTTTTATCATTTTTCAACTAATTTTTGTCATTTTCAATAATTTTTTTATAAATTCTCTATTTTTTTTTTTTTTATTATTTATCTCAATTTCCAATTATTTGTTCAATTCATTTGCAATTAATTTTCTTGATTTTTAAATATTTTAACTATTCCTGAATTAAATTTCTAAATTTTCAATTATTTGTCTTATTTTTCAATTAATTTTTTCACATTTAATGTTCTTTTATCTTTTTGCAATTATTTTGTGCACATTTTAATTAGATATATTAATTATTTTTCAATTAAAATCCTAAATTTTCATTTACTATCTCATATCTAAGTTATTGTATCCATTTTTCAATGTTTTAATCATTTTTCAATTGTTTTTCTCAAATTTCAATCAAGATCGTCAATTTGTAATTTTCTTTTTCTTATAATTTATAATAATTTTTACAAATTTTGTATTATTTTGTTTATGTTTTGTTTATTAATTTCGAAAATTAACTCAAACAAATTATTTTTTTTTTTTTTAGTTTTTTCCAATTCTTAAAATTACAATTAATTTCTTCAATATCGAATTATTAATGTTAATTTGTATTATCAAATAATAGAAGAACATAACTGATCAAATTTGTTAATTTAATTTTAAGTTTCTCTATTTTCATCATTTTTCAAATAATATTCAATATTAAAAAACTTGTTTTATCCTCCATCAATTTTGATTTTAATTTTTTTTTATTGCTTTTATATTTTAGTTGTATTTTTCAAGTAATCAAATGATGTTCGAGATTCAATCACTTTCTTTTATATTAAATAAATTCTGTAGTTTTTTCAATTTTTTTGTTAAATTTCCATAATTAATTTTAATTTTCAATTATTTTTATCCCTTTTTAAGTAGCCTGGTTTATCTCAAATATATTCTGTAATTTTTACAATAATTTTTTATATAAGAATTTTCAATTATTTATCTCATTTATCAATTATTTTTTTCAAATTTATTTTCTTTTATCTGCTTGAAATTGTTTTCTCCACCTTTTAATTAGCTATATTAATTATTTTTCAATTAATTTCCTAAATTTTCATTTATCATCTCAAATTTGAGTTATCTCGTCTCTACTTTTCAATGTTTTAATCAATATTTAATTTTTTTTTCTTAAATTTTAATTAGGTTAGACAATTTTCACTTTTTTTTTCATTTGCAATGATTTTCACAAATTTTATATTATTCTGAATATTTGTTGATTAATTCCGAAGAATTTAAATATTTATCTCAAATTTCCATTATTTTCTTCAATTTTTGATTATTTCTATAATATGTTGTAACTATTTTCCTAAGTTCAAAATTCTTGAATAGTAATAGAAGAATACAATTGCAGAATAATGTATTTTATTGTAAATTGAAAAAATAACTAGAATTTTTGATAAATTAGAAAAAAATAAGAAAATTAATTAAAAAATAATTGAAAAAGACAAAAAAGACAAAAAGTAATTGAAAAATAATTGAAAAATAAATTTAATAATGAAAAATTGATAAAAATAATTGTTAACTGAAGAAAATAATAAAAATTTGTAAAAAATAATTGAAACAATTAAAAAATATAATATGTATATTTTAAAATTATTTTTTTAAATTTTGAATTAATATCTACAAATTTCAACTATTTTTATCACTTTCCAAAAATTTTTTTCAAGAATTTTCAAGAATTTTTATGATTTTTTAATTTTTCCTCTAAATTATAAATTTAACTTCCAGAAGTTTCAAGTGGTTTTTTTAAAATTTTTTCAAATAAAACTTTTTTAGTTTGAATCATTTCCTTCAATATCAAATTAGTTTCATATTTATTAATTAACTTTCAATTTCTTTCGACATTTTTCAATTATTTTAAAAAATATAATTTTTGTTCTTCAAATTTTCAATGTTTTAATCATTTTTCAATTATTTTTCTCAAATTTCAATTAAGTTCGTCAATTTTTAATTTTTTTTTTAACTTGCAATGATTTTTACAAATTTTATAGTATTTTGATTATTTGGTTATTAATTACGAAAATATGCTCGATATCAAATACAATTTTCAACTTTTGCGTTACAATAATTACGCTAATTAAGAAACTCTTTAATTTATTATTGTTTTATTTCCCCCCCTTGGACAATATTAAGTTTGCAGATGGCAAAAATTTACAAGTCGCCGCTCCTGTTAAAAGATCTGGAAATATCTCGACTCGGCAAGAAACAAAAACTTTTTTTTTTTATTATTATTAAAAGAAGGTGAGAAAATTGTAAAAAAACGAAAAATAAAAGCAATATAGTCATATTTTGTGAAAGAATACACAAACTTATATTGTTATTAAACTTATTCTAACCGTAGTGCTAACTGATGTACTTAGCATTTACGTAGAGAACACTAGACACTATTAATGCCTAAGTACGACTTCTGCCTTTGGCTCGGACTTTTTTTGGTCATTGTTTTTTTTTCGGTCTATTTTGCCTCTTTTATCTTATTCTATACTTTCTTCTATTATTTCAAATCGATTTTGCTCAAAAGGATTGAGAGAGTAGTCGTAAGTGATGAGAGAGTGCAACTAAAAAGGTCCGAGCTGCACAGATTTCGCCTAAAAGGTAGTGATATACATATAGACTAAATAAAAAAAAAAAAGTAGAGTGCTAATGATTAGGTTATTTCATTCGGCGCTCAAGACTCAGTAGCGAAAGATCGGAAAAATATTTAAATTCTGGAAAATTGAAGAAAAATATTTTCAATTTTTAGAAAACTATATTTAAATGCAAATATAATCCAACAACTCAAGGATATTTTAATTTTCTAGTTTTTGAATTGTGACTGAGAAAAAAAAAGTTATTTGTCGCTCATCGCCGATACTTTTTAATTGCAAGAAAATGGGAAAAGTTTTTTAAATTGAAAATGTGCAAAGTCCGATTGCTCGCACTAGTCATGTGCGCCATTCAGAAATGATGTAGAGGACGTATTTAGCACGGTGTGAAACAAAAGATAAAAAAAAAATGTTAGTGACGCTAGATGATTAACTTTAAGCTTCTATTTCTCGCTAACGAGAAACTCATTTATTACTAACGATATTTACATACGTTTGTATTAATTTTTAAACTAGAACTAATACAAAACTCCATTGTATGAAGACATTACCAAAAGAAAAAAAAAAGAATAAAAAAAAGATTCATTATTGCGAATGCTTTTAACGGAACTTAAAAGAAGAAGAAAAAAAAAGATTTTTGCGTGAAAGGTGAACAAAAAAATAATATGAAAATACTGTCAAAAACTGGTTTTGATTTTTTAGTTTCTGTCTTGTATATCTTATCTAATGATCTATCTCTCTGTATATCGGGCCTCCAAAACGACTTTACCTATCTCGACATGCTTCTGATAGTGTTGGATGGTAATGTTATGACAAAAGATGAAAAAAAAGTTAATTGAGCATTGTTATCTATATGTAATACAACATAGGATGTTTTGTATTATATTTTCATAATAAATAGAAACGTAGAAAAAATGTATTCACCATATTTGTTTTATTTTCTGACTCTTATCCTCAGTCCTTTTAACGTAGGGGAAATCGAACAAAATGACTATATAACAGTTTGGAGTAAAAAAAAATTATTTTGTGATATTTTTGGAAAATATAGATTAGATTAATATGAAAACCTTTGAGAATTAAATCAGATAATTATTTGAAGAATTTATTTAAAATAGAAAAAAATAATTTTAAAATATCTTTATTGAGATTCGGTATTTTCAATAAGTTACGGGTAAATTGCCGAAATGAAAATAATGTATAAAATGCGCATGAAAATAAAAAGGTTTCGTTTATTTGTTTTCTAAAATCAATCATCTTATTAATTTTAAAAAAAGAATTAGCTTTTAAAGATTTTTTCTAAAAACTGAAGTGATAGAAAAACGGAACTAGTTTTAATATAATTGATTATATTTGCTGATTTTCTTCCATGTTTTCAATTAAGAGAATATTTAAAAAAAATTTATTTACGTTAACAATTTAAATTTTATCATTGCTAAATTACAATTAAAAATAATTTTCAAAATTATCATTGTGGACTTCTATTATGTTTACAAATATTAATAATAGTATTAAAAATTTTAAAATAAGTTTATATTAAATTGCAAATTGAAATTAAGAAATTAGATTTTAAAGCAAAATATTGTTATTAATTTTATTTTATGTGTAAATAAAATCTACATAATTATAAATAAATGTTATTAATATAATATTATATATATTTGTGACTTTTCTTTAATGTTTTAAATTAAAGCAATAATATAATAATAATAATAATAATAATTTAGAAATAATTTGAAAGTACACTTCAAACTTTTATTTCGAAAAATTTTAAATAAGAAAGGAACTGTGAATTAATTGCATATAAAAGAAATAAACTTTACCTATTTATAAAGTTTATTTATATAATTATTTATATAATATATATAATTTATTTATAAAACAAGGTGTTTATAAAGCTAATTGTTTAAGGATTAATTTAAAAAACAAAAATTATACGCAAATTGGTTTTTTTTTAATTTTGAAGTTTTTTGGAAATTTGTTTGGTTTATTAATAGTCTTGCTAATTAGTTTGTTAATCTACATACAAACAGGAATCAATAAAGAAGATGATAAATATTAGGCGCCAAAAGTAAGAGGTAACATTTTAGTATTAAAAATGGATTAAAATAAGAGGTGATGCTTTAATCTATCCGGAGATTAAAATAATCCATTGAAGGATTATTATTATAAACAACTAAATAAACTTTGTTACTTTGATTTTGGATAATATAAAAAATAAGTGAAGCAAAGATTGTCAATGAATTCAGTCCTGAAACGGATTATTTTAATCTTCCTTGCTTTTAAATTTAATCTGCAAAGTATTTTAATGCCTTTAAGATCTCTCTGATATTTTCTATAATAAATTCTTTTTTTTACACTTTTCCATATTTTATTTTTCTATCTTCTTACATGAAAAGAAAATTAACTATAAATTTTTTAAAAACGTTTTACAATTTAGAGAATAAGGATTAAAAAGAGAAAATTTCAGATTAGCAATTTAAAACTTTAAAAAAATTATATTAAACTTGCTACAGACTATAATTAAAGTTTAAAATTACTTAGTAATGATTCAAATGGTTTTTCTAAAACTTTAAATTCCTTATATTAAAATTTCACTTTCTAGCACTTTTTTCCTAAATTAAAAAATATTTTAATAAAATTTATAATTAATTTTCTTTCCGTGATATCGTTTCATTCTTTTATTTCACTCTTCTTATTTTCTTCTACTTTTCTACCTTCTAATCTATTTTCTCATTTTTTAAATTTCTTTTCTATTTTTCTATTAATCTATCATTTTTTTATATTTCCGTCTTCTATTCCCTTTTTACTTCTTTTTTTCTTCTAATCTTTTATCTTCTTCCTTATAATTCTCGATTGTTTTTCTAATTTTTTCTCTTTTTGTCTTCTGCCTTCGTTTTTTTTTATTTTGCTTTGACTTTTCAACCATATTTTAATTTTTCTATTAATCTATTTTATTTTCCCATCCCCTTTTTCTTACTATTTCTATCCTTTTTTTCTTTTATATCCTTATTGTTAATCTTTTTTATTTTCTCCCTTTTCTCATTCCGTTTTCTTTTTGTCTTAAAATCAGGGACGATCACAAAAGTAATTTAATTTTTGGAGTTTTTTTTTCAAAATATCTCGTAAAAGGCAATAATAAATTTTACTTAAAGATCAATTCATCGAATGTACGGTGTTAAAATTTCAAAATTTGCTTTACATTTGATGAATTGATCTTTATGTAAAATTTATTTTGGACTTTTACGAGACATTTTGAAAAACCTACAAAAATCAAATTTCTTTCGTGAATATCCCTGCTTAAAATTACCAATATATATTTTAAAATTGTTAATTAACTTGTTACTTATTGACGATATGTGCATTGAGGTATATAGAATAAAAAATTGGAGTATCTGCATACTTAAGCGAATGAGGGTTGCAGACCTCGTCTATAGAGTTAGTCACGTATGAGCACTCAAAATTGTGCTGCTCTTAGCCGGTATCCGCCAAGAACTTCAATTGAATTTAACATCCGGTTGCTATGGTTTTCAGATTACTCAGAGTTTTATTACGAACAAATACAAATAATGTATTTATTGAAAATTCAGTTTAGTTCGAAATTTTGATAATTTAGATAAACTGAAAAGAAAATTGTATTAAGTAATAATATTGTGAATAATAAATGTTTAATGAATAAAATCAAAATAATATAATAATCAGAATTAATAAAATCTATAATAATAATATTCATTTATTCTTTCATTCTGCCAACACCTGAAGTTTGGCATATAGATATTTTTTGTTTTAAATTAGATACTTTTTAAAAAATATCCGTTCAAATAATTTTAATTTCATTAATAAATAAATCTATAATTTTTTCTATAATTTTTAACAATTTTCAATATACAATTATTCTCTTTAAAATTTATAATTATTCTTTAGTTTTTTAAAATTATTTTGTTCCATTGTCGATTATTTTCGTCACTTTTCAAATTTTTTTCAATTGTCAATTATTTTCTTCATTTCTCAATTATTTTAATCATTTTGTAATTTTTCTTTCAATTATCAATTGTTTTTTTAAATTTAAAATTTAATTTTTTAATCTTTAAGTTATTTCTTTAAATTTTAATTATTTTATTTTTTTCCAATTGCATTCTTCGTTTTTCAATTATTTTATTCAAAATTCAATCATTTTCGCATTTTCTCAATTATAAAATATTTTCTTGAAGTTTCAATACAATAATTTTTCAACTTCCAAATGATTTCTTTAAATTTCATTTATTTTCTACAATTTTTTCCATAATTTTCATCAGTTTTCAATTGCCAATTTATTATTCTCCTTTAATTTTATGATTGTTCATTAATTTTAAAAAAAATTTTGTTCAACTGCCGATTATTCTCACCATTTTTCGAATTTTTCTTTCAAATTTCGATTAGTTTTTTCAATAGTTAATTATTTTCGGCAATATTTAATTATTTACGTCATATTGTAATTTTTCTTATAATTATCAAATATTTTCTTGAAATTTCCATTTAATTCTTTAATTTACAATTTATTTTTTCTATTTTCAATTGTTTTTATCGATTATTAATTAATTCTTCAATATTCAATAATTCTCATATCTTTCAATTATATTTTTCACTCATAAAAATTATTTTAAAATTCCAATTCAATTATTCAATTTTAGAACTATTCTCTCCAATTCTTAGTTATTTTATTCATATTTAAATTCCACTTTTCAATTTTCAATTATTTTCTTTAATACTAAAAAATTATCGCTTTTTTCCTATTATTTTGTTCGATTATCATTAAGTTTCTTTAATTTTAAGGCATAATTGTTCAATTATTTTCTTTAAGTTTTAATTCCATTCTTCAATTTTAATCTTCATTCTTAAACTTTTAATTATTTTTTCAATTTTAATTATTTTTTTCGATTTTCAATCCAGCTGATAAATGTGCAATTTATTATTTCCAACAATTATTTATATAATTTTCTTCATTTATTAATTTGCAATTATTTTCTTCTTTAAATTTAGTATTGCTTGTTTAATTTTTGCAATTATTTTTTTCAATTGTCTATTAATCCAGTCTTTTTTCGAATTTTGTCATCTTGTCATTTTCGTCATTTTTGAACTATTTCCTTCAATTATCAATTATTTTCCACAATTTTTAATTATTTCCTACAATTTATTTCAATTTTCAATTATTATCTTGAAATTCTATAATTATACTATTTTTTGAATTTTTAAATTATTTTGTTCCGTTGTGTCTTAATCTAGCCATTTTTTGCACTTTTTGTATTGAATTGTTAATTATTTCCGTAATTTCATAGTTTTTTTTCAATTATCAATTATTTTTTGAAAATTGTAAGTTAATTCTTTAAGTTTTAATTGTTTTATTCTATATTAATTTATTCTCGGCTTTTTTAAATGACTTTTTTTCAATTTTTAAGTATATTCTTTAAATTAAAATTTCGTTCTATAATCTTTAATTGCTTTCTTCAATTTTAATTATTTTTTTGTTTTTTAATCTATTTTGTTTTTTATTATATTTTGTTTGTTAAATAATTTGCAATTATTTCCAACGATTGTTGCTGTGATTTCCTTAGTTTTTTAATTTGTAATTATTTTCTCTAAATTTTAAATTTCTTGTTTAATTCATACAATTATTTTTTTCCGTTGTCTATTAATCTAGTCATTTTTAGAATTTTGCCATTTTGTCATTTTCGTCATTTTTCAACCATTTCCTTCAATTATTAATTATTTGCAGCAATTTTCAATTATATCCTAAATTTTTTTTTAATTTTTAATTGTTATCATAAAATTTTATAATTATTTTTTGACTTTTTAAATTATTTTGTTCAGTTGTAATTAATCTAGCCATTTTTTGAACTTTGTATTCAATTGACACTTATTTTCGTCATTTGGTAGTTTTCTTTTAATTATCAATTATTTTTTAAAAATGTATTTTAAGTCTTAAATTTTTTTTGTTTTCTTCGATATTCATTTATTCCCAGCCTTTTTCAATTATATTTTTAAATTTTTAAGTATATATTTTAAATTTCAATTTCATTTTTCAATTTTTAATTGCTTTCTTCAATTTTCGATTATTTTCTTTAATTTTAATTATTTTTTTCGATTTCAATCCATTTGCTAAATGTGCAATTATTTCCAACAATTATTCCCGTAATTATTTTCTTTAAATTTAATATTTCTTGTTTAATTTTTACAATTATTTTTTTCAATTGTCTATTAATCTAGACTTTTTTCGAATTTTGTCATTTTCTCTGCTTTTTAAATTACTTTTTTTTTAATCTTTCAGTATATTCCATAAATTTCAATTCCATTCTTCAATTTTTAATTGTTTCCTTAAATTTTCAATTATTCTTTTCAATTGTAATTATTTTTTTTTATTTTTACATATTTTCTTCAATTTTTCAATTATTTTTGCTTTTTTCAACCTTTTCCATAACTTTCCATAATTTTTAACTATTTCCTACAATTTTTTCAATTTTTAATTGTTATCTTAAAATATTATAATTATTCTTTGATTTTTTAAATTATTTTGTTCGGTTGAGTATTAATCTAGCTATTTTTTAAATTTTGTCTTCAATTGTCAATTATTTTCGTCATTTTGTAATTTTTATTTTTCAATTATCAATTATTTTTTCAAAGTTGTATTTAATTTTAAATGTGAAATAAATTTCTTAAATTTTCAATTTATTTCCTCAATTTGTATTATTATCTTCAATTTTAATAATATGTCTTTTTTCAATTGTCAATTATTTTTTTGAACTTTCAACATAATTCTTTAATATTAACTTCTTCAATTTTCAATTAATTTCATAAATTTTCAAAAATTTTCTAAAATTTTTACTATAATTTTCTTCAGTTTCCAATTGACAACTTAATATTCTTCTTCAATATTGTACCTAATTATCCTTTAAAATTTTATTTAATTATTTTGTTCTGTTGTCGATTATTCTCGACAGATTTTTAATTTTTTTTTCAATTCTTAAGTTTTTTTCTAAATATTTAATTACTTTAGTAATTTAGTAATTTTTCTTTTAAATATCAACTTTTTTCTTAAAATTTAATTTAATTCTGCAATCTTCAAGTTATTTCTTCAATTTTTAATATTTTCTTTAATTATAATTCTCGTCATTTTTCAATTATTTCTTTCAATTATTCTCTTAAAATTGTATAATTATTCTTTTTTTTTCAATTTTTTTTTGTTTTGCTATCTGTTAATTTAGCTATTTTTCGAATTTTGTTTCTAATAAATTGTCTATTATTTTTGTCATATTTCAGATGATTTCTTCAATTTTTCAATTATTGCTTTTAATTATTCATTTTTTCCGCAATTTTCAATTATTTCCTACAAATTTTTCAATTTACATTTATTCTTGAAGTTTATAATTATTATTTAATATTTTTCTCTGTTGAAAATTATTTTCGACAGTTTTCTAATTTTTTCTCAATTGTCAATTACTTTCTTCAATTTTCAATTATTTTATTCAATGTTCAATAATCCTCGCCTTTTTTCAATTGGCATTTATTTTTTTGAACTTTTAATGTAATTCTTTAATTAACTTCTTCAATTTTTTAATTGATTTCATAAATTTTCATTTATTTCCTAAAATTTTTACTATAACTTTCTTTAGTTTTCAATTGACAACTTCATATTCTTCTTCAATTTTGTACTTAATTAGCCTTTAAATTTTATTTAATTATTTTGTTCTGTTGTCGATTATTCTCGACAGATTTTTAGTTTTTTTTTCAATTTTAAAGTATTTTTCTAAATATTTAATTAATTTAGTAATTTAGTAATTTTTCTTTTAATTGTCAATTCTTTTCTTACAAATTTAATTTAATTCTTCCACCTTCAATCTTCAATTTATTTCTTCAATTCTTAATATTTTCTCCAATTATAATTCTCGTCATTTTTTAATTATTTCTTTCAATTATTCTCTTAAAGTTTTATAATTTATCTTTTTTTCCAATTTTTTGTTTTGCTGTCTATTAATCTAGCCATTTTTCGAATTTTGTTTCCAATAAATTGTCTATTATTTTTGTCATATTTCAGATATTTTCTTCAACTTTTCAATTATTTTCGTCATTTTTCAATTACTTCTTTCAATTATTAATTTTTTCCGCAATTTTCAATTATTTTTTACAAATTTTTCAATTTCAAATTATTCTTGAAGTTTATAATTATTCTTTAATATTTAGTTCTGTTGACAATTATTATTTTCGACAGTTTTCTATTTTTTCTTAATTGTCAATTACTTTTTAAAAATTTTAATTTTATTCCTTAATCTTTAATTTATTTACCATAAATTTCAATTCCATTCTTAAATTTTTAATTGCTTTCTCAAATTTTCAATTATTCTTTTCAATTGTAATTATTTTTTTTATTTTTACATATTTTCTTCAATTTTTCAATTATTCTTCGTTTTTTTTTCAACCTTTTCCTTTCCGCAATTTTTAATTATTTCCTACAATTTTTGCAATTTTTAATGTTTATCTTAAAATTTTATAATTATTCTTTGATTTTTTTAATTATTTTGTTCGGTTGAGTATCAATCTAGCCATTTTTTAAATTTTGTCTTCGATTGTCAATTATTTTCGTCATTTTGTAATTTTTTTTTCAATTATCAATTATTTGTTCAAAGTTGTATTTGATTTTAAAATCTAAAATAAATTTCTTCAATTTTCAATTTATTTCCACAATTTTTATTATTTTCTTCAATTTCAATTTTTTTTCTATTTGAAATCTAGTTGTTCAATTTGCAATTTCAACAGTTCAATTATTAATTATTTTCCGCATTTAGTCATTTAGTAGTTTCATTTTCAATTATCAATTATTTTTTAAAATTGTAATTTGATTCTTAAACTTTTAATTGTTTTCTTCTATATTAATTAATCATTGACTTTTTCAATTACTTTTTTTCAATTTTTAAGTATATGCCATAAATTTCAGTTTCATTTTTCAATTTTTAATTGCTTCCTTAAATTTTCAATTATTCTTTTCAATTGTAATTATTTTTTTTATTTTCACATATTTTCTTCAATCTTTCAATTATTCTTGTTTTTTTTTCAACCTTTTCCTTCTTATTAATTACTTTCCGCAATTTTTAATTATTTCCTACAATATTTTCAATTTTTAATTGTTATTTTAAAACTTTATAATTATTCTTTAATTGTTTTAAATTATTTTGTTCGGTTGAGTATCAATCTAGTCATTTTTTAAATTTTGTCTTCAATTGTCAATTATTTTCGTCATTTTGTAATTTTTTTTCAATTATCAATCATTTTTTCAAAGTTGTATTTAATTTTAAGTCTGAAATAAATTTCTTGAAATTTTCAATTTATTTTCACAATTTTTATTATTTTCTTCAATTTCAATTTCTTTTTTCTATTTTAAATCCAGTTGTTCAATTTGCAATTCCAACAGTTCCAATATTATTTGAATTTGCAAAAATCTACATTTTCAAATGACAAACAACAATGGAAAGTTGCTAGTAACAATAAATAATTCAATATAATAAATAAAATGAAGACACTAAGTAAATACGAATAATTAGAAAATCTCTCCTTTTGCGAAACATTAATTAGCAACTTACCGTTACTTAACAAAATTAAGATACATTCACATTCTGCCGAGGTAATTTATGAAATTTATTTTAGTTTAATGATGTAAAATTACATATTCTATGACATGAGGATCATCGAAAGAAACCGGCTTGTGTTATCTAACGGATATAAGTTGTTTCAAAGCTCACCTCTCCGAATCAAGAAATAGAATCACCTGAGATTATTTGTTACGGATTCTTTGAAGGAAGTGCACCTATTTGCAGATGGAAGATATAAACTGTTTTTTAGTCACCAGGTTTGTTCAATTTTTTCTTGTTTTTTTTTCATATTTTAATTTCTAAAAATTACTGATTAAAAAGTGGTTAAAAAGTGTGTATAAATATAGTACCAAACAGACTATAGAATCTCAAGTTTGATTTGTGCGTAAAAATTTTTGCAACAAAATTAAAATCAATTTTAAATGTCACTTTATCTGACACAGTATCGATTTACTGTCAAGGATGAAGCAATTGGTTCCGGAACGAATTTAAAGCAATTAAAAGGATTTCAATGATACGTAACTCGCTGACAGGAAATTTCATTTGATTTCAAATAAAATGAAAAAATGTATCGAATTGTTGTTTCGATAAATTTTTGCACTTGGAAATTATTTTAAAAATTCCTTTTCTTTCATTCGAGATATTTCATTTATTTGGAAATAAATCAATTTAACATAAAAAATTATCTTTTCTTTAAAAATATTTGAAATGAACGAAAATAAATTGAAGATAAAAATAAATAATTGAAAAAAATCGTGAAAAATGAAATTTTATGTACAGATTTTGAGACGGGAAATTTTTACAAAAATTTATGATCAAGAATGGATAAATTTGCAAGAAAATATTGGTGGCAATTTTTAAATATTTTTATGGGAGATTTATTAGACACCGAGTATATTTATGGTCTTACGTGAATCCATTAAGAACTTCATTCTTGACCGAATTTCAAATTTTGTGTGCTAATGTTCCTTCCATTTTTGACAAGTGGATAAAGTGAACATTCGTGTTTAAATCAGTTACATCGTCTGCAAATCATTGCGTGCAAATTTATATATCTCTAAACGAAACTTTCATTTCTTCAGTCATTCGATTAATCTCACCAATAAATACACATTTTATTATTTTATTGTGTCTGAAAAACCCCAAGTAATCAATACAAAGTATGCAAAAATTGTTGAGTAAATTGTAAAAAAAAATTGGATAGAATAAATTTAGTAAATATAAAGTAATAAATAAAATAAATAAAGTAATCAATACGTAAATAGTTGCAATATTTTTTAGAATAAATTGAAAGAAAATGGTTCAATTCGTGTATCTTTTGGCACTAGTTTTCGGTCTCGTAAAATGCGAATTGTCAGATATTGTTAAAACAACAAAAGGACCAGTTCAAGGAGAAATTTTAACGACAGTTACAGATTCTGTTAAATATTCATCTTTTAAAGGGATTCCATACGCCGAAGCACCACTTGGATATAACAGATTTAAGGTAAATTCTCTTCTTTAAATAATAAATAAAATAAAATAATTATTATTTTTTATTATTTATTTAGACAATAATTATCAATAGTTCTTTTAGTGATACACACGAAGTGATTAAAACTTCTATTCTTCATTATTTTTAAACTATATGATTATATGAGGATAAAGCGATAATATATAATTTTATTTATTTTTATGTTTTTGCATAAATAAAGTTTTACTCATACGATAATGAATATCATAAAAAGCCCAATAAATTATAAACAATGCGGATGTTATTTTTAACTTTGATTTTTATGATTCTGCAGCCTCCAATTGAAAAATTGCCATGGTCGGAGCTTTTATTGGCAACGAAAGAAGGAAGCGTTTGCACTCAAATCGATTTTGTTTATAAAAATTTAACTGGCCGCGAGGATTGTTTGTATCTCAATGTTTATTCTCCACACGTAAGGATCTAAAAATAATTAAACATTTGCATATTCAGTAGACGTAAAATGTATTCAAACGCAAATACTATTTGCATGATTTTATTTTATCAACAAGGTGTCTATAACTATATTCTGAAAAAATAGCACGATAATTCATGCAGAAAGTTATAGATAAGAGTTTTTGTTGATTTCAAAATTTTGGGTTTTTTTAAGTTATGTTAAAAGTATGATGTGATAGGATTAAAAATCGCTGTTTTGAGATTATTTCACAAATTTTAGCTAATTTGATCATTTTTACTTTGGATTCGGATTCAGCAGAGAAAAATACTTAAAAATATACAGCTTGTGTTATTAACAATTATAAATATTTTAAATACAATACTTAAAGAAAAATAAAATAAGATTTGATTGTATAGAACAAAATTAAAAAAATTTTAGAATTGAAAAAAATTGAAAAAAAATAATTGAAATTTGAGAAAAAAATACTTAAAATTTTAAGAAAATGATTGGATAAAAATGAGAATAATTAAAATTGAGTGAAATATTTGAAAAACGATAAAAATAATAAACAATTGAAGATAATTTATGCAATTTTAGAGGAATAATTGAAAAAAATACAGAATATATGTGAAGTAAAAAAAGTCCCTAATTACAAAATGAAATCAAGAATTTTAAATTGAGCAAAAAATAATTAAAACATTATAGGAATACTAAAAAAGTGAAGCAAATTATGGTAATTCGAGATAAATAATTGAAATTTTCGGAATTAATCAACAAATAATCAAAATAATATATAATTTGTGTAAATCATTGTAAATTAAAAAAAAAAAAATTAAAATTTGAGGAACGTAATTGAAATTTGAAAAAAATAATTGAAGAATGAATAAAGTATTGAAAAGTGGATACAATAGATTAGATTTGAGGTAATAAATAAAAATTTAGAAAAACTAAGAAAATTAATTAAAAAAAATAATTGCAGAAAGATAGAAGAAAATGAAAATTCGAAAAAAAATTGAAAAACGAGATAAACAATTGAAAAATTAGGGATTTAATTGAGGAATAGTAAAATTTATTTTAATTTGTAAAAAGTAATTACAAAAATTACAACATATATTTTTAATAAAAGGGAATAATTGCAGAATGAATAAAATTAAGTGTAAATTGAAAAAAAAAGAATTTGAGATGAATAATATAAAAAATTAGAAAATTAATTAAAAAATAATTGAAAATGATAAAATGTAATTGAAAAATAATAGAAATAATTGAAAATTGAAGAAAATAATAAAAATTTGTAAAAAATAATTGAAAAATAATTGAAAATGACAAAAAGTAATTGAAAAATAATAGAAATAATTGAAAATTGAAGAAAATAATACAAATTCCTAAAAAATAATTGAAAAATAATTGAAAATGACAAAAAGTAATTGAAAAATGATAGGAATAATTGAAAATTGAAGAAAATAATACAAATTTATAAAAAATAATTGGAAATTTATTTATTTATTTATCAAAATTAAACAGGCTGACAATTTTTCAGAAAATGACAAAAAGTAATTGAAAAATATAGAAACAATTGAAAATTGAAGAAAATAATAAAGATTTGTAAAAACTAATTGAAATAATTACAGAATATATTTGAAATAATCAAGACTATTTGCAAAATGATTAAAAAAAACCTAGTTTTGAGAAAAACGAGTTTAAGTTCAAGATTATCATTAGCATCCATGCATTTTAAAAATTAAATCTGAATATCTTTTAGAAAAATGCGAATATCTCGGAAAATAAAATCTACAAAATGGTCCTTTTCTGCGGACGTACAGATTTAATTGACATTACAAATTGATATTAATAATTCGATATTGAAGAAATTAATTATAATTTGAAGGACAAAATTAAAATTTGAAAAACAAAAATCATATTTTGTAAAAATAATTGAAAAATGACGAAAGAAATTGACAATTAATTAATAAATAATGGACCTTGTTTAACAGTGAAGAAAATAAATACAACTGAAAAAGTTTTATTTGAAAAAATTAACGAAAATAATTGAAACTTGCGGAAATTGAATTTAAAATTTAGGGTAAAAATTAAAAAATAATGTGAATAACTATAAATTAAAGAAAATTTTTGAAAAATGATAAAAACAATTAAAAATTGTAGCATATATAATTAAAATCATAATAGAATATTATATTTTTTAATTGTTTCAATTATTTTTTACAAATTTTTATTATTTTCTTCAGTTAACAATTATTTCTATTAATTATTTATTTATTAAATTTATTTTTCAATTATTTTTCAATTACGTTTTGTCATTTGTCTTTTTTAATTTTTTTTAAATTAATTTTCTTTTTTTTTCTAATTTATCTAAAATTCTAGTTATTTTTTCAATTTAAAATCATTTACATCATTCTGTAATTATTTTCTTCTATTACAAATATATCTTGTAAATTTCATTTATTATATTTATTTATTATATTTTTATTTATATATTTTTATTTTTAACAAAGTAAAATTATTTTCTTCAATGTTTAATTATTTTTATTACTTTGCAAACATTCCTCGGATTTTTTATTACTTTTATTATTCTTTAATTTATTTCCTAGATTTTAAAATATTTTGCTTAAGTTTTAATAATTCTCTTCAACTTTCAATTATTATTGTTATCATTTTACAATCAATTTCTTCAACTTTTAGTTAACCTGAAATTTCATTCCTTAACTAAATTCCTAAATTTCCAATTATTTTTTAATTAATTTTCGTAGGTTTTTCTGATTTACCTAAAATTCTAGTTATTTTTTCAATTTACAATCATTTACATTATTCTGCAATTATTTTCTTCTATTACAATTATATCTTGTAATTTTAATTTATTATATTTATTTATTTTTTTATTTAATATATTTTTATTTATTTCTTTTTATTTTTAACAAAGTAAAAAATGTCTTCAATGTTTAATTATTTTTATTACTTTGCAAAAATTTCTCGGATTTTTTATTACTTTTATTATTCTTCAATTAATTTCCTAGATTTTAAAATATTTTTCTCAATTTTTAATAATTTTTTCAATTATCATTGTTATCATTTTTCAATTAATTTCTTCAATTTTTAATTAATTTCTTACTTATTTTTCAATTAATTTTATAAACTTTCAATTATTTATCTCATTTCTCGATTATATTTTTTAAATTTCAATCGTCAAATGTTTAATTTTTTTTTTTAATTTTCAATGATTTACACAAATTTTATATTTTTTTGAGTATTTGTATTAATTAATTCGAAAAAGTTCAATTATTTATCTAAAATTCTCATTATTTTCTTCAATAGATTTTTGATTATTTCTATGATGTTGTAATTATTTTCCTGAATTTAAAATTCTTGAAATCATTTTGTAATAAGGTGCTTTCTTTTACTTTTTAAATTCTGTATTTTTTAAAATTATTTTTCTAAAATTGCAATTAATATCTACAAGTTTCAATTATTTTTATCATTTTTCAAAATTTTTTTTCAATGATTCTCATTATTTTTCAATTTTTGCGCTAAATTTTAAATTCAAAATTTCCGCAAGTTTCAATTATTTTTCAATTTTTTCGAATAAAATTTTTCCAGTTTAAATGATTACCTCTAATAATTAGTTTCATTATCCATTAATTAACTTTCAATTTCTTTCGTCATTTTTCAATTATTTTTACAAAATATGATTTTTGTTTTTTAAATTGTAATTTTTTTGTTCAAATTGCAATTTTTTCTTCAATATCAAATAATTTTTGTCAATTTGTAATGTTAAATAATGGAAGGACATAACTCATCAAAAACTTGTTTTGATTTTTAATCACTTTCTTTTATATTAAATAAATTCTGTAAATTTCTGAATTTTTTCTTAAATTTCCATAATTAACTTTAAATTCCAATTTTTTTATCCTTTTTCAAGTAGTCTTAAATATCTCTTATTTATTCTGTAATTTTTACAATTAAATTTTTTACAAATTTTTATTAAATTCTTCAATTTTCAATTATTTCTATCATTTTTCAATTAGTTTTTGTCAGCTTCATTTATTTTTTAATAAATTCTCTTATTTCTTTATTATTTATCTCAAATTCCAGTTATTTTTTTAATTCATTTACAATCAGTTTCCTCAATTTTTAATTAATCTCAAACTTTATTCTCAATTAAATTCCTAAATTTTCAATTATTTATTTCAGTTTTCAATTACTTTTTTCAATTTTAATTTTCTTCCATCTTTTTGCCATTACTTTGTCCACCTTTTAATTAGATATATTAATTATTTTTGAATTAATATCCTAAATTATGATTTATTATCTCAAATCTAAGTTAATATATCCACTCTTCAAAGTTTAAATCTTTCTTCTATTATTTTTCCCAATTTTCAAATACTTTCATAATTTTTTAATTATTTATTTTTTTATTTTGCAATGATTTTCACAAATTTTATATTATTTTGATTATTTATTAATTCCGAAAATTTATTCAAAATCAAATAAATTGTTAACTTTTGCTTTACAATAATTACGCTAATTAAGAAACTCATTAACTCCATACCAAATTCTTTTCTGATTGATTAAAAAATGCATCTTTAGCGTCTCCGATAATTTCTTTTTTGTTGTTATATTTATCATTTAAAACCAAAAATCCATTCTGGAATTAAAAAGCCATCAAATTTGAATCAATTGTCATTAATTTTTTAAAGACTGAAATGAACGAGATTATGGAATTGAAACCAGTTATGGTTTGGATTTATGGTGGATCCTTTAGGGCAGGATATGCAAACAGTTCTCTCTATGGACCAGATTTTATAATTGAGGAAGGTGTTGTCCTAGTTACCTTCAATTACCGTCTAGGTCCATTCGGTAAGACCTTCAGATCAATGAATTACTCGAGGCTTTTGATTGCGAAAATAGAAAATAACTTATTACGAAACATTGCTTACTTTTTGCAGACTTTTTTACATGTTAAAAATACAATTATTGTATAAGAATGAATCACCTCTTGTTACTCCCAATCGTTTAACACAATTTTCTATAATCTTGGTCAGCATTCGTAACAAACAGTAATAAGAGTTTCTTGGCATCTATTCTATTATTTCATCAGTAATTGCTAACCTCATTTGTTAATTGTAACAATAAAAATGAAATTGACACTTTTTTTTAAAACAGAAATAATTTAATGACTCAATTAGACGTTATTGTTAATAAAGATTCACAGGTATATGTTTACAATTACCATTTACTCACAATTGTACGATATCGTTTTTTATAAAATTGTAAAATTTAAGATGAAAATATACAGGGGCGGCGACTTGTGTATGGTACGTCTGCAAATTCCATAGAGCAAAAAAAAAGCCGTGTGGAATTCCATATGGCAAAATTACAGACAAAAAATAAATTTCTTAATAAGAATGTGGATAAAGGAATTTACAATTCGAAGAAAATGATTAAAATTTAAAAAAGAAAAATCATATTTGGTAAAAATAATTGAAAAATTACGAAAGAAGTTGAAAATTAATTAATAAACAATTTAGCTAATTTAATATTGAAGAAAATAATTAAAAACTGACAAAGTTTTATTTGAAAAAATTAAAGGAAAGATTTGAAACTTGCGGAAATTGAATTGAAAATTAGGGGAAAAATTGAAAAATAATAGAAATAATTAGAAATTGAAGAAAATTGTTGAAAAAATGTTCAAAATAATTGACAATTGTAGCAAATAAGTAAAATCATAAAAGAAAAGAATTGATATAAAAATTTAAGGAATTTTTAAATAATTTTAAATTTACTATCCTCAAAGATTAAAGAAAATGAGAAAAAATTAAAATAGAATTGCAGAAAGTTTTTGAAAAATGATTAAAATATTTGACAATTGTAGCAAATAATTAAAATCACAAAGGAAAAAAATTCTTAAAAATTTAGGAAATTTTTAAATATAATTTTAAATTACTACCTATTCTCAAAGAGTGGATTAATTAAATTTTTCCTCAATGAAATTTCAAATTAATTTAAGTTCGAAGAATTATAATATATAATTGTAATTATAGTCTTGTTTATCTCAAATATATTCTGCAATTTTCTACATTATTTTTTACAAATTTTTATAATTTTCTACAATTTACAATTATTTTTATCAATTAATTTATTATTAAATTTATTTTTCAATTATTTTTTGATTAATTTTCTAATTTTTTTATTATTTATCTCAAATTTAGTTTTTTTTTCAATTTCTTTTCACAAACTAAAATTATTTTCCTCATTGTTTAATTATTTTTATTGCTTTACAAATATTTTCTCCGATTCTTTATTATTTTCATTATTCTTTTATTAATTTCTTAGATTTTAAAATATTTTTTTCAAATTTTAATAATATTTTTCAATTTTCAAATATTATTGTTATCGTTTTGCAATCAATCTCTTTAATTTTCACTTATTTATCTCATTTTTCAAACATTTTTTACAAATTATAATTTTCTTTTATATCTCTGCAATTATTTTCACCACGTTTCAATGTAATACCGTAAATTTCAATTATTTATCTCAAATTTCCATTATTTTCTTCAATTTACGATTATTTTTATCATTTTTCCATAACTTTTTGTCATACCCAATTATTTTTTTATTAATTTTCAATTTTTATATAATTTATAACAGCTTCCACTTTTTTTTTCAATGTACAATTATTTTTATCATTCAGCAATTATTTTCTTTCATTACGAATATATGTTGCAATTTTTTCAATTATTTCTCAAAAAATAAAATTATTTTCTTCATTTTCTAATTATTTTTATTACTTTTCAAAAATTGTCTCGAATTCTTTATAATTTTCATAACTCTTCATATAATCTTCTAGATTTCAAAATATATTTCTCAAATTTTAATAATTTTCTTCAATTTTTTATTATTAATATTATCATTTTCCAATCAATTTCTTTAATTTTTAATTAGCTATATTACTTTGCAAATATTGTCTCCAATTTTTTATTATTTTCATTACTTTTCAATTAATTTTCTAGATTTTGAAACATATTTATACAATTTTAATAATTTTCTTCAATTTTTAATTAGTTTTATTACTTTGCAAAGATTTTTTCGAATTTTGTCTTAGTTTCATTACTCTTCAATTAATTTCCTAGTTTTTAAAATATTTTTTTCAAATTTTAATAATTTTCAACAACTTCCAATTATTTCTGTTATCATTTTGCTATCAATTTCTTCAATTATTAATTATTCTTACTATTCATTCCTCAATTAAAAACCCTAAATTTTAAATTATTTATCTCATATATTAATTATTTTTTCAAATTCATTTTCTTTTATCTTTTTGCAATTATTTTCTCTACTTTTTAACTAGATACATTAACTATTTTTTAATTAATTTCATTAATTTTTATTTATTATCTCAAATCTAAGTTACTGTATCCACGTTTCAATGTTTTAATCATTCTTTAATTTTTTTTCTCATATTTAAAATACTTTTGACAATTTTTGATTATTTTTTTGTGAAATTGCAATGATTTTCAAAAATTTTATATTATTTTGATTATTTGTTAATTAATTCCGAAAAAATTTCAATTATTTCTCTCAAATTTTCAATATTTTCTTCAATTGACGATTATTTTTATCATTTTTCTTCAATTTTCAATTATTTCTGTTAGCATTTTACAATCAATTTCTTCAATTTTTAATTATTCTCACTATTCATTCATCAATTAACTTTATAAACTTTCAATTATTTATCTCATTTATCAATTATTTTTTTCAAATTCATTTTCTTTTATCTGTTTGAAATTATTTTCTCCACCTGTTAATTAGCCATATTAATTATTTTTAAATTAATTTCCTAAATTTTCATTTATTATCTCAAATCTAAGTTATCTCTTCTCTACTTTTCAATGTTTTAATCAATATTCAATTGTTTTTCTCAAATTTTAATTAGGTTAGACAATTTTCACTTATTTTTTTTTCATTTGCAATGATTTTCACAAATTTTATATTATTTTAAATATTTGTTGATTAATTCCGAAAATTTTAAATATTTATCTCAAATTTCCATTATTTTCTTCAATTTGCGATTATTTCTATAATGTTGTAACTATTTTCTTAAGTTTAAAATTCTTGAATAGTAATAGAAGAATTTAATTGCAGAATAATGTGAATGATAGTAAATTGAAAAAATAACTAGAATTTTAGATAAATTAGAAAAAAAATAAGAAAATTAATTAAAAAATAATTGAAAAAGACAAAAAAGACAAAAAGTAATTGAAAAATAAATGAAAAATAAATTTAATAATTAAAAATTGATAAAAATAATTGTTAACTGAAGAAAATAATAAAAATTTGTAAAAAATAATTGAAACAGTTAAAAAATATAATATGTATATTTTAAAATTATTTTTTTAAAATTTGAATTAATATCTACAAGTTTCAACTATTTTTATCTATTTCCAAAAACTTCTTCAAGAATTTTTATGATTTTTCAATTTTCCCCTTAAATTTTAGATTTAACTTCCAGAAGTTTCAAGTATTTTTTTCAATTTTTTCAAAAAAAACTTTTTCTGTTTTAATTATTTCCTTCAATGTCAAATTTGTTTCATATTTATTAATTAACTTTCAATTCCTTTCGACATTTTTCAATTATTTTAAAAAATATGAATTTTGTTCTTTAAATTTTCAATGTGTTAATCATTTTTCAATTATTTTTCTTAAATTTTAATTAAGTTCGTCAATTTTTAATTTTTTTTTTAACTTGTAATGATTCTCACAAATTTTATAGTATTTTGATTATTTGGTTATTAATTCCGAAAATATATTCGAAATCAAATAAAATTGTTAACTTTTGCGTTACAATAATTACGCTTATTAAGAAACCCTTTAATTTATTATTGTTTTATTCCCCCCCCCCCTCTGACAATATTATGTTTGCAGATGGCAAATATTTACAAGTCGCCGCTTCTGAAAATATAATAAATAAAATAAAATAATATTAATTGTTAAGTACTTAATAATCAAACAGTTTTTAAACTAGTTTCCTGTTTCAGGATTTATGTCTTTAGGTCATCCTAATTGTACAGGAAATGCGGCTTTAAAGGACCAAAATCTAGTTCTTAAGTGGGTGAAAGAAAATATTGTTAAATTTGGAGGAGATCCAGAAAATATAACAATTTTTGGACAGAGTGCTGGAGGAGTTGCCGTAGACTTTCATTCTCTGTCAAAAATGTCTCGAGGTTAAACAAATAGGTCTTCAATTATAATAATTATATTTCTAAAAATATACCAAAAATAACAAACTTCATGGAAAGATAGGAACGCATGAATTTTTTACAAATCTCATTTAACATAATGCAAAATATTTCTCTAAACATATTGCATCGAAATATAACCATAATTTTTATTTACTTGAATTAGTATTTAGTCTTATTTTCATCATACTGTTTATGCATTAGCTGTAATTTTACTTTTGTAGAAATTTTATTTTACAGTATTTCACAAAAAATATATTTAATTTATTTCTTCATTATTTATAGAAACGTTTTCATTTTATTTATTCTAATTAATAAATTTTTTTGCCCAAATAAGGTTTGTTTCATCGATCTATATCAATGAGTGCTGCTGTGCTTTGTTCTTGGGCTTTTCACACACCTAATGAAGCTTTAAGGCAAGCTTTCAAGCTTGGTTTTTTGCTCGGTAAACGAACATCAAACAAGGAGGAATTATTACAATTTTTATATCGAGCTTCTCCGTACGATATAATGCTGAAAACCGAAAACATGAGTTCGGTAAAGTATTCTTTTTCATAATTACAAAATTACCATTTGTCCGTTAAAATAGGTGAAAATATGAATAATAATTTTTGGAAAACAGGTGACAAAAATTTTAATAATTTAACCTACAGATCGATCCACCTTTTAAACCAACTTTAGAGAATCCTAATGTTGCTCCTGAGGAAGAAAAATTCATGACTGAGTGCTACTGGAGAAAATATCAAAAGGGGAATTTTTATCAGGTGCCACATTTGACAGGGTTCACTTCGCAGGAAACAGTTTTTTTCGCTGGCGGTAAGAGAAAAAATTATTAAAAGAATTCTAATATGTTTTTTAAAATTTTTAATAAAATTTCCATTCGATGGAAAGTACACGTAAAATTTCCTAAAAATAGAAATTTTTGTAGAATTTCAAGGGGGTATGTTTCGTAGTTATTTTTTTCTACGTGGTATTTAAAATATTTTCAAAGTATTATATATTTATATTACATTTTCATTGTATGTACAACATCTATATAATTTTTTAAACATAAAATTTCTACTTTGTCCTTTTTTAGCTATAGAAAATCTAATCCAATTAATGAATTATTTTCTTGGGGTAATTAAATCCCTGGAATACAAGTTTCCGAATAATAATTCATTGTACAGCAAAACGTCAAGAAAAATTTCTCATTTTTCTTCTTTTCTCATTAGTACACTTGTTAACGTAAGTACTTTCTTCATAGCAGATAAAAATAATTATTTAAAGTCCTATGAATTTTATAATTTAATAATTTTATATTTTATTATTTATATACCAACATTATTATTATTTTTATATTTTATTTTGATTATAATAATTAAATTGTAAATATAGTGCCTTTTATTATTTCTAACTAATCCCATTGCTTTTTATTATTTTATGTACTATCATTTTTATTTTATTTATTTATCTTTATTCTATTTAATTAGATCAAATTTTTGTTTACTTTTTATATTATTTGTTTCATTTTTATTCATATTTATAACTCTTAATTTAATTTTCAATTTTTCACTAATTGTGCTTTCTCTTTAACATTTATTTTCAAGAAATTATTTCCAACTTATCAACTAATATAACTTATAACTTATTATAACTAATATTTTTCTATTATTAATTTTTTTTGCAATAAATCTGAATTAGTCAGTAAATAAACTTATAAAAGTGTTAATTTTACATTTTAATTTTTCATTTTTGAAAACAGGAAACTTCAGATTTGATGTTTATTGCTGGAATTGATACTAAGCAAAGACTCCTGACAAAAAGCAAATCAGTGCCAGTTTATTATTATCGTTTAAATTTTGATACAGAAGAAGCTTTGCATAAAGTTTTATATCACATCGACATAAACGGTAGTTCATTTATTATAATTATCTGTTGCATCTTTTTCAAATTTCTTTGATTTTATTTGTCAGGGACGGCGACTTGTGAATTTTTGCCGGAGTGGGGAGAAGAAAAATAAAAGAATATTAAATTAAAGAGTTTCTTAAATAGCGTAACGCAAAAGTTGACAATTATTTAATTTCGAGTAAATTTTCGAAATTAATAAACAAATAATAAAAATAATATAAAAATTGTGGAAATCATTACAAATTAAAAAATTAAAAGTTGACGAACTTGATTGGAATTTGAGAAAAATAATTAAAAAATGATTACAACATTGAAAAGTGGATGAAATAACTTAGATTTGAGATAATAAATAAAAATTTAGGATATTAATTGAAAAATAATTAATATATCTAAATTAAAAGGTGGACAAAATAATTGCAAAAAGATAAAAGAAAATTAAAATGGAAAATATAATTGAAAAATGAGATAAATAATTTAAAAATTTAGGAATTTAATTGAGGAATAGTAAAAATAATTAAAAACTGAAGAAATTGATTGCAAATGAATTGAAAAAATAATTTAAATTTTAGATTAATATATTAAACAAAATTAAAGAATTTATAAAACAGTAATTGAAGCTAACAAAAACTAATTGAAAAAAAATAGAAATAATTAAAAATTGAATAATTTAAAAAAAATTTGTAAAAAAAATAATTGCAAAAATTACAGAATGTATTTTAGATAAAGAAGACTACTTGAAAAAGGATAAAAATAATTGTGAATTAAAGTTAATTATGGAAATTTAAGAAAAAAATTGAGAAAATAACAGAATTTTTTTGATATAAAAGAAAGTGTTTGAAAATCGAAGAATATCATTTAAATTGCTTGAAAAATACAACTAAAATATAAAAACAATAAATAAAAATTTAATAAAAATTGATGGAGGGTGAAACAAGTTTTTTAATATTGAAAATTATTTGGAAAATGATGAAAATTGTAAAACTGATAATTAAATTGAATTTAAAATTTAGGGAAAAAATGGAAAAATAATGAGAATCATTAAAGAAAATTTTTGAAAAATAATATAAATAGTTGGAATTTGTAGATTTTAATTGCAATTTTAAAAAAAAATAAATAGATAATTATTTTTTTAAATAATTTTAAAAAATTCAGAATATTTGTGAAGTAAGAGAAAGTACCTTATTACAAAATGATTTAAAGAATTTTAAATTCAGGAAAATAATTAAAAATTGAATTGAAAAAATAACTAGAATTTGAGATAAAGAAAAGAAAAAACTAGAAAATTATTCAAAATATAATTGAAAAAGACAAAAAGTAATTGAAAATGAATTGAAAAATAAATTTAATAAAAAAACAATTGATAGAAATAATTGAAAGAACTGCGGAATATATTTGAGATAATAAGACTATAATTACAATTATATATTATAATTCTACGAACTTAAATTGAATTGAAATTTCATTTATCAAAAATTTAATTAATCTACATTTTGAGAATAATAAATTTTAAATTCTGTAACTGAAAGGCAGAATATCATAACTGTATTTTTATTATTTTAAAAGAATTTATTTTTGTATTATGTATTTTTATTGTTTTGAGAAAAACATGTTTTTGTTTTGTTTCTTGGTTTTATAAAATCGAAAAATCAGCAAATATTTTTGGTGTTTGGCATTGTGTCCTTTCTAGTGTAGTTTTTACATCTATTTATCAATTTTAATAAAATGTAAGCGCTTCAAAGAAGAATATCAATTCTTTTTTTTTATTTGAATGCATTTTGCAATGAAAAAAAATTTGAAATTTGAAATTTGAAAAGAACCATTTTCAACGTAAAATTTATCGCTCTTTCCGATTCTGTTATCAAAGTTTGATTATAATAAAAATGTAAAAAGCTATAAATATTCATAAAAATATATTCGTAAATACAAGATGGCGGCTCCAAAATGGCGACTGAAGTGACTGTTTTTTTTAATATTAGCCCAGTGTACCAAATCTTCAAAAATTAACCGAATTTAATCAAACTTGGTGCACTTGGGATTTTGGGGTCCCTGAGCACGAATCTGAAGTCATTTTTTAAAAATTCAAAATGGCGGATCCAAAATGGTGGACGAAAAATCAATTTTTTTTAATTTCATGAAACTTATTATATTATAGGGTTTTTTGGGTCTCTGATTACGAATCTGAAGTCAGTTTTCAAAAATTCAAAATGGCGCATTCAATATGGCAGTTGGAAATGAAAAAGTTCAATTTAATTTCATGAAACTTAGTATATAGGGATTTTTGAGACCTCTGATTACAAATCTGAAAAAAATACGAATATTTTTTTGCGAATATTTAGAGCTGAGAACTTAAAGACACGATATTTTGATGTTTTAACTCAATCTCTTTTCTTGTTCTACATTGAAAATATTGATTTAAAAACCTTTTTTAAAAGAATTTTTTTTTATTTTTTTTTTTATTTTAATAATTGTTTATAACTTTTTACATTTTTATTATAATCAAACTTTGATAACAGAATCGGAAAGAGCGATGAATTTTACATTGGAAATGGTTTGTTCCAAATTTTTAAAAACTTTTTTTATTGCCGAGAAATAGCCTTGAAATTTTTTTTTTTATCATTTTTCAACAATTTTCTTCAATTTCTAATTATTTTCATTATTTTTTAATTTCCCCCCTAATTTTTAAATTCCATTTCTGCAAGTTTAAATTATTTTCTTTAATTTTTTCAAATAAAACTTTTTCATTTTTATAATTAATTTCTTCAATATCAAATTAGTTTCATTATTTGTTAATTAATTTTCAATTTCTTTCGTCATTTTTAAATTATTTTTGCAAAATATGATTTTTGTTTTTTTTAAATTTTAATCTTTTTCTTCGAATTGTAAATTTCTTTATCCACATTCTTATTACAAAATTTATCTTTTGTCTGTCGACTTTTTTGCTCTATGGAATTTGGAGACGTATAATACACAAGTCGCTGCCCCTGTTATTTGTAATATATCATTTTAAAAAAAATAGCCATTCTTATAAAAATATACAAATAATTTTTTTACTAATTCAGGAGTTGTTTAACGAGCTACAGAGTGCACTAATTCAAGTCTTGAAACTATTTTTAGATCAAATTTTATCCTGACCCAGTGCAATTTTCATTCGTCTCACAATTTTTTTTCTACTTTTTTTTTTAAAGCAGTAAAACAATAATTAATCGAGCTTGAGAAAATCGGAATAAAAGCAAGTTTTTAATGCTTATTGTCATAACTCGAATTGTATATAGACGCATTCCATGCTTTTGATCTGGAGTAATAAATTCACTCTTAGTTTAGAGGCAGGAATCGTGAATTATTCGTGCTCGTAGTTTGGGCAACGTAAATCTTATTCGACATTTATCGGTTATTGCGATCGTTCTTCAGGAACTGCACATGGGGATGATTTCGCCTACCTGTTCTATATTTCTCTGGCCAATCCAACTCTCGATCCCAATAATCGTGTATCGATCACGAGAAAAAGAATGGTTCGAATGTGGACAAATTTTGCGAAATATGGGTTAGTATCTTCAATCCAATTTTCTTACTGTTAATTATTAGATAAAAATCTAGTTTTTTTTAACAATTTAATAATAATTGACATTAATTACAAAACACAATTTTATAATTTAGAAACTTGAATTTCACAATTTTTTCGTTTTTTAAAAAGAGAAATAAAAAAATATTTTTTTTATTTTTCAGAAATCCGACACCATTAGGTACAAAAGATGAATTATTGAACATAAATTGGCCCGATTCTGGCCTATCAGGACAGCATTTAGAAATTGGTGAGGAATTAAAAGTAAAACCGCGTCCAATTTCGCATGGAGTTGAAGTTTATCAAATAAGTCAAAATTTAGTAGCGCCGACTCAAAGTGGATGTAAATAGGTGTAAAAAAAAGTAGTTATATTTCTTAATTATAGTAAATATCATAAGATTGTTGTATAAATTAAAATTAATTATAAAATAAGACTTAATGTAAAGTAAAATAAATAAATCATCGAATCAAAAGAATTTGAATTTGAATATTTTTTAAAAAATTTTTAATCACTTTTAATTTTGATTATTTTTTCTTCGACAATAAAACTATTTCATTATTTAATGCTAAATTTCAAATTATTTATCGCAGAATGAATTTAATTTTTTTAATTCACCATTATTTTTTTCATTTTGCAATTATTATTTCCAATTTGTAATCATTTTCATTATTTCTGAATTAATATCCTGAACTTTCAAATATATATCTCAATTATTTTGTTCAATAGGCATTTCCTTTATCATTTTGCAATAATTTTCTACATCTTTCAATTATTTTAATTATTTTTCAATTAATTCCCTAATTTCAGTCGTTATCTCAAATAGAGATTATTGTCTTCAATTTTTAACTTTTTTTAACGATTTTTCAATTATTTTCTCCAATTTCTAATTATTTTCATTCTTTTTGCATAATTTTCTAAAATTTCAATTATTTATCTAAAATTTTAATTATTTTAATTATATTTCAATTATATTTTAAAACTAAACATTTTTTCCATCATATTTCAATTATTTTTAAATCTTTTAATTATTTTCATCTTATTTCAATTTTTTTTCAATTTTAGATTATATTTATCATTTTTTAAATTATTTTCCTAAATTCTTAATTATTATTATCATTTTGTAAAATTGTTTTTCAAGATTTTTAAGTATTTTTCCCAAATTTCAATTATTTTCTACAATTTCTAATTATTTTCAATTGTTTTCGTAATTTACAAATTTTTTTATGAATTATCTTGAGTTTCAATTATTTTGAGCCTTCAATGCTTTTCTTTAATTTTTCTTAATTCTCATTCTCATTATTTTGAATTAATTACTCAGATTTTCAAGTATTTTTCTCTAATTTCAACTTTTTTCTATTTTAACTATTTATTTTTATTTATTTCATAACATTTTATTAAAATGTTATTATTTTTATTTTTTAAAAATTTTGAAAAATTCTGCAATTTTTTCAATTATTTATTTCAAATTTTACTAATTTTTTTTCAACTTATTGTTTTTTTCAATTCTCAAAATTAAAAATCATTTTTCAGTTATTTTCCTTAATTTTTAATTATTCTTATTTTTTAAAATTTTAAATTTTTTTTTTTTGTTTCCCATTATTTTCTTCCATTTTTAATCATTTTCAATTCTTTTCATAATTTCCTAATTTTAAACTATTTATCTGATAATTTATATTATTTATATATCAATTATTTATCTGAAATTTTCTTTAATTTTCCTTTATTTATATCATTTTTTCAATTATTTTCTCAAATTTTAATTACCTTCTTAGATTTTTAATAATTTCCATAATTTCCAAATTAATTCCCTAAATTTTTAATTATTTATCTCAATTTCAAGCATTTTTTCTAATATCCAATTATTTTCTCCAGTTTTTCATTATTCTAATGTTTTTTCAATTTATTTCTTAGATTTTGAAGTATTTTTTCCAAATTTAAATTATTTTCTACAATTTTTAATTATTTTTAATTTTATTTCGTAATTTACAAATTTTTTTATTAATTATCAATTATTTTTCAATTATTTTTAGCCTTCAATGCTTTTTTTTAATTTTCAATTATTCTCAATATTTTCAATTAATTACTCAGATTTTCAAGTATTTTTCTCAAATTTCAACTTTTTTCTATTTTAATTATTTATTTTTATTTATTTCATAACATTTTATCAATTGGGTTACACGCATCATAAATTTGAGCGTTGAAACCAACAAACGTATTTTTTTAAAAATTTTGAAAAATTCTGCAATTTTTTTAATTATTTATTTCAAATTTCACTAATGTTTTTTCAAATTATCATTGTTTTTCAAGTTTCAAAATTTAAAATCATTTTTCTGTTATTTTCCTCAATTAATTAATTATTCTTATTTTTTTAAATTATGTTATAAAATTAAAATTTTTTTTTTAAGTTTCCCATTATGTTCTTCCATTTTTAATAATTTTCAATTCTTTTCATACTTTCCAAAATTTAAACTATTTATTTGATTATTTATATTATTTATATATCAATTATTTACCTGAAATTTTCTTTAATTTTCCTTTATTTATATCATTCTTAAGTTATTTAAATTATTTTCTACAAATTTTTATTGATTTTAATTATTTTCAATTTATTTTCGTAATTTCCAATTTTGTTATTAATTATCAATTATTTTTCAATTATTTTCAGCCTTCAATGCTTTTGTTTAATTTTTAATTATTCTCATTTTTTTCAATTAATTACTCAGATTTTCAAGTATTTTTCTCAAATTTCGACTTTTTTCTATTTTAATTATATATTTTTATTTATTTCATAACATTTTGTTAATTAGGTTACACGCATTATAAATTTGAGCGTTGAAACCAATAAACGTATTTTTTAAAAAAATTTGAAAAATTCTGCAATTTTTTCAGTTATTTATTTCAAATTTCAAAAAAATTTTCCAACTTATCATTGTTTTTATCATATTTCAATTGTTTTTTTCAAGTTTCAAAATTTAAAATCATTTTGCAGTTATTTTTCTCAATTTTTAATTATTCTACTTTTTTTAAATTATTTTATAAAATTTATTAAATATTTTCCTCAAATTTACCATTATTTTCTTTCATTTTTAATCATTTTCAATTCTTTTCATAATTTCCAAATTTTAAACAATCTGTCTGATATTCCAGTTGCTTATCTGAATTTTTTTTTAATTTTTCTTTATTTATGTAATTTTTTCAATTATTTTCTCAAATTTCAATTATTTCCTTAAATTTTAAATTATTTATATTATTTTTTCATTATTTTCTTAAATTTTTAATCATTTCCATCATTTCTAAATTAATTTTCTAAATTTTTAATTATTTATCTCAATTTCAATAATTTTTTTTCAATTTTCCATTAATTTCTTCAATTTTTCATTATTCTAATGTTTTTCCAATGTATTTCTAAGATTTTGAAGCATTTTTCCCAAATTTAAATTATTTTCTGTAATTTTAAAACATTTCTATGATTTTTTAAATTACTTTCGACAATTTTAATTGTTTTCATTATTATTTTTTTTTTTCAATTAATTTGCAAAATTTGACATTATTTGTTTTCAATATTATATTTAAAATATTTAATATTCTGAATATTCTTTTCGCTTTTTAAAAAGAGAAAAATTTATATAAAAATTGAAATCATAAAAACAAGAAACAAAAACAAAACATACTACTCTAGAAATAAAAAAAAACATGAGAAAGATATATGAGAGCTAAATATAGAAAGATAAGTTTTACAAGTTTTTGTAAACTTTACAAAAGAGCTAAAATTTCACAATTTGGAACGTCATGGATTTTTTGTATGACAATTTATTTAAGGAAGAGGCTGGAGGCTTCCAAATTACAAAATTTAAAATGTGCATGAATGACAATTTTATCTCAGTTTGATAAGCATATTTGTCAATAACTGGTAGAATGGAAAAACAGAGACTGCAGATTGCTTCATTGTTCATACAAAGGATCTATTTTAACTATCTCAAATGTTTCTATAATCAAGAATTTTACTTATGGATTTGTATTATAGTTTATTGTATTTATTTTTATTATCTTTTATTTAAAATTTTTATTGATATTGTCTAAAAATTTATGTTTTTTTTTAAAAGCCAAATGACACTTTCGGACTAAGTCGGTAGAATAATTATTTATTTTTTATAATAAATTACAAAGTATTATGATATGATAATTCAGAGGTGTTTGTATTATAATATGTATAAGTATAATAACAACAAAATGATAAAAATTAATATAATAATAATATATAATAACATAAAAATACAATATTTCAGTATATAAAAAGAATTAAATTGATAAATAATATAATAAATATTATAATTATATTTACATATTAATATACAAAATATACAAAATATGCTCTATTTTGGTAATGGTAATAAAATTTGTATTTTTAAAGTCAAAGGTGTTTCAACTCTTTTGTAAAACTAGAATAGTTCTGTAGATAATTCAATGTTTCTTTATCACCTAAACTTTATTTGTTCTTGAAAATGAAGTACGCTTGAACAGGCAAAAATGTTAAAGCTTTTAAAAGAAGAGTATAGTAACAGAAGTGCATAAAAATGGTTCTGTGTAAGTCGAATGATATTACAATAATAATATACAATATTAAAATATTAGCAAATAATAAAAAATTGAATTTTGATTAATATAATATTATAACTTTTAATTTAAGTACCATTTATTGATAAATATTAAATTATTATTTTTTATTTTCTCTGTATTTTTTTCACTTTAATTATTTAAAATTAACTCTCAATAAATGTGATTATTTATCCATTCCTAGAAGTTGAAGAACAAAAAATAAAAAAAAAATAAATTAAATTATATTGATAAAAAAATGCAAATTTACTGCTTTTATCTTTAGAACGCCTAGGAAAAAATTATAATACAATAATTGCAAATATCTAAAAAATATATACATACCATATTATTATAAATACATAAATATTCTAATATTAAGTACCTATATGTATTATATATTACAAGTAGTTATCTTCCGTTTTCTACGCATTTATGAGCATTCAAAACGTGATTACTCATACTTTTTATGTCACCACAAACTAAAATACACATTTCTCTATATCGCGCAGTACAAAATATTTTTTTAAAAAATCGTGCTCGTTCGAAAAATAAAACAATAATTTTCTAGAATTTTCGAAACCTTTATGAGTCATAAACTTTGCGGTAAAAATAAAAACCAGAATAATGTAACAAGTTGTACATTTAGAAAAAAAATTATTTGTAACGCAATAGATTAATTGGTTATTTTTTAATAAATATTTATTTAACTCAAGTTGAATAAAATAAATATTCCATAATATTATAGTCAAACAATTTTTTCTCTTCCCTGTTTCGAAAGCAATAACAGTTTTTTTTCTTTTTATCAGAAACTCTTTTTTATTCGAAAAAACAAAGTAAAACGAGTGACTTTATGTTTTGTAATGATTGAACTTGAAAATCACGAAATAACTTGGTTATCATTAAACAGCTTTGTGAAATTCTTTTTTTTTTTTTTATCAGAGCACATTTTATAGTGTTTTCACCGGAGACGATTTTTAGTGTTTTCGTCAGTAGAGTGATACCTTTGTAAAAAAGTGAAATGACATTCAATTTTTTTTTGGCAAAAAGTGGCGTTTCCTGAATTGAGGTAAAGTTTTAACAATATTATAATTTCGAGTTCTCTTTAAGCAAGCCAATTGGCTGGTTTTACGTAGGCAGAAACTTGTTTCTCTCGCCGATAAAAATATCGGCACTGTCGAGTCTGGCTTTTATAATTCTATACAGGGTGCTATCAATATTACATTAAGGAACAGACCTTCAAGTTGGCAGCGAACTTATTAAATAGAGTCTTCTTAGTCACAACAGTTGTGACTCTGAATCAGTGACATGACTAATTAGTCAGTGTGTACACTTTACTTGTAATATTTTTCTTTAGTCTGCTACCGAGTTCGTTGCCTCTCGAATAAACTATAAGAGTGAAAACCAAAAAAAAAAAAATTTTTTTTGGTTGTGAACTGTTTTTTACAATAGTGTGTTTTTCTCTGTTCTAATACATTTAACAGAAAATTAAAAATTAAATTTCCATGAATGTTCGGTGATAGTTTTCGTCTATAAATGTGTGTCATTATACTCACTGGAAAACACACAAAAAAGGTGAGTTTGCTTTTTACAACCCTTGGAAAAAAAATTGTGTTTTAATGTCTCGTAGATAATTTATTTAAAAAAGCTATCTTAATAAATTACAACAAGTGAAAAAAGTGATTTTTTTTTAGTAACAATGAATTTTTGGTGTAAAATTTGTTTTTTGTTATTGATTTTACAGAATTTTTTTGTTTTTATATACTTTTTCCTAGACTTTATTAATTTTTTCAACTTTGTGGCATTTTTCCAGTTTTTTGATAAATGAAAAATAATTTTTATTAACAAGTTAAAAATCGAAGGAAGTTTTATCAGTGAGCAGTTTCACAAATTAGGAACAAGGCTGAAAATATTGTAAATTGTCAAATTTTTATTAAAGATAAATATTTTGCTTCACTAAAAACTTATATAGACAGATTGATTACAAAAAGTGGAAAAAATAGACAAAAATTTCTGATAAAGAATTGTTTTCAATGCTCTAAAATTCGCACTTTCGAAACTTGAATTTAGTTTCTCTAAAATGTAAAAACAATCTTTACATCGATTTTTGAAAAAAACTCATTTTCAATGTCAAAAATTTGTTTTGCAACTTTTTATTTCATTTATTTTTTATTTACTTTTTGGACGTTTTAATACAGAAAATAAATTTAATCAGATTTGACTAATTTTAGAAAACGAATTCATAAATATTTATAAATTAAAAAATATACATAGATTCTTTTTCTTTAAAAGAAACAAGATTATATAGAAAAAAAGCTAAACTTTCAGTCAACATAGGAAAATAGTAAAAATTAATAGCCAATAAAAAGAAGCTGTCATTATTACAACTGGTTTTATAACTTTAATTGTCTGTCCATGAGCTATATTGCAATATAATTATCTGCATCAAAAGTAAATGTGTAATTACCGCATCATTCATTAAGAAAATACAAGAAATGCAAAGATCGTCAAAAATATTCTCTTCTCATTATTATTTCCAATCAAATTAAGATTTTGTTTTTTTGAATTATTTTTCTTAGTAGGTATCACATATGTGTATTTTTCTTGGTATCTTAAATACGAAAACAGATTTTTAACAGAATTTTTTTCATTAAAATAATTATATAAAAGTTTATATAATTTAGGAATTATATGTATCTAATCGAATCTCTATTTTTCCGAACTTTTAATTATATTGTTATTTCACAAAACTCATAAAATGCTGAATTTTGATTGATCAAAACTCTTATTTATCCGAATAAACATCTAAGAGAAAAATTCTGCGCAAATTTTAAAATTGTCCAATTCGATAATTTTCGAAATTCTAGCTAAAATCTATGTATCTACTCTCTAAATCTGAATTAGTTAAATATAACTAATTTAAAAGCAAAAACTCAGTCACTAATTCAAATAGTTATATTTCTATTAACCGTTTAGTAAAAATTAAAAAATAACTAATTAATAGTCAAATTAATTTTTAGGTTATGTCAAAATAACTAATACGTTAGTAAAATTCAGTTTACTAATTTAATGAGTCAAATTTTGATTATTTTTTTTAGTTATTTTTATACATGAAATTAGTCATATTTTACTAATAATTAATTATTTTTAACTAATTCAAATTTAGAGAGTGTTTATTCGGACAAATAAAAGATCCGAAAAATGAAATTTATGTCTAATGATAATTAGGTTTTTAAAAAATTCGGGCCTGTATCATTTAGAGACAAAATTTTTCGTAGTATATGTTATTATTGTTCAACCTATAAAAATTTTATATTGTACTTCCATTAAAATCAAAGATTTTTAAGTCTTATTTATTAAATAACACATTTCAAGACATAATTCTTTTCTATTATAATTTTAATTACTTAAACTACAATTTTGTACTATTTTTATCATTCTTTAATTACTTCCTACAGTTTTTAATTGTTTCAAAATTATTTCTCTAAATCTTAAATTTACCTTTATTCAATTTTTCAAATTTTGTAATATATTTATTATTTTTCAATTATTGTCAGCAATGTTTCATGTTTTAAACGATTTTTCAATTTATTTTATTATTTTGGTACAATTTTCTAAAATATTGATTATTTATCTAAAATGTCAATTATTTTTATCAATTTACGATTGTTTTTGCGATTTTTTTAATTATTCTCTTTAATCATAATTATTAAAGTAACTTTGTAATTATTTTCTGTTTTTAAACATATACTATACTATGATTTTTTCAATTTTTTTCTCTCAAATTTTATTTACTGTTTTCAATTTTTCATATTTATATTATTTTCATAATGTATCAATTTTTTTTCTCAATCTTAAATATTATTTTCAGCATATTTTAATTAATTTTTTCAATTATGAATTAATTTTATTATTTTTTTATTATTCTTCTCAATTGTTAATTACTATTCTCAGTTTTTAAAATTAATTTCTAAGATTTTTAAGTATTTTTCTAAAACTTTGATTATTTTCTTGATTTTTTAATTATTTTCATTTGTTTTCATAATTTCCAAAATTTTTTTTATTAACTATCGTAAATTTTAATTATTTTTAGATTTCTTTCATTGTTTTCTCCAATTTTTAATTATGCTCATTTGTTTCAATTGATTTCTAAGATTCTCGTGTATTTTTCTTAAATTTCAAATTTTTTTTTTTTTTCAATTATACCACTCAAATGTCTTTTATTTTTTACAACTTATCATAATTTGCATCATATTTCGATTATCTTCTTCAACTTTGAAAATTTAAAATCATTTATCAATTCTTTTCCACAATTTATTTCCTTCAATTTTTAATTTTTTTCTGTAACTTTTAATTATTTTAAAATTCTATTTCTCTAAATCTTAAATTTACCTTTCTTTAAATTTCAGGCAATTTCATTAGTTTTATAATCACTTTTTTAATTTTAATTATGTTTCGCTTGAAATTAAATCAATTTAATTATTTATTCTTAAATTTTACATTATCTATTCATTGAAAATTTAAATTAATTTTTTTAATTTATTATTATTTTTTTCATTTTGCAATTATTATTTTCAATTTTTAAATATTTTAATAAATTTGCTTCCTCATAGAGGAAGTATTTTAATTAATTTCCTGAACTTTCAAATATATTTATCTCAATTTTCAATTATTTTGTTAAATTTTCATTTCTCTTTTATTATTTTTCAATTAATTTCCTAAATTTTCCGTTATTATCTGAAATTTAGATTATTATCATCAATTTCTCAGTATTTAAACGATTTTTCGATTTATTTAATTATTTTGGCTAAATTTTCTAAAATATCAAAAATATTTAATATTTTTTTCTCAATCTTACATTATTTTCAGCACATTTCAATTATTTTTTTCAATTTTGAATTAATTTTATCATTTTTTAATTATTTTTTTCGGCTGTTAATTATTATTCTCATTTTCTAAAACTATTTTAATTTAATTTAATTTAATTTATTTAATTTAATTTATTCAAATATACGGGATTTTCTAAGATATTTTTAAGTATTTTTCTTTATTATTTTTATTTGTTTTCATAATTTCCAAAAATTTTTATTAATTATCGAAAATTTCAATTATATTTAGCTTTTTTCGATTCTTTTCTCCAATTTTTAGTTATTCTCATTTTTGTCAATTAATTTCTAAGATCTTCACGTATATTTTTAAATTTCAATTCTTCTTTTTATTTCAAAAAAATTCTTAAATTTTTTCAATTATTTCACTCAAATGTCATTTATTTTATAACTCATCATGGTTTGTATCATATTTCAATTATTTTCTTAAATTTCCAAATTTTAAATCATTTTAAACTTGTAAATAAATAAATAAATATTTCAATTATTTTCCAAAATTCATTTCCTTTAATTTTCAATTTTTTCCATTTGTTTTATAATTTCAAAAATTTTAAACTATTTATCCGCCATGTCAATTATTTTATCCATTTTTCAATTATTTATATTATTTTCTTCAATTTTTAATTACTTCCGTTCTTTTTCCTAATTTCCAAAAAGTTTTCAATCTTTTCTCTGTAATTAAAAATTATTCTCTTCAAATTTAAATTAAGTTTATCTTTTCTCATTTATTTCCTTTAATTTTTAATTATTTAATTATTTTTTTTTTTTTTTAATGAAATTCTAAAAGTTTTAAGTATTTCTCTGAAATTTTCTTTCACCTTTATTTCGTTTATTTAAAATATATTACGTAGTTTTTTCAATTATTTTCTCAAATTTAAATTATTTTTTCCTTGCCAATAGTAATGAATTTAATTATTAATTCCTAAATTATATATTATTCATCGAAAATTTAAATTAATTTTTTAATTTAGCATTATTTTTGTCATTTTGCAATCATTTTTTTCAATTTTTAATCATTTTCATTATTTCTGAATTAATATCCTGAAAATATATATATCTTAATTTTTGATTATTTTGTTTCGTTTTTAATTTCTTTTTATTATTTTGCAATTATTTTCTCCATCTTTTTATAATTTTATTATTTTTAAATTAATTTCCTACATGTTCATGTCTTAAATTTATTTATGTTCTTAACAATTTTTCAATTATTTTCTTTTGCTTAAAAATAAATTTTGCAATTTTTCTATTATTTTCTTCAATTTCCAATTATTTTCATTTTATTGGCATAATTTTCAAAAAAATCAATTATTTCTCTTAAACTTTATTAACTATTTTCAATTTTTCATATTTAAATTATTTTCATCATATTTCAATTTCTTTTCTCAATCTTAAATTATGTTCAGCATACTGCAATAATTTTTTTCAATTTTAAACTAATTTTAATCATTTTTCAATTATTTTTCCCGATTGTTAAATATTATTCTCATTTTCTAAAATTATTTCTCAAAATTTTTAAGTATTTTTCTGAAATTTCAATTATTTTCTTCATTTTTAAATTATTTTCACTTGTTTTCATAAGTTTCAAAATCGTTTTATTAATTATCGTAAATTCTAATTATTTTTTCCAATTTTTAAGTTATTCTCATTTTTTTCAATAAATTTCTAAGATCTTCAACTATTTTTTTCAAATTTTAATTATTTTATTTTTTATATGAGGAGGTTCTATCATAAAAAGAATTAACAAGAATTTCCAAGATTTTTAAGTATTTTTCTTCAATTTCTAATTATTTTCATTTTTTTTGGCATAATTTAAAAAAAAATGAATTATTTCTCTTAAATTTTATTTACTATTTTCAATTTTTCATATTTAAATTATTTTCATCATACATATTTCAATTTATTTTCTTAATCTTTAATTATGTTTAGCATACTGCAATAATTTTTTTTCAATTTTAAACTAATTTTAATAATTTTTCATTTATTTTCCCCGATTGTTAATAATTCTTCTCATTTTATAAAATTATTTCCCAAGATTTTTAAGTATTTTTCTAAAATTTCAATTATTTTCTTCATTTTTAAATTATTTCCACTTGTTTTCATAAGTTTCAAAATCGTTTTATTAATTATCGTAAATTCTAATTATTTTTTCCAATTTTTAAGTTATTCTCATTTTTTTCAATAAATTTCTAAGATCTTCAACTATTTTTCTCAAATTTTAATTATTTTTTTTTTATATGAGGAGGTTCTATTATAAAAAGAATTAACAAGAATTTCCAAGATTTTTAAGTATTCTTCTTCAATTTCTAATTATTTTCATTTTTTTTGGCATAATTTTCAAAAAAATCAATTATTTCTCTTAAATTTCATTTACTATTTTCAATTTTTCATATTTAAATTATTTTCAGCATACATATTTCAATTTATTTTCTTAATCTTTAATTATGTTCAGCATACTGCAATAATTTTTTTTCAATTTTAAACTAATTTTAATCATTTTTCAGTTATTTTCCCCGATTGTTAATTATTCTTCTCATTTTATAAAATTATTTCCCAAGATTTTTAAGTATTTTTCTAAAATTTCAATTATTTTCTTCATTTTTAAATTATTTCCACTTGTTTTCATAAGTTTCAAAATCGTTTTATTAATTATCGTAAATTCTAATTATTTTTTCCAATTTTTAAGTTATTCTCATTTTTTTCAATAAATTTCTCAGATCTTCAACTATTTTTCTCAAATTTTAATTATTTTTTTTTTATATGAGGAGGTTCTATTATAAAAAGAATTAACAAGAATTTCCAAGATTTTTAAGTATTCTTCTTCAATTTCTAATTATTTTCATTTTTTTTGGCATAATTTTCAAAAAAATCAATTATTTCTCTTAAATTTCATTTACTATTTTCAATTTTTCATATTTAAATTATTTTCAGCATACATATTTCAATTTATTTTCTTAATCTTTAATTATGTTCAGCATACTGCAATAATTTTTTTTCAATTTTAAACTAATTTTAATCATTTTTCAGTTATTTTCCCCGATTGTTAATTATTCTTCTCATTTTATAAAATTATTTCCCAAGATTTTTAAGTATTTTTCTAAAATTTCAATTATTTTCTTCATTTTTAAATTATTTCCACTTGTTTTCATAAGTTTCAAAATCGTTTTATTAATTATCGTAAATTCTAATTATTTTTTCCAATTTTTAAGTTATTCTCATTTTTTTCAATAAATTTCTCAGATCTTCAACTATTTTTCTCAAATTTTAATTATTTTTTTTTTATATGAGGAGGTTCTATCATAAAAAGAATTAACATTACCATTTTAATACCTCTAAATTATAGTACAATTCATAACACATTTTCTTTCCGCGCACAGATTAGTTTTAAGGGCATGTGATGATAATGCTAAACTTGTCCGTAAACTTTCTCCTAAAATACTAAATATTTTAAGACCAAACTTTGTAGAATTACTTGAAATACCATAAGAATGGTCTCTCTGACCCAATTTTGTTTCATTTTTGTCTTTAAACTAAATATTTTTCAAATTTACTTTTTTTCCAAAATTTTCCAAAAATTGTAAAATTTAAAAAAAAATTAGTTTAAAGATAAAAATTAAATAAATTTGGGTCAGAGAGACCATTCTAATGGTATTTTGAGTAATTCTACAAAGTTTGGTGTCAAAACATTGAGTACTTTAAGAGAAAGTTTACGGACAAATTTAGCATTATCATCACATGCCCTTAAAAGAAAAAAAAAACTATTCAAAAATACAAAATCACAAAGTTTTTCCTAACTCAAAAGTAATGCAATGGCCAAAAATTTGGAAAATTCGCTCGAAAAATGCAAAATTAGTTAAATTTGTTGAATGATTCAAGGTCAATGTTTGACCGTGGGCCGGTTTTAAACAGGGGTCACCTGGACCACGTGTATGCATGATCATGTTGCAAAAATTTATAATCAAAGTGTAGGTGCCTGCTTTGTCGACTCGAGTGTCCACATAAACGAAACAGAGAAGAGTTTACGTTCTCTTGATTTTATTGCAAATCGTTATTTCTCAGAATTCAAGATCAAAACCGTGCATTGGGAACCGGAATGGTATTAAATGCGTTTCGTAAGACCTCGTGATTTCTGTCAAGATCAGAGAAATCTTGTTCATTATATTCCCTTATTTACAAAGCTCTATGAATGCATTTAGTATTTGCTCGCACTCCTCGGTGGCAACACTGGGTGATTCTTAAACCAAAAAGTTCATTCCTCAGCATCCACGGACCAAGAAGAAACCAGGGAAGATCACTCAAGTTGCATCTCCCCTGTCTGCTTCTTTTTTTCTCTCTCATTCTCACAAATTTTATTCTCTCCTCTCTCTTCCTCTTGCTTCTGGAACGTAAGTGCAATGTATAGTCAAATGCCAAACAATTTTTACTTTTTTTTTTTATTTTCATTCTCTTTTCTATTTATGGTTACAAATTTCGTCATTTTCAGAGACGCATCTTTTAAAGCAGGAAATAAAAATAAATTTAGTGTAACAATTTACAATCTTTCGAAACTTTAAAATTGGGCTTTTTTCGGTAGTTTTAATTTTATTTATTTCTACTTAATTTTTAAATTTTGAATATTTATTTCTTTATTTTTCAATGCTATTTATTTTTAATTTCATATTGGTTTTTTTCCTATTCTTAATCACATACCATTACTTAATATGTAGAAGTAATTATTACGTCTTATCATTGTTTTTTTTCTAAACGACTTTTTAGATTATTTTTATTTTAATTTTATTATTTTAATTCACTGTGACGTTCTATTGGGTGTTTTATGCAAAATCATCTTATTTCCGAGCTCGTGTAAATAATCTAAATATTTTTTCTAAATTTCATTCTATAATTGATTTCTTACATAAAAATGTATAGAGTTTTTTTTGGAGTATTTTTTATGCGAAGATTAGATAGATCAGATTATAATTGTTTCTTAGTAGGACGTAATGTGTGTTGAAACGTTAAATAAAATAACAAATTTTAAACATATGATTGACAATAATAAAAACAGTCGTTTATGCCAAAACAATGAAAGATTATATTAATCACTCTTCTAAAATTTAAATTTTACATTTTTAATCTTTTCCGCTTCAATTCAATTTTTCACGTTTCAATTTTTCCGTGAAAATTAATATTTTTCAAAACACAAACCTCAATATACTCAACTTTGCATATTTCAAAATCATATCTTATCTGCAAAATGCACTTTACTTTCAATTGATATTATTTCGTCGTTTCTTTGAATATTTTTTTTTTATTTACACATGATAAAAATACTCTAGTATAAACAATTTACAAGAAACAATGAACTTTATAATAGAAAAGTGACTATTGCGTATTTTACACAAAACAAAAGCTTTCATTTGGCTTTCAATTTTAATAGATTTGTTTTCTCTTTTCACACTTACATGACACTATTCAGCTGTAACCTCCTTTTCTGTAAAAAATATTATATTAATTTTTGTAAATAATTGCCAGACTTGAGCGAAGGTAATTTATATGTTAATTTATGCATTGTCTATATAAAAAATAAGATAATTGGAGAAATATATAAATTATTTACCTGCTGATGACGTCAAAAGATAATCAAACCAATTTTTTTCCAATATATTTCTGACACAAGTTTGCAAATAATTCACATAATTTTCTTAGTTTTCATCATTTTTTTCAAAGTTTCATTTTATTTTCCTTTTACGATCAAAATTCTCGCAACTGGTCCGAATCTGTAAAAATTTTTGTTATTATTAATAAAATAAGATATAGGCAAAAAAAAAACGCTCTTAAAAAATAAAAATGTAATCTAATGTTTCGTTTATTTATTTTGTACAGTTTTGACAAAATGTAACTTTGATAAATTTAACTTATTTCACAAAAAATTAAGCGTGCTTTTACTCATGTTTCTCAAATGTGAAATATTGTAAATTTAACTTTAAAAAGCAGTGAATTAATTTTTTTTCTAATCTTATGGTTTCGTGCGTAAATTTACTTTTTTAGTGAATGACACCTGTGCCGTTAAAAAAACATTGTTATCTTTTCAGCTCTTTTATAAATTTTAATGAGTTTTCAATGACGAATTCTAAAAAATATATTAGTTTTTCTACCAGGTGTAAAATGCGTGATAACGTGTAAATTAAAAACCATTGACTTTCTCATAACGTGATAAAAGTAGTTTCTTTAAAAATGAAAGAAAATAAATTTTACAAATTAAAACTTAGTTTATTCTGTCAGAAAAATTTATTAAAGTATATTTTTTAGGTGATCGGCAAAGATCGAATAATGAATTTTTCAAATCGGTGAAACTCTATATCATTGGATTAAATTCAAGAAAACTAAAAGAGGACTTTGTAAGTTATTAATTTTGATTTTTTGTATAATCAAATTTTTTTCTAATTACCAAAATTGAAAATATAAATTGCACAAATATCAAGTAAAAAATAATAAAGTAAAATAATAACTTTAATAATTATAAAAGTGTTGAAAAGAAATTCAGTTTTTATTAGAATTATTATTATTAATAATTAAATAATAATAATCTCCGTAAACTCCTGAAGTTAGTTACTATTTATAATTATTCATTTTTTCTGTCCACGTTTTAAAGTCTGAAGTGAAGTTAGGTAGTATTAATATTTATTCATCTTTTCTGTCCATGTTTTAAAAACTAAAGTAAAGTTATTTTATTTTGTGCTGGTTTTTAATTGTCATTTGTGTAAAAATAAAGTTTCGAAAAATGCTTTAAAAATTTATTATGGTTTTTAAAGAAAGTTTAAAATATATACACATGCAATTAATTTCCTAAATTTTCAGTTATTATCTCAAATTTAGATTATTAACATCAATTTTCCATTATATAACGATTTTTTAATAATTTTCTTTTGCTTAAAAATAAATTCTGCAATTCTTCTTGATTGTCATCAATTTATAATTTATTCATTATTTTGGCATTACCTTTAAAAATTTCAATTATTTATCCGATATTGCAATTATTTTCATCAATTTTCATTATTTCTGCGATTTTTTTAATTATTCTCTGTAATTAAAATTTTTTAAATAATTTTGTAATTCCTTTTTTTTTAAACATATATTCTATGATTTTTTCAGTTATTTTTCTCAAATTTTATTGAATGTATTCAATTTTTAATATTTAAATTATTTTCATCATAATTCAATTTTCTTTCTCAATCTTAAATTATTTTCAGCATATTTTAATTATTTTTTTCCATTTTGAAATAATTTTATCATTTTTCAATTATTCTCCTCGATTGTTAATTATTATTCTTATTTTCTAAAATTATTTTTTTTTTAAGATTTTCAGTAATTTTTTGGAAATTCAAATATTTTCTTCAATTTTTAATTATTTTCATTTGTTATCAGAATTTCAAATTTTTTTTTATTAATTATCGTAAATTTCAATTATTTTTAGCTTTTTTCCAGATTTTTCTCCAATTTTTAGGTTTTCTCATTTTAAAAAATTAATTTCTAAAACTTTAAAGTATTTTTCTCAAATTTCTATTATTTTCTTCAATTTTTAATTATTTTTATTTGCTTTCATAATTTCCAAAAAATTTTATTAATTATCGTAAATTTCAATTATTTTTAGCATTCTTCCAGTCTTTTCTCAAATTTTTAGTTATTCTCATTTTCTAAAATTAGTTTCTAAGATTTTTAAGAATTTTTCTAAAATTTCAATTGTTTTCTTCAATTTTTAATTATTTTCATTTGTTTTCATAATTACAAATTTTTTTATTAATTATCGTAAATTTCAATTACTTTTAGCTTATTTCTTCAATTCTTTTTTCCAATTTTTAGTTATTTTCTTTTTTTTTTTAATTGATTTTTAAGATCTTCATGTAATTTTTTCGAATTTCAATTATTTTTTCTTATTTCTTTAATTCTTTTCTCCAATTTTAAGTTATTTTCTTTTTTTCACATTTCAATTATTTTGTTTTTATTCAAAAAAATTCTGTAAATTTTTCAATTATCACACATAAATGTCATTTATTTTTTACAACTTATCTTTGTTTGTATCATATTTTAATTATTTTCGTCAAGTTATAAAATTTAAAAACATTTTTCAATTATTTTCCAAAATTTATTTCCCTTAATTTACAATTCTTTATATTTGTTTCATAAGTTCAAATAATTTTAACTATTTATCTGACTTTTCAATTATTTCCTTATTTAGATTATTTTCTTCAATTTTGAATTACTGTCGTTCTATTTCTCGTTTTTTTTCATAATTATCAAAAAGTTTTTACTTATTTCTCTTTAATTACAACTTGTTGTATTGAATTTATTTCATTTATTTTCTCTAATTTTTCCTTATTTTCAAATATTTCAATGAACTTCTGAAAGTTTTAAGTATTTTTCTTAAATTTTGTTTAACTTTCCTTTATTTAAAATCTTTTATATAATTTGTTTAATTATTTTCTCAAATTTTAATTTTTTTTTTTTAATTTTAATTTATTTATCTCAATTTTTAATCATGTTTTTCAAATTTTCAATTATTTTCTCTAATTTTTCATTATTCAATTTTGTTTTAATTTACTTTTAAGATTCTTAAGTATTTTTCTCAAATTAAAATTATTTTCTTTATTGATTTAATGAATTGAATTTAATGATTTATTTTCTTCATATTTAAAACATTTTTATGATTGTTTAAATTACTTTCCCCAATTTTTAATTGATTTCATTATTTTTTTTCAATTAATTTGCCAAATTTGCAATTATATATTTTGTTTAATTTCAATTTTTTTTTGCAATTCTTTTTAATTGTAAAATATTATAAATTTTGTCCTAAATAAATATTTATTTGATTTATATTAATTGATTTTTAAACATTATATTTAAAATATTTATTTTTTTATATTAGATAAATATTATTTACCGATTTGTTATATTTATTATTGTATTTTATAAATATGACATACCTGTTCATCAAAATTAGAAACAAATAAAACTCTCTTATCACTTCCAATATATATCATTATTGGTACACTTTTGAACACACTTTTCAATTTTTTTGCAACACTTGCAAACTGTCACTTTCAAATCACATAATAAATTAGTTAATGTACCGCAAATTAATAGTTTTATAATTTTTATTAATGAATTATGTTATGTGTTCATAATGAAAATAAATCAAGTCGATAAGTTGGCGAGTATAACGTTAAGCCTTGTGCATATGAAAATGCCGATAACATTGAAACGGTGTATGATTTTGCATCAATCACATTAGCAATACTTTTATGAACTGATATCTTACTCATTCCAGTCATATGACACAAAAACCGGTCTTATGATTTACATAAAATTGATCACATGACGACCTTATGACGATTAACTCTCATTTATTTATCTTTATCTGCTTTCCTCTTTCTCCGTTTCTCTTAATTTCATCTCATTGTCTATTTTTCCATTTCAATTTTCCTCTTTGTCACTTTTAATTAAATTACAAATTTAATTATGTACCATACACACGATCTTGATTAAAATTACGCAATTAGTAATAAATCACACGTTTTATCTTCTAAAAGATTTTTGAGAAAAGGCAAACAAAAAAGAGTAAAAGACTTTTGATATTTGTTTACTTATTATTATACAAAGCAAGTTTAAAAGAGGAAAAAATTATATTTAATAGTTTGCACAATTCCTAAATGTTTACCCTTTTTTTAAATACTCTCAACTTTGAAAAGAAACAATTTAAATCAATAAAGACTTAGGATCAAATAATTTTTAGAAAATAAAAGCAGCATGTAATAAAGACAATTGAACGTTAATTGCTTTTTATGACGCATTTGCGTTTTCGAAAATTGACGGTTATAACTTTTAAACTATTTTCTAGAGCGTAAAAAAGACATTTATATTTTTTATCTTTTTGTTTTAAAACAACCTAATATTATTTCTTTTGTATAGTATTTTATACATTTTCACAATCTGGATTGTTTTTATCCTGTCCTAAATCTTAAAAATGATCCTATCTTATAAAAAAGGTGATATTACAAAATCTAACGAAAATCTCGTATACATTGTTATTGCCAAAAAAACAATTTTTTATATTTATAAATCATTAAAACTTATTTTTGTATTGAATATTTTTAGTTCAGCTGACTTTGTCAGCGTCAGAAATCGAATGACGTAAAATAGCCAAACATTTCTCAAGTTTTATAATCAAAGTTATTTTTGCCGAGATTTCCCTATTGCTATAGTTTAAAAAAGTGCATTTTATGAATTGTATAAACAATGTAAGCTTATTCTCACTTTACAATGGGAGCTTAAGATACAGAAAAAAAATTCAACAATAAATGACACGAACAAAACCTGAGCAGCTTTACAATTACTTTATCAGTAACGTCGGAAACAGAGTTGCCTCAGCTGGCTCTCATGTCAGTTCATAATTCTGACAAGAAACGTAAAAGCCGGACCTTGTGACTGACCAAACGATTTGCTAAAAAACAGTGACAATGTCAGGTAAAACTTTCTCGTAAATTGATAATGAAACTAACGATTTTTTCGACAACGCCAATAAGAATTTTGTAACAATCCTGGACAATAGGAATCTAGTTTTATTGTAAAATAATAAAAACCTGTTAACAGTGCACGATAAAGTTGAGTCTGGTAACAATTAAAAACATAGAGAATCTAGTAACAATTTTTAACAACAATTGGTAATGTTGATTATGGGAAATTTTTGAGAACAATCTTTTGAAAAAGATTAATAATATAATTTTTAGATTTTACATATCAAGGTAATTTTATATCAATAACATAAATCTATATCAAACTGATATAAAGACATCTTTTAACAAAAAAATAATTCCGCTTTGAATTGACATTACACAAATGTTGAGTTATAAAAAAAACCTAATCAAAACAGCTCGTTATCACTAAACTCTCTTGTTTGTCTAATTTTTCAGTTTTAAAAAATCAAGCTTACAATTACCATTTTCCAATTTCTTAAAACCTAATCACCAAGTTCGTTGTAATAAAAAAAAGAAACTAATCAGAAATTGTGAAAATTTTCCAAAAACCAATTAACGTGAAATAGTGATAAGAAAGTAAGAAACGAGAGCATAATAGATAAATTAAGAGTCGAGAAATATAAAATTATTTCTTGCCACGTGTAAATCTATGCGTTTGTTCATTCAGTCTATGAATAGTGTCAGGAAATAATCGAATGAGTCTCGATTATGAAATTTTATAGTTGTTCGCGCGGTTTTGTTTGTTTCACCTTTTAGTTGACTTACTTACACACACACACACAGAGAGAGAGAGGCACAATTGCAATCACTATCTAAACTACATGACGCTTTTAATTTGCAACAAATGATGGCACGAGCCCATAATGCCTCATCAGAGTTAATTGAGTGAAAAATGACATTAGACTTTATTGTCAATAAATCGGAAATGCTTTGCTTGCAGACATTTTGTGTGACGAGATGACAGCGATTTTGCCGGAACTGGTTGTTCGACGACCAGTTTACCAGCAAGATGAATTGTATCGAATTGGCCAGTATTCTCAGTCTCAGACACCACGTGAGTATTACGAATCACCTAAACAGTGCCGTAACTCGTCAACAGACAAAATTACGAATTTCTTTAAACGAAAACGAAAAAAATCGAAAAAAAAATTTTATGATTTTAAATAAAGGCAAAACGAACAAAGTTGTTATTTATAGTATCTGCGTTGACGATTAAAAATTAAACTGTAAATAATGTATTTATAATTGAACATGACCTAAATAATCTATTACAGGAGCGGCGACTTGTCAATTTTTGCCATTTGCAAATTTAATATTGTCCGAGGGGGGTGGGGGGATAAAACAATAATAAATTAAAGAGTTTCTTAATAAGCGTAATTATTGTAACGCAAAAGTTGACAATTTTATTTGATTTCGAGTATATTTTCGGAATTAATAACCAAATAATCAAAATACTATAAAATTTGTGAAAATCATTGCAAGTTAAAAAAAAAAAAGAATAACTTAAGGGCATGTGATGGATTATGACGTCACTGGTATAGGCAAAATTTGTCCGTAACTTTTCTCTTAAAATATTGAATATTTTGTAATGAAACTTGGTAGAATTACTTAACATGACATTAGGAAGGTCTCTCAGACCCAAGTTTCATGACAAAATATTCAATATTTTAAGAGAAAAGTTACGGACAAATTTTGCCTATACCAGTGACGTCATACTCCATCACATGCCCTTAATATCTACAAATTTCATCTATTTTTATCACTTTCCAAAAATTTTTTTCATGAATTTTTATGAGTTTCCAATTTTCCTCCTAAATTTTAAATTTAACTTCCAGAAGTTTCAAGTATTTTTTTAAATTTTTTCAAATAAAACTTTTTCAGTTTTAATTATTTCCTTCAATATCAAATTAGTTTCATATTTATTAATTAACTTTCATTTTCTTTCGATATTTTTCAGTTATTTTAAAAAATATGATTTTTGTTCTTCAAATTTTAAATGTTTTAATCATTTTTCAATTATTTTTCTCAAATTTCAATTAAGGGCATGTGATGAAGTATGACGTCACTGGTATAGGCAAAATTTGTCCGTAACTTTTCTCTTAAAATATTGAATATTTTGTCATGAAACTTGGTAGAATTACTTAAAATGTCATTAGGAAGGTCTCTCAGACCCGAGTTTGTTTGAATTTTAGCTCAAAAGTGATTTTTAAAAAATATTGCATTTTTTCGAAAAGTTCTCAAAATTAATTTTGAGCAAAAATTCAAACAAACTTGGGTCTGAGAGACCTTCCTAATGTCATTTTAAGTAATTCTACCAAGTTTCATTACAAAATATTCAATATTTTAAGAGAAAAGTTACGGACAAATTTTGCCTATACCAGTGACGTCATAATCCATCACATGCCCTTAATTCAAATTTTAAAAAAATAATTTTAAAAAATACAGAATATTTGTAAAGTAAATAAAAGTACCTTATTACAAAATGATTTCAAGAATTTTAAACTTACGAAAATAGTTACAACATTATAGAAATAATCGAAAATCGAAGAAAATAATGGAAATTTGAGATAAATATTTTAAATCTTCGGAATTAATCAACAAATATTCAAAATAATATAAAATTTGTGAAAATCATTGCAAATGAAAAAAAATAAGTGAAAATTGTCTAACTTAATTAAAAGTTGAGTAAAACAATTTAATATTGATTAAAACATTAAAAAGTGGATAGGTGCATTAATTTAGATTTGAGATAATAAATGAAAATTTAGGAAATTAAGGGCATGTGATGGATTATGACGTCACTGATATAGGCAAAATTTGTCCGTGACTTTTCCCTTAAAATATTGAATATTTTTTTATGAAACTTGGTAGAATTACTTAAAATGTCATTAGGAAGGTCTCTCAGACCCGAATTTATTTAAATTTTGGCCCAAAATTAATTTTGGTAAATTTTCGAAAAAATGCAAACTTTTATAAAAATCTATTTTTAGACAAAATTCAAACTAACTCGGGTCTGAGAGACCTTCCTAATAACATTTTAAGTAATTCTACCAAGTTTTATAAAAAAATATTGAATATTTTAAGAGAAAAGTTACGGACAAATTTTGCCTATACCAGTGACGTCATAGTCCATCACATGCCCTTAATTGAAAAATAATTAATATAGCTAATTAAAAGGTGGAGAAAATAATTTCAAACAGATAAAAGAAAATTAATTTTAAAAAAATAATTGATAAATGAGATAAATAATTGAATGCTTATAAATTTAATTGAGGAACGAATAGTGAAAATAATTAAAGATTGAAAAAATTGATTGCAAAATGATAACAAAAATAATTGAAAATTGAAGAAAAATTATAGAAATAATCGTAAATTGAAGAAAATATTAGAAATTTAAGAGAAATAATTGAAATTTTCGGAATTAATTAACAAATAATCAAAATAATATAAAATTTTTGAAAATATTGCAATTTCACAAAAAAATAATCAAAAATTGTCAGAAGTATTTTAAATATGAGAAAAATAATTATAGAATGATTAAAACGTTGAAACGTGGATACAGTAACTTAGATTTAAGATAATTAATAAAATTTAAGGAAATTAATTTAAAAATAGTTAATATATCTAGTTAAAAAGTAGAGAAAATAATTGCAAAAGGATAAAAGTAAATGAATTTGAAAAAATAATTAATATATGTATAAGATAAATAATTTAAAATTTAGGAATTTAATTGAGGAATGAATAGTGAGAATAATTAAAAACTGAAGAAAAGGAAATGAAAATTTGTAAAAAATGTTTGAAAAATGAGATAAATAATTAAAAATTGAAGAAATTAATAGCAAAATGGTAACAAAAATAATTGGAAGTTGTAGAAAATTATTAAAATTTGAAAAAAATATTTTAAAAACTAGAAAATTAATTGAAGAGTAATGAAACTAATACAAAATTCGAAACAATATTTGCAAAGTAATAAAACTAATTAAAAATTGAAGATAATTATTAAAATTTTAGACATATGTTTCTAAATCTAGAAAATTAATTGAAGAGTAATGAAAATAATAAAAAATTGGAGACAATATTTGCAAAGTAATAAAAATAATTAAAAATTGAAGAAATTGATTGGAAAATGATAATATTAATAATAAAAAATCGAAGAAAATTATTACAATTTGAGAAATATATTTTAATATATAGAAGATTAATTAAAGAGTAATGAAAATTACAAAGAATTCGAGACAATTTTTGAAAAGTAATAAATATAATTAGAAATTGAAGAAAATAATTTTATTTTTTGAGAAATAATTGAAAAAATTGCAACATATATTTGTAATGAAAGAAAATAATTGCAGAATGATAAAAATAATTGTACATTGAAAAAATAAGTGGAAGCTGTGATAAATTATATAAAAATTGAAAATTAACAAAAAAATAATTGGTTTTGACAAAAAGTAATGGAAATTTGAGATAAATAATTGTAATTTACGGTATTACATTGAAACGTGGATGTAGTAACTTAGATTTTAGATAATAAATAAAAATTTAGGAAATTAATTGAAAAATCATTAATATATATCTAATTAAAAGGTGGTGAAAATAATTGCAGAAATATAAAAGAAAATGAATATTTGTAAAAAATGTTTGAAAAATGAGATAAATAATTGAAAATTGAAGAAATTGATTGCAAAATGATAACACTAATATTTGAAAATTGAAGAATATTAATAAAATTGGAAAAAAATATTTTAAAATCTAAGAAATTAATTGAAGAATAATGAAAATAATAAAAAATCGGAGAAAATATTTGTAAAGTAATAAAAATAATTTAAAAATGAGGAAAATAATTTTAGTTTGTAAAAAAAAATTAGAAAAATTACTAAAATTTGAGATAAATAATAAAAAAATTAGAAAATTAATCACAAAATAATTGAAAATTAATTGAAAAATAATTGAAAATTAATTGAAAAATGAATTTAATAATAAAGTAATTGATAAAAATAATTGTAAATTGTAGAAAATTATAAAAATTTGTAAAAAATAATTTTAAAAATTGCAGAATATATTTTAGATAAACAAGACTATAATTACAATTATGTATCATAATTCTTCGAACTTAAATTAATTTGAAATTTCATTGATGAAAAATTGAGGCGGTTGGTGCAGAAACCGCTCAAGTCCACAAATCGTAATTGTTCAGGAATCAATAAAAACTGTTTTTCTTGTATTATTTTCTACTAACCTATACGTTTAAAAATTCAATATGATTGATTTATATTTTAATTAATATAGGGTATAAAAAAAATAAATTGACTTTTGGACTTGTGCGGTTTCTGCATAAAATGAAATGGAAAACACAAAAAATGTATTGAATCAAGTGTAGTATCACAGTTTTAGTAAATTTTTAGTAACATTTATTAAAAAATTTTAATTTGGATAGTTTTTTTTAGCATTTTATAAATAATAAACATTTTTTGAAAATCACTTTCCAACATTTTCTTAACAATTATAACATAATTCACTATTATTGTTTTCTGCCTCGCTTTCAGTGCATTTTATTTATAATATAGACTGTTTTATATAAATTATTTAACAATGTCTAAAACACTTTAAAAATATCGCAAATAAATATTATTTCGTCCATTGCGAATCTTTGTGCGCAGCTTGGAATCATGGACTTGTCCTGTTTCTGCACGAAACGAAAATTTGTTTATTTATTTTAAAGGGTTTAGAGTTTAGTAACATATGTAATATTTCACTAGATCGTAGAGCTTCATTTACAGATAAATTTTCCATAAAAAAGTGATTTTCGAAAAAAAGTGGACTTGTGCGGTTTCTGCACCAACTGCCTCAATTTAATTAATCCACTCTTTGAGAATAGGTAGTAATTTAACATTATATTTAAAAATTTCCTCAATCTTTAAGAATTCTTTTCTTTTGTGATTTTAATTATTTGCTACAATTCTCAAATATTTATCTCATTTTTAAAAAATTTTCTGCAATTTTATTTTAATTATTTTCCATTTTTTCCCTTTATTTTTATTTTCTTTAATCTTTGAGGATAGTAAATTTAAAATTATTTAAAAATTCCTTAAATTTTTATCAATTCTTTTCTTTTATGGTTTTAAATACTTACTACAATTGTCAATTATTTTTATCATTTTTTCAACAATTTTCTTCAATTTCTAATTATTTCTATTACTTTGCAATTTTTTCCCTATTTTTTAAATTCAATTTCCGCAAGTTTCAAATCTTTTCCTTAATTTTTTCAATTAAAACTTTGTCAGTTTTTAATTATTTTCTTCAATATCAAATTAGTTAAATTGTTTATTAATTAATTTTCAACTTCTTTCGTAATTTTTCAATTATTTTTACCAAATATGATTTTTCTTTTTTAAATTTTAATCATTTTCTTCGAATTGTAAATTCCTTTATCCACATTCTTATTAACAAATGTATTTTTTGTCTGTAATTTTGCCATATGGAATTCCACAGGGCGATTGTTTGCTCTATGGAATTTGCAGATGTACCATACACAAGTCGCCGCCCCTGATCTATTAAATGAACCGAATATGTTTAATTAAAAAGTGTTTCGTTTTTAAATGATTCCTTCTGGGAATTCTAAGAGAATAAAAAAAAAGAAGTGAAAAAGTTTTTTGGGAGATCTTTGGATAGTAATATTAAAAATAATAAACACTTTTTACTATAGTAATTAAATTAGTTTAATAAAAATTGATTCATTGTCATTGTGAAAGAATATTCAGATTTTTGAGTCATATTTTTTTTACTCATCGACAAAAAAAGCTCAGAAGCAAATACAACAAGTTTCGCAGTTAATATCTTATCGCCATTCGTTCGTATTGTCAATTCATTCAACGAAAATTGTATCAAAATGATAAAGCGAATTAGACTTCGTATCAAAATTATCTCTCTAATACAAAAGTCTATTCATATATAATCATGTGATTTTATTATTTGTGATGCAATTTATCGGAAGATTTTTATAACAAATATGTTTCATGTTATATGTAATAATATAAATATAGCATATTATATATCATCGGAGCTATACTTCAATATTCAAATTGCACTAAAAATATCCTTTAAAGGATTTGTAGAAACGCGGTATTAACTAAGTGTAGATTCGAGATATTGATTATATATAATAAAATTTGTTCTTTAGCCTCAAATTACACACAGAAAGAAAATTTATTATAAATTTTATTAAAAGGCTTTCTAATTTAGGCGAAAAAGTTGCAGAAAGCGAAATTTGCATACAAGGAATTTTAAGCTTCAGAAAAACCATTCGAATTATTACTGAGTAATTTTAAACTTTAATATAGTCTGTAGCAAATTTAATATAATTTTTTTAATGTTTGGAATTATCAAACTGAAATTTTCTCTTTTTGATCCTTTTTCCCTAAATTTATTGTTTTGGTTGATCTTCTTTGTTTAATTTAAACATATTTTTTGTTTGATTCAAAGGGGTCATCCACATATCACGTGATATCTTTAGGGATGGGAGGGGGGTAGGCAAAATATCACGGTCCATGGAAATTAAATTTTTTAGCAATAGAAAAAGTATCACGAGGAGGGGGGAGGGGGTTCAAATTAGCTCAAATTTGTATCACGTGATATGTGAATGATCGCAAACAAATATTTAATTTAATTAAGAAAAATTTTTTTTTATTTCAAGTGAACTAAGTTTTATTTCAAACAAGAGATGTGTTAATCCTTAAAATATAATTTTTTTACTTTTAGTACAATATTTTTTTATTTAAAACACAAAATACGTTCCGCGACAGTTTATTTTTTGCCTCTTGCTTATATTCATTCTTTATAGTTTGAGGTTATTTCAAGAGTCAATTTATAAACTGTTAAAAACTGAAGAAAATTACACTTTTCATTAATTGCACACAATTTTAGAAATAAGAAACTATCAATTACTTAAATTAATTATTTATGGAGTTAAATTTCAATTCTACCTCTTTTTGTGTTCTCTTTTAAACTTCTTACATAATGTAGGAAACAAATTATTGCATAATATTTTCCGCAAAAAATGAGCTTTGAATAAAATGAGGTCAATTTTTAAATAGAATATTACGGAAATAACTAAGTTTGCAATATTTGCGAATAATAACAATTATTTCTCAAGTAAAAAGATGTTTAATTCATATAATTTTTTTTTCCAGTTTCACAGAAATTATCGAATCAATATAAAGATTTCGAGGTAAAAGCATGTTTAAAAAAAACAGTGCCTATTACAGACTGGCTTTTCAATTATGAATGGAAAAAAAATATAATAGGAGATGTAGTTGCAGGAATTACAGTAGCTGTTATGCACATTCCACAGGGTGAGTTTTATAAACATTTATTTTTCAATTAATAAATTATAATCCTGTTTTTTTTAAATTAAAAAATATTTAGAGGTCGCTCAAAGCGCTTAAAGTTTCCTATGAATTTTACTGGAGAAATTATAATGTTTTTTTAATTATCAACTATTTTTTCAAATTTAATTTAATTTTTAAATTTTCAATTTATTTTCTCAATTTTTTCTTGAATTTAAATTTTTTTTTTTTCGTTTTTCAATCCAGTTGTTCAATTTACAATTATTTGGAACAGTTATATCTATATATTTTTTTTAACTATTTTGTTTAAATTTAATTTTTAAACTATTATTTTGAATTGTGTAATTATGTACCCAATTTTTGAATTTTGTTTTCAACTGTCAATTATTTTCGTCATTTTTCAAATATATTCTTCAACTTCGTAATTTTTATTATTTAAATTTATAAAAAATTTTAGTTTTAAATGACCTAAAACAATGTAATGTTTTAATGTTTTTATGTTGCTAGTACTTATAGAGTTGCAAAATTCTCGGTAATTTGAAATTCGGTTACATTCTCGAAAATATAACCTAGAATATTCTCCTGACGGAGAATTTATGAGCATTTTCTAAGTTTGAATGCGCCCCACTATTTTCAAATGAAAAAAAGTTATTTAAATTTAAGAAAAATACCTCAAAATCTTAGAAATAAATTGAAACAAATTAAAGTAATGAAAAATTGGAGAAAATAAATGAAAAGTAAAAAAAATGATTCAAATTGAGATAAATAATTAAAAGTTTAGAAATTTAATTCAGAAAATGATAAAAAATTTTAGTAAACTATGAAGAAATAATATAAATAATTTAAAATTGAAGAAAATAATTAAAATTTATAAATTTAAATAAATAAATAAAATAAAAATTTTAAAAATAATTGAAAAAAATGCATAATATATTTTAAATAAAGGAAATTTAAAGAAAATTTCAGAAAAATACTTGAAAGTTTAAAAGTTGATTGCAAAAAAAATAATATTTAAAAATAAGAGGAAATAAATAAAAAAAGATAAACATAATTTGAAATTGAGTATCGTAAATATAATTGAAAATTGAATAGAAAAATGAAAATTTCAGATAAATAATTGAATACTTTTTGGAAATTATGAAAAAAAAACGTAAGTAATTGATAATAATAAACAAATAATATAAATAATTGAAAATTGAATTAAATAATTAAAAAAGATTTAAAAAAAAAAATAAAATAATGAGCAATTTGAGAAAAATATTTTAAAATTTTAGAAAATAATTTAAAAAAATAAGAATAGGTATTTAAAACTTGTGAAAAATAATTGGAAAATGATTTTTAAATTTGAAACTGGAAGTCAATAATTGAAATATGATGAAAACAACGAGAAGTTGAAAAAGAATTTTGTTATTTTTCTTGCAATTATCAACCATTTTTTTAAAATTTCTATTTAAACCTTTAATCTTCAATTTAATTCTTTAATCTTCCATTTATTTCTTTAATTTTCAATTATTTTCTTCAATTTTCAATTGCATTCACCGTTTTTCAATTACTTTATTAAAAAATCAATAATTCTCGCATTTTCTCAATTATCAAATACTTTCTTGAAATTTCAATACAATAATTTTTCAACTTCCAAATGATATTTTTAATTTCATTTATTTTTTACAATTTTTTCCATTATTTTCATCAGTTTTCAATTGACAATTTAATATTCTCCTTCAATTTTATGATTATTTATCAATTTAAAAATTTTTCTTTTTCAAATAACAATTATTCTCACCATTTTTTGAATTTTTTTTTCAATTGTTAATTGTTTTTTTTAAATAGTTAATTATTTTCGCCATATTGTAATTTTTCTTTTAATTATAAATTATTTTTTTGAAATTTACATTTAATTATTTCATTTCCAATTTATTTCTTCAATTTTTAATTATTTTCTTCAATTCTCAAAAAATTCCTTTAAATTTCAATTATTTTGATCGATTTTCAATTAATTCCTTAATATTAATTAATTCCCGCATTTTATCAATTATCATTTATTTTTTTTCAATACAATTCTTAAATTATCAATTGATTTCTTTAATTTTCATTTATTTTCTACAATTTTTTTTTTTTAAGTTTCATCAGGTTTCAACAGGCAATTTATTATTTACCTTCAATTTTATGAATATTTATTGATTACAAAAATTTTTTGTACGAACGACGATTATTCTCAGCATTTGTCGAAGTTTCTTTTCAATTGTTAATTTTTTTTTAATATTAATAAATTTTGAAATATTTACTTATTTTCTTCATATTGTAGTTTTTCTTTTGATTATAAATTATTTTCTTGAAATTTCCATTTAATTCTTTAATTTCCAATTTATTTCTTCAATTTTTAATTATTTTCTTCAATTTTCACATATTTTCTTCAATTTTTCAACTATTTCCTTTAATTATTAATTATTTTCCGCAATTTTCAATTATTTTAATGTTTAATTATTATTTTAAAAATTTTTAATTATATTGTTTGATTTTGTAAATTATTTTGTTCGATTGTGTATTAATCTATCTATTTTTTGAATTTTGTTTTCATTTGTCAATTGAGGGGCTGGATGCAATAAGGGGATACGCGCGACTTTCGTTGGCCCCGCGTACAGCGAGTCTCCGGCAGAAACGGGGGACTTTGAAAGACCTCTATATCCCTTTATTGCATCCAGCCTCTTAATTATTTTCATCATTTTGTAATTTTTTTTTCAATTCTTAATTATTTTTTCAAATTTTAATTTAATTCTTAAATTTTCATCTTATTTCCTCAATTTTTTATTATTATTTTCAATTTCAATTATTTTTTTCGATTTTCAATCCAGTTGTTTAATTTGCAATTATTTGCAACTGTTATACCTATAATTTTTAAACTATTTTGTTTAAATTTAATATATTTATTGTCTATTTTTTTAAATTATTCTTTTCAATTTCGTAATTTTCATTATTTGAATTTGCAAAAATTTATAGTTTTAAATGACCAACAACAATGTTTAATGTTGCTATAGTTAATATATATAATTCTTACTTTTAACATTAAAATTCAAACCATTACTAATAAGAATGGCACAAGAGATTCTATTTTCTTACATTGATTGAGAAAATTTGACTTAATTTGATAAATAAGTAAATAAAAAACTTAAATTCTTATAAGTACTTATAATAGTCTAGAATTAATAATACCAAGATTTGTCTAAAATGTTGATATTTTTAATTAAATGATTAAAAATTTAGATAGTCTTTTAAAAATCCTAAATCAAAATGTCTAAATTTCATGTTATTTGTTTATGAACTAGAAATAACATTATTATAGATAATAATTGGAATTTTTTTTATTACTTTTACGCCTAAAAATGAAAAAGGATAAAATAACACTATAATTTAATTCGCATTTTTTTATTATTTATTGCACGTAAACTTGAATTTAAATTATTTTAAACGCAACTTTGAGTTAGCATTATATGATTCTGAACATTGAATAGGAATCATATTACACCGACCACAAACTAGCTTCTTATTGAACTACTCTTCGAATTAGAATTGTATATTTTTGACAATTCAAATAATCATTTCATCAACGGGAGGCGTCGAATTATTAATAGTATTCATTTTAAAAAATCTCTGTTTTCTAAAAATTTTAGGTATGGGGTACGCAATTTTAGGAAATGTACCACCAATAGTGGGAATCTACATGGCATTTTTTCCAGTATTAATTTATGCAATATTCGGTACCTCAAGGCATAATTCAATGGGTGAGTAGAGAAATTTTAGCCAGGATCAGAACCAGAGTCGGTAACAGTCGATAACAGGTCTCTGTAATAAAAAATATGATTTTTTTGTATTTAGGTACATTTGCAGTTATATGTATGATGACAGGAAAGGTAGTTTTGAATTATGCCACGTTTCCGCAAGAAAATAATAGCACAATTTCTAAGAATACTTCAAATTTTGATTCTGCAAATATACAGTATACGCCAACGGAAGTAGCTACAGCAGTTACATTTATTGTGTCTCTTATGCAGGTACATTTTATTTTATGTCTCGTAAAATGAAAGTCTAGATCAGACTTTATGTTCTCACATATTTATGGATATAAACTGTGTCTCGTAGTTGGCAATGTACGTTCTACGACTGGGTGTCATATCCTCTCTTTTGTCCGAAACTTTGGTCAGTGGTTTTACAACTGCAGCCGCCGTTCATGTACTCACATCTCAAATAAAGGACCTTTTTGGTCTCCAGCTAGACAAACGCAAAGGACTCTTTAAAGTTATTCTAGTGAGTAAACAAAATTCTAAGATTCTTGTTTAAATTAACATTTTTCTATATACTTTTATTATACCTTAAGCCACTTAAAACTCCGATCTCAATTTAAATATTGTGTCAAATTATTGTCAAAATTTGCTATAATATATTTATGGATGTTATCCATTGGGAAAATATGAGCAACAGATTCTGAATTTGGTTTAAAGTTTTTTTTTGTCCGAGGTTTTATCATAGGCTGTGATTATTCGAAACAAGCTTTAAAATGTTTTCAAAATACCTAGAAATTTAACTGAAATTAAGTAAAATTCACAATTTATAGATACAAAATCGAAAATTAAAAAAAAACAGTTTTAAAATTTATATAAAATAAAGTTTGGAACAACTAAACTTGAAATCAATCAAAATTTAGATCAATTAAACTTGAATCAAAGTTTGGATCTATTTAATTTTAATCAATCAAATTTTAGATTGATTGAACTATGAATCGATCAAAGTTTGATTCAATTAAATTTTAAATCGACCAAAGTTGGATTAAATTAAACTTTGAATCAATCAACGTTTAAATTAGTTTCATTTTAGTCAAAGTTAGGATCAATTCAACCTTAAATCGATCAAAGTTAAGTTTAAATAAACTTTTAATCAATCAAAGTTTGAATCAAATTAATTATATTCGTTCAAATTTCTGATCAATTAAACTTGAAATCATTCAAAGTTTGGATCAATTAAACTTTGAATCAGTAAAAGTTTAGATCAATTTATTAATAATTGTTCAAATTTTTGATCAACTAAACTTGGAATTGATCAAAGTTTCAATTAAATTCTGACTTTGAATCTATCAACGTTCCGATCAGTTTAATTTTAATCAAGCGAAGTTATAAGTTGAAATAAACTTTGAATAGATCAAAGTTAGGATCAGTAAAACTTTGAATCAATCAAAGTTTAGATCAATTTAATTATAATTGTTCAAATTTTTGATCAACTAACATTGAAATCGATCAAAGTTTGGATCAAAATTGAAAATTTGAATCGATCAAAGTTTGAATCAGTTAAATTTTAAATCGATCAAAGTTGGATTCAGTGAAACTTTGAATCAATCAACGTTTAGATTAATATAATTTTGGTCAATCAAAGTTAGGATCAATTCAACCTTAAATCGATCAAAGTTAAGTTTAAATAAAAATTGAATCGATCAAAGTTAGAATGAATTAAATTTAGAATCATTCAAAGTTTGGAACAATTTAATTATAGTCGTTCAAATTTTCGATCAATTAAAGTTGAAATCAATCAAAGTCTGGATCAATTAAATTTTTAATCAATCAAAGTTTGGATCAATTTAATTTTAATCAAGCACATTTTGGAGCGATTGAACTATGAATTGATCAAAGTCATAAGTTCAAATAAACTCTAAATTGATCGAAGTGTGGATCAAAATTGAAAATTTGAATCGATCAATATCAAAGTTTGAATCAATTGAATTTTAAATTGCAATAGAAGCAACAGTTTTCAAATTATTTGAAAATGTCGCTTATCCTGCAATTTTTTTTTTTTTTAGAAGGTATAAATAGGTATCTATAATAACAATTGAGTTTTCAGTAGAAAAATTATCAAGATCTTATTATCTATTTTAACGAGAAATGATCCCTTTAATGACGAGAAAAGCACTAAAACTAGAAAAGGTTATAACGTAAATTTTCAAAGAATGAGGGAATCCTAACGTCTTGGTCTCTAAAGTTTGCCTATCTTTCTTGCATAATCAGAACTTTATACTTTAGAAGATAAAATTTAACTTTTTAGTGACTGCCCTTATAAAAGATAAGGAGAGTTTTTCCTTTCTTAAAACTTAATTTTCCTTGGCAATTTCAATCTTTTTATTTTAATAAAATGTAATTTTGTGTTTGACTACTCTCTTTCAAACAATTAATTGAATATTTCTCATTTTCGATCACATAATTCATTTAATATATTCATTTTAGTTTTTATTCAATATTTATTTATTTAATATTTAATATTTAATATTTAGCAAAAATTAACTAATTACTGAATTTTATTATATTCAAATAATATTATTTAATGACTTTATTTGCAGACCTACGTCGATATTTTTGATCACATAGAAAATATTAATTTAGCAGCAATGATTCTTTCTACGATTACGATAATCGTAATTGTTTTAAACAATGAAGTTTTTAAGGTAATCAACGAATTTAACAGTTCTATCTTCTGCTACTAGAATATTTATAAATGATCAATTGACAATTTTAATCAATGAAACAATAATTTCAGTAATCAAAGAATGAGATTTAAATTGCTTTGCAAAAGACAAAGAAAATGAAAATTTAAACATTTATGTTAAAACTTGCAAATTTATTTACAGCCAAGACTGGCGAGATATTGCTCAATACCAGTTCCAATAGAAATGATTATCGTTGTTCTGGGAACTTTATCATCTTTTCTTTTAAAATTACCAGAAAACTATGGAATCGTACCTGTTGGTACTATACCCGTAGGGTGATTATAATTAATAATTACAATAAATTTTATAAATTAAAAAAAAAATACAAATGTAAATCAGACTGTAAAAAGAGAATCTTAATTTAAGACGTGTCTTAAATTCAGCAAGATGTGATTTATAAATGTTTATGTAAAAACTACTGTATTAATCAAGATCGATTTACAATAATTACAAATTTATTTTTTTAAATTAATTACCAATTCACGTTTTAACGCACATTTGGAATTTTCAGGGTGGCCACTTTTTTTATTAAATTAAATTCACGGTCAATTTTTTGGATTTTTGGGTCGCAAATTTTCCAACAATTAAAACAGTATTTTTAATTTTGCGAAACTCGCCTTTATATTCAAAATATAACTTCATACTTAAATTTAAAATTTACACATTCTTATAATCTTATTAATTATAATTAAAGCTTTAAAAGTTTTATTATCACAGAATATTCAAATCTAAATTAATGGACAATAATTTATTTTAAACATTTAAAAAGAATTACGTATTATAATTCCACTAGCAACATTAATTTTGCATTGTTGTTGGTCATTTAAAGGTATAAATTTTTGAAAATTTAAATAATGAAAATGACCAAATTGAAGATGTCTGTTAAAAAATTTAACAATAAATATTAAATTTAAACAAACTAGTTTAAAAATTGAAGGAATAACGTTGGAAATAATTGCAAATTGAACAAATGGATTGAAAACCGAAAAACATAATTGAAATTGTAGAAAATAATAAAAAATTATTGAGGAAATAAATTAAATTTTTAAGAAATGAATTGAAAATTAAGGGGGTTAAAATAATTCCACAAAATGTTTCGAAGTAAATTAAAATTTGAAAAAGAGTTGACAAAAATAATTGACAATTGAAAACAAAATCCAAAAAATGGCTAGATTAAGTACTTATATACGCAACCAAACAAATTAATTTTAAAAAATCAAAAAAAAAATTATAAAATTTTAAGATAATAATTGAAAATTTAAAAAATTGTAGGAAATAATTGAAAATTGGGGAAAATAATTAATAATTTAAAGAGATTAGTTGAAAAATGACGAGAATAATTAAAAAATTAAAGAAAATATGTGAAAAATGAAGAAAATAATTATCAATTGAAATAAAAATTCGAAAGATGACTAGATTAATAGACAACTGAAAAAAATAATTGATAAAATTAAAAAAGAAATATTAAATTTAAAGAAAATAATTGCAAATTGAAAAATTAAGAAAATTAAAGAAATAGTTGTTGGGAATAATTGCACATTTAACAACTGGATTAAAAATTGAAAAAATTATTAAAATTGAAAAAAAAATTAAAAACTGAAGAAAGCAATTAAAAATTGAGAAATTAAATGGAATGAAAATTTAAAGAATATACTAAAAAATTGAAAAAAAGTAATTGAAAAAAGGCAACAATTAATGAATATAGAAGAAAACAATCTGAAGAATGGAAATAAAAATTGAAGAATGGAATTATCTGAAAAATGACGAAAATAATTGACAGTTGAAAACAAAGTTAAAAAAAATGGGTACATAATTACACAATTGAAAAAAATAGTTTAAAAAATTTAACAATAAATATTAAATTTAAACAAAATAGGTAGTTAAAAAAAATAATATAGAAATAACTGTTCCAAATAATTGCAAATTGAACAACTGGATTAAAAATCGAAAAAAAATTATTAAAATTCATAAAAATATTGAGAAAATAAATTGAAAATTTAAGAATTAAATTAAGTTTGTAAAAAATAGTTGATAATTGAAAAAAACATTACAAAATGACGAAAATAATTGACAATAATTGTCAATTTTTTAATTATTAAAAACAAAATTCCAAAAGTGGCTAGATTAATAATCAACCGAACAAAAAAAATTTAAAAAACAAAGAATAACTGTAAAATTTTAATGTAATAATTAAAAATTGAAAAAATTGTTGGAAATAATTGAAGAATGCTGAAAATAACTAATAATTAAGGGCATGTGATGATAATGCTAAATTTGTCCGTAAACTTTCTCTTAAAGTACTCAATGTTTTGACACCAAACTTTGTAGAATTACTCAAAATACCATTAGAATGGTCTCTCTGATCCAATTTTGTTTCATTTTTGTCTTTAAACTAAATATTTTTCAAATTTACTTTTTTTTGAAAATTTTCCAAAAATTGTAAAATTGAAAAAAAAATTAGTTTAAAGATAAAAATGAAATAAATTTGGGTCAGAGAGACCATTCTAATGGTATTTTGAGTAATTCTACAAAGTTTGGTGTCAAAGCATTGAGTACTTTAAGAGAAAGTTTACGGACAAATTTATCATTATCATCACATGCCCTTAAAGAAAATAGTTGAAAAATTAAAAAAAAATATGTGAAAAATTATGAAAATAATTGCTAATTGAAAACAAAATTCAAAAAATGACTCGATTAATAGACGCTGAAAAAATTAATTGAAAAAATTAAACAAGAAATATTAAATTTAAAGAAAATAATTTTAAATTGTAAGATTAAAAAAAATTATAGGAGTATATGTTGGAACTAATTGAAAATTGAAGAACTGGATTGAAAATTAAAAAAATTATTAAAATTGAAAAAAAAAAATTGAAAACTGAAGAAGGCAATTAAAAATTGTGAAATGGAATGAAAATTTAAAGAATATACTAATAAATTTAAAAAAAGTAATTTAAAAAAGTCGAGAACTAATGAATATAGAAGAAAACAATCTGAAGACTGAAAATAAAAATTGAAGAATGGAATTAAAAATTAAAGAAAATAATTGAATAATTGTATTTAAAATTAAAGGTACTTAATGATAATCGAAAAAAATAATAGAAAAAATGTGATAATTTTAATATTACAGAAAATTATTGAAAATTGAAAAGTGGAATTTATATTTGAAGAAAATAACTGAGAATTGAAGAGAATAGTTCTAGAATTGAATAATTGAATTACAATTTTAAAACAATTTTTACAAGTGAAAAAAAAATTGAAAATATTTGAGAATTGAAGAAAATGACTTAAAATTGAAGAAATAAATTGGAAATTAAAGAATTAAATGTAAATTTCAAGGAAATATTTGTTAATTAAAAGAAAAATTACAATATGATGAAATTAATTAACTGTAGAAAAAAATAATTAACAATTGAAAAAAAATCGAAAACTGGTGAGAATAATCGACTATAACGGAACAAAATAATTAAAGAAAATTAAAGAATAATTATAAAATTTAAAGAGAATAATTGTATATTGAAAACTGTTGTAAATTATAGAAAAAAATTATAGATTCATTTATTAATGAAATTAAAATTATTTGAACTGATATTTAGAAATTTAAATTTTAATCAATTTAAATGCATTTTTTAAAAATTATCTGATTTAAGGAGGTTTTATCGTAAATAGAATTAACATTATCATTTTAATGAAATTTAGTCCATTGACAGATAATGGTTTCACAATGATGCAGTTTAATCTTTGAGACCTCAAAGTACTTGTAAAAAAAGTAACAAGCGTTTTTGCTTTTAACATTTTACATTGAATCTTATAGAAATTCAGTAGTTTGTCATATAGATATATTTACATAATTATATATATATATATATATTTTCAAAAGTACCTTGAGGTCTAAAAAATTTAACTGCATCATTATAAAACCATGATCTACCAATGGACCAAATTTGATTAAAATGGTAATATTAATTTTATTTACTATAGAACCTCCTTAAAATAAAAAATATGTATATATATATGCCAAACTTCAGGTGTGAACAGACAAAAAATAAATGAAGGAATGAAAAAATTATGGGATTATTTTTATTATTATAGATTTGTGACATATGAAAAAAAAATTATTTTTGATAAAATTTCGCATAACTTTTAAATCCACGAATAAATTTTCGGTTCCGTAACAAATTTCCCGGTTTTTCTGTCAATTGGCCACCCTGATTAAAAAAATTTTTTTGTCACAGTTTATTTAAGAAGAAATCTGTGAAATAAGCAAAAGCTGATTTAAAAATGTTGCGTCTTAAAATAAGACAGCTTTTCTGCCTTAAAATAAGACATTCTTTTTACAGTGGAACTCCTAATTATTAATTATCAAATTTTTAGGTTACCAGAACCAAAACTTCCACCACTTAGTTTACTAGGAACTGTAGCTTTAGATGGTTTTACTATCACAATGGTAACATATACCATTTCAATGTCAATGGCATTAATATTTGCTCAAAAGCTCAACTACGAAGTTGATGCAAATCAAGAACTGTTTGCTCAGGTAATTTTTTTTTCAACATTTGATACATTCTTTCAGCATATTTTAGCAAAAAAAAAACAGAAAAAACAAAGCCGTAAATTACATTCTTTAATAAAATATCAAATTTATTTCAGGGTTTGGGGAATCTTGCAGGATCATTTTTTTCCTGCATGCCTTCTTGTGCATCATTGTCCAGATCATTAATTCAACAGACCGTAGGGGGGCAGACTCAGCTGGCAAGTTTTATTTCTTGCGGCATTTTATTGACTGTTTTACTCTGGATTGGACCATTTTTTGAATTTTTGCCAAGAGTAAGTTGCAGTTCAATGAATATTTATATAATTACATCAAAGTCTATAATTAAAATATCATTTATTAGATTATGTATTTAAATATTAAGAAATGAGAAAATATTTTTAATTTGTTTTTTTTCTCAGATAGCACACAAGCTTATAAGCAATCTTTGCAGAAAACTTTTTGCTGAGTGCTATCTTTGTTATTTATTAAAACATCTCTAGTATTATTAGGTAAAAATAAACAAAATAATAATTATTATTATAGTATACCTATAATCAAATTAGGGGAGAGTCGGCCAAAATGCCTATAGTAAAATTTCGAGCACAAAGAAAGTATTTAATTATAGTTTTGAAAAATATAAACCAATTCACATATTTAGAACCTTTTCTATACTACCTTTATACAACCTTTTCTATAATAAAGTTTCAATCCAAATTAGTCCAACAAAAAATGGAAATAAAATCTATAACAAATACTTAAATAAAATTTCTACAATTATAAAAATACTTACAAAAGTAAATTAAACACTGTGATAAAGTACAAAAATATCTACTTGCTTTAAAATAGCGTGAGTTTTAGAAAAAAAACCTAAAATTTGATATTCAATGCCAAATGTGACAGGTTAATTAAAGTTGCAAAATTCTCGGTAATTTAAAATCCGGTTACATTCTCGAGAATATAACCGAGAATATTCTCCTTCCGGAGAATTTATGAGAATTTTCTATGTTTGAAAAATTATTATAAAATATAACAATTATGGACAATTTTAAAATGAAAGAAAGTAATTTAAATTTGAGAAAAATACTTCAAAATCTTAGAAATAAAATGAAAAAAATTTAAGAAAATAATTGAAAATTGAAAAAAAATTATTCAAATTGAGATAAATAACTAAAAATTTAGAAAATTCATTTAGAAAATGATTAAAAATTTACGAAAATCATGAAGAAATAATATAAATAATTTAAAATTGAAGAAAATAATTAAAATTTAAAAAAATAATTGAAAAAATTGCATAATATATTTTAGATAAAAGAAATTTAAAGAAAATTTCAGAAAAATATTTGAAACTTTCAGAAGTTAACTGCAAAAAAAAAGAAAATAATTAAAAATTAGAGAAAATAAAGAAAAACAGATAAACATAATTTAAAATTAAGAAAAAAAAATTTTTAATTTAAGAGAAATAATTGCAAAACATGCAGAAAATAGATACATAAAATACAAGAAAATTGTGGATATAAATAATTTAAAATTGAATAGAAAAATGAAAAATTCATATCAATAATTAAAAAACTTTTTGGAAATTATGGAAAAGAACGTAAGTAATTGAAAATAATAAACAAATAATATAAATAATTAAAAATTAAATTAAATAATTGAAAAAATGATTAAAAATTTTAAAGAAAATAATGGGAAATTTCAGAACAATATTTTAAAATTTTAGAAAATAATTTTAAAAAATAAGAATAATTTAAACTTGTGGAAAATAATTGGAAATGATTTTAAAATTTGAAACTAGATGACAATAATTGAAATATGATGAAAACAATGATAAATTAACAAAAAACAATTGTTACTTTTCTTTCAATTATCAACTATTTTTTTTAAATTTCAATTTAAATCTTTAATCTTAAATTTAAATCTTTAATCTTCAATTTAATTCTTTAATTTTTCATTTATCTATTTCTTTAATTTTCAATTACTTTCTTCAATTTTCAATTATTTTCTTCAATTTTCAATTGTATTATACGTTTTTCAATTACTTTATTCAAAACTGAATAATTCTCGCTTTTTCTAAATTATCAAATATTTTCTTGAAATTACAATACAATTATTCAACTTCCAAATAATTTCTTTCATTTTTATTTATTTTTTACAATTTTTTCATTATTTTCATCAGCTTTCAATTGATAATTTATTTTTCTCCTTAAATTTTATGATTATTCACCAATTAAAATTCCTTTTTTTTTAAATGCCGATTATTCTCACCGTTTTTTGAATTTTTTTTCAATTGTTAATTTTTTTTTTTAATAGTTAATTATTTTCGTCAATATTTAATTATTTTCTTCATATTGTAATTTTTCTTTTAATTATAAATTATTTTTCTTGAAATTAACATTTAATTCTTTAATTTCCAATTTATTTCTTCAATTTTTAATTATTTTCTTCAATTCTCAAAAAATTCCTTTAAATTTCAATTATTTTGATCGATTTTCAATTAATTCCTGAATATTAATTAATTCCCGCATTTTATCAATTAACAATTATATTTTTCAATACAATTCTTGAATTTTCAATTGATTTCTTTAATTTTCATTTTCTACAATTTTTTTCCATAACTTTCATTAGTTTTCAATTGGCAATTTATTTTTAACCTTCAATTTTATGAATATTTATTGATTACAGAATTTTTTTTGTACGAATGACGATTATTCTCACCATTTGTCGAAATGGTCGAATTTATTTTTAATTGTTAATTATTTTTTTTAATATTAATAAATTTTAAAATATTTACTTATTTTGGTCATATTGTAATTTTTCTTTTGATTATTAATTATTTTGTTGATATTTCCATTTAATTCTTTAATTTCCAATTTATTTCTTCAATTTTTAATTATTTTCTTCAATTTTCAATTTTTTTTTTTCAATGTTAATTATTTTTTTCGATTTTTAATCCTGTTGTTAAATGAGCAATTATTTCCAACAATTATTCCTGTAATTTTCTTAATTTTTCAATTTGAAATTATTTTTAATTGAAAAAAAAAATTTTTTAAATTAAACAAGAAATATTAAGTTTAAATTGTCTATTAAATTTTTCGAATTTTGATTTCAATTGACAATAATTTTCGTAATTTTTCACATATTTTCTTCAATTTTTCAACTATTTCCTTCAATTATTAATTATTTCCCGCAATTTTCAATTATTTCAATAATTAATTATTATCTTAAAATTTTTTAATGATCAAAAAAATAAATATATTAAATTCAAACAAAATAGTTTAAAAATTATAGGAATAACAGTTGCAAATAATTGCAAATTAAACAACTGGATTGAAAATCGAAAAAATAATTGAAATTAAAAAAAAATTAAAAAATATTGTTTTATTTTCCACGACTTTTAATTATTTTCATATTCTTTTGGCATAATTTTCAAAAATTTCAATTAGGTATTTACTTGAAATTTCAATTATCATTTTCATCAATTTTCGATTATTTCTGAGATTTTTTAATTATTCTCTGTAATTAAAATTTTTAAGTCATTTTGTAATTATTTTCTTTTTTAAACATATATTCTAAGAATTTTTCAATATTTCTTTCAAATTTTATTTACTGTTTTTAATCTTTCATATTTAAATTATTTTCATTTTATTTCAATTATTTTTCTCAATCTAAAATTATTTTCTGCATATTTAAATTATTTTTTTCAATTTTGAATTAATTTTATCATTTTTCAACTATTTTCTACAATTCTTAATTATTTAAATTGTTTTTAAAATGTTTCCTTACATTTTAAATTTACCTTCCTCAAATTTCAATTATTTTGTTTAGTTTTCTCAATCCCTTTTTCAATTTTAATTATTTTTGACTTGACAATAAATCAGTTTAATTATTTATTCCCTAATTTCATATTATTCATCGCAAATTTAAATTAATTTGTTTAATTTACCATTATTTCTGTAATTTTGTCAATTACTTCTCTCAAAAGTGATTTATTTCTTAAAATTTATTATTATTTGTATCATATTTCAATTATTTCCTTCAATTAAAAATTTTTTTCATTTCTTTTATAATTTCCAAAATTTTCAACTATTTATCTCAGATTTCAATTATTTCATTTAATTTTCAATTATTTATATGATTTCTTATATTAGTTTCTTTAAATTTCAATTGCTTTCGTTTTTTTTTCGTAATTTTCAAAAAGTTTTTAATTATTTCTGTTTAATTAAAAATTATTCTCTTCAATTTTTTTTTTTTTTTCAATTTTATATTATTTATCTCAATTTTTAATTATTTTTTTTAATTCTATATTATTTTCCCTAATTTTTCATTATTCAATTTTTTTCAATTTATTTTTAAGATTTTCATATAATTTTCTCAAATTTAAATTATTTTCTTTATTTTTAAAACATTTCTATGATTTTTTCAGTTAGTTTCCCCAATTTTTAATTGATTTTATTTTTTTTTAATTAATTTGCAAAATTTGCAATTATTTTGTTTTATTTCAATTATTTTCTGCAATTTTTTTCTATTTAATATTTTATAAATTTTGTCCTGAAACAAAAAGGTTTATTAGGGTTGACTGAGGGCCCCTTGAGCTCAAGGGCCCTGGGGCACTGCCCCACTTTGCCCCTTAATAGTTACGCCACTGTTAAAATTCAAATCATTACTAATAAGAATGGCACTAGAGACTCTATTTTCGTACACTGATTGAGAAAATTTGACTTAATTTGATAAATAAATAAAAAACTTAAATTCTCATAAATTCTCGATTAGAATTTTTGTCGGTTATATTCCCGGTTATATTCTCGTTCTCATTACCCTTCTCCAGGTAATATTACTTCTTCGCAACTCTAAGGTTAATCCGCCATTATTCTTTATAACAGGCCCCTGAAAGTCGGTCTATTTTGCATGGGCTTAAGTGGTACTGAGAGTTGACTAAGGCCACCGCGGCGCTGCCTGTCAGTTGGGCTGAGATTTAAATTATTGCCTTGCGTAACACAAAAAATTAATTTTATCTTATTAAGAACTATTTTATTCCATTTATTTTTGTTGAATGACAAAATAAAATTATTAAAGATATAAGCAAAGAAAAAAAAACCTGACAAAAGATTAAAATATTCAATATATCAGCAATAATAAAACAATATTCTTGACTACACAATTAATTTTAAACTATTATACGCGCGGGAATAACAATGAATAAAATGAAAGTAATCAATCAATCAGGCATTTTTAATAAAATCTCTTCTTTGACAGTTATTCTGTTATAAATACAATTTATTTAATAATACAGCAGTAATTTTAATATTCACTTCCATTATAATATAATTAACATTTGTTCTAAAACATTAAAACCAGGGCTGTTATTGATTTAAATTATTTTGATTTAAATATTGAATTAAATCATGATTTAAGTCATAGGGACATTTGCATTTAAAATCATGATTTAAATAAAAAAAAATTACAATTTTCCGGACGTCTAATACTGCATGTAAAAATTCACAAACATTAAAAAAGCCCATAAATTTGTGGATAAATCTTAAAAATTTTAATTTTTATATTTTATTTTTTATAAAATTGAAGAAATTGTGCTAATACTGATAATCAAAATACCTGCGATCTAAAAATTTTTGGTATGAAGATATGGCACAGAATAGTATCAAATTTATATATCTTTAAGTCATTATCATTAAATAAATTCCAAACGTCAATTAACTCATATTCCAATTTCTTCAAACTTTTAAAATTCAATAAAATTAAATTTAAATGCATAATAATAAAATAATCAGTGCTGATAAAAATCATGATTTTTATTAAAAAATCAAAAATTCATTTTTTTCAAAATATAATCAGTATTTAAAATCTCTAAATGTTTATTTGCAAGTAGTTTATTAAAGAAATAAAGAAAAAATTAAAAACACAACAGAAAAATGAAACAGTGACATAATTATTATATAAAAAAGTAGAAACTCTTTTCAAAAAATTAAACCATTTACGAACATTTTTTAAATTATAATAACAAATAAGAAGATAATTAAAAAAAACGTTAAAATATATTACTGAAGAGAACAAAATTTTAAAGTTAGGGAAATTAGAGAATTATTTGACATATTGAATGAAAAAAGAATCAATTAAATAAAATTTAAAAAAAAAATTTAAAAGAAAAGAAATTCTATGAAATACAAGAACGATGTTCAAATGAAAATATTTAGTACAATGAGTAAATTCATATAATATAAAATAAAAGAATAAAAGCTTTCAAAAAAGTAGAAAATTGGGAAATTTAAAAAATGTAGATAAAAGCACCAAATAAATGTTTTCAAAAATTCGTAATTATAAGATAAAAACTAAACAATTGAAAAGAAGGAAAAATACTTCTTAGAAATGGAAAAATGATGACAAAAAGTAAAGAATTAATTAAAAAGCAAGAACACTGCAAAAAGTAGGTATTTTAGTTGAAGATACATTTGTAGTCACTTTTACTACAATGCATTTTAAGATGTTTCTTTTTACAGTAAAAGAACTAAAAATAGTGAAACATCAAGTAAATTAAATAAATAGAAAGAAAATAGAGAAATGTTTTTTTTTCTTAATCTAACAAACTAAAAAAATGTAAAAAGTACAAAAAATAAATATATCAAGGTAAATAAAAAGAAAGTCCACAAAAGAAACTTTTAAATCCTTTAAAAATAAAAAAGTTTAAGCAAATTAAACCAAATACATTTTTATAATATTACACTTAAAATAAGTTCAATAATAAAATTAAGAAAAGTAAATAAAATCTGAAAACTTTATGGAAGAATAAGTAAGTTTGCAAAAAATCTCGCAAAATATAGACAAGATGTGAAAAAAATTGAATAACTTACAAAAAAAAAATTAAAAGTAAAAGAAGAAAAAACTTTTAAATGTTGTAAAAATAAGAATTTATTAAGATAAAAATTAAACAGTTTCGAAAAAATGAAATCTCTTCGAAATCTTGTAAGAATATTAAAAAAAAAGGTGATTGTGAATATGAAAAATAATTAATATTATTTAATTATTTAGCAGTAATTAATAGTACCTATGCACTTAAATTTCAATTAATTGAAATTTAAAAGTTGGACCCAATTGGAATATGACTTAATTGCCGTTTGGAATTTATATAATTATAATGACTTAAAGATATAAAAATGTAATACTATTTTTTGCTATCATACAAAAAATTTGTAAATCGTAGGTATTTTGACCATCTGTATTAGCACAATTTTTTAAATTTTATAGAGATTAAAATATTAAAATTGAAATTTCCAGGATTTATCCACAAATTTCTGTCCTTTTTTTTAATGTTTGCGATTTTTCACATGTAGTATTAGGCATCTGGAGAATTGTTAAGTTTTTTTTATTTAAATCATGATTTTAATGCACATTTTCCAATGATTTAAATCGAGATTTAAATCAAAGTGATTTAATTCTAGAACAGCCCTGAAAATAATATTAATTATTTTTCATATTCACAATAATCTTTTTTTTTTAATTCTTACAATTTTTTAAAGAAATTTTTCTTTATTAAGCTGTTTAATTGTTATCTTCTGATTTCTTATTTTTAGAAAATTTTAAAATTTTTTCTCTTTTTGCTTTTGATATTTTTTTTTTTGTATTTGTCTTTTTATTTTAGGATTTTCTTTAATTTTCTTAATCTTATGAAAATTATTTAATATTATGTTACACAATTTTGTTATTATAACATTCACTAAATTTTTTTATTTCGTACCCAGACCTTCATAATTATGTATTTTCATATTTGTAAAAAATAAATACGCTCATTTTTTTGTAAATTTATTCAATTGGTTTTCTCATCTAGCCTATTTTTGCGAGATTTTTTGCAAACTTACTTATTCCTTCATAAAATTTTCGGATTTTCTTTATTTTTCTAAATTTATTGCTGGCTTGTTTTAAGTGTAATATTATAAACATATTTTTGGTTTAATTTACCTAAACTTTTTTATTCTTAAAGGATTTTTTAATTTCTTTTTGTATATACATTCTTTTATTTTATTTTTATTAGTTCTAATTTTTTAGTAGATTCTAACCAAATTTTATTATTTTTTCTACTTTTTACTTTTTTTGCAGTTAGTTAGATTAAGAAAAAGAACATTACTATATTTTATTTGGTTTGATGAATTTATCATTATTATATCACCATCATTATTATATCACCATCATTATCATATTACTCCATTTTCTTCCTATTTATTTAATTTTCTTGACGTTTCTCTATTTTTGTAGTTCTTCCTTGCGTTTTAATTAATTTTTTAATTTTTGTCATCATTTTACCATTTTATTAGAACTAAATATTCTCATTTTAACATCGTTCTTCTATTTCATAGAATTGTTTTTCTTTTAAAATTGTTATTAATTTTTTTTCTTCAATTTGTGAAATAATTCTCTAATTTTCCTAATTTAAAAAATTTGATTCTTTTTAGTAATATTTTTTAACGGTTTTTTAATTATCTACATATTTATTTTTTTAACTTAAAAAAATATGTCCGTAAATAGTTCAATTTTTTTAAGAGAGTTTCTACTTTTTTATATATTTCTATGTCCCTGTTTCATTGATGTGTTGTTTTTTAATTTTTTCTTCATTTCTTTAATAATGTCCATAACATTTTTTATTTATTTATTATTATTTATTATTATTTATCTTTTGCGCATTTGATTGTGTCCTTTGATATTTCGAATTTTAGAAAACTGTCGCATTCGTGTTCCTAAATAAAATGTGATGACTTTTTAATTACTTCTGGATCTTTTGGAACTAAAACGAAATTCAATTTTTCCCGCAACTATATCACAGCCGGAATTGCATCCAAAAACTTTGCATTTCGCACCCATTTTAAATAAAAGCTCTTATTACATTTGTTTAAAAATACTCAATATTTTTAATATTCTTCAGAAAATATCAGTTAAAATAAATACAATTTAAAAAAAAACAGTATTTTTCACGATTTGTTTACTGTTTGCCAGCCATTGTCAGCTCGAGTCAGCCCAACTGACATGCAGCGCCATAGTTTCGCTTAGTCAACACTTGTGTCTTTTTCAACTCGAGAGTTTCAGGGGCCTGCTTTATAATTACGTGACTCACGTAGTTCTCGCATCGTACGTATTTTTTCTGCGCATGCGCACTTCTTTTGATTAATCCCGCGCTTATTTAAAATCATGTTCTAAAAATATATTAAAAATGACTCTTCAATGCACATTTATTATAATTAAAATTAATATAAATCCACAATTAATATAATTAATTTGTTAAGGATTAATTTAAAAAAAATTATACACATTTGTAAGGTGGAAGTATATATTTTCTGAAATTTAAAATTGAAAAAAATTATCATCATTTTCACAATTCTTTAATAAATTCTTTAATAATAAACTGATAAACACGAAACTTTATAGAAATCATCTTTACCTTAATATGTTTCATTAATAACAACAATTATGTTTATATATTTATTTTTTGCCAAGTTATCAACGATTACCAATTTACCCAATTATAGGCATTTTACCCGGTTCTCTCCTAATTATACACTAATTACGTTATAATCGATTAAAATAAATTGCAGAGTATTTTAGCTGGGATTATAGTAGTAGCATTAAAGGGAATGCTAATGCAAATGAAGGAATTTGTAAAATTTTGGAGAGTGTCAAAGGTGGATGCTGGCATTTGGATTTTGACATTTCTTGGTGTAGTGGTTTTGGACGTGGAATATGGACTTTTAATTGGTGTAATTTTGTGCATAGGAAATCTATTGACCTTATCAATAAAACCCTACACATGCAAATTAGCCCTTATCCCTGGTACCGAATTCTACCTGGATGTGAAAAGATTCAAAGGAGTATGATCAAGCAGTAATATTTCATTTTGCTTGCGTGTAATCCTAACAAAATTTTTTTGAAAAAATATAAATTATTTATACACAAAGAAAAGAGTTATTTAAATTAATGTTCTCATACGTGGAATTATTACAATAGCCCTAAAATTGTATAAATTATTTATATACAAATATTTATTTTTCACATTTTTGAACAATTTTTCTCAAAAGATAACAAAAAGCACTAATTTATTCTTGAAAATAGAAAATATAAATTTTCAATTCCTTTTTTACATATACTTATATGGATTTTTCAAAAAAAATTTCAGACCGTGGAGGTACCAGGAGTAAAAATTTTACACTACTGTGGAGGTTTGAATTTTGCCTCGAGACAACATTTTCGAAAAACTGTTTACAAAATAGCGGGAGTTATTCCTCAAAAAGAATTGGCATTGAGGTTGAAAAGTTCAGAAAGCAGTTGCACAGAGTCAACAAATAAGGTGAATATTGTATATATTTTGTGAAAAAATTGATGTCCTTAATTGAAAACACAGCCCAGTGCCTGTTCAATAATAAATTTAATTAATTTCAGAGTTACAATTAAAATGTTATTAAAAATAATAAATGTTGTGCATCGTTAATAGTAGATTAGAATCGTGACGTTTTTAGATTTTTATATATTCAGTGTCAAGGCGATGAAAACAGTTTTAAAGAAAAATAATTTTCAATTCAGAAAAAAGTTATTTAGAGCAATTTATTCGAAAAGAAAAATTGTGAAAATGTGAAATAAATTTTACGAATAATTTTTTTCTGATTTTACTCAATTTTTTCTTTGATGTTTTCAGGTAATGTCTAAAATACACTGACAGAAAGTGCTTACTTATTTTAATGAGAATATTTTTAAAGAAAAATGTATCAATATGCAAAAATTTAATATATAAAAAGTTTTGAACTTTGAAAATAATTTAAACTGAAAAATTTTATAATTTTAAAAGAAGAATTTCATTTGAAGTTCATTATTTTTGTACATACAAATTTTGCCATTGATACAATTTTTCTAAATTATTTATTTTCATAAACTTTGTAAGGTATTTTTTGTTATATGTAGCATATATATTAGTTAGTAATTTAAAGCTTAAAATCGCTACATCTTTCAACCATTTTATCATGAATTGCATCGTACGTAGAAGCTTATAAATTCAAACTTTAATTTCTGTTTTAAATGTTTCCTTGGACTACTTCGAAAGAATCGTAACTCTAAAACCGAGTCTTTAAAATAATTATAAGCTTTGAAAAATATGTTTTAAATTAAAATACTCGAATTTCTTAATATTTACACTTCTTTATTTTATGTTATTCTATTTCCTTTTCTATTTTTTAATAATTTTTGCGTCTTTATTTTGATTAGATTTTATTACATATCAAAAATTAAAATTTTCATTATATTATTAATTATTTAATTGATTTAATTTGCAAAACTTAAAAGAGAATATTCTAAAAACTAAAAATTTCTACACATTATTAAAAGTATTTTTTTTGTTTGTTTGTGAATTTAAAGAGAATTTTTTGCCTTATCGGGAATGTGGTTTAAACAAATGATTAATATCCTTTAAGAGCATTAGTTCCGAGCATGAGTATAAAATAATTTATTACTCGGTTACAAGAACTGTAAGTGAAGGATTGCCGCTCTAATTTCAGGACGGATATTCAAATGTGGGTTTTGAAGGAGACACTTGCACCTCCCAAGAAGCATCTTCTGTTTCTGGAATGCTGTACTTATACGCCAACAAAGTAAAAAAAAAAAAACAATTAAGAACCAATAACATTTAAGACAGAACGATTCAACAAATTGCATTTTACCGTTTATCGCTTTTAGTTTTGCCTAATTCTCTGTTGACCATCTCATTTTTAAAAAAAATCTTTACCATTCTTAAAATTTACAAGATGCGAAAAAATATCAAAATTTATTTTATTTACAAGAGCTTGTAAATTTTAACGAAAACTTCTAAATGTGTCGCTTAATAAAAACCGAATATTCACGGAAAAACTCTATTTTTTCGAGTCTATGTTAGTGTAAGTTTGAAAGGAAAATTTTTATGGTTTTAATTTACAAAACGCCCCTATCGGTTACTTTAGGAACTATCCAATATGGCCGCCGACAGAGAGAAAATTGACGTATTTAGTACACAAAAATTCGATGTTTGTTTTAAAAACAAAGTTTTAAAGTGTTTGTTAAAGTGCATTATAATTTTATAATAGTGTGAATTATTTATCTTTTGTGATAAAATCATAACAACACTTCCGAAACAAACGTTTATTGTAAAATCAAATTCGACTGTCTTTGAATAAACTCTCTATCAGCGGCCATATTTGTTTTGTACAGGTGGCGCCTCACTGCCCGCGGTGGTAGTTTTTTTTTTGCCAATAAAGTTATAAATATGAAAAAATAGTTACAAATAAGTAAATTTACGATAGTTCATGAGGAGAAAATTTTTATTAATCAGAAACCATTAAAGGGGAAGGAAATTAATAAAAACTTTGACTGGTATACGTTTTTAAAGTGTAGTGGGTATTAAAAGAACATTTTTAATATGTAAAATTAAATTTTTTTTAGTTAAAAGTCTTGATTCTGGACTTTTCGGCCTTGGTCCATATTGATCCAGCGGGTGTGGCAATGCTTCGGTCTTTGGTTGAAGAATACAAGAAAATCGAAGTTTCCCTTTACATTTCCGGATGTTCAGGTGAGCTGTCAAATTTCTCTCCATTAGTCTTCTTTTCTTCGAGTCCATTCCGTTAATGTATTTTTTGCATCCTTGAAATCTCAATCTAATACTCGATAAAAACTGATTTCTTTGATTCAGAGAAATGTTTTTATAAATAGACGTTTTAAGGGAAATGAACTGAAATTATTATTAGTATTATTATTACAATTATTTAAATAATTATTTTATTTAAATAAAACAAACTAATAATAAATTATTAGCAAAAAACTTTTATTAAGGGAATTTATAGTTATGATTCTAAATTTAATTGATTAAAATTCCAATTGAATTTTATCCCAATTCATAATATAATTTTAATTAATGTAATAATCATTCAAATTTTATACAAGATTTAAATTCACGTTCGTTCTAATTTTACTCAAATGAAATTCAAACGATCCAAATTATCCGAATTTTTTTATTGAAACTAATTCAAATTACAAATTTCCATCTAGCCGAATTTTAATTTTTACAAATTTCAATGAATCCTGATTTTTATAAGCGAAAATTTATAATGATAAAAATTTTATTTGATTATAAGTTAAATGCATTTAAATTTTGTTTTCTAAATTTTGGGAATAAAATTTCTTTACATTTTTCGAATCGCTTCACAAGATTCCGTACTCAGATTTTATTTTTAACAACCAGTAAATTCAATAAGGATCCCCATTTTGAATTTTATAATGTAATTAATTGATTTTTAATCAGCGGATTATTTAATCAGTCGCCGAAAATATCTTTTTTCTAATTCCATTCAAAATGAAAAAATAGAAAAAATAATTGAAAATTGAAAAAAAATAATTTAAATTTGAGAAAATAATTAAAAAAACTACATAATATATTTTAAAAAAGCAAAGTTAAAAAAAAATTTCAGAAAAATACTTAAAACATTCAGAAGTTTATTGAAAAAAAAAAGAAAATAATTAAAAATTGGAGAAAATAAATGAAAAAATATGTACATAATTTAAAATTTAAGAGAATAATTTTTAATTAAAAAGAGATAATTAAAAAGTTTTTTTTTTACTTTCGAGTGATTGAAAATTGAAGAAAATAATAAAAATAATATAAATAATTGAAAATTGAATAAAATAATTAAAATGGCAAATAAACAGTTTAAAATATTGGAAATAATAAAACAAGTGAAAAAAATTGAAATTGAAGAAAATAAATTTTGAAAAATAATTGAAAAATGATTTAAGTTTTTGAAACTTGAAGGAAATAATTGAAATAGGATACAAGCAATAGTAAGTTGTAAAAAATAAATTACATTTGAGAGAAATAATTGAAAAAATTACCGATTTTTTTTTAAATAAAAAAAAATAATTAAAATTTGAGAAAAATACATGAAATTAATTGAAAAAAAAGGGATTAACTAAAAATTGAAAAAAAGAATTGAAGAAAGCTAAAAATAATTGAAATTTGCGATAAATAATAAAAACATTTGAAAATTAAGAAAAAAAATGAAAATAATTGAAATTTTAGAAAAATACTTAAAAATCTTAGAAATTAATGTTGGAAAAAGAGAATCAATAATCTAAGATAGTACAAAATGATAAAATTAATTTTAAATTTAAAAAAATTATTGAAAAATGCTGAAAATAATTTAAGATTGAGAAAAAAAATTAAAATATTAAAAAAATAATTTAAATGTAAAAAAAATTGAAAACAGTAAATTAAATTTAAGAGAAGTAATTAAAAAAAATCGTAGAATATATGTTTAAAAAAAGAAAATAATTACAAAATTACTTAAACATTTTTAATTAAAGAGAATAATTAAGAAATCGCAGAAATAATCGGAAATTGATGAAAATAAATGAAATTTTAGATAAATAATTGAAAATTTGGAAAATTATGTCCAACTAATGAAAATATTTAGAAGTTGAAGAAAATATGAAAAAAATTGCAGAATTTATTTAAAAAAAAAATTGGATAATCGTTTAAAACATGGAAAATTGATGACCATAATCAAAATTTGAGATACTAATGGAAAAATTAGAAATTTAACTGAAAAATAATGAAATTATTAAAAGATAGAAAAAATAATTGCAAAATAATAAAAATAAAAGAAAATTTATTTATTTATTTATTTACATATATACGGGCATTATTTATGCCCATTTGTACAGGGTACTATTAATAATAACAATAGTGTAAGATACGTAATTGACCGCAATTGTCATTGATTACTGCTGACTAAAATTAAAGTACGCAGTTTTCTTATAAAGGCAATTAATGAGTTGTCCAAAAAATTAATATTGTTGTGGAACTGATTTGCCTCACGACATAGTCTGATCACGACTGAATTGTTCAGGTAGTTAGTTCTAGAAAATGGCAACTTGAACAACGCTGCATTTCTGGAAGAGCGTTGCTGCTTAAGAGATTCAAATGAATTCAAGAGATCTGAGCAGTTTATTAAACTATTAATGAAATTGAACAAAATATTTGAAAATTAAGATATTTATTTCAATTTTTAGGATATTAATTTAGAAATAATAAAAATGATTATAAATTAGAGAAAATAATTGCAAAATGACAAAAATAATGGTAAATTAAAAAAATTAATTTAAATTTGCGATGAATAATATAAAATTTAGGAATAAATAATTAAACCGATTGTCAAGTGAAAAATAATTAAAATTGAAAAACTGATTGAAAAAACTAAATAAAATAGTTGAAATTTCAAGAAGATAAATTTAAGATTTTGGGAAATAACTTAAAAATAATTGAAAAATGATAAAAATAGTACAACATTTTTGTTTAAATAATGAAAATCATAATAGAAAATAATTATTAAAAATTGACGACATGTTTAAATCACTTCAAATTTAGTATATTTGAAACGTGGATTAATTGAACTTTTAATCAATGCAAGCAAGTTCATATTAGTTGAATTCTGAAGAAATTAAAATTACTATACTTAAATGTAAAATTTCAGAGCATTTTAAAAGTGTGAAATAGGTTTCAAAATTTTAAAAGAAAAAAACATTTAGTTACAAATGTCAGGTGTGGACAAATTATTTTAAATAATAATTTGTGATTTTTTTAAACTATCTTATCAAAAAGACTCCATATTGGATTTTTTGGTGCCTAAAAAAAAATCACGGAATCTTGTAAGGCGGTCCCAAAAGCATAAGTAAATCCTATTTCTTAATTTTAGAAAAATAATTTTCTTCATTCAGTGCTATTCTAAATTAAGGCTATAATTTTAAATGTTTTGAATATTAATAGGATAAAAACTATTTTTATTAGTTAATTATATTATTAGTTAATTAAAATAATATTATTTAAATCTCTAAAATGTAAGAAAAAAAACAAATTTAGAATATTTTCAAGCAATAAAAACAAATTTTTCAGGTCCCGTTTTTGATACGATAAGGAAATGTAATCTAGTGGAAAAAAAAGAATGCTTCTTTACATTGTTTCCAACTGTCAATGATGCTGTCAGTTACTCTCAACATAAAGGAGAAATACTACCAACGCATATCTGGAGATCTTATCAAGAAACTCCAGATGAAAATTCAATTAGTAGATTGTAAATTAATTCCATTTTTTATCATATTCTTCATCATTTCATTATGTACAAACGTCATTTAAATACAGTTCTCACGTAGCAACTGGTGATTTAAGAGTAATAATATATAATATTTAAAGAGACTTCGTTTCTAAAAGACGAAAAACAAATAGCGATTGTTTATTATAATTTTTTAAATAAATGAGATTCTTAATTTCTGGTTATTTAAGAAAATTGTTAAAAAAAGAAAAAGGAAAAAAAGGACTAAGGAAAAAAAATAAATGAAAAATTAATTTACTAAAAATTTCAAATGAGAATGTTTTTAATCCATTAATTTTTTCTGAATGATTTTTACCGATTCTTATTCTTAATTTCTTGTGAAATCTTTTTAATAATTTATTGTTTTCGATATTAAAATTTACAGTACTTAAAAAGTAATGTGTAGTTTTAATTATAATGTGATTGTTAGAAAGCGTGAAGTTTATCGAAAGATATTTATATATATGATTTCTAAGTTCTTTTGAGAAGTTGTGTGCACGTATGACGAGTAATTCGCGTGTTTAAAGAGGAGAAATGACTGAAATTATAAGAAAAAGAGAAAAGGAAGAAAAGAACAACAAAGTGTGGTTATGAACCCATTATCCTTTAATTTCGAAACACGACATCGAAAGTTTTGATTCTCAGAAAAGAGGTCACATTATGCAATCATATGTAATTTTTATTATTTAACGATTGTTAAAGATTCGAGATAACATTTACGCGTTTAATTTTATCATAACAGCGGACCAATCATTTGAATAAAAACTATATTTTCAGATTTAAATTTCAAGATATGAAAACTATTAATATTTAAATCCAAAGTAGAAATTATCAATTGCATACCTATTTAATTTAATTGCAATCTTTTCACTACAAACAATTCATGAATTTTTATTATTTTTGTTTGTTTTTTGTTAATTTATAACCAAAAATAGTAAAGTTAACAACAACTTCATAGTTAATTCAACCTGTCAACAATTAGTAAATTTTTATCATTCATATTTACTTGGTTAAGTTTACTAATTTTTTCTTTGTTTAAAATAAAAATATTTGAAATAAAAGTGATATTTGTAGATGTTAAAAAAATGTACATATGGAATATTTTATAAAAAACTATTTTTAATGACGAATATTGTAAAAAGTAGTAAATTATCTAAGAAATGTAAAAAGCATATTTATACATGTAAAAGATTTGTAGAATTTATAAAAAATTATATTTTTCTCTTCTTGACTAGATATAAAATAAAATAAAATCGATTGGAAAGATTAAATATAGTGCACTTATTTTCTTTTCTAAATTCCAAACTCCATTTAATTTCTTTTCTTTCGTAGCGTTTTGTAACAAATTAATTATTGAAATAACGATTTTATCGTCAAACATCAATACGTCGTTAGAATTATATTTAGATAAATTAACGTAATAGGCATTTCACCGAATTTCGAAAGGAATTAAAAGTATTCATTTGCATATGATGTAACTATTTTTAACCGAAACGATATTAGAGAATGTTTGTTATATTTATACATGTAGTTTGTTAATTTTTTTATGTCACAATTTAACATTTTTCGTGTGTTGATTTAATCCGTCCAACTGCCATTCGATTCTTGTACATAACCTCCAATTTGTAATATCGATAATATCACTGTAATTTACAATAAACTTTTTGTTGTAAAACGTAAATTTCATATTGAAAATTCTTTTTAATAATCAAAAGGTAAAGTTCAACACTAATTGAATAAAATTTATCACGATTATATTTTAATTCAGTGTCAAGCAGACGATAAACAAAACAACCACAAAACAACACAACCCTGTTTTAAAAATTTGGGTCATATGATTTATAATTTTTAACTGTATATCTGATAATAAAAACCACTTTTTTTGATAAAAAAGATATAGTTTAATAGTCAGTTAATTATTTAGTTTTAGCACTATATTTTAATTAAATCAACCGTTACATTAAAAACAAAATTTGAATTTTTAAAATTGACCGCATTTTTCTCTAAGGTGGCACCACTGCGGAGAATTTCGTCTTGCGCACGTAGTCGTAGCACAGTATTTTCCACGTCAAACTGTTTTACTGTTTACATCGGGTTGACTTTTTCAATTTTCTGCTTCATTTTTAGTAAATTAGCAGAAATGAACAGCTTGATAGAATATTTTAAAAACATTCCTACGCATATGGTAAGTTAAAGTTAATTTATTTATTGAAATAAAAATTATTCCACTTCTTTCCCATTAAAGTCAATTTGGTTTTTTGAGGTTAGTTTTCACCGTATGTCTCGTATTTTTATTAAAAGTACATCAATTTTTAAACTTTTTTACTGTTTTTTAGAACATTAACTTTAATAATTTATCTGTTAACAAATTTCAATACATTAAAAAAATAATAATTACATAAATATGTTAGTAAAGCTTCAATGAATATGTATACGTGTCTTAATTTCATTTCAAAAACACGGTTTTTACTCAACTTTTAACCTAATAGTAATCTTTTTTATCGTTTAATCTTGAAACAATTTAATTAATTAAACTCCAAGCAATAAAATTGTTGTTCTTTGATAAGGAATTAAAATTTTTGATACTATAAGAATGAAAATTGAAATGATCCTTTAAGAAAATGTGGACAAAATTTGTGTAGTATGAAATATAATTAACTCTGTAATATAAATTTTATAAACTATATAATCAAAATTTTTTTTCAAGGACTATGATGGTCAAGCGAGAGCAGAAAAATACTTCAGAGTCATCATCACACTATTTGGGGTAAATTTCATTATTTTATTTCTCAAGATGTTAATCTAATTATTGCTAAAGGTTTCTTTCCATTTTTTTACATTTTTAAGACAATTAATAATAGTAAATCTTTCAATTTCGTTAATATTTACGATATTAATTATTAATATTTTACTAAATATTTCGTTTTTTATAAATTAATAACGTATTTCAGGTTGTTGGATTAATTTGGGGCTATTTCGTTCAACAATTCTCGCAAACGATTTACATCTTAGGTGCTGGTTTAGTAATTTCTGCCATTATTACAATTCCACCGTGGCCAATGTACCGAAGACATCCTTTAGACTGGCAAAAACCAGAAGGCGAAACATCCACAAAAGTTAAAAAGAAGAAATAAATTTTAATTTACAAATTCTATAAATATTAAATCTTTAAAACAGTTGTATATTTTCTTGAATGTTAATATTGTCTCTCATTCTAAGAAACACTAATTTCATCAATTTTATAAAATTCGACAATAATTCGCTATTTTCGTTTAAAAATAATCACAAATAAACGAAAATACGTAATTAAATTATTTTTTCTTAATAATATGAAACTTTTACTTTCAATATAATTAAAATTCTTGAAAGAATTCACGATTGTAATCACTGATACCTGCAAAATGGAACAATTCAGTAACTGAATGCCAATTACGAGTATCTTTAATCAATACATAATACTTTTGAACATTTTACTGTTTTATATAAGAATTGTGATCATTCCTTTTTGAAACTGCGACAGATTTTATACAGAAGAAAAACTGATGTCTACCTGATGTTTAACTTGTATAAAGAAGTTATTTGATAATAAATAACATTAAAGAAATAAATTTATTTCAGTTAACTAGAAAGAAAAAAACTCAAATAATCCGGACACTTATTTTTTTCATTTAAAAATGCCAATTAAGCAATTTCGCAACACTTGTTTAGATTAAAATCTCTTACGCAAGAAAATAGTAAAGATTAATTGAATTGATTTCATTTTCTTCATCTAATTGTTAAAACATTTTTCCAGCTCTTTATAAAATTCTTCTTTCTAATTAAACTTGGCGATCTTGACAATTAGCCACTAATAAAAAAAAAAGGCGCGCACTTCTTGGACTGAATCCAAAACGTACGTGACTTTCTTTGATTTCTTTATTTTTTAACAGAGTAAAAAAAATAAATAAAAACATTTACTTTCACCTGTGGGGCATCAGACAAAATTGAGGAATGAAAATATATAATATCTGAATTTTTAGAGGGGTTAGTTCGCAAATTAAGAATTAACGTAATGGGTGTGGATATCTAGAAGTCATTGGCCCACCTGTAATGTAAACGCATTTCTGGTACATGAGTAATATAAGTTATTACGATTACGAAACACTTTCTCCCTTTATAACTGATACCTTGGGACACGCGAATCGTAATACTTCCTGCTGCACCACTTGCAACATTAAAAATGTTAACCTCTTCTGGGTCATTTCACGGATCCCAATGTCCAAGTCCACGGTCATAATAATATGCAATTATACACGAAATTTATCATTTCATTTGTAGAAAGCCTAACTTTTATTTTTTAATTAAATAATTAATTTTTTTATTTTTGTCAGAAAGATTTATCTGCTCAAAAATGTCAAATGAAGAATATTTTGTATTTGCGGTTTGAAAATAATTGGGTGAATTATTTTAATATTTTGTTGGAATTAGTCAAATAAAGTGTTACAAAGAATCTAAGTTAAAAATTAAAATGTGTATATCCCAGAAATAAAAACTTAAAAGGAAATTGCCGATTAACTCCGATACAAACTATTTTAGTTTTTCAAGTGTTTTTTATTTTTTAGAAATATGTTCAACAAAAATTTTATATATTTGTTGTCAAGAAATAAATAATTTTATATATTTGTTCAATTTTAAAAAGTATTATCAAATATAGCAGCCCTGCACATAATTTCTTTTATTTTAATAGATCAATTAATTAAAAATTCCAAATTTTGTGTAAAATATGACAATCTAACCTCAAAATTTCCAAACCGATTCATAATTAGAAATGTGCCGTTTCAGAAATTTATGTAGGAAACGAAACTTATTTTGAAACTTTCATTGAAAATTTCAATGAAACTTTCAATGTTTTGAAATTTACCCATACAAATAATCATAAAATATTGTTTCGAAACTTTCAATTTGAAAGTTTCGATGAAAGTTTCCACATGAAACTTTCAACGGCACATTGCTATTCATAATATTGTCAAAACCGATTTAATAAATTTTGTATTAATAGGAATTATTAAAAGTAACTCTGATTCAAAACTATTCAGAATGTCAATATCATTAATCTGCTTTTTTAAAAACTTTTTTAAATAATTTGTGACAAATATATAATACTATAATGAAGAAGATACTCAATCGAAACAAATTCGCTTCAATAATTAATATGGATTTATATTATTTTCTTCTAAAATAAATTCTGAATTTGTAAATTTATATTTTTCTCAATTAGGATATCAAAAGGGTGTCAGAAAATATCAATATAAAATATATAAAATTTACTGAAAAAAAATTTGTAAGTTCAAAAATGTGTGTTTTGTGGTTAATTTGAAATTCCAAAATGAAATTATTCAACAAAAAAATAAATTTTCGTCTTCTTTCAAGTGAAAACATGATTAAAGTGAACAAATAAATAATTATGGTAATTTTCTTAATATTTGTTAATAAGTAGATTTCTAAAAAAATAGATTTTTAAAATATGACAAAAATTGACAGATTTTTGATCAATTTTAAGTTAATTTTATTACTATTATTTTTAATTTCACACAAAATTATATTAATGAAAATAAATATTTGGATAATAATTAAACGTATTTTTTTATAGCACAGGAATTAAATTTTTTTTCTGAATTAAAAGCGTTTAAAACATGCATTAAAATGCATGTTTGGATTTTTTTGCTGCCAAAAAAACTTTTTTATGTAAAAAGTCTGGTAAAATACTTAAAGGTGGTTATTTAAATAAACTCACACTAGGAACAACAAAATACTAAAAATGTTTAATAATTATTATTTGACAACAAATTTCGGCTTAACTGAATTTTTTATAAAGAACTATACAACGGAATGGATCTTTAAAAATTTGTGTGAAATTAATTTAAATAATATTTTTAATTCTTGTGAAAAGTCACTTTCTAATTTGATAAAATACTCCGTTTAGAATAAAATAAATAAAAACCTGTCAAAAAATTTACTTAAAATTCAATTAGTGTTAAATTTGTATTTTTTTCCGTTTTCAAAAAATGCTAATGTTTTTTAAAAAATCAATTTGAAAAAAATAATATCGAAAAAGACAAATTTTCAGGAACAACTTTTTTAGGTGAAAATTTTAAGTTTACTTTTGTTCTATTTTTTAAAATTTATTACATTTCTAGAATAAAGTTACAGGTTAATCTGTATAAAAGAAAAATAATTTTATTTTTCATTTATTCAATTCATAAGACTAATTTAGATCTTAACACATGCAGTTTTTTTTTAAAGAATAAACTGAGCGTACCATGTAACTCATAAAAATGAAAAACAATATGTTTTTTGCTAATGCATTATGTGCGTAGATTATGCATATATAATTTGTATTATAATGATGAAATTTCTCTCGGTTTTACGCTCTATTTTTTATTACCATGGTTCTGAAGATTCGAATCATAAAAATGAGAATCCCCGCCGCTTACGAGATTTCAGAAGCTACGCAATATTTTAGGAGTTTATTTTATGTTTTATTTACTTCTTCATTAACATCACTTGAGAATATTTATGTTACATTTTTATTTGATAAAATTAATTTTAATATTGAATATCTCGTTACAATATAATTTATTTAATTTCATCCATTATTAACTAATGGAGCAAATAAAATAACTATAATTTAAGAAAATTTAATAATGTATATTTATATGTATATTTATATCTAAGCAAAAGATATTTAAAAAAAACTGTCGACCAGGAACATAAAAATAAATGGATTTTAAGTTTGCGTTATGCCCCCCTTGGTGCCCTAATTTTAAGAAAGTGATATTACAAATTCTTAAGGGCATGTGATGGATTATGACGTCACTGGTATAGGCAAAATTTGTCCGTAACTTTTCTCTTAAAATATTGAATATTTTTTTATGAAACTTGGTAGAATTACTTAAAATGTCATTAGGAAGGTCTCTGAGACCCGAATTTGTTTAAATTTTGGCCCAAAATTAATTTTGGGAAATTTTTGAAAAAATTCAAACTTTTATAAAAATCAATTTTGAGACAAAATTCAAACAAACTCGGGTCTGAGAGACCCTCTTAATGACATTTTAAGTAATACTACCAAGTTTCATAAAAAAATATTCAATATTTTAAGAGAAAAGTTACGGACAAATTTTGCCTATACCAGTGACGTCATGATCCATCACATGCCCTTAATAGAAAACCTCCGATTAACTATACTAACCTGCAAATTTTTGATCCGATTCACAATTGTCGACAAAGATTCAGAAAATTTCTCATGAATTGGACAGCCATAGAAAATTACTGATTATAAAGACAACTCTGATTCAACACCATTCAAAATTTCAATCTTGAACCCGCATTCTTAAAATCTCCGAATTCACCAAGAAATTTAGCAATAGGTTTTTTTCTCTGGTACCCAATTTTTTCTTTAAGGAAAATTGACATAACCTCAAACTAAAAAATGATTTTTCACATATAAGAACAATATTATTGAAATTAATTTCACGCAATTTTGAAAGACTCAGTTGTACATTTTTTAAAAAGAATTAGGTTGATCCAAAATTTTTTATCAAATAAAATTATTTAAGATTTTGTGGTTATTCTTTAAAATTTATGAACAATTGTAATTTTTATCCAATTTTGAAAAAGAATGGCTCATTTTTAACTTTAAAACATTCTCTATAAGTCTGTTTGTTAGATTTTGTTAATAATATTATGTTAAAAAATTAATAAATAAATAAAACCGTACTATTATATATTTTTTAAATAAAAATGTTTTAACAAGATATAACGAAAAGACTTGTAGAGAATGTTTTAAAGATTAAAATGAGCTATTATTTGTCAAAATTGGATGAAAATTAGAATTATTTATTTTATGTTGAAAACCATTTTCTAGTTTGAGGTTATGTCAGTGAGTTTTTTTATGCTTCTTAAAAATTTATCAAGAAAAATCAAAAATATTGATAAACAAAAACAATACTTTGATTTAAAAAAAAAAAATTATCTCAAAAAAGCCACCATTTTTTTTTAATTTTCAGGGTTTATATAGCTACTTATTAAGTGTACTACTCACTACAAAAATTTCATTTAATATTTTATTTCGGTAGAAATAATCCGGTAGTTTCTCGGTAGAAAAAAATTATTTTCTATTTTTTTCTTAAAAACCTCCTAAATTTCACAATTTTTAAAATTAAAAATCGTTCTTTGGCTCCTTTGTTTAATGCTTTTTTAAAAATATCATAAAATGTAATAACGTATGATAAATAGCAATATTATCTATGTTTTTGGAAAAAAAAATTTGTTTTTACTTGGAAACCTTTTTTTTTTGAAAAATTTTGACTTTTATAGAATTTAGCAATTTTGATGTAATCAATTTGCTATAAATTTGGTATACAAAATATATTTCATAGAACGAATGTAACTTCACACTTAATGGAAATTATCAGCTAATATATGCTATAAGCCAATATATTAATAGAATATATAATAATACTATAATATATTATATAATATATAATAATACTATAATATATTATATAATAGCAAATTGATTACCTCAAAATGCTAAATTCTAAAAAACTCAAAATTTTACAATTAAAAAGGTGTCCAACTTAAAAACAAATTTTTTTTCAAGAAAGTTGAATAATATTGCTATTTATCAGCTGTTATTACTTTTTATGATATTCTTAAAAATAGCATTAAAATTTTAAACAAAGGGCCCAAGTAAAGATTTTCAAACTTCAAAATTGCAAAATTTAGGAGGTATTAAAAAAAGAATACACAAAAGAAAAGAATTTTTAAAAATTTAGGAAATTTTTAAATATAATTTTAAATTACTACCTATTCTCAAAGAGTGGATTAATTAAAATTTTCATCAATGAAATTTCAAATTAATGTAAGTTCGAAGAATTATAATATATAATTGTAATTATAGTCTTGTTTATCTCAACTATATTCTGCAATTTTTTAAATTATTTTTTACAAATTTTTATAATTTTCTACAATTTACAATTATTTTGATCAATTATTTTATTATTAAATTTATTTTTCAATTAATTTTCAATTATTTTTTTATTTATTTTCTAATTTTTTTATTATTTATCTCAAATTTTAGTAATTCTTTCAATTTTTTTTCAAAAACTAAAATTATTTTCCTCATTTTTAATTATTTTTATTACTTTACAGATATTTTCTCCAATTTTTTATTATTGTCATTATTCTTCAAACAATTTCTTAGATTTTAAAATATTTTTTTCAAATTTTAATAATATTCTTCAATTTTCAAATATTATTGTTATCATTTTGCAATCAATTTCTTCAATTTTCAATTATTTATCTCATTTTTCAAACATTTTTTAAAAATTTTCATTTTCTTTTATATTTCTGCAATTATTTTTCCACCTTTTAATTAGATATAAATTAATGATTTTTCAATTAATTTCCTAAATTTTTATTTATTATCTAAAATTTAAGTTACTATATACACGTTTCAATGTAATACCGTAAATTTAAATTATTTATCTCAAATTTCCATTACTTTTTGTCATAACCAATTATTTTTTTATTAATTTTCAATTTTTATATAATTTATCACAGCTTCCATTTATTTTTTCAATGTACAATTATTTTTATCATTCGCAATTATTTTCTTTCATTACAAATATATGTTGCAATTTTTTCAATTATTTCTCAAAAAATAAAATTATTTTCTTCAATTTCTAATTATTATCATTATTTTTCAAAAATTGTCTCGAATTATTTATAATTTTCATTACTCTTCAATTAATCTTCTAGATTTTAAAATATATTTCTCAAATTTTAATAATTTTCTTCAATTTGTTATTATTAATATTATTATTTTCCAATCAATTTCTTCAATTTTTAATTATTTTTATTACTTTGCAAATATTGTCTCCAATTTTTTTATTATTTTCATTACTCTTCAATTAATTTACTAGTTTTTAAAATATTTTTTTCAAATTTTAATAATTTTCTACAACTTTAAATTATTTCTGTTATCATTTTGCTATCAATTTCTTCAATTTTTAATTATTCTCACTCTTCATTCCTCAATTAAATTCCTAAATTTTAAATTATTTATCTCATATATTAATTTTTTTTTCAAATTCATTTACTTTTATCATTTTGCAATTATTTTCTCTACTTTTTGCTTCCTCATAGAGGAAGCGTTGTGATCGTTAAGATTTTCGATTTTCCAAAAATAGTGTAAATCGACTCAGTTTCATCTGAAAAGTTCAAATTTTCATTCCTGAGAAAATTTCCGGATGTGTGTGTGTGGGTGTGTGTGTGTATGTGTGTGTGTATGCGGTAAATTTTTTGTCGCCAGGATATCTCGAGAACGCTTCAACGGATTTTAATAAAATTTGGATCACATATGAAGCTCACAAATATCTAAATTTGGACACAGGGATTTTTAAAAATACCCAATCAAATTTTTTTGAGCACCTTTTTTCATCGAAAAATATCGTTTTTTGGCAAAAAAAATTTTCATGATAAAAATTCAGACAAATAAATAAAAAAATCATATTCCTTGTTTCAAAACGAATCGATTGACCTATATAAAGTATATAATTGACCAAAAACTCACGTAATAATTCATGATTTTTCAGTTTTTTTCATCAAAAAATCTCGTTTTTGGAAATTTTTATAAAAAATAATTTTTTTTCATGCTAAAAATTCAACCAAACGAATTGCAAAATCATATTCCTTGTCTCAAAATGAATCGATTGACCTATATAAAGTATATAATTGACTAAAAACCCACGTAATAATTCATGATTTTTCATTTTTTTTCATCGAAAAATCTCGCGATTTGCCAAAATAATTTTCATGCTAAAAATCCAACTAAACGAATTACAAAATCATATTCCTTGTCTCAAAACAAATCGAGTGACCTATATAACTTTTATATTTGACTAAAAACTCACGTATTAATTCATAATTTTTAATTTTTTTTTATTGAAAAATCTAGTGTTTTGACAAAAAAAAATTTCTTGCTAAAAATTCAAACAAATGAATTTTTTTTATTTAAATCCGGTTTTATTTAAAAAAAAAACAGATTTTTAAATAAACTGGTTTTTCTAGAATAACAGGTTTTCTTTTTTAAACCACTTTTTCGGTAAATACTGGAGAACATGCAGATAAATTAATTTTATTATCAATGAATAGAAAAAAATTTTAACCCTAATAGCTAATTTAGTAATTCTTTTAAAATTAATTTATTTCATATATACTTAATACTAAATTCATTTTTCAAAAACAGAAAACAGGTTATGTATTTTCAATACCACACAGACTTAGACGTTAAAAGAGATTATGTAATCAGAATTAATTTTAATAAGATTGTTATTAGTTAAAAAAAAATATTTTTAAACTAATTATTCTATATATTACACAAATTTGGTTATAATAAATAAATAAATAAAGTTTTGGAAGATAGAAAAAAATATATATATTGATTTATTATTATTTTATTATTATTACTTGTTTGCATAAAAATAAATAATAATTAATTTAAAATTAAATTATTATTTTTTATATTACCTATAAATAAATTTATTGCTTCCTCTATGAGGAAGCAAATTATATTGCTTCCTTGGAAGCGAAGTGTCCATGAAATGGACAGAATTCACATAGTTAACTAGATATTTTACTATTTTTTAATTAATTTCCTTAATTTTTATTTATTATCTCAAATCAAAGTTACTGCATCCACGTTTCAATGTTTTAATCATTCTTTAATTATTTTTCTCATATTTGAAATACTTTTGACAATTTTTGATTATTTTTTTGTGAAATAGCAATGATTTACAAAATTTTTAGATTAATTTGATTATTTGTTGATTAATTCCGAAAATTTCAATTATTTCTCTCCAATTTTCAATATTTTCTTCAATTGACGATTATTTTTATCATTTTTCTTCAATTTTCAATATTTTTGTTATTATTTTGCAATCAATTTCTTCAATTTTTAATTATTCTCACTATTCGTTCCTCAATTAGATTTATAAACATTTAATTATTTGTCTCAATTATCAATTATTTTTTTCAAATTCATTTTCTTTTATCTGTTTGAAATTTTTTTCTCCACCTTTTAATTAGCTATATTAATTATTTTTTAATGAATTTCCTAAATTTTCATTTATTATCTCAAATCTAAGTTATCTCGTCTCTACTTTTCCATGCTTTAATTAATATCCATTTATTTTTCTCAAATTTTAATTAGGTTAGACAATTTTCCCTTATTTTTTTTTCATTTGCAATGATTTTCACAAATTTTATATTATTTTGAATATTTGTTGATTAATTCCGAAAATTTTAAATATTTATCTCAAATTTCCATTACTTTCTTCAATTTTCGATTATTTTTATAATATTGTAACTATTTTCCTAAGTTTAAAATTCTTGAAATCATGTTGTAATAAGGTACTTTCATTTACTTTACAAATATTCTGTAGTTTTTAAAATTTGAATTAATATCTACAAATTTCAACTATTTTTATCACTATTCAAAATTTTTTTTCAAGAATTTGTATGATTTTTCAATTTTCCCCCTAAATTTTAAATTTAACTTCCAGAAGCATCAAGTATTTTTTAAAATTTTTTCAAATACAACTTTTTCAGTTTTAATTATTTCCTTCAATATCAAATTAGTTTCAATATTCATTAATTAACTTTCAATTTCTTTCGACATTTTTCGATTATTTTAAAAAATATGATTTTTGTTCTTCAAATTTTCAATGTTTTAATCATTTTTCAATTATTTTTCTCAAATTTCAATTAAGTTCGTCAATTTTTAATTTTTTTTTTAACTTGCAATGATTTTCACAAATTTTATAGTGTTTTGATTATTTGGTTATTAATTCCGAAAATATACTCGAAATCAAATATAAAATTGTCAACTTTTGCGTTACAATAATTACGCTAATTAAGAAACTCTTTAATTTATTATAGTTTTATTTCTCCCCCCCCCCCCCTCTTGGACAATATTAAGTTTGCTGATTGCAAAAATTTACAAGTCGCCTCTTCTGGAAAGAAACCTGTAACCATTTACTTGGTTCAAGCGACCAAATTGATTTTCGTCTGAGAAACGAAGATCCAATTGTATTTAAATTTCAACTATATATTTGCATTTTTTCTAACGCGTTTGAAATACAATTCAAATTCCCTTTCTCAAATTGCAAATTTGATTTCACTTTGTCAGAGTCTATAAATAGCTTCTGTAATAGATTCTAAAAATTCTATAATAGCTTCAAACTGGAAAACTGGAACACACAGGTCACAATGGAATTGTACCAAAAACCGAATCAATTGTATAAATATAGGCCAAGTAGCGTAATCTTGAGATATACGTGCTATGCACATGAATGGTAAATTACGCACTCGAAAAAAATGAATTCAATTTGAAAAATGAGATAAAAGTAATAACAATGCATTCTGTCTCCTTTACTCCATTAATGCGACTGGTTTTCAACCTTAAACCACGTGGAGTTGTAACCCATACGTAACCACGAACGTTGACTTCCTTCTTCACATTTTATGTAACCTAAGGCTCCCACCCCTTTTACTCTTTACTCTTTACATTTTACGTTTTGGCATCGGGTAGTCCTTTATAAACACATCGCTGACCGCTAAAGACAGAACTGTATCGGCATTCAAACGAATCACTAAAAAGTTCACCATGCACTCTCACACCATCACTGTGAGTAGTTTTTTTCAAAATTATTTTTTTTTTCTCAATTAAAATCAAAAATAAGTAGAAGAAAGATTTTTTTACAATTTTTTAAAGAGTTATTCAACGTTTTTTATAGTGTTGTATAGTTCTATGGTTCTTTATAAACCCCCGGGAATAATTTCGGTTTTTAAAGTAAAGTTTTCATTTCTAGTGCTGTTCATATTTCGGAATATATTTTTTTTTTCAAAATACTAATAATGGAGTCACTGGAAAAATGTCTGTGGATTAACTCAAAATATTAAAATCGTCTGATTCAAATTTTTAAAATGACTTTTTATTCAAAAGTAGGCCTTAATCTTAATCGAAATTAATTAAGTTGGAATTAAAACTCGGAATTATAAATTTATAATTGTCTCAAACTTATTCAAAATTAAAATTGCCTTTTGTTTGAATCTTTAACATTTACTCAAGATTAGTTCAAATTGTTTTAGATTTGTTTTATATGGTCTAATTTTTATAAACTTTTTTTTTATTTGATTAAGAAAGTGACTCAAAGTTTCTTAAATTAATTTAAATACACTTATATTTTTTTTAAAACAGAACGTTATTTCTTTCAATAAACATTAAAAATATTTCGTTTGTTCAGCTTTTGATTTTGTATTAAAAATTACAAAAATTGTAAAACTGTTAAATACTTAAAAAAGTAAAATTTTGTGGTCCGTATCACTTTGACAAAAAATGTTTCGTGAAAATTTTTATACTGTACTCCAAAAATAGATTTAAAAAAAATCAAAAATTTGTCATGTTTTAATTATTGAATAATTAATTACTGGATTAATTCAGCCTTTTAATATTTATTCAATAATTAAAATCAATTATTTAATAAATAAGACTTAGAAATCTTTGATTTTAGTAGGAGTACAAAATATGTGCTATGAAAAATGTGTCGAAATGATACGGGACCAATTTTTGGAAGATTTTGGAAAAAAATGTATATTAAAAATATAAGATTTTTTATAAACTACCAAATTTTCAACATTTTTAACAAGCGTAAAAAAGTTCTAGAAAAATTTGCTACTTTCGTCTAAAAGTTTATCATAAATTATTCTAAAAGTATAACTAATTAAATTTTGGAAAATTGTAAAGAATTTATGAAAATAAATATTTATGATTATGTTTATTTTGAAAGTGTATCTTTTTTATTTTAAAACAGAAGACTCTAAAAATTAAGTAGACAAAATAGTGAATTACTTAACAGTTTCTAGACTTAGTATTCTAATTTAATTAAAATTTTTTTTAATATTCATTTGATTCTAAAAAATTTTAAATTATAAAATTACACATAAAAAAGTTTATCATAAATTTCTTAAAAAATGTAATAAATAATAACTAAAATTTTAAAAAAAGCGAAAATAAAAATTGATAACAATGTAATAAAAATATTTACGGCGTTCCTTAATTTTCTCTGTAATAATAATGTATTTATTACATATACATAAGACAGAATATTATGTAAATTTCTTTAGCTTCGGTACTCGATCTATAATTCAATGTCCAGCAAAGAAAATTGCAAATTTGACTAATTAATGTAGTTCTGAAAATAAATAATGATCTGTGAAATAAGCATACGGAAGAAAAATTTGTCCTACTTAATAAATAACTTTTCATGCCTCAATGAATCATCCAAAATATACGGAAATGAACTTACGAGCTTAACTTCCTGAATATATGTTTGACGCACAGAATCATTATTACACTTATATCACTATGTATGTACATAACTCAATCGGAACCAGATCGTAATTATACTGTCTAGTAAAATCAGCACTTATCTGTTGAGTAAACATTGTTACAACATTAAATTAAATTTTTAGAAAGCAAACTGTTTCAAAACAAAATACCAAATTAGCATTACAATGACATGAATTTAGAACCAATTTTTGGTATATGGAAAAAAAAATTATTAATGGAAAAAATTTTAATTTCTGATAAAAAAGCTGTTAATTTAACACATTTTTGCTCAATACAAGACACTGTGTTTTTGCGGTAAAATTTACGTCAATTAAGGAAACAAAATGAAAGTGAAAATACGACAATTTGCAGAAGAAAACTTTCAATTCCGTTTCCATATCCACTTAAAGTCAATTATTCATATATTTTATTTGATTTTTCAATATCGCCTTACTTATAAAACCATTAAGATTTCACGATTACAATTTTTTCAAGAATTTAATTTGTATTTATAAGGATTTAATTGGTAATGAAAATGTTTAACTGACAAAAATGGAAAATTAGTGAAAATATGATAAGCGGATTTAAAATGTATTAGTGCTTAATTAAATAAATTTTTTATACTTAAACGAGTTAATTGAAGCGTCAAATGACAAAATCGAATGATAAAGTGGCATAAATAATATAAAAATATAAAATAAAATGAAAAGTGTGTTAAAAAGTAGAATATTTTTCAATTAAATGATAAATAAAATAAAAAGCTAATTGTGTAAAAATGTACCTTTAATAAAAAACTATTATTTAAATTCCCTAAATTTTGCTCATATATAAATATTTTGTCCTAAAATTTTAAATCTTTGATTTCTTTAAAAAATTATATTTCTATTATAGTTAATATTATAATATAAGTGGTACTTGTTCCTAAGGGTTCAGCATAAATGAATAAATCTCGTTATTTATATTTATTTATTCGTACTTTAAATGTACAAATTATTACATAAAATCGTAGAAGATTAGAGAAACTTTAAATTATTGTGCATGTGTACATACAAATGAATACCGACAGACAGTCGAGACACTTGTAACGAGTGACAAACTGCATCATGATTCATTAGAAATTCACTGTCTCGTTTCAGTTGTTCGTGTTCGGAATTATAGCCGCAGCAACAGCTGTCCCAGTACCAGGTGGACACAGTCATCATCAGTAAGTCATCATCTCCTTCAGTTCACCCTTAAATTCAATTTATGACATCCCAAAATTATTGTTTTCTCATTTCAAACCATTTTTTTTTATTTTTCATTCTACGAAAAATTTACTCCTATATTAAAAAAAAAACACCCCTTATAATATCAACTCACCCTCGAAATAAAAATATCCATTTTACTATTTTGTTAAAAAATGCGTCATGCTATTTTAATAATGATCAAATCTGAAAACAACAGTGATGAAATTGATTTGAATCATTGGGGAATTTGCATTAAAATCATGATTTAAAAAAAAAATAAATCTTGAAAATTTCAATTTTAATATTTTATTTTTTATCAAATTTACCAAACTATGCTAATACAGATATGATGAAAATACCAACGATCTACAAAATTTTAGTAAGAAAGATATCAAAGATAAATAATAAATATAAATGCATAGTAATTAATTGATAATAATTAAATAATATTAATTATTTTCCATATTCACATTAATCATTTTTTTAATTCTTACAATATTTACAAGACACTTTTTACACATATTAGACATATTTACACTTTTTCGAAACTGTTTAATTTTTATCTTATAACTTTTTATTTTGACAAAATTTAAAAATTTTTTCTTTTTTAACTTTGGATATTTTTGTATATTTGTCTTTTTAATCTATAACTTTAAGTTTCTTCTTTTTATGCAAATTATATAATATTATTTTACACAATTTTGTTATTATAAAATTTACCTACTAAACATTTTATTTCATTGCTTTTCTTAATTATTTACATTTTTTTTAAAAAATGAATACGCTTACTTTTTTATAAATAATTTATTTAATGTGTTTTCACATCTTGTTTATTTTTTGCGAACTTACTTATTCTTTCATATAGAATTATTAGATTTTTTTTATTTTACTAAATTTATTGTTGGACTTGTTTCAAGTGTAATATTATAAGAAAATTTTTGGTTTAAGGGCATGTGATGGATTATGACGTCACTGGTATAGGCAAAATTTGTCCGTAACTTTTCTCTTAAAATATTGAATATTTTGTAATGAAACTTGGTAGAATTACTTAAAATGACATTAGGAAGGTCTCTCAGACCCAAGTTTGTTTGAATTTTTGCTCAAAATTAATTTTGAGAACTTTTCGAAAAAATGCAATATTTTTTAAAAATCACTTTTGAGCTAAAATTCAAACAAACTCGGGTCTGAGAGACCTTCCTAATGACATTTTAAGTAATTCTACCAAGTTTCATGACAAAATATTCAATATTTTAAGAGAAAAGTTACGGACAAATTTTGCCTATACCAGTGACGTCATACTCCATCACATGCCCTTAAGTGCATGTGATTGAGAATGACGTCACTAGTTTAAGAAAAATTTGTCCGTAAATTTTTTCCTAAAATAATAAATATTTTGATACCAAACTTTGTAGAATGACTTAAAATATTATTAAGATGGTCTGTCTGACCCAAACTTATTTAAATTTTTGCCTCAAAATTAATTTTTTAAAATTTCTAAAAATTAGCGAAATAAAAAAAAATAAATTTAAGACAAAATTTAAACAAGTTTCCGTCAGACTGACCATCCTAATAATATTTTAAGTATTTTTTCAGAATTTGGTGTCAAAATAATTATTATTTTTAGGAGAAAGTTTAAGGACAAATTTTGCCTATAACAGTGACGTCATAATCCATCCCATGCCCTTAATTTTCCTAAACTTTTTTATTTTTAAATGATTTTTTAATTTCTTTTGTGGACTTTTTATTTATATGTACATATTTTTCATTTTATTTTTACTAATTCTAATTTTTAGTAGATTCTTACCAATTTTTTTTTTTGTATACTTAAACATTTTCTTACAGTTTGTTAGATTAAGGAAAAAATATTTCTCCATTTTCTCCATTTAATTAATGTTCCTGATATTTTACATTTTTTATAGTCATTCTTTACATTTTAATCAATTTTTTAATTTTTGTCATCATTTTTCTATTTCATTCATTTTTCTTTTAAATTTTACAAAATTGTATTCATTCGTTTTTTATTCAATTTGTAAAATAATTTTAAAAACATGTTCTTTTTAAAAATATAATTTAAGGTTTTTTTAATTATCTTCTTATTTATTTTATTAATTTAACAAAAATGTCCGTAAATAGTTTAATTTTTTAGAAAGCGTTTCTACTTTTTCACATATTTTTATGTCACTGTTTCATTCTTGTCTTGTTTTTTGAGTTCTTCTTATCTTTTTACGTTTTTCTGATGTTTCTTTTCTAATTGATTATTTATTCGTTGCATTTACCTAATTTCCTTAATTTTGCGATCATATGAATTTGAAGATATTTTTTTGAAATTTTCTCATTTATTCGACATAATTTACTTGACTTTGATTAAATGTTTTATTCTTTATTATTTTTTATTATATGTTCTCAGTTTAAAAAATAAACTACTTACAAATAAACATTTAGGAAATTCGTATACGGAATATCTTTTTAAAAAAAACCAATTTTTGATTTAAATAAAAAGAATCGGATTTTTTTTTATATTTTTAAAAAAATCATGATTTTTATCAGCCTTGGTAAACAAAAATGCTTTCACCTGATTTTAATGTTGACGTTTCTCGCTCTTAAGGATGTTTCTCCATGTGACATAACCTCAAACTAAAAATTGGTTTTTAACATGAAAATAAAGAAAATAAAAAATCGCTTTTAATACATTTTAATTTTTAAAAGATCTACTTATACAATTTTCAAATAAAAAATGAAGAAATGAATTAAAAAAAAGTTTCGAAAAATGCTTTAATCAATTTTTCATTATTATAACGATTTTTTAATTATTTTCTTTTGCTTAAAAATAAATTCTGCAATTTTTCTTGATTTTCATCAATTTATAATTATATTTATTATTTTGTCATTACTTTTACAAATTTCAATTATTTATCCGATATTGCAATTATTTTCATCAATTTTCGTTATTTCTGCGATTTTTTAATTATTCTCTTTAATTAAAATCTTTTAAGTAATTTTGTAATTATTATTTTTTTTTAAACATATACTCTATGGTTTTTTCAGTTATTTCTCTCAACTTTTATTGAATGTTTTCAATTTTTCATATTTAAATTATTTTCATCAAAATTTAATTTTCTTTCTCAATCTAAAATTAATTTTAAACATATTTCAATTATTTTGTTCAATTTTGAATTAATTTGATCATTTTTCAATTATTTTTCTCGATTGTTAATTATTATTCTCATTTTCTAAAATTATTTTCTAAGATTTTTAAGTATTTTTCTGACAATTCAAATATTTTCTTCCATTTCTAATTATGTTCATTTGTTATCAGGATTTCAAAATTTTTTTCAAAATGTTTAATTATCGTAAATTTCAATTATTTTTAGCATTCTTCCAGACTTTTCTCCAATTTTTAGTTTTTCTCATTTTATAAAATTAATTTCTAAAATTTTTTCAAGTAATATTCTTGTATTTCTATTATTTTCTTCAATTTTTAATTATTTTTATTTGTTTTCATAATTTCCAAAAAATTTTATTATTTATCGTAAATTTCAATTTTTTTTATTATTCTTCCAGTCTTTTCTCTAATTTTTAGTTATACTCATTTTCTAAAATTATTTTCTGAGATTTATAAGAATTTTTCTAAATTTTTTTTTTGTTTTCATAATTTCAAAATTTGTTTATTAATTATCCTAAATTTCAATTACTTTTAGCTTATTTCTTCAATTCTTTTCTCCAATTTTTATTTATTTTCTTTTTTTTTTAATTGATTTCTAAGATCTTTATGTATTTTTTCAAATTTCAATTATTTTTTCTTTACTTAAAAAAATTCTGTAGTTTTTTCAATTATCACAATTAAATGTCATTTATTTTTTACAACATATCAATGATTGTATCATATTTTAATTATTTTCGTCAAGTTTTAAAATTTAAAAACATTTTTCAATTATTTTCCAAAATCTATTTCCTTCAACTTTTAATATTTTAAAGTTGTTTCATAATTTCAAAAATTATTAACTATTTATCTGACTTTTCAATTATTTCATTTTTTTTTTTTTTTATATTATTTTCTTCAATTTTTAATTACATACTTTCGTTCTTTTTTATAATTGCCAAAAATTATTACTTATTTCTCTTTAATTAAAACTTGTTCTGTTCGATTTTAAATTTTTTTATCTTTTTCATTTATTTTCTCTAATTTTTAATTATTTTCTTTTATTTCGATAAACTTCTGAAAGCTTAAGTATTTTTCTCATATTTTGTTTAACTTTCTTTTATTTAAAATATTTTATGTAATTTGTTTAATTATTTTCTCAAATTTTAATTATTTTTTTAAATATTAATTTATTTATCTCCATTTTTAATCATGTTTTTTCAATTTTAAATTATTTTCTCTAATTTTTCATTATTCAATTTTGTTTTAATTTACTTTTAAGATTCTCAAGTATTTTTCACAAATTTTAATTATTTTCTTTATGTTCAAAACATTTTTATGGTTGTTTAAATTACTTTCCCCAATTTTTAATTGATTTCATTATTTTTTCAATTAATTTGCAAAATTTTGTTTAAGGGCATGTGATGATAATGCTAAATTTGTTCGTAAACTTTCTCTTAAAGTACTCAATGTTTTGACACCCAACTTTGTAGAATTACTCAAAACACCATTTGAATGGTCTCTCTGACCCAATTTTGTTTCATTTTTGTCTTTAAACTAAATATTTTTCAAATTTACTTTTTTTCCAAAATTTTCCAAAAATTGTAAAATTTAAAAAAAAATTAGTTTAAAGATAAAAATTAAATAAATTTGGGTCAGAGAGACCATTCTAATGGTATTTTGAGTAATTCTACAAAGTTTGGTGTCAAAACATTGAGTACTTTAAGAGAAAGTTTACGGAAAAATTTAGCATTATCATCACATGCCCTTAATTTCAATTATTTTTTGCAATTCTATTTAATTCTAAAATATTATAAAGTTTGTCCTAAATAAATATTTATTTTATTTATATTAACTGATTTTTAAATATTATATTTAAAATATTTATTTTTTCTCATTAGATTAATAGTATTTATCGATTTTTTATATTTATTATTGTATTTTATAATTTGTAAAATGTACGAAAGATTAATCGCGCGCTTGCGCGCGTTTTATTTTGCTAGTATTAAATTAATTTACCGTACAATTGTTAAAAAAATGTTATTCAAGGCCAGTTATTCTTCTTTATTTTCTCTGTCGATAAAACAGATTCATTTTTTTCAATCAACGAAATTTGAACTGAGAATCAGTGAGATTTTACCGAATTCAAATTTGTCAAATTTAGTAAAGTAGTGGAATTTAAAAATTGTTAATTTATAACTTAATAGTAACAATTCTAATGAAAAAATACTCTTAACTCTGTGCAGCGTAAAAATTCACGTGCCTTATCATGTACACACGGTTCATCATCATCACGTAAAGAAAATTTCTTATCCTGTTCATCATGTTGAGAAGGTTCACGTACCTGTTCATATACCAGTACCAGTCCATCACGTCGAAAAGGTTCACGTGCCAGTACCATACAAGGTAGTGGAAAAAGAATACGTGCCTGTCCCTATCCACGAGGAAAAACATGAAATTCCAGAGCAACACGGAGGATGGTGGGATTGAGACTGATCTTTATCAATTATAGCATTTTCTCCCAAAGTAAGTTTAAAAAACCCATTTTTCTCTAAATTAAATTTTTTAAGCCGAAAAAAATGAAAAAAAATCTGAAAAAACAAAATATTTTGTTTTTATACTTTTTTTTTTATGAATTCCATATATGGCAAAACTACAGACAAAAAATCAATTTTTTAATGAGAATGTGGATAAATGAAATTACAATTCAAAGAAAATGATTAAAATTTAAAAAACAAAAACCATATTTGGTAAAAATAATTGAAAAGTGACGAAACAAGTTAAAAATTAATTAACAAATAATTTAACTATAATTTAATATTGATGGAAATAATTAAAACTGAAAAAGTTTGATTTGAAAAAATTAAAGAAAAGAATTGAAACTTGCTGAAGTTGAATTTAAAAATTAGGGGAAAAATTGAAAAATAATGAATATAATTAGAAATTGAAGACAATTTTTGAAAAATGATAAAAATGGTTGAGAATTGTAGCAAATAATTTAAATCATAAAAGAAAGGAATTCATAAAAATTGAAGAAATTGTTAAATATAATTTTAAATTTACTATTCTCAAAGAGTGGATAATTAAAATTTTTAATCAATGTAATTTCAAATTAATTGAAGTTCGAAGAATTATAATATAAAATTGTAATTATAGTCTTGTTTATCTCAAATATATTCTACAATTTTTTAAATTATTTTTTTCAAATTTTTATTATTTTCTTCAACTTTATCTCAAATTTTAATAAGTTTTTTAATTTACAATTATTTTCATTATTCTGCAATTATTTTCTTATATTACAAATATAAGTAGAAATTTATTCAAATATTTTTTACAAACTAAAATTATTTTCTTCAATTTTTATTTATTTTTATTACTTTACAAATATACAATGTACAAATATTATCTCATTTTTCAAAGATTTTTTACAAATTTTCAGTTTCTTTTATATTTTTGCAATTTTATTTTCTCCACCTTTTAATTGGATATATATTAATGATTATTTAATTAATTTCCTAAATTATTATTTATTATCTTAAATCTAAGTTACTGTATCCACATTCCAATGTAATTATTTTTATCATTCTGCAATTATTTTCTATCATTACAAATATATTTTGCATTTTTTCAATTATTTCTCAAAAAATAAAATTATTTTCTTCAATTTCTAATTATTTTTATTACTTTTCAAAAATTGTCTCGAATTCTTTATAATTTTCATTACTCTTCAATTAATTTTCTAGATTTTAAAATATATTTCCCAAATTTTAATAATTTTCTTCAATTTTTTATTATTAATAATTTTAATCAATTTCTTCAATTTGTAATTACTTTTATTAATTTGCAAATATTGTCTCTAACTTTTTATTATTTTCAATTCTCTTCAATTAATTCAATTAATTAATTTTGTATTTTTTAAAATTATTTTTCTAAAATTGGAATTAATATCTACAAATTTCAACTATTTTCATCACTTTCCAAAAATTTTCTTCAAGGATTTTCATTATTTTTCAATTTTTCCCCTAAAGTTTAAATTTAACTTCCAGAAGTTTCAAATATTTTTTTTAATTTTTTCAAATAAATATATTAATGATTATTTAATTAATTTCCTATATTATTATTTACTATTTTAAATCTAAGTTACTGTATCCACATTTCAATGTAATTATTTTTATCATTCTGCAATTATTTTCTATCATTACAAATATATTTTGCATTTTTTTCAATTATTTTTCAAAAAATAAAATTATTTTCTTCAATTTCTAATTATTTTTATTACTTTGCATATATTGTCTCGAATTTTTTATATTTTCATTACTCTTCAATTAATTTCCTTGGTTTTAGAACTTATTTCTCAAATGTTAATAATTTTCTTCAATTTTTAATTAGTTTTATTACTTTGCAAATATTTCTCCGAATTTTTTATTAGTTTCATTAATCTTCAATTAATTTCCTAGGTTTTAAAATATTTTCTTCAAATTTTAATAATTTTCTTCAATTTCCAATTATTTTTGTTATTGTTTTGCAATCAATTTCTTCAATTTTTAATTATTCTCACTTTTATTCATTCCTAAATCAAACTCCTAAATTTTTAATTATTTATCTCATTTATCAATTACTTTTTTCAAATTCATTTTCTTTTATCTTTTTGCAATTATATTTTCTCCACTTTTTAACTAGATATATTAATTATTTTTTATTTATTATCTTAAATTTAAGTTACTATATCCACGTTTCAATGTTTTAATCATTCGTTAATTATTTTTTCCATATTTCAAATACTTTTGACAATTTTTGATTATTTTTTTGTGAAATTGCAATAATTTTCACAAATTTTATATTGCTGTGATTATTTGCTGATTAATTCTAAAATTTTCAATTATTTCTCTCAAATTTCTGTTATATATATTCTTCAATTTACGATTATTTCTATAATTTTTTTTTCATTTCTTAATTATTTTTCTTATCATTTTACAATCAATTTCTTCAATTTTTAATTATTCTCGCTGTTCAATGTTTTAATCAATATTCAATTCTTTTTCTCAAATTTTATTTAGGTTAGACAATTTTCACTTATTTTTTTTTCATTTGCAATGATTTTCACAAATTTCATACTATTTTGAATATTTGTTGATTAATTCCAAAAATTTCAATTATTTATCTCGAATTTCCATTATTTTTTTCAATTTTCGATTATTTCTATAATGTTGAAATTATTTTTCTAAGTTTAAAATTCCTGAAATCATGTTGTAATAAGGTACTTTCTTTTACTTAACAAATATTCTGTATTTTTGAATTATTTTTCTAAAATTGGAATTAATATCTACAAATTTCAACTATTTTTATCACTTTCCAAAAATTTTCTTAAGGATTTTCATTATTTTTCAATTTTTCCCCTAAATTTTAAATTTAACTTCCAGAAGTTTCAATTAATTTTTAGATTTTTTCGAATAAAACTTTTTCAGTTTTAATTATTTCCTTCCATATCAGATTAGTTTCATTATTTATTAATTAACTTTCAATGTCTTTCGACATTTTTCAATTATTTTAAAAAATATTATTTTTGTTCTTCAAATTTTCAATGTTTTAATTATTTTTTAATTATTTTTCTCAAATTTCAATTAAGTTCGTCAATTTTTAATTTTTTTTTTTTTAACTTGCAATGATTTTCACAAATTTTATAGTATTTTTATTATTTGGTTATTAATTCCGAAAATGTACTCGAAATCAAATAAAATTGTCAACTTTTGCGTTACAATAATTACGCTAATTAAGAAACTCTTTAATTTATTATTGTTCCCCCCCCCCCCCCCCAGAGTAAATATTAAGTTTGCAGATGGCAAAAATTTACAAGTCGCCGCCCCTGCTTATTTAAATACATGAACTTTTGACTTAAAATAAATGAATATTACTTATTCAGATTCACAGAGATAGGTTGAAAAAAAAAACGTGAAAAATATATGTTTACATTAAGACTTGCATAACTCTAATTAAAATGGACCTGCATTGTTTTCCGCATTTTCTCCCCACTCCCAATTCCGTACTTTGCAATATTATACTTTTCGACTTTCCCTTTGAACACTCTTCCGGTGTAAATTTTTTACACATTTGCACATACTTAAATTGAATGCAACTCTCCTCAAGTGAGTCACGATATTAGATCCATCGAGAGGCGAAAGGAAGTTTCTGTCTGTGTAAAAATCTAGAGTCATGAAAGTAGTTAATTTATTCTTTTACATCGGTGCAATTTCATACATCTATTTAATTTATTGATTTTTGTGAATTTTTAACAACTTAGTAAAATTCATAAAGTATATAATATTTAATTAAAAATAACTTTCATTATAATTATTATTTATGCAACTTTAGTTAAAATGAGGATATTAATAATAAATTACTATTTCTTTTTACAATTTCGTTATATTTTATAAAACTAATTTTGAATATTTATAATTTTATAGGTATTCGTTCTCAAAAATCCAACTTGCCCAGTAGAGGAAATTTGAGCTTTCGAGAAATTTTCAGCTCCAGCCGAAACTCAAAAAAAGCTCAAGTACAAGGTGACACACGTTACCCAGGCTAATATAGAAATAAAAGACTTTATTATAGATTAAGAAGCACGAATTATTAATTCGTGAGACAAATGCACGTCTATTGACCATACAATGTATATAAATTTACATATAAGTTTTAGTTTTGTACTGCATGCAGATAATTAAAAAAGCACTGTTTTTATAAAAAAAAAAAAAGTTTTGCATTTTTATTTTCTCCCAACCTTGTTCGAAATTCTGTGCGCATTCACGAGATAGATTGTGACAGAAATTTTTGCCACCGTGTGTCAAAAATTATTTTCTGTATTGACATTTAGAAAAATCTGCTACAAATTTTGTGAATTTCAAAATAGTTTATGCTCAAGACAAATGAGTACAATTATATTAGTAATTAGAGATTTAGATCGTAATAGCTAAAATTGTGTGAAGATAATGAATGAATGCGGAACTCAATAAATTACTTTATTCACAATGTCCTTTATACACAAACAATTATAATTTCTAAATTATCCATTATAAAACAATTATAAGAAAACAAACATAACAATTTGTATTATTATTATGATTACAGAAATAAATAATTTATTGTTGGGATTTCCGCTGGGATGAATCTACTTTTTTTAACACCATGTTTAAAATAGTATAAACCTATTTAAAAAGTCTCACCAGATGTCGAGTCGTACAAGCGGAGATTCCAATAATTTTTAACAAGATATTGGCTTGAATTTCTCATAAAGAGAACTAGCAATAACATTTAACAACTAGAATTAATATAATTAAAAATCTACAGAAATTGGAGAATAAGAATTATAGAAATTGTGCTACAATAAATATCTACATGAATGTTTGTTATAAAGTTTCGAAGTTGATGACAATTTTAAGTGATTGATATTTTTGTTGAATCATCATGAAAAAAATGTTTTTTTGTATCAGTGAATTTTTGCATTGAATCAAATGTAAATTATCTTTAGGATCGGACCTAGTATAATTATACTTGGATCAAGAATAACTTATTATTGACCCAAGTATGAATTCTTGGACAAAGAATGTGTACTTGAATCCAGGATAATTATTCCTGAACTAAGTATAATTATTCTTGATCCAAGAATATTTATTCTCGATCCAAGAATATTTATTCTCGATCCAAGAATATTTATTCTCGATCCAAGAATATTTATTCTTGATCCAAGTATACAGTTTAATCATATTTTTAACCCTGGTAGAAGAAATTTATTCTCTCACAATCAGTACTAGTTATATTTTGATATGATGACCACATTTTTGCAAATGATAAAATTTTTGATAAAATGACCAACATTTTTTACACGATGATTTGAATTTTTGTTAAGTAACCAACATTTTTGGTAAATGATTTGAATTTTTGTAAAATAATCTACGTTTGGAAAATTTTTGTGAAATGGCCTCCGGTTTTGTAAAATGGCCTAAATTTTTGGAAATTTACCAAAATTTTTGGAAAATCACCTCCTCACCAATGTTTATGGTCACTTTTTACTTTCACAGGAATATAGATCTTCTTCAGAATAGTGTGTTTATGAGTGTGATGATAAGATGGTACATGAATTTTAATGTGAGTACTAAAAAAGAAGAAAATATAATAATAATTTTCAAATAAGAAAATAGTCTACTGAAAGAAAATCTTTTTTACAAGTAATAGTATAGTTAATAACAGTTAAAGGATTATTTACAAAAAGAAAATTAAGTAAGTTCATAAACTAGAATAATAATTATCAATAATATTACTTTTAATAGCATTAAATTACATATTATTAATAATAATTTAAAAAATTTTTTTTTTGTGTTTTTTTTTGTTTTTGAAAAAAGGAATAGTAAAAAATACTTACTGGTCTCCAGGATAAGGCATAGCTGATACCAATCCTAAAGCCAGGATCACGAAAAAAATCACCTGAAAGAAAAATTGGTTTATCGTTAAAAATAATAGAAAAAAAATATTAAAAGTAAAAAAATAAGTTTTATAATTAAGTACCTATAAAGGCGATATTTTAAACGTTGTAACTAATTTGTAAAAATTAAAGGTTAAATGTAAAACTTAAATATTATAAAAGTATTGTTATAAACATAAAGTAAATAAATAGATAAACGTCAAATAAATAAATTAATAAACATAAATTGTATAAGTTTATTTTTTTTTATTAAATTAATAAATATTTCACTTTAAAATTAGTAGTTTTCTACTAAAAAAATAATGAAATCTTTTACTATTTAATAGTAACCGATTTCTCTCTAATTCATTACTAGAAAATCAGTAATTCAAATTAAGAGAATAAAAACCTAAATGCAAAGTGAGCAAGTTGTAAGTGGCAAATTTTCTTAATTCGCTATTATTAATTCCTAAAACAGTAGTTAAGAAGCCAAGTATACACAAAAGATAATTATAATCTTTCTGATGTTACGATTAACAACCGGAGTTTATTATTATTACCTGGTTGAAATACTTTAATCATTATGATTGAACGTTTATCTAAGGATTATGTTTCTCAGAGACTATTATATATTACAGGCGTGTTTGCTATTTTCTCCAATTCCTCAACTTTATTTACTACTCCACATCTCCACTAATTGAAGAAAGTGTCCAATGATTAAAAATTTGTAATAAAATTTTAATAGAAAAAATTATTGAGAGAAATTTAAAAGAGTCACGTTCTTAATCTTTGAAAGTTGAGGCTCGTTCTTGAAAAATATTCCAATAATTTTAATACTAAACTGTACACTAAACTATTTTAACTATAAAGTAAAATTTAGATTCAAGATAATAATTTTACTAATCAAAGAACAGTTTGAAACTAAAAATATTTTAAAACTATAACTTTTATTTGACTGAAAATAGTTTTATGTTGATTAGGATAATAAAATAAATTTAACCCACGTTGGTTCATTATTTTTTTTCAATAGTTTTATAAAAAATAAAAAATAAATCAATTTATATAATTTAAAATGATAAATAATAGATACATATAAAAGGAACATTTTTAAAAACGAAAATTTTCTCTTATACAATAAATAAATAATTAGTTAATTGAAAAACAAATTTAAAATACACCCAGAGAAGTTATATATTTGGCACAAAGATAAGTTATTTGTGCGAAATAAAAATATTTTTGTCAGGGATTTTTTTACGAGGTCTTATAACGAATTTTGCACCTCAAATAATTTGGTTAGTTTTTATGTATTTGACAACATGTTTCGACATTTAATGTTCTCATCAGGTCATAACTAAGAATATGTTCTATTAAAATATGTCGATGAAAGATAAATAGAAATCTGTATTAATATACATCATCAGGGTTGCCACAAATATTTTATTACAATTTTCCATGACTTTTCCCTGATTTCCAGACCAATTTTTTTCTTTTTCCCTGACCTTTTTTGAGTTCTTAAAACTAATTTTTCGTACATTTACTATAAAACTAGATAATACAACGCGCGCTAGCGCGCTATTAATTTTTGGGACTTGTGTTTGCGTCAATTATTATTATAAATTGTAATTATAAATTATTTGAAGAAATGAGAATAATTAAAAATTGAGGAAAATAATTGAAAATATTAGAAATTAATTGAAAAAAAATGAAAATAATTAAAGGTTTCGAAGAATAATTTAAAAATATATTAATAATAGAAAATTAAATATCTTAATGGAAATTTGACAAAAATAATTTAAAAAATAACAAAATATCTGTGAAATAAAAGAAAATAATTGAAATTTTAAATAAAATTATTGGAAATCTTAGAAATTAATTTTAAATAATCACAAAATATGTATTAAATAGCAATAAATTGAAATTTTAGACAACAATTTTGGAAATTACGATACAGAATGAAAATAATTGAAAATTCGAAAATTAGGGGGAGAAATAATTTAAGTTTAAAGAAAATAAATGGAATTTTAAGAAAATCATTAAAAAAAGGTGTACAAAATTATTAAATTCATGATAATAATATAGAGATTCAGAAAAGTCATTTAAATTTGAAGTAAATGCTTCGAAAATGGAAAAAATAATTGAAATTGAATAAAAATCAAAAAATGAAGACACAAATTGAAAAATCGAATCAAAATAATTTAAATTTAAAGAAAATAATTTAAAGACTGAAGAGTTTGATTGATATATGAAAAAATTGAATTTAAAATCACAAAATACTTCGAAAATGGCAAAAATAATTGAAATATGAAGAAAATAAATGTAAAATGACAAAAATAATTTATTTTGAAAAAAAATTGTCACAAAAAAGGCAAAACTAATTGAAAAACTGAATAAAAATAACAAAATGAAGATACATATTGAAAAATTGAAACAAAATAATTGAAATTTGAAGAAAATAATTGAAAAAATTAAAAATTAATTGAAATTTGAAGAAAATAATTGAAAAATTTCCAAAATAGTTGAAATTTGAAGAAAATAATTGAAAAATTTCAAAAATTATTGAAATTTGTAGAAAATAATTGAAAAATTTCAAAAATAATTGAAATTTGAACAAATTTATTGAAAATTTTAAAAAATAATTGAATTTTAAGAATATAATTGAAAAATTTCAAAAATAATTGAAATATGAAGAAAATAATTGTAAATTGACAAAAATAATTTATTTCGAAAAAAAATTGGCCAAAAAATGGCAAAAGTAATTGAAAAATTGAATAAAATTAAAAAAATGAAGATCGAAATTGATGAATCGAAACAAAATAATTGAAATTTGAAGAAAATAATTGAAATTTGAAGAAAATAATTGAAAATTTTCAAAAATAATTGAAATATAAAGAAAATAATTGTAAAATGACAAGAATAATTTATTTTGAAAAAAAATTGGCAAAAAAAATGGCAAAAGTAATTGAAAAATTGAATAAAAATAAAAAAATGAAGACAGAAATTGAAGAATCGAAACAGAATAATTGAAATTTGAAGAAAATAATTGAAAAATTTAAAAAATAATTGAAATTTGAAGAAATTAATTGAAAATTTTCAAAAATAATTGAAATTTGAAGAAAATAATTGAAAAATTTAAAAATCAATTGAAATTTGAAGAAATTAATTAAAAATTTTCAAAAATAATTGAAATTTGAAGAAAATAATTGAAATTCGTTGAAAATAATTGAAAAAGGTATAATAAATTTAAATACTAATGACAATAATTTAAAGATTGAAGAAAATAATTGAAAAGTGATGAAAATTTTGTAAATTTTAAATGGAATCATATAAGAAAAGAATTATTAAAAATGGAAGAAATTTTAAAATCCCTTCAAATTTACTATTTTATTTTTGAAGCGTGTAATTCATTGAATTTTTAATCAATGTAAGTTTAAATTAATTGAAGTTTGAAGGAATTAAAATTACTATAAGTATATATGTTGGCACAATTTTAAAAAGGTGAAGAATTATATAAAATTTGAAGAAAAATTTAGTGACAAATTCCAGGTGTGGATAGTACGAATGAATGAATGAATCAATCAATCAATGAATGAAAGAAACTTGTAAATTATTATATAAATTGCGAATTATAATTATTTTTCAGATTGCAAACATCAATTATTTTTAGTAATAATTAAATGACTTTCAAAAATTTGTTTAGTAATTTTCTCTACTTAGTAAATTTCAGCAAAATTTAATTTTTTTTTCCATTTTAGAGATTCTTTCATTTTTCCAGTACTTTTGATGGAAATCCCTGACTTTTCCCTGAATTCCCTGAAATCCCTGACCTGTGGCAACCCTGATTCATTATAAGAATTAAATAAGTTTTACATTAAAGGTTTTATACTAAATAATTAAATAAAGGTTTTACACGATAAAAAATAATATATAAATATCAAATTCTCACCTCCTAAAAGGAGATTTCTATGTAAGTAAAAAAATTGCAAGCAAAAGCGAATGACATTTTTGAGGTTATCTTCAAGCGATTTAAATCGAAATCGAATCAAATCGAAATCGAATCTAACCTAAATTAAAATCGAAACAATTCAAAATAATTTTCATATTTAATAGTCGAAATTAATTCAAAGTTCGTTAATATTTAATTAATTTAAAAGTCGAAATCAACTAAAAAAAAAAGTTAATATATTATTTCTCTGAATGTACGAATTATAATTTCCACTTGCCTGCAATCTAATATGGACCATATTCAGAATTCAAAAATCCACTTTTGAGATGTATTTCTAATCTTATAAAGATTCTTCTCTTTATCGAGTAAGAAAGAGTAAAATACTAAAGGGATATTACCTTTTTGCGGGCTTTATAAACGTAAACATTTTGCGTGATTGGTGAAACACGTGTATTTTTCGCAACCCCACTTTTTCTCACTCTCACTTAGTGCAATTATATGTATGTATGTTTTTAAGAACACGCATTGTCGTAGATTCGTAGAAGATGTAGGAAGTGATTTTGTACAATAAAATATTTGCGCACCGAGCATGCACACATGTTTGATGCCCGCACTGCGAGATAAAAGAACCGGATACATATTAAAGATATAGGAAGAACTCTCACTTCTTCCTATATTTCTCGCTCGATTAAAAATAAAAAATATTCCGGAAATGATCAATTCATCTGCACAGAAGATATTATGCATTAACGCATTATTATGTATTAATCTCTCATTATTTTATAATTGCGCAGATTTATGCTGATTAATGGTTTATAATTCACCTTACGCTGACTGTAATTACTATATTATTTTTCTCCTATAACTATTTAATCATTCGTTTACTATATAATCACACATCTATTTCACATAAAAATTGTAATCTGCCTTCTGGCGCACAAAAATATAATTTATATATTTACGTCAAAATTATAATATTTTTCAGTAAAAATTATACTCGTTTATTTGATCATTGATTAAATCTCACTATTCTGCCTATAATTATAAGAATTTTTATATATTATATAGACTACAATTTTGTTTTGGAAAATTATAATAGAATGTCGTTTTAAAATTAAATTGAAAATAAAATTTGGTTGATTTTTCCATAAAATGTTCGATTTGAATACTCTACGCCTTTGTATTGATAAAAAGAAACCGTTCCTTACATTGTTATAATCGAATTTTTTTGTTTTCTTTCTTGCAACTATTTTAGCAACGTTCAAGCGTTTTACGCAAATTGGCATAAAATCTGTTTAGAGTTTTTCTTTCTCATATTTAGTCATTCGATAATTGAAATTCACACCGAGAATAAATATTTCGGTCAATTGTTTCTTTGTTTAAAAATTTTACTTAAATTGTACCGCCTTTTAGTTTCCCAATTTGTATTCGGAATTTTGTACTTGTTATATACAAATTCAATAGAATCGAAACAGAATTCAATGGCAAAATGGTTTGAATTTTATTATTAATTTTTAATTATGTATTAAATAAAATCTCATTTACATATAAAACTTCGTCAAAAATTCAAAATTTTCGAAACAGTGAAATTAATAAAAGAAATCATGTAAAATTGAATGCAATAGTAATTTATTAAAATAATAACAGAATATTAACAGTTTATTTAATACAAAAAAAAATTACAATTCTCACGGTCAAAGACCTTGACATCCATATATAGAATCTTGATAGTGAATCTCATAAGGTCAATTTCAATGTTAGCTTAACCTCGCATAAATCAGAGAAATCAAGTTGCTTCTTACATGATCATCCCTTTCACTTTTCCGTGTATATCAGACTTTTCACTTGTCGGTGGGTACTTTGATTCCGCAATACAAAAGGCAATTACGATTTTATAACTCAACTTAACATTTTTTTCTTCTTCTAATTTTTTTGTTTTCTTCTGAATAACGACTCTAATAGACCACAGTTATCATCAAATTATATATGTATATATACTTCATGCAGAAATCAGATACTCTATTCTTGCTGAAAAGCATTACTTACTTGAAATTATCGTAAATTAGGTTCATTTCCTTATTCCATTAAAAGAATCGAGAAAGACCACAATTTTGTTCAATCAATGCAATAGAGGCTCAAAAGTGGCACACATGTGAGAAGAAGGCGTTTAAGCGGGTCTTTTCGATTTACAAAGATGAAATTGATTAATTCGGGTAATTTTCTTTACCTCAAAATGTTTATTAGATAGAAGATTATTTTATTTGGACTTTCTAATAAAGAGAATTAAATTTTTTTTTTTTGAAAGTTATTTATTATAATAATTTACTTTATAACTGTGACAATGTATCTGATTTGTTAGATCAATATTAAAATTATTAATTATTATTATTATAAATAGGGCGGCTTATCTGGTCAAAAAAAAGTTTTTCTAAACATTACATTTTATATATTTGATGTTATTAAGTAGATTTCGCCCAAAAATGAATAATAATAGAAAATTTATAATTATAAAAGGAAGGGAGGTGAATAAAAGTCTATTATTATAAGAAGGACTTTTATTTCGAAATTTTATTAATTTTTTAAACATTCTTTATACTTAATCTTTAAATCTGAATAAGTAAAAACTAGCTATGTATAAAAATAAGTAATAATACAAAAAAAATAACACTTATTTATTTACGAGGACGAATTTTGACTTACATTAAGTGAATATTCACTTATTCAGATTTAGAGAGTACTAGTTTTAAATAGACTAATTAAATAATAAACACAATTTTTATGAATTGTAAAACTTTTATTATAAAAGCAACGCTGCAAAAGCAGAAATATTTACAAAGTAGCATGCTACAAAAATAGTTTGGCGGAAACAACAATGTTGTTTATCACATCTTTTGAAACGTCTGCGTTTCTCGTCAATGCATTTCATTCTAAAAAAAGAACACATCGAAAAACAAACAATATTACATATAAAATATAAAATCATCAAAAAAGTGTAAAAAAATACAAAAATAATTACTAGTTTGTTGAATCTAATACCTCAACATCTTCATTTCATTATTTTTTTTCTACAAATGTTGTTGTATCATTAATACCTTTATACGAACATAGCTTCATTATTATCTCCAGAAATAACATCATTTAATAAATATCTTCACAAAGATAATTTCAAGTTATCTTCAGTCATTTCATCTTTACAAATATAATTCCTTCTTTATCTTCAATTCTATTTTCACGTCATTATTAACATTACTAGTATTTTCATATCCTTATTATCTTCACTAATATTTTCATATCCTTATTGTCTTCACTAATATTTTCACATCCTTATCATCCTCACTAACTTTTTCCATTTATTAGAAAACAAAAGAATTCTCAATAAATCAATTTTTCAAAATTACAATAATCGTAGTTGTGACACAATTTCAAAAACAACAAATTTTAAAACAATTTTGCGTCGACAGTTGGAGAGTAAAATGTTTGACTTGAAGGTGGTAAATTAATTTACTATATTTAGGGGAGTTTATTTGAGGGAACATCCATAAAGCATGTGATACATATTTTCGGAAATTAAACTCTTGGGTTACTTTTTCCAATTTTTTAACATATAGCTTCAGATTTTGCTAACCACCCCCCCCCTTCCACAAAATTTCACATGCATTGTGGATGACCCCTAAAAAGGAAATATAACAACGCAAGGGTGAAAAGTGAATCTAATAAATTATTGTTTACGAAGTCTTTGAAGAGATCCTCTTATGTGAATAAGAGAAGTTCAAGATTTACGTTCTAAATTAATTCTATGGGTAACCAGCAAATCCACCATGGCCTCCACCTCCGGAGGAGTGTCCACCACCAAAGGAAGAGCCACCTCCATGAGCTATAGAGTAGGAATCACCACCCCCGTGACCTCCTGAGAAGGAACCTCCACCCCCAAAGGAAGATCCGTGTCCCCCGGAATATGAATCTCCTCCTCCATGTCCACCTCCTCCGTAGCCACCTCCTCCGTGACCACCTCCTCCGTGACCTCCTCCTGAGAAGGAACCTCCACCACCAAAGGAGGATCCACCTCCGTGACTTATAGAGTAGGAATCACCACCTCCGTGACCTCCTGAGAAGGAACCTCCGCCTCCAATGGAAGCTCCGTGTCCTCCACCATATGAATCTCCTCCTCCATGTCCACCTCCTCCGTGACCTCCTGAGAAGGAACCTCCGCCTCCAAAGGAAGCTCCGTGTCCTCCACCATATGAATCACCTCCCCCGTGACCTCCCGAAAAGGAACCTCCACCCCCGAAGGAAGATCCGTGTCCTCCACCATGTGAATCTCCTCCCCCGAAAGATGATCCTCCTCCATGTCCTCCCGAAGAATAGTCGTAACCTCCTGAAAATCCTCCGAGACCTGTCGATCCGTGTCCACTGAAAAAATTCAAGTTAAATTATTATTAATTGTTAATTTAAAATCTAATTAATATCTGTTAAAGCCACATAGTTTGCTTCGCGTACTGATTTTTATAATTATTTTAAAATACATGTACCTGCTTCCAAATCCAGAAGATACACTGCTAGATGAGTAAGAATGGTCGTCACCTCCATGACCACCGCCTCCGTGGTCATCTGAACCTCCGTAACCAGAACTTCCGAAACTAGTGCTGGCTACAAATCCTCCGCCATGGCCGCCCCCGAAACCACCCCCTCCTCCATAGTCACCAAGACCTCCAAAGCTGCCGCCACCTCCGTGTCCTCCGCCCCCTCCATATCCACCTCCTCCGTGTCCACCACCTCCTCCTCCGTGTCCGCCACCTCCTCCTCCGTGTCCACCACCTCCTCCTCCATGTCCACCTCCTCCGTGACCACCACCACCTCCTCCATATCCACCTCCTCCATGACCCCCACCTCCTCCATGACCCCCACCTCCTCCGTGACCACCACCTCCTCCGTGACCACCACCTCCTCCGTGACCACCTCCTCCACCATAACCTCCTCCTCCTCCATCGCTAATTATAATGTGTCCTCCTAAAATCAAATTTTTCATAAGTACAGTGCTGCTCAATATTTTTTGCCACCCTACAGTAGGGTGTCCCAAAAAATAAAAAATTTTTTTTCTTTGGTCTCACCTCCACAAAACCTTTCAATTTACGTCAAAATAAGTGTACTGTATGTAAAAAAAATTAATTTTAATTTTGACCCTTGGTCCAAGCCTGATACAGGGCCTCTGTATCATTAAAACGTTTAAAATTCAGTTTTCTCAGATGTAAACAAAATGTAAGTGCCACTGATTTAAAAATGATAAAAATTAGGATAAAATACACAAATTAACAGCTGAATCAAATTAAATTCCATTTTCATTAAGTATCAACTGTTATTTAATAAATTTTTGTTTAAAAAGTCATCACATCTTTTTTTAACAATAATTTATCAATATATTTGGTACTTTAAAAAAAGTCAAGTTCATGTGTTTTAGCAGTTAATTTATATTATTTTATACTAATTTATACAATTTTAAAATTAATTCTTACTTACATTTGGTTTACACATAAAAACAAATTTTTAACGTTTTAATAATTTAGAGGCCCTGGACCACGGGTTGAAATTAAAATTAATTCTTTTTACATACAGTACTCATATTTTGAAGTAAAATAAAAGGTTTTGTGGGGGTGAGACCAAAGAAAAAAAAATATTTTTATTTTTTGGGACACCCTACCCTACAGTATGCGAGGGTTTTACAAAAAGTTTTGTATCTGAATTTCTGTGTCTAAAATTCGGCAAGCCCCGCTATATAAATGTTTATGTACTTTTATTGGTTTTTGTTTTAAAATGTTAACCCCCAGGGTACGGACTGGATTAGCGTAACCCAGGCGAATTTTTTTATTGGAGGGGGCTCGGACCGGAAGGGGGCAAAAACTTTACTAACCAAAAGTAGCTTATTTGGTAGAGCCAGTCGATGCTTGCACTTCAAGCTGATAGTGTTGAAAATTTACGTTTAGGGAAATATCACCCAGTCTGTACAGAACGTTACAATATCAAATTTTTTTGAAATATTGAAAGCTTCCAAAAATAAAGAAACATTATTTATAAATTTTATTACAATTTATTAAAGTGTGAAGCAGAAGTGTTTATGTAAAATTGGATCTTCTTTGTAAAGTTTTCTCAGGATTTTGGACACTATTGTTGACTGGTACAGTGCCGTCCAGTAGATTTTGCCAGCCCTTCAGAATTTTTGTCTTTACAAAATGTTTTATATTTTACTAACCAATAAAGATATTACGATAAATGAGGACTTTTTTAAAAGCTTGTGTTCTCTACTTTTAGAATATCTAATTAGCGAAAGAAAAAAAATTGTTTTATTACTTAATTACTCTTAACAATAGTAAAAAAATTTCGTTTTTTTTTGGGTAAATTTCAAACTAATGAATTTTATAATACAAATCATTATATTTTTATCGTAGACAATGCATTTGAAAGATAATTTTATTACCTTTATAACAAATTTTTAAAAATCGTAGAATTTTTTTAAAAAGAAAATTGTTTTTTAAAAAAACAGCACTTAAAAAAAACAGCACTTTTTTTTAAATAGGAATAAGTGCAGTACAGTTGATTTTGGAAAAAAATTATTCAGAAAAAAATGTGCCTTCTTATGTGTAGAATAAAAAAAAATATGTATAATTAAAAAAAAAATTTCTTACCAAATTGAAAAACAAATCAAAACATGTTAAAAAAAAATTTTGTTTTTAATTTTAAATATGTTTTTCTGATTCTACACAAAAAAGAGCACATTTTTTTCTCATTAATTTTTTTCCAGAACCAACCGTTCTGGACTTAAGACTAATTAAAAAAGATTTTAAAAACTCAAAATATGATAAAAAAATATTTTTTTTCTATTAAAAAATTTTTTTTTCTGTTTCTAGGCATAGAAGGCATATTTTTTTCTTTATAATTTCTTTCCAAAATCAAATAGGCACTTATGTCTATTTAAAAAAAGTGCTGTTTTTTTAAACAATTACCTATATCTTTATTAAAAAAAATCGTACAACAATTTTTAAAAATTTGTTTTAAAGGTGATAAAATTATCTTTCAAATTCAAATGCATTGTCTGTGATTAAAATGTGATGATTTGTTTATAAAGTACATTAGTTTGAAAATTACCAAAAAAATGGAATTTTTTGACTATTGTATATTGTTAAGAGTAATTAAGTAAAAAAACAATTTTTTTTTCTTTCGGTTATTAGATATCCTAAAAGTAGAGAACATAAGCTTTAAAAAAAGTTTTCATTTATTGTATTATCTTCATTAATTAGCAAAATACAAAACTTTTTGTAAAGATTATTCTGAATGTTGGGCAAAATCTGTTGGACGGCACTGCTCTAGAACAGCTTTATCATGAGGTTGACTAAGATGAGGAAGGAGCAACTAATAATATAAAACCTTGTCAATTTTAAAAATAAAAATTTTTCTAATCAATTTCTGTCGTTTCTTTATGTTATAATCATCAACTTTGTCCGTAATAAATATTTTTACATTATAAAAAAAAAATTCACAATATTTTTAATGAATTTCTTGATTGTCTTTTTTTTGATATTTCAAAAATAGAGTATTTTCAAATTTAAAATGAAATATACTTTTTGGAATAAATTAAAAAACGGCTAATGCTATCTTAAAGATAAAGTGTTCACCTTTCCAAAACCCTTATATAAAGTGTTTTTAACTTTTTCTTGGACAGAAATTGCAGCTTTTGAAAAGAAAATTTGTTCATAAAAATTTTTGAAACTCTGTTAGTATTTTTAATAATAACTTTCGTAATTAAAAAAGTATCACAAATCTGACAAAGCCGTTACATTTCCAAGAAAATTTTTAAATAGATTTTTAAAAACATGTTTAAATTCATCAATTACAGCCCACGACACAGGCGACCAAAGTTGCTGGGTTACGCTAACCCATTCTGTACGGAACGTTATACTTTTATAGTCCGTAGCTTGAGGGTTAATTAATATTACATAAAGCAGTATAAATAAGGTCCTATTAATTTTTAAATGTTTGACTTCATTCTTGCGAGTATTCTTGTTTCTAACTCTAATTTTTAATAAGTAGGATGAATTAATCAATTTTAAATGTTTTAAGTGATGAAAAATAAAAAAGAATAAATATTAATGATTCTGTGTTAGATAAAGTTAATGAAATAACGAATCAATTTTACACAAAAGAAAATAGGAAATTTTAATTATTTTAAAAATTATGAACTCTTAAAAATTGTCCCCCCATTTTGACCATTTTGACTATAATCAAATTGTTTATTTATTTACTTGAAGGAGACTCTTAACACATCAAAAAGCATTAGTAAAATTAAACCTTAAGGTTTTTATAAAGATTTTAAGATACTATTAATTAGTGTGCCTTATAACTTCTTAAAGTAATTGTAATTTGAAGAACTAAAAATACCTTGTAACAAAACTAAAAAACATCATAATTCATTAAGTTCTTAGCAAAAATCAATTCAAATTCTTTTAAATCTTCTGAATTATGTGTAAAAAATGATTATTCGATTTCGTGTTGTGCTCCGAGAAAAAATACCTTATTGATAATATACATTTAAAATTATAAGATTTTGCGTCGATATTAAAAAATTGAAAAATTTTGTCTTACAATCTAGCTGTCTAGTTATGAGATTGTGCTAAAAATGTCATAATATACAAATCTGGGATAAAAATGTGTAAAATAAAAAAGATTTAGTTAATTTATTAAGAATTATAGTTTTATTCATAAAAACTGAAGAGAGAAAATATAAATGTTAAAAGAAGAAAATATGCTGAGAAACAGAAATAAAAAGTAATTGATTTGAGAAAATTAGTTGAAAAATTAAATACAAATTTTAAAATGTGCCGGAAATTGACAATTGTTTCTCAACTTAATAAAGAACTACTTGTTGATTTTTTTTCTCTATTATAGGTTAAAGATGTTTTTATTTTTAAATCATTAATAACTAATTGAATATAAAATCGTTTATCTGTCCGTGAAAAAAATTTAGAAGTGTGAAATTTAAACTTCCCTTGGGTAAATTTTGAATAGTGTGCTAAAAAAAAATTCCATCCTTTTTTTCATTGAAAAGTTAAAGGTTCCTAATACAATAATAACAAATTTAACTTTTTAAATTGATTAGTACTTTCCATTTTTATGCAAATTTGAAGTTTTTAATTTTTTTTTGGTACAGTTTAAAGCAAAAAAAATCTGTGAAATCATCAAAAAAGGGGGGAGGGTTTAAGGACATTTTTTAAATAAATAATCAGATCGCCATTAAAAATTATCGTAAAAAAATTTTAAAAAAATCTTTTTAAACTTGATAAAACAAGCTTTCAAATACCATGTTCAAAATTAATATAATACGATTTCTTCAAAAGTTGTATCTATTTGAATTTTACAAAAAAATAATGGAATTTTCTTTTTTATTTTAAGTAATTCAACAATGGAATTTTTTTTAAAATTTCTTTTTCAGGTATCATTTGAGTAAAAAAAATAGGCTTTAAAATGAATATTTGATTAAGATTTTGTCTTTACTAGAAATTAAGATACCTACAAAACTTTTTGTAATGCCTTTGCACGCTGAAGGGTCGACAAAACTTATTCAGCGGCACTGTATATTAACGTCGAAAAAAATTATTTTAATTATTTAAGAATAGACTTTAAAAAATTACCTCCAAATCCACCTCCGTGTCCTTGACCTCCTCCGCCGTAACCTCCAAAACCTCCACCACCACCTCCACCGTGACCTCCAAAGTCACCGCCTCCAAAATCACCGCCCCCATGACCTCCAAAATCGCCACCTCCTCCTGGACTTGTAAATTCTATGTGGTCTCCGCCACCCCCATGCCCCCCGCCCCCACCCCCACCTCCGTGAGATTGTATTATTTTTGACTCATGGTGTTCTGGTTCTTTTAAATGTATCCTTATATGTACACTGAAAAATATTATATTTATTTACCAATTTCGTTTATACCAAACGCCTTATTTACTAAAATTGTTTAAACGATTTAGAAATAGTTAATAAATATTCAAAACTACTATAAAACTTTATCGCAATAATAGGTAATTAATTAATTTTACAAAAGAAACAAAATCTAAGAAATAAAAATTCACGAAGTTGTTTACTTGTTAACTAAGATTGTTTAAACAATTTATAAATTGTTTGTAAACATTCTAAATCATATTAGGACTCTAGACCAAGAGTGATGAATTAATTTCACTAAAGAAACGAATTCTAAGTAACTAAAACTTTTGAAGTTATTTGATTGTTTAACTATGATTGTTTAAACAATTTAAAAATTATTTGTAAACGCATTGTAAACTGTATTATAACTCTAGGCCAATAGTAATTAATTAATTTAAAAAAAGAGATGAAATCTAGGTAAAGAAAGATTTTTAAGTTATTCATCTGTTTAAGATTGTTTAAACAATCTAAATTGTTTGTTAACATTCTAAATCATATTAGGACTCTAGGCCAAGAGTGATGAATTAATTTTACTAAAGAAACGAATTCTAAGTAATGGAAAGTTTTGAAGTTATTTGATTGTTAACTATGATTGTTCAAACAATTTAAAAATTGTTTGTAAACGTATTGTAAACTATATTATAACTCTAGGCTAATAGTAATTAATTAATTTAACAAAAGAAATGAAATCTGGGTAAAGAAAGATGTTTAAGTTATTCATTTGTTTAACTAAGATTGCTTAAACAATCTAAAAATTGTTTGTAAACATTCTTAAGTATATTAGGACTCTAGGCCAAGAGTGATGAATTAATTTTACTAAAGAAACGAATTCTAAGTAATGGAAAGTTTTGAAGTTATTTGATTGTTAACTATGATTGTTTAAACAATTTAAAAATTGTTTGTAAATGTATTGTAAACTGTATCATATAAAAACTGTATTATATAACTGTATTACTAAGCCAATAGTAATTTATGAATTTCATAAAAAAAAACAAAATCTAAGTAAGGAAAGATTTTGAAGTTATTTATTTGTTTAACTAAGATTGTTTAAAAAATCTGATAATTGTTAGTAAACATTCTAAATCATATTAGGACTCTAGGCCAAGAGTGATGAATTAATTTTACTAAAGAAACGAATTCTAAGTAATGGAAAGTTTTGAAGTTATTTGATTGTTAACTATGATTGTTTAAACAATTTAAAAATTGTTTGTAAATGTATTGTAAACTGTATCATATAAAAACTGTATTATATAACTGTATTACTAAGCCAATAGTAATTTATGAATTTCATAAAAAAAAACAAAATCTAAGTAAGGAAAGATTTTGAAGTTATTTATTTGTTTAACTAAGATTGTTTAAAAAATCTGATAATTGTTAGTAAACATTCTAAATCATATTAGGACTCTAGGCCAAGAGTGATGAATTAATTTTACTAAAGAAACGAATTCTAAGTAATGGAAAGTTTTGAAGTTATTTGATTGTTAACTATGATTGTTCAAACAATTTAAAAATTGTTTGTAAACGTATTGTAAACTATATTATAACTCTAGGCTAATAGTAATTAATTAATTTAACAAAAGAAACGAAATCTGGGTAAAGAAAGATGTTTAAGTTATTCATTTGTTTAACTAAGATTGCTTAAACAATCTAAAAATTGTTTGTAAACATTCTTAAGTATATTAGGACTCTAGGCCAAGAGTGATGAATTAATTTTACTAAAGAAACGAATTCTAAGTAATGGAAAGTTTTGAAGTTATTTGATTGTTAACTATGATTGTTTAAACAATTTAAAAATTGTTTGTAAATGTATTGTAAACTGTATTATATAACTATATTACTAAGCCAATAGTAATTTATGAATTTCATAAAAAAAAAACAAAATCTAAGTAAGGAAAGATTTTGAAGTTATTTATTTGTTTAACTAAGATTGTTTAAAAAATCTAATAATTGTTTGTAAACATTCTAAATCATATTAGAACTCTAGGCCAAGAGTGATGAATTAATTTTACTAAAGAAGCGAATTCTAAGTAATGAAAACTTTTGAAGTTATTTGATTGTTAAGTATGATTGTTTAAACAATTTAAAAATTGTTTGTAAACGTATTGTAAACTATATTATTACTCTAGGCCAATAGTAATTAATTAATTTAACAAAAGAAACGAAATCTGAGTAAAGAAAGATGTTTAAGTTATTCATTTGTTTAACTAAGATTGCTTAAACAATCTAAAAATTGTTTGTAAACATTCTTATGTATATTAGGACTCTAAGCCAAGAGTGATGAATTAATTTTACTAAAGAAACGAATTCTAAGTAATGGAAAGTTTTGAAGTTATTTGATTGTTAACTATGATTGTTCAAACAATTTAAAAATTGTTTGTAAACGTATTGTAAACTATATTATAACTCTAGGCTAATAGTAATTAATTAATTTAACAAAAGAAACGAAATCTGGGTAAAGAAAGATGTTTAAGTTATTCATTTGTTTAACTAAGATTGCTTAAACAATCTAAAAATTGTTTGTAAACATTCTTAAGTATATTAGGACTCTAGGCCAAGAGTGATGAATTAATTTTACTAAAGAAACGAATTCTAAGTAATGGAAAGTTTTGAAGTTATTTGATTGTTAACTATGATTGTTTAAACAATTTAAAAATTGTTTGTAAATGTATTGTAAACTGTATTATATAACTATATTACTAAGCCAATAGTAATTTATGAATTTCATAAAAAAAAACAAAATCTAAGTAAGGAAAGATTTTGAAGTTATTTATTTGTTTAACTAAGATTGTTTAAAAAATCTAATAATTGTTTGTAAACATTCTAAATCATATTAGAACTCTAGGCCAAGAGTGATGAATTAATTTTACTAAAGAAGCGAATTCTAAGTAATGAAAACTTTTGAAGTTATTTGATTGTTAAGTATGATTGTTTAAACAATTTAAAAATTGTTTGTAAACGTATTGTAAACTATATTATTACTCTAGGCCAATAGTAATTAATTAATTTAACAAAAGAAACGAAATCTGGGTAAAGAAAGATGTTTAAGTTATTCATTTGTTTAACTAAGATTGCTTAAACAATCTAAAAATTGTTTGTAAACATTCTTATGTATATTAGGACTCTAGGCCAAGAGTGATGAATTAAATTTACTTAAGAAACGAATTCTAAGTAATGAAAACTTTTGAAGTTATTTGATTGTTAACTATGATAGTTTAAACAATTTAAAAATTGTTTGTAAATGTATTGTAAACTGTATTATATAAAAACTGTATTATATAACTGTATTACTAAGTCAATAGTAATTTATGAATTTCATAAAAAAAAAAAAAAAATCTAAGTAAGGAAAGATTTTGAAGTTATTTATTTGTTTAACTAAGATTGTTTAAAAAATCTAATAATTGTTTGTAAACATTCTAAATCATATTAGGACTCTAGGCCAAGAGTGATGAATTAATTTTACTAAAGAAACGAATTCTAAGTAATGAAAACTTTCGAAGTTATTTGATTGTTAAGTATGATTATTTAAACAATTTAAAAACTGTTTGTAAACGTATTGTAAACTATATTATTACTCTAGGCCAATAGTAATTAATTAATTTAAAAAAAGAAACGAAATCTAAGTAAGGAAAGGTTTTGAAGTTATTGATTTGTTTAACTAATATTGTTTAAACAACTTAAAATTGTTGGTTAGTAACTAGAAATATTTAAAAATAGTTTTGATAAGTTTTATGTATAAAATATACATTTTACTTTGGTGTATTTAAAGTTTCTGATATCGAAAAACCTTTAAATCGCACTTTCTCTAAAAATTATTTCTAACATTTTTAAAACTTATTAACGTTTTTTTTAATTAATAATAAAATTCTTGATTTTTTAGTACTTAGGCGTTATAGTACAAACATTTATAAGTATTTTAAAAAAATAACATTAAAATTGGTTCATTTTTGAGTTGTTGGCAGATTTTAGCCTTTGCTCTGATTTAGATATGTAGATTTTTATTTTAAATATTCAAAAATGAGATCTAACTTTTTTCCAATTGTCTGACTTGTCCGCAACTAAAAAAAGAAAATTGATGGTAAATTGTTTATTTTTATTCAACAAAAAACGTCCGATATAAATATCTGAACATGTATTTTTTCCGTTTTCGATTTTTATACTTTTATATTAACAAAAAAATTTGCCTGAATGTTTTTGCTCTTATTGATTTTCATAAAGTCTATTTTATTTGTAATCAAACTTGCAGATAACTGGTTTCTAATAAATTATATACGTTTTCTGAAAAACATTTCAGCTTTCTCATTTTCATTTTAATACCATAGAAGCCGTAAATTCTCTATCGTAATATTGCAATTTTATTGATTCAACTTCTTTTGTAGTTTATGGACAATTTAAAAAAATATAGAAGTTGCTTACTGCTCTTTTCCAAATGTCGCAGAAACCGTTGCTATCACTGTAGCAATGATGAGACACTTTAGCTGAAACAAAAGCAAAATCTGTTAGGAAGGTATTTTTATATTTATGTAGGATGTATATTTTTTAAAACGAAAAAAAAACATTTATAAATAAATATATAATTTGTCAATAATTCTTTCTTCTTTTTATCTGTAGAAGAAATTTTCAAAATGATATTTCTAATTTTATTTTTATATCTATCTATCTATTTATAGATCTATTTATTTATCGTTAGTTTTAAAAGATTTTTGAAATAAAATATATCGTGAAATTCGCCTTTTTATAAAACAGCTATAAGGTAATTAAAACAATAAAAAGGGTTTTTAAGAAATTTAAATCAGTACTATTGTTTTATTAATGAATCTATTGTTTAATTAATTAAAAGACAGCCAATGATTTAGTTTAGTTAAATTTAACTTATAATTAGTGATGTAAATAAATAATTAGTATAATTAGCTGGTTTTTAATATAAAATTCCACTGAATGAATCAATTAAATTTATAACGAATTGAATTATTAACCCAAATTTTTAGTTTATGAATGAACACATTTCTACTAATTTATGTTTAGATAGTAATTGAAAAGATAATAACGTTTTTTACTTTATAACTTTTTTTTAACAACTTAAAAAGTTAAGTAACTGAAAAGTTAATATAAAGTTTGTTTATATAGAAAAAAGTATAAATTTTTAAATTTGAATAATTGAATAATTGAATTGGCACCCACAGAAATAAATTACAAATTTATAATTTCAATTTCTTTATTAAAATAATTTTTAAATGAAATTTAATTTTGCATAATTTTTAACTTTTAAATTATATTTTCTAGAAAAACTATTTAAAAAACAAAATCAAAAAATACAAGTCTGAAGATTGCCTTCGAGATTTAAAAAACATGAATTTTGTTAATTCAATTATTATAAAACCAATGAAGTTCACAACGTTTATAATCGACGATTTAAAAGGAAAAATACTTTAAATAAATTATTACAAATTTTGGTTTGAACAATTTTTTTTAAACGTTTATTAATCAATAATTTGTGAAGGTAATATTTTTTTTCAAAGAACATTATTAATATTATTAAATAATTAAATAATAAGAAAATTATTATATTCCACATAAAAAAAAGTTTTCTTATCATAAACGTTGTAAACTTTACTGCCTTGTGATGATGAATCGATTATAAGTTATGAATAGGTAAATTATTCTCACTTTTCAACAATAACACAAATTTAACAAATTACAATTTTCAATTAATTTAAACCTTTTTTAAAAGTTACAATTAATTTAAAAATTATAATTTTATGAATTTAAAAGTACAAAATTAGTTAATTACAAAATTAATATTACCTATATTAAATAATTTCACAAAATTTCCCCTTTGATAATTTAACAAATTTTATTTCTCCATAAAAAGTAAAATAAAATTGAATAAAAAGAATAGAATAAAATTCATTAGATTGCTAAAGCAGAAAATTGATTAGTAATTAATCAATTGATAATTAATCAGTTAATTACCCAATTGATAATTAATCAATTGATAATTAACGAATTGATAATTAATCAATTAATTAACCAATTGATAATTAATCAAATGATAATTTTCTTATGAAAATTAATAACATTTGTAATTAAATGAATTTAAAAAATAACTAGATATTACCCAATTAAACAATTTACTAATTTATAAATTTAATTTTTATTAGTAGTTTAATCAATTAAATAATTACGAATTAAATAAATCGAATATACAATTAAGTACACTAAGTAATGATTAATTAAACGAATTTTACTCGATGAATTAATAAATATACTAAGTAATTAAAAACAAAATTAAAAGTAATGCAAAATATTAAATATTTAGAATTGAAATAAACGCCAGTAGAAAAAAAAAATAAGGGTCCATTTAATCGCAGTAGTAACCGCGGTTTTAGTCAGACACTTCACTCCTCGCTTCACAATATATGGAAAAGCACCACAAGATTATTATCTATCGATTGAATTTAATATTAAATACTGCTAATCACTATAAAAATTAATTCAAAAACCCGATCACAATGAATTAACGTATTTTTTGTTTAAATCACAACTAAGGGAAAACTGTTTAATGAAAATTTTTTTTTTTTTTTTTTTCTCATAAAGATGCTTACGGTGAGTCGAGGTGCCATTGTGTCTCGAGACTGGCACTCGTAAGTCAAGGAACTTCCTGACTTCCTTGTGATCCACAAGACTGACTGGAAGATACTGTCATATATATGTGAAGCCTTTCTGGCTATATATACTGTCTCTAAGGATTACCGGAAGTTCAGGTGGGGAACGGGATCGTTTGTAAGGAACGTGTGAGACTGGAGAACGAGGAAACACTCGTCCAACCAGTGCCCCACACAGCAACGACCGTGACCCAGAGTCAACAGAGAAATTTGCACTCCGGGCTAAAGATTTACGTGCACCTTGCTCTAAGAGGAGCCGCGACTGTCTTCTCTAAATAAATAGCATAACTAGCATTTTAGTAAGTTTATTTATTCCGAAGTAGAAAATTAAAATGTCATCTTTATCCTTGTCTTTGGGTTGATAAGTATATCGTTTTTTGAACGATCTGCTCGAAATGACAATAATAATATTTGATCAATTTCTTTCCAGGGTAATTTTCGTAGCGTTTATATGGAATTTGAATATGTAAGTATAAAGTTGAAAATGTAAAGATTATTTAGAAATCTTTTTGATCTTTAAATATTCTATATTGTACTATTAATCTGAAAAAGAAAATTATGATCCTAGACAATTGGTGCACCCTCGGTAATTGGTGCACTTACCCTATTATTGTTATCGTTTTTCAATCAATTTCTTCAATTTTCAATTATTTATCTCATTTTTCAAACATTTTTTACAAATTTTCATTTTCTTTTATATTTCTGCAATTATTTTCACCACCTTTTAATTACATATAGGGGAGGTGGGGGCAAGACGGGGTACCTAAGGTTTGAAGCTCAATAAAACTAATATTATCGATTTAAAAATATTTTATTTATTATAATAATAATCTTTGGCAATCAGTCTTCGATGAAAAAGTCTTATTTGGAACATTTGTTACTTAATTAAATATAGAATTAATAATAAGTAAAAAAATTCAAATTTCCCATTTTACAAAACGTGGGGGTAAGATAGGGTTCCCCCTGGGGGCAAGATGGGGTAGTATAAAAATCAATTTATTTTTGGCTACAAATTTCGCAAGCACTTTTATTGATTTTATAAAATAAACTAAAAACCCAGTTTAATGCGTAATTTTAATTCTCTCATGTTAAAATTAAATTACAAAGCTAACCTCAAAAAACAATAACTTTTATAATAGAAATAAATAAGTGGTTACCTGCTCCTGTATTTGAAATGTATTATTTACATAACAAAACGTTATAAATAATGTGCCAAATCAACAAAACAAGATTTTTTTTTCATAAAACAAAAAAATTATTGGTTTTCAGTACATTATCTTGCCCCCACTTCCTATACCCCGTCTTGCCCTCACATACGGAATTTCATTAAAAAAATAATTTGTAAAAATTAAATTTCGAAACGGAAATAAACAAGTGATTAATTTTAAGTGTAATCATTGTTAAATATTTAAAAATTATATAGTATATAAAATGTTGTTATTAAAATAACAAACACGTTCTAAATAAAATGCAAAAATGACAAGAGAATCGACAAAAACAGTTTTTTTCATGTAACAAATAAGAAACTCGGTTTCATCAATCAGTGACTTGGCCAATCAAAAACTATTGTAACGGTGCTATGTTATACAAAAAATGATCATGATTGGTTGATTAGTTTCTTAATTAAGGCAGGTACCCCGTCTTGCCCCCACCTCCCCTATATTAATGATTTTTCAATTAATTTCCTAAATTTTTATTTATTATCTAAAATCTAAGTTACTATATCCACGTTTCAATGTAATACCGTAAATTTCAAATATTTATCTCAAATTTCCAATATTTTTTCAATTTACGATTATTTCTATCATTTTTCCATTACTTTTTGTCATACCCAAATATTTTTTTATTAATTTTCAAATTTTATATAATTTATCACAGCTTCCACTTATTTTTTCAATGTACAATTATTTTAATCATTCTGCAATTATTTTCTTTCATTACAAATATATGTTGCAATCTTTTCAATCATTTCTAAAAAAATAAAATTATTTTTTTCAATTTCTAATTATTTTTTTTACTTTTCAAAAATTGTCTCGAATTCTTTATAATTTTCATTACTCTTCAATTAATCTTCTAGATTTTAAAATATATTTCTCACATTTTAATAATTTTCTTCAATTTTTTATTATTAATATTATCATTTTCCAATCAATTTCTTCAATTTTTAATTATTTTTATTACTTTGCAAATATTGTCTCCAATTTTTTATTATTTTCATTACTCTTCAATTAATTTACTAGATTTTAAAACATATTTCTGAAATTTTAATAATTATCTTCAATTTTTAATTAGTTTTATTACTTTGGAAATATTGTTCCGTATTTTGTATTATTTTCATTACTCTTCAATTAATTTCTTAAATTTTAAAATATTTTTTTTAAATTTTAATAATATTCTTCAATTTTCAAATATTATTGTTATCATTTTGCAATCAATTTCCTGAATTTTCAATTATTTATCTCATTTTTTAAACACTTTTTACAAATTTTCATTTTCTTTTATATTTCTGCAATTATTTTCACTACCTTTTAATTACATATTTATTAATGATTTTTCAATCAATTTCTTCAATTTTTAATTATTTCTATTACTTTGCAAATATTGTCTCCAATTTTTTATTATTTTCTTTACTCTTACATTAATTTTCTAGATTTTGAAACATATGTCTAAAATTTTAATAATTATCTTCAATTTTTAATTTGTTTTATTACTTTGCAAATATTGTTCCGAATTTCGTATTAGTTTCATTACTCTTCAATTAATTTCCTAGTTTTTAAAATATTTTTTTCAAATTTTAATAATTTTCTACAACTTCCAATTATTTTTGTTATCATTTTGCTATTAATTTCTTAAATTTTTAATTATTCTCACTATTCATTCCTCAATTAAATTCCTAAATTTTAAATTATTTATCTCATATATTAATTATTTTTTCAAATTCATTTACTTTTATCTTTTTGCAATTATTTTCTCTACTTTTTAACTAGATATATCAACTATTTTTTAATTAATTTCCTTAATTTTGATTTATTATCTCAAATCTAAGTTACTGTATCCAAGTTTTAATGTTTTAAACATTCTTTAATTATTTTTCTCATATTTAAAATACTTTTAACAATTTTTGATTATTTTTTTGTGAAATTGCAATGATTTTCAAAAATTATATATTATTTTGATTATTTGTTGATTAATTCCGAAAATTTCAATTATATCTCTAAAATTTCCAATATTTTCTTCAATTTACAATTATTTCTATAATTTCTCCATTACTTATTGTCATACCCAAATATTTTTTTTATTAATTTTCAATTTTTATAAAATTTATCACAGCTTCCACTAATTTTTTCAATGCACAATTATTTTTACCATTCTGCAATTATTTTCTTTCATTACAAATATATGTTGCAATTTTTTCAATTATTTCTCAAAAAATAAAATTCTTTTCTTCAATTTCTAATTATTTTTATTACTTTTCAAAAATTGTCTCGAATTCTTTGTAATTTTCATTACTCTTTAAGGTAGTTCTCCGGCTTCAGGGCCGCACAAATACTATAAAAAAATAAATAAAAACAAATAAATAAAAAACTAATAAATTAAATCTGACAACGTAATTTAAAGCAATAAGTTAGTCTCGTGACACTTCACATGTGCTTTAAACGAAAGAATTTTGGCAATTTGCGACCGTTGGATTTCCTTTCGCTCGTAAATTCAATGGAAAATCACATTGGTTTCTAATTTCAGATTAGTATAATTAAAAAATGAGCATCGATACCCCTATAAATTTTTTTTTTATATTATTTCTTTTATTTGTCCCTATAACATACTAGTTTTTGAAAAAAATTTAGCGAGCAGTTTTCCACATATTAATAATAGTGTGCCACTTTTATACGTTTAGTGTATGATTCCCATGTAAATGTTGAAACTTTGAAGGTAAATATTTCAATTTTTAGCATCGCAAGGGGCCCTGAGATTTTTACCACACATAAAGCATACAAAAAAGAACATTTATCCAAAGTTTAAGAAAATTCTAACGAAAATCGATTTGCCGGAGAAATACCTTAATTAATCTTCTATATATTAAAATATATTTCTCAAATTTTAATAATTTTCTTCGATTTTTTATTATTAATATTATCATTTTCCAATCAATTTCTTCAATTTTTAATTATTTTTATTACTTTGCAAATATTGTCTCCAATTTTTTATTATTTCCATTACTCTTCAATTAATTTTCTAGATTTAGAAACATATGTCTAAAATTTTAATAATTATCTTCAATTTTTAATTTGTTTTATTACTTTGCAAATATTGTTCCGAATTTTGTATTAGTTTCATTACTCTTCAATTAATTTCCTAGTTTTTAAAATATTTTTTTCAAATTTTAATAATTTTCTACAACTTCCAATTATTTTTGTTATCATTTTGCTATTAATTTCTTAAATTTTTAATTATTCTCACTATTCATTCCTCCATTAAATTCCTAAATTTTAAATTATTTATCTCATATAATAATTATTTTTTCAAATTCATTTACTTTTATCTTTTTGCAATTATTTTCACTACTTTTTAACTAGATAAATCAACTATTTTTTAATTAATTTCCTTAATTTTGATTTATTATCTCAAATCTAAGTTACTGTATCCACGTTTTAATGTTTTAAACATTCTTTAATTATTTTTCTCATATTTAAAAATTAAAATACTTTTAACAATTTTTGATTATTTTTTTGTGAAATTGCAATAATTTTCAAAAATTATATATTATTTTGATTATTTGTTGATTAATTCCAAAAATTTTAATTATATCTCTAAAATTTCCAATATTTTCTTCAATTTACAATTATTTATATCATTTTTCCATTACTTATTGTCATACCCAAATATTTTTTTTATTAATTTTCAATTTTTATAAAATTTATCACAGCTTCCACTAATTTTTTCAATGACCAATTATTTTTATCATTCTGCAATTATTTTCTTTCATTACAAATATATGTTGCAATTTTTTCAATTATTTCTCAAAAAATAAAATTATTTTCTTCAATTTCTAATTATTTTTATTAGTTTTCAAAAATTGTCTCGAATTCTTTTCAATTTTCATTGCTCTGCAATTAATCTTCTAGATTTTAAAATATATTTCTCAAATTTTAATAATTTTCTTCAATTTTTTATGATTAATATTATCATTTTCAAATCAATTTCTTCAGTTTTTAATTATTTTTATTACTTTGCAAATATTGTCTCGAATTCTTTATAATTTTTATTACTCTTCAATTAATTTTCTAGATTTTGAAACATATTTCTGAAATTTTAATAATTATCTTCAATTTTTAATTAGTTTTATTTCTTTGCAAATATTGTACCGAATTTTGTATTAGTTTCATTACTCTTCAATTAATTTCTTAGTGTTTAAATTTTTTTTTTTTAATTTTTAATAATTTTCTACAACTTTCAATTATTTTTGTTATCATTTTGCTATCAATTTCTTCAATTTTTAATTATTCTCACTATTCATTTCTCAATTAAATTCCTAAATTTTAAATTATTTATATCATATATTTATTATTTTTTCAAATTCATTTACTTTTATCTTTTTGCAAGTATTTTCTCTACTTTTCAACTAGATATATTAACTATTTTTGAATTAATTTCCATATATTTTGTTTATTATCTCATATCTAAGTTACTGTATCCACGTTTCAATGTTTTAATAATTCTTTAATTATTTTTCTTATATTTGAAATACTTCTGACAATTTTTGATTATTTTTTTGTAAAATTGCAATGATTTAAAAAAAATTTATATTGTTTTGATTATTTGTTGATTAATTCCAAAAATTTCAATTATTTATCTCAAATTTCCAATATTTTCTTCAATTTACGATTATTTTTATCATTTTTCTTCAATTTCCAATTATTTTTGTTATCATTTTGCAATCAATTTTTTCAATTTTTAATTATTCTCACTATTCGTTCGTCAATTAAATTTATAAACTTTCAATTATTTATCTCATTTATCAATTATTAATTAGGTTAGAAAATTTTCACTTATTTTTTTTTCATTTGCAATGATTTTCACAAATTTTATATTATTTTAAATATTTGTTGATTAATTCCGAAAATTTTAAATATTTATCTCAAATTTCCATTATTTTCTTCGATTTTCGATTATTTCTATAATGTTATAACTATTTTCCTAAGTTTTAAATTCTTGAAATCATGTTGTAATAAGGTATTTACATTTACTTTACAAATATTCTGCAATTTTTAAAATTATTTTTTTAAAATTTGAATAAATATCTACAAATTTCAACTATTTTTATCTTTATCCAAATATTTTTTTCAAGAATTTTTATGATTTTTCAATTTTCCCCGTTAATTTTAAATTTAACTTCCAGAAGTTTCAAGTGTTTTTTAAAATTTTTCCAAATAAAACTTTTTCAGTTTTAATTATTTTCTTCAATATGAAATTAGTTTCATATTTATTAATTAACTTTCAATTTCTTTCGATATTTTTCAATTATTTTAAAAAATATGATTTTTGTTCTTTAAATTTTCAATGTTTTAATCATTTTTCAATTATTTTTCTCACATTTCAATTAAGTTCGTCAATTTTTAATTTTTTTTTTAACTTGCAATGCATTTTTACAAATTTTATAGTATTTGATTATTTGGTTATTAATTACGAAAATATGCTCGAAATCAAATAAAATTGTCAACTTTTGCGTTACAATAATTACGCTAATTAAGAAACTCTTTAATTTAATATTGTTTTATTTCTTCCCCACCCCCTCCCTCGGACAATATTAAGTTTGCTAATGGCAAAAATTTATAAGTCGCCGCTCCTGATACTATAGGTATGAATAAATAGTAAAATTATTTGTGTACTTAAGAAAGAGGTTAAAGATAGCAAATTAATTCTGATTTATGTTATTTCGATTTTCTCAAAACTATCATCAGAAGGACCAATCAGGCGAAAATACTTTTCCACCAATAGATCCAAGCCACATAAGTTTAACAACCGAAAGTGATGCAGATTTTTTTCTTCCTGATCAAAATGGATCTTACGAATCAGAATCAGAATCAAATGGAAAATTAGACGAAGAGAGCAAACTTTTTAATTCAAGATCAATTACGAAAAATTCGTTCGGGGACAAAATTCTATTAGATAATGTAAACAGTGCTTCAGTTGGTGATGAAAAATCGTTAAATTTTAGAAAATAAGAATAATAATTAAAAATTGAGAAAAATAATTCAAAATTGAAATAATCTGAAAATAACTTAAGATTAAGAAAAAAAATTGAAATATTACTTAAAAATGTTAAATCAAGAGAATTATTAAAAATTTGCAGCAGTAATGGAAAATTGATGAAAATAATTGAAATTTTTTAGTTATACCAAAATACTAAAAAATAATTATAAATTGAAGAAAATAATAGAAAAATTGCAAGAATCATTTTTAAGCAAAAAAAAAAATAATTAAAAAAACTTTTAAAATATGGAAAATTGATGACAATAATTTAAATTTGTTAAAATAACTACAAATTTAAGAAATTAATTAAAAAATAATGGGAATATTAAAAGATGGAGAAAATCATTACAAAATAATAAAAAGGAATGAAAATTAAATAAAATAATTATTTGAAATATTTGAAAGCTCAGGAAATTAATTTAGAAATTATGAAAATAATTGAAATTCCAGATAAATAATTGAAATTTTTTAAAGTTTTGCTAAAATAGTAAAAATAATTAGAGTTAAAGAAAATAATAGAAAAATTGCAAAATTTATTTTTAATAAAAAAGCAAATAATTGAAAAATCGTTTAAAATATGGAAAATCATTTTTCTTTATAATCAAAATCTCTAACCAAAAACGTCATTTCAGTATGCAATAAAGTGGCACCAAATGGCACAAACTATTTAAACTTCAAAAACACGCATTAGTTATAACATAAAATTCAAAATGGCGGATTTTGCAGAGAAATTTAAAAAATTTAATGCATATTGGACCAAAGCTTTACAATTTTTTATTAAAATTAATAAAACTTAGAATATAAGGGTTTTTTTTGGACGCTAATTACGAATATGTTAATGATTATTTAAAAATTCAAAATGGCTGATCCAATATGTCGAACAAATTTTTTTTATTTTTATGAAAAATAATGAAACTTAGTTTACAAGGGTTTTTTGGGTCGCTGATTACGAATACATTAATGATTATTTAAAAATTCAAAATAACGAATCCAATATGGCGGACAATAATTTTTAAGAAAAATAATGAAACTCAGTATACAAGAGGTTTTTGGGTCACTGATTACAAATATCTTAATAATTTGTAAAAATTTAAAATGGCGGATCCTATTTGGTACTCTTAAATAACAAATATTTGCCAAAATTAATTTTATTTTATAACAAGAAAAATTTTTAAAATCAAAAAGTTATCAGTATCATTTGTTAGCTATATGTTTTAACGCTTTTTTAATTATCTTCTCATTATTTTTTTTACATAAAAAAAAGTCCGTAAATAGTTTAATTTTTTGAAAAGAGATTTTTACATTTTCATAGGGGAGTGAGTCCCGTTTCAATTTTCGTATAAAATTTTTGTTTAAGGTGGTTTTTGGCGCGGATTTGAAATTTAACCAATGAGAAATTATCAGTAACATATTATGAATGATTGATTTTCAAATTCGAGCCAAAATTTTTCTGTCGGCTTTATTCGGTCAAACGGAAATTTGGCGTTTCAAGGATTCTGTGAAATATAACTTTGGTGTAAATCAAAATTCGGACAAATGAGAATTTGGCCAAATAGCCACTTAAAAATTCTGCTAAGTTAGCATTCTGTTAAATTATAATTCTGCTAAATTAACATTCAGTTAAATTAAATTTCTTTTAAATAAGGATTCGGTTAGAACATATTCATGCGTTTCCTAACTTCACTTTTATGTTCTTTTGTTAAGGCTAAACCACTTTATTACGTCCAATGTAATTTTGACCTTTTTAAAAAATTTACATAAATTGAAGTTTGGTTCAATCGAATTGAAATTGCGATTCACAAATGAAAATTTAGATTCCTATTTTAAAATTTGAAGACATCAAATGTAGAAACGATTAAAAGTATATAATTGACTTTAATTTGCATTATTTAATAATTTAGTGAATTAACATTTGTAATTGAGATTTGGATCGATTAAATTCAAGGTTGATTAACACTGAAATTTGAATCGTTTAAAAAATTTAAATTCGCTTAAAAATTGCAATCAATGAATATTTTCATTAATTTAAATTAAGCTTGACTAAATTTTCGAATATTAAAATTTCCAATTAATTTTTATTATCATAATCTGAAGCTTAGATTTTTTAAAAATAACTCAACAATTTTAAATAGTTTTCAACAGTTTTAATTTAGTTCTAAAAAGTTTGAAACAAGTGTTAAATATTTCTAAACGGTTTTGAAACAGTTTCTATAAGCAATTTCAAAATAGTCTTTAATAGTTTTTACCATGTTCAATAATTTTAATTTAACTGCTTAGGTCCTTATATATATCAATTTGAACATTGTTATAAATTCATTAATCAAGTAGCTACAAAATCCTCGACATAGAAATATAAAAAACCTAAATAGAAGCAATCTAAGAAGACTCTAAGTAGAAATTTAATTGTCTGCGCAAAAAAAAAAGTCGGGGCGTATGACGATAATTTGATCCAATTGAAGAACGACCGAGTATAATTTCTCTGCCACTGAAAGATTGGAAGTGAAATAACCATTTCTAGAAAGAAAAGAATCTTGTTTCTAAAAGTTGTGTATAAGTCGTTAATCACGAGAGAGTGATTACAAGTCTGTGAGGTTATTTTCGTCATCGATTCGCGCAAGAGTGTGTCTGCAAAGGATATATAATTGGATCTGTGAAGATGAAGGAGAGAGTGAAATGAAAGGGCAAAGACTCGAGGATCTCACGATTATTCGACACATCTGCTCTTGCACTTTCTATTTCTTTTGCACCTCAGACAAATATGTGCGGGAGGTACAGTAGTGTGATTATTACAATGTTTATAATCTTATTTATAATCGGCTAATTATACAGGCAAGGATCTTAATGAATATTGTCAGATAAGTCATCCTTACGACTATCTTGTTTCAAGCGCAAATTAGTACTTTTCTGACACTACAGTTCCTCTTCCTTATATTAATCAAGAAAAAATCCTCTTTAATCTAAATTTAATTATCCCAGGGTGTAACGAATCGATCATATTTCCGGACGGAAATGATTTCTAATTGCGCCAGTTATCTTTTATTATTATTTATTATGCAAGAAAGTGTCGATAACCTTGGAGAAAGGAAAAAAAAGCACAATATAGTTATTTTAATTCTATGTTAATGCGCATATGGAAAATTAACATATTGTATAAAAACTGAGAAATGATTAAGACAATGCAAAATAGAAGAATTTTCGAAATAAAACATGTTTAGCGCACTTTAACCATTATAATACAGATCACTTTCAGATCGCAATATTTATAAATGAAAATATCATCAATCATTTTCTACTATATAGGAGCAAATTAGTAAAATAAAAGTTTAAATACTGCGCGAGAAATCCGAAAGAGAAAATACGATAAAAGATGTAGATAATTCATTTGCATGTTTCTGCCATTAAATTATTTTATTGGTCTATTACTGACAATATAGTTTTTACCGAAGATTCCTTTATGTGCTAAATCAATTAAAAACAAATCGAAGTATGGTTATTATAGAAAATAAGTATTTACAAAATTTGTATAATGATTATTTATTCATAGAGGATCGAAGCTACAATAATAATTTTACGTGATGCGGGAAACCACATTCAATTTAAATTATGATTAATTTCGTGTGGTTTTCAAAAATAAGAAAATTCTCTCCAAATCAATTACTATGATTATTTTTAATATAATATTAATAGATTCTAAAATCTATTGCCTCTATATAATGTATATAATACATGAATGAACAATTTTCTTTTTTTAAAGAAATCATTTTTTCCCTTAAATTCCAGTCTTCGAAATCAGATTGATTTAGAAATAATTCTAGTTATTATTGCGAATCTCACGATAAAAAAAAAAATCTGAACAAAAAACCGTTTTCTCCCTGTTTATGAATTGTCACGTGACTTAATGCGACCGGTACTTAAAGAATTTCCAGAGTGTCGGAAGTGTCATGATCTGAGCATAAGATCACATTCAGGTGCATCTCAACAACTTTGTTCAAACGCACCTTTACTTTCTTCTGATGACATCCTTTCCCTTTCACGGTCACTCACCCGCAATTTATTCTCACTGTATATTTTGAAAAGATGCTATTTTTTAATGGAAATAGGTCGTTTAGATTCTAGACAAGAGGTTAACTATATATATTCTTCCAAGATTCAAGATCAGGATTATTACGTTTGGTCGTGAAACGTGATGAAATGACGTCTGTTCACTTTTCAGAGCAACTTGCATTTTTAATGATAGGTATGGAAACTAGAATCGCATGTAATAGTCTATTATTCAATGATTCAATTCGTGCAAAATAACAAGTTTTAAATAAAATTGTATAAAAACTTTTACAGAATTGTGTATATTGGTATATTTAAAACCACAATGTTTCGAGAACAAATTGCTATAATTGTATAGTTTGAATATATATTTAATGTGTTGAAAAATGGATAAAATCAAATAAAGACTTCGTTGCTTGAGAAATGATATCTAATTAAGTTTAAACGGAAGAAAACGAAAACATGTAAAAAAAATATTGTAATAATGATAGTAAATAAAATGGGGATATAAAAATTTTAATGTAGGAAGATATTTTTTTTTGTTTATTGTTACAGCAGAACAAAAATTTGCATCTGGAAATTTAATATCTTTTCCAGACTAAACAGTGACAATTAAGAAGATTTTAAGGGAAATAGAAGATTTTAAAAAGTTTATAGAGATAAAAAAAATCATATGCCATAATTGATGATCAGGACCAAACATTTTGTAGTTCAAATTTTAAGAGTTCTTCTGATGATATTAAATTATTAACTTGTACGATAAAAAGTACATTTTTTATAAATATTTGTTTATAAAGTTTTTTTATAAATATGTTTTTTTTTATAAATTTATTTTTTATAAATATTGTACATGTAACAATACTATATAACCAGAACTGTGGAACTACTTATTTTGAATTAAATAAAAAATATTTGTAAACGTAATAAGTATGAAAACTTAGATTTTTTTTAATTCATAAAAACTAAAAAAAATTCTCAAAAAAAATGGGAATTCGAATCGACAAAACATTGAAAGTTTGATAAATTAAGAATCGGATTATAAGTAAATTGGAACGAATTAATATTTAAATAGATAAAATAAAATAAAAATAAAGCAATAAATTGAAAAATGGAGAAAATCTGCCAAAAAAGTTTCACAAACAATGAAAATATTATAAAAAGTATTAAAAATTATAGAAACAGAAAATAAACTACAAAATAAAAAATAGTAAAAATAAAATAAGAAAATGTAAGAAAATAACTAAAAATTATATAACAGAATAGACAAATTTCTTTTTAAAATAAGTTTAGGAAATTCGAATCGACTAAAACTTGAAAACATTGAAAATTTAATAAATTAAGGATCGGATTTTAAGTAAATTGGAAAGAATTAATATTTAAAGAGATAAAATAAACATATTATTGGAATTAATTTTACCCACTTTCGAAAGACCTAGGTGTACATTTTTTTAAAAAAAGTAGGTTGAGACAAAATTTGTTGTGAAATAATAATTATTATTTAATATTTTGTGTTTTTTTCTTTAAAGTTTGTAAAAAATTGTAACTATCATCCAATTTTGACAAAGAATAGCTCATTTTAATAGAAAAAAATAGAGAATAGAAAAATGTTATTTGTTTAATAAGTTTTTAACAAAATATTATTAACTGAATACAACGAACGGGTTTATAGAGAATGTTTCAAAGATTAAAATAAACTACGATTTGTTAAAATTGCATACAAATGATAATTGTTCAGAAATTTTAAAGAAAAAACACAAAATATTAAAAAATAATTATTATTTGTCAACAAGTTTTGTATCCATCTAATTTTTTTAAAGAAAATGTACAACTGGGTCTTGCAGAAATTTAATTTTTCAAGTAAAAATTAACGGACCACTTAAAAAAATTTCTAATCTTTTTACAAATTGGCAGTTTTTATTTTGATGTACTAAATTGTCAGCAATTTCTCGACCCTTTTAAATAGGTTTTTTTTAAAAAATAAGGGATATTAGGTGAAAATTTTTCAAATAGAGAACTTTAAGGGATTCTGCCGAAATTGCATATGACACAATTTTTATTTAAACGAATTTCAATTTATCCTAATTTTTACAAGATAGAATTTCTAGTTTACTAAATTCGTAAAAGTAAGTTTGATTTTACTTCTATGTTATCTAAGGGAAGTTTTTTTTATTAAACAAATATAGATACAAATTGGGTTAATAAAGATTCTGTTAAATATCAATTCTACTTACTAAAAATTTTGTTGAGTAGAAATTCGACTGAATAAAAATTCTGTTAAATTAAAATCTGACTGCGTGAAAATTTTGTTCCATAAGAATTCGAAAAAATTAAAGCTAGGTTAAATGAAAATTCGGTAAACTAAAAATTTCGTCACATAAAAATTAGAAAAAGTAGAAATTCTTCTTAATGAAAATTCGACTTACTAGAAATTTGCTTAAACCGAAAATTCAATAACCTGGAAATTTTAACCCAGAAAAATTAGATTAAATAAAAATTAAAAATCTTTTCAAACAAACTGTTAAATAACTTATCGAATCAGGGGCGGCGACTTGTGTACGTCTGCAAATTCCATAGAGCAATAAAATCGCCCTGAGCAATTCCATATGGCAAAATTACAGACAAAAAATAAATTTCTTAATAAGAATATGAATAAATGAATTTACAATTCAAAGAAAATGATTAAAATTTAAAAAAAAAATCATATTTGGTAAAAATAATGGAAAACTTACGAAAGAAGTTGAAAATTAATTAATAAACAATTTAACTAATCTGATATTGAAGAAAATAATTAAAAACTAACACAGTTTTACTTGAAAAAATTAAAGAAAAGATTTGACACTTGCGGAAATTGAATTTAAAAATTAGGGAAGAAATTGCAAAATAATTAGAAATTGAAGAAAATTGTTGAAAAAATGATAAAAATAATTGACAATTGTAGCAAATAATTGAAATCATAAAAGAAAAGAATTGATAAAAATTTCAGGAATTTTTAAATAATTTTAAATTTACTATCCTCAAAGATTAAAGAAAATAAAAATAAAGGAAAAAAATAATTAAAATAAAATTGCAGAAAATTTTTGAAAAATGATTAAAATATTTGAGAATTGTAGCAAATAATTACAATCACAAAAGAAAAGAATTCTTAAAAATTTCGGAAATTTTTAAATATAATTTTAAATTACATCCTATTCTCAAAGAGGAGATTTATTAAATTTTTCATCAATGAAATTTCAAATTAATTTAAGTTCGAAGAATTATAATATATAATTGTAATTATAGTCTTGTTTATCTCAAATATATTCTGCAATTTTTTAAATTATTTTTTACAAATTTTTATAATTTTCTACAATTTATAATTATTTTTATCCATTATTTTATTCTTAAATTTAATTTTCAATTAATTTTCAATTATATTTTGATTAACTTTCTAATTTTTTTATTATTTATCTCAAATTTTAGTTATTTTTTCAATTTTTTTCACAAACTAAAATTATTATCCTAATTTTTTAATTATTTTTACTTCTTTGCAAATATTTTCTCCGATTTTTTATTATTTTCATTATTCTTCAATTAATTTCTGAGATTTTAAAATATTTTTTTCAAATTTTAATAATATTCTTCAATTTACAAATATTATTGTTATCATTTTGCAATCAATTTCTTCAATTTTCAATTAATTATCTCATTTTTCAAACATTATTTACAAATTTTCATTTTATTTTATATTTCTGCAATTATTTTCACCACCTTTTAATTAGATATATATTTATGATTTTTTAAATAATTTCCTAAATTTTTATTTATTATCTCAAATCTAAGTTACTATATCCACGTTTCAATGTAATACCGTAAATTTCAATTATTTATCTCAAATTTCCATTATTTTCTACAATTTACGATTATTTCTATTATTTTTCCATTACTTTTTGTCATACCCAATTATTTTTTTTTATTAGTTTTCAATTTTTATATAATTTATCACAGCTTCCACTTATTTTTTCAATGTACAATTATTCTTATCATTCTGCAATTATTTTCTTTCAATAGAAATATATGTTGCGATTTATTCAATTATTTCTGAAAAAATAAAATTATTTTCTTCAATTTCTAATTATTTTTATTACTTTTCAAAAATTGTCTCCAATTCTTTATAATTTTCATTACTCTTTAATTAATCATCTAGATTTTAAAATATATTTATCAAATTTTAATAATTTTCTTCAATTTTTTATTATTAATATTATCATTTTTCAATCAATTTCTTCAATTTTTAATTATTTTTATTACTTTGCAATTATTGTCTCCAATTTTTTATTATTTTCATTACTCTTCAATTATTTTTCCAGATTTTGAAGCATAATTATGAAACTTTAATAATTTTCTCCAATTTTTTATTAGTTTTATTACTTTGCAAATATTGTTCCAAATTTTGTATTAGTTTCATTACTCTACAATTAATTTCCTAGTTTTTAAGATATTTTCTTCAAATTTTAATAATTTTCTACAACTTCTAATTATTTTTGTTATCATTTTGCTATTAATTTTTTCAATTTTGCTTCCTCATAGAGGAAGCGTTGTGATCGTTAAGATTTTCGATTTTCCAAAAATAGTGTAAATCGACTCAGTTTCATCTGAAAAGTTCAAATTTTCATTCCTGAGAAAATGTCCGGATGTGTGTGTGTGTGTGTGTGTATGTGTGTGTATGTGGTAAATTTTTTGTCGCCAGGATATCTCGAGAACGCTTCAACGGATTTTAATAAAATTTGGATGACATATGAAGCTCACAAATATCTAAATTTGGACACAGGGATTTTTGAAAATACCCAATAAAATTTTTTTGATCACCTTTTTTCATCGAAAATATCGTTTTTTGGCAAAAAATTTTTTCATGCTAAAAATTCAGAAAAATGAATGAAAAAATCATATTCCTTGTTTCAAAACGAATCGATTGACCTATATAAAGTATATAATTGACAAAAAACCCACGTAATAATTCATGATTTTTAATTTTTTTCAATAATAATTAATTTAAAATTAAATTATTATTTTTTATATTATAAATAAATTTATTGCTTCCTCTATAAGGAAGCAAATTATCTTGCTTCCTTGGAAGCGAAGTGTCCATGAAATGGACAGAATTCACACCTAGTTTAATTATTCTCACTATTCATTCCTCAATCAAATTCCTAAATTTTAAATTATTATCTCATATATTAATTATTTTTTCAAATTCATTTACTTTTATCTTTTCGCAATTATTTTCTCTACTTTTTAACTAGATATATTAACTATTTTTAAATTAATTTCCTCAATTTTTATTTATTATCTCAAAACTTAGTTACTGTATCCACGTTTCAATGTTTTAATAATTCTTTAATTATTTTTCTCATATTTAAAATACTTCCGACAATTTTTGATTATTTTTTTGTGAAATTGCAATAATTTTCAAAAATTTTATATTATTCTGATTATTTGTTGATTAATTCTGAAAATTTCAATTATATCTCTCAAATTTCCATTATTTTCTGCAATTTACGATTATTTCTATCATTTTTCTTTAATTTTCAATTATTTTTGTTATCATTTTGCTATCAATTTCTTCAATTTTTTAATTATTCTCACTATTCGTTCTTTAATTAAATTTATAAACTTTTAATTATTTATCTCATTTACCAATTATTTTTTTTAAATTCAATTTCTTTTATCTGTTTGAAATTATTTTCTCCACCTTTTAATTAGCTATATTAATTATTTTTCAATTAATTATCTAAATTTTTATTTATTATCACAAATTTAAGTTATCTTTTCTCTACTTTTCAATGTTTTAATCAATATTCAATTGTTTTTCTCAAATTTTAATTAGGTTAGACAATTTTCACTTATTATTTTATTTTTATTTGCAATGATTTTCAAAAATTTTATATTATTTTTAATATTTGTTAATTAATTCCAAAAATTTTAAATATTTATCTCAAATTTCCATTATTTTCTTCGATTTTCGATTATTTCTATAATGTTGTAACTATTTTCCTAAGTTTAAAATTCTTGAAATCATGTTGTAATAAGGTACTTTCATTTACTTTACAAATATTCTGTATTTTTTAAAATTATTTTTTTAGAATTTGAATTAATATCTACAAATTTCAACTATTTTTATCACTTTCCAAAAAATTTTTTCAAGAATTTTTATGATTTTTCAATTTTTCTCCTAAATTTTAAATTTAACTTTCAGAAGTTTCAATTAATTTTTATACATTTTTTCAAATAAAACTTTTTTAGTTTTAATTATTTCCTTCAATATCAAATTAGTTTCATATTTATTAATTAAGTTTCAATTTCTTTCGACATTTTTCAATTATTTTAAAAAATATGATTTTTGTTCTTCAAATTTTCAATGTTTTAATCATTTTTCAATTATTTTTCTCAAATTTCAATTAAGTTCGTAAATTTTTAATTTTTTTTCTAACTTGCAATGATTTTCACAAGTTTAATAGTATTTTGATTATTAGGTTATTTATTCCGAATATATACTTCAAATCAAATAAAATTGTCAACTTTTGCGTTACAATAATTACGCTAATTATGAAACTCTTTAATTTATTATTGTTTTATTTCTCTCCCCCCCCCCCCCCGTCTGACAATATTTTTGTATTTCTCGGACAGTATTTTATTAAGTTTGCAGATGGCAAAAATTTACAAGTCTCCGCTCTTGCATCGAATAAATAGAATTTCGACATAATAAATTCTGCAAATTCAGTTTAATGTATTTTAAGAAATAAATTCATGCGCCTCTGACTTGATTTAGATTTAGAACTTTTTTTAATATCCTCTATAAAAAAAAATTCACAAAAATGACGTTTTCTCAGAATTGTTGATTGTAGATCGAGGGATGATTGAGAAGTGAATTTCAAAAGGATGCACAATGAAACATCGGGAAGAGTATAATAAAATTAGCATTAAAGGAGAAAGTAACAAGACGAAAAGTTCACACGCACGGGATCCTTTTCTTTGTACACAAATGAAGATAAGTGTATATATATGTATGTATTAAATGTGCGGTAAAATATCAAAGTTAAAAGTTCAGTTCGTAATTTTCTCGTTAAATCTTATGGAAGTACCTGGTAAAATAAAAAAAAGTCCGAGTCACGACTAAACTTTTTATGCTTTCCGACAGAGAAAATAATATCAATATCTTTATAACTCTATTTCAAAATCTTATTTTTATTGTTTACCTTTATTTTGTTTCATCATTTTTATACCATTGATTTTTTCCTAAATTGTATATCGTACATTTTCACTCTACATATTTATTGCAATTTAAAATTTTTATATCTTTACTTTGCCTTTTTCATTTTATATTTTTATTGTGTATTTTCAAATCAATTTTTTTAAAGTTTTTTTTCTTTATTGGCATTTTATATTTTATACCTCTATTACATTTTTCAACTTTATTCCCTTTTTTGTAATTACCAATTTTATATCTTTACTGTGCTTTTCATGTTACAGTCTCGTTTCCTTTTTATTAATCATTTCCCTCAGCAATTCCTCTATACTTTTTTATTCCTACTTTAATCTAGATTTTGATTCAATGTAAAAATAATTAATAAAGGAGAGATAATTAGAAAAAACAAGAAATCGTAAATAAGTAAAAAGGTTTCTTATAATTGGTTTTCTGATAAATTGGTTTCATTCTTACAATTTTAAAATTTTATGATTGATCTAATTATTGGCTAATCATGTTTGAAATGTATCTATTTGAGTGACCTGATTACAGTTTGCTCTTTCTCTCTTTGTTATCAATATTGTAATTGCAGAGCAAATAAAGGCTAATGAAGTCCATTAAAACGTCTGATAATAGTAACAAATTATTAAAATTGATATTCTTAATAATAAAGCTACTATAATTCAAGTTAGAAACTATCAATAAATAATCCGCTTTTTCCTACGAATATTTTGGACTGTTTTAAAACTTCATTTTTTGCTCTTTGTTTGCTTCTCTTAATGGTTATCTAGTGAATTAGAAAATTGTTAAAATAGATAGATACCTAGTAAACTTGTGAACTTTTCCTCATTCTTTATTTGTTTAATTATAAAGTAGATAGATAAATTATTAATTATGAATTTATGGAAATAATAGTGGAGATTTACAGTGAAAGTTTGTGAACGATAATGCGGAATCTAGTATAAATGTGAGAAAAGTGGATCCTGATGGAAATAAAAAATGAAAGTGGATCTATAACATACATAACATTTTTCTTTATAAGAAAATGTCCAAGAATTTCTTAGAGTAATTAATTCACAAAAATTCCTGATATATGTACCTCTAAAGAAACTATTTCATTATCCTTGATTTTTAATATAATAATTCCCGTATTTCATGTCTGACTTTGTAAAATTATATTTTTCGCCCCAAAATGTTATTTGGGGTACAAATATTTTTAAATTAAAAACCGACTTAACAGATTATAGCTAATGTTGACAAAATTGCTTTCCATTATTTTTATAAATTTATAAAAAGGTTTATTTTATAAACCTGTTTTAAAAATAACTAGAGTTAAATTATATAAATCATACGGATGTGAAAAGTTTAAAGAATTCTTTTTGTCGTAAAAAACAAAAAAAACTTTTTAATCAAATCATAAAATGCGTTTAAAAGTAGTCAACTCTCTTTTTAACGATAAACACAAATTCATGTTTTGATTAAAAAACAACAAATCCCCATCAAGTGGAAAGGATACGATTTGTGAAATTTGGATCAATCGATATCAAAAGACGTGTCAAATTCGAATGAAATGATGACAGCGGATTGAATGAATCGGACTGAAATCGAAACAATTTTCTTGTAGAAGACTTTCTATCTTAACCGGTTGCTCGATTTTTAGTAAAGGTATGAGTGAAAGTATAAAGGGGATGTTGAATCGAATGACCGTGGCATTCAACAATGATCTTTAGAGTCTGAGAGAACGGCTATTGATCTCACGAGTATCCGATCTTCATCTCATCAGATTCAAGTGTCCAAAAACCGGTTTCCGGTACCAAGAAAAAAACATTACATACCTAGTGAAATTGCAGTTATTTTCCTATCAATCATTAAAGTCCACTTTACACTTTTTAACAAACTTTTTTTTTTAAAATTCAACTTGCACTGACAACTTGTTCATATAAACTTTTAAATCAAACACATATCTGACAACTCTTGAAATAACTTTTAAATTAAACTCATTTTTACAGAACTTGATTTATTGGATATATTAAACATCATGCAATATTTCTCTCCAGCATTTCTTCTAATTTAACAAATCTGAAAAATCAACTTTCTTAACCATGGATTCCGCTTTATGGGGAAAATTTTATAGATACGGATTCAAAAATAAATGAATGAGAGGTTTTATTGGAAAGTGTTAATTACTGGTTATTAAATACTAATAGTAGATAAAATTTTTAGATTTAGAGCTTTAGGTATTCGATAATAATGAGAAAGTTAATCAACTGAAAACTGAGTTTAAATTTGAGAATAAAATATTGTTTTTAATTATAATGAAATAAAATGATGATGATCAAATGTGTATAATGTGGCAGGTATAATATAACATACATAATAACAAAAAATAAATATTAGAAAGGATATTTTCAAATTAATGTTATTTCAATCTAAATACTTTTTAAAAAATAATCTGACTGTTAAAAAAAAGAATTTGTTTATGAATAATTTCACCATAAACAATAATTAATAATAATAATGAACCTTATTAATAAATAATAATTATTTACTTATATTTAATTATTTAGTTCTTAAAAATGTTTTCTACAATTTAAAAAAGAGAATAAAATTTATTATCTCAGACAGCTTTTAACAAACATTCAGTTCTTAAAATTAAAATAATTCTAATTATCACATATCGCACCAAACATAAATAGGTGTAACTGTTGCTATAAACAAGACAAAAAAAATCTGATAAATTATACTTAAATTTACTTATTACTGTAAAATCAAGTGTTTCAAAATAAACAGTTTCTCCTCACTTTTTAAACTTTTAAGATATTTTGTGTCCGAAATTTAATGGTACAAAACACTTCATGTGTTTAGTTTTAAAACACAAAATTTTACAGTTTTTTTTACAAATTAAATTGTATCTTCTGCTATTTTAAATTAACAATCTAGAGTAGAAAATATAATAACCACCTGTAAATAACTAGATATAAATCAATTAACAATTATTGTACAATTAAGAAGTCTTCAACAATTTTTTTCATAAATAATTGTTTTCTAAATAACTGAAAATCACAACTTAAACATCACATTCCACATTGCATATCAACACAAATATTCACAAATATAAATTCAAATCAATCCAAATATTTAAAAAATTTAATCTTGAACAAATAATTTATAATAAAAAAAAAGTACATAAAAAATAATTTATAGGTTTGGGGAACAGAACATTTGTCGATATAAAAATACATAAACGTTTTTGCTTGATGTAACAAATTTTTTTGCTTTAAAAAAGCAATCAAATAATTAAAAAATTGTATTTTTGGGTCTCAGTTAAACCGATTTTCTTTTTTTTTTTTTTTTAATTTAAGTTTAATTTCCTTTGGTTCTGATTCTAACTAAACTGTTTTTTTGTCGTACCACCTGAAAAATTGTTATTGTTCTTTCGGACAAAATTTTTCAAATGAAACGTAAAAAAAGTTCAAAATATCGTTAATCCCTATTAAAAAAAAACCAATTTTTATACCTTTCAATCAATTTTCTATTTTTAAATCTAATAAGTTATAAAAATCGTGAAAAATATTTGTTTAATTCAAACAAAAAAAATGTTTCTCTTTGCTTTACGTTATTTATAATTTTATACAAATTAATTATTGAAACTAAAAGCAGAATTTAATAATAAAATTTTTCCTGTGAACTTTAATAATTAATAAGTTATAAAAATCGTGAAAAATATTTGTTTAATACAAACAACATTGTAAGAATGTTGTCTTTCTCTTTGCTTTACGTTATTTATAATTTTATACAAATTAATTATTGAAACTAAAAAAAGAATTTTATAATAAAATTTTTCCTGTTAACTTTAATAATTAATTCAATTAGTTCATTAAAAGAATTAATTTGATTTAAATATCTATATACATTCTTAAAATAAAATGTATTTTAAAAAAACATTAAATTCAATCAAATTTGCTTAAAAATATAAAGAATGTACAAAAAATAAAGTTTTGTTTGTAAATAGATATTAAAAAACAATCAAACTTAAACGGAAAGAAAATTAATTATAAATTTTATAAAAGTATTTTACAATTTAGGGAAAAGGATCAAAAAGAGAAATTTTCAAACTTTAGAAAAATTATATTAAATTTGCTACAGACTATATTAAAGTTTAAAATAATTTAGCAATGATTTTTCTAAAGCTTAAAATTCCTTGTATGAAAATTTCGCATTTTGGCACTTTTCCCCTAAATTATAAAGCATTTAAATAAAATTTATAAAATTCACCAAATTACTTATTATACTGAAATCAAATTTTCTGTTCGAATAAAACAAATAATTTTTCTATATTAAAGCTTGAAAATATTTGTTTGTTTTAAAAAGCAATTATCCGTAAGAGTTTTGAATATTAGGCAAAACTGCATTGCCTGGACTGGGGAAAGAATGAACCTGATTATTTTGGATGGACATAGTTCTAAAATCATATTCTGGTTCCACGATATCTTCTCTCACAGCATAACCCTGATTTCCTGTCAGAGATGAGGTCCAGGGAGAAGCTGCAGGAAAACTGGATGCAGCAAAAGCAGATAATGGCAATTGTTGAATTCCTGTTGTTTGAGCAACATGTTGTATGTTGCCTCCGTGAATTCCAGGAATGTTGACAACACCTGGCCACGTTTTCGTGAATTCTTCAACTTTTTTATTATAATCGTCTAAAGAGACACTGTCACGAATTACGACTCCTTTCGTGCTACCTCCAATTTTTGGCGAAGGTACGAAAATAGGCGCAGTTGTTGTTTCACTTTGAGAAATTATCGAGGCAGTTGAAAGTTCTACAAATTAAAAAAGTTTTTTTATTATTAATTTCGAGAATTATTCTTATTTCATAAATGAAATGTAATTTTTTTGGGACGTTTTTGGTACAGTTTTAGGAATAAAAAAATTTTAATTGGGTCATTTCGTTATATTTTTAGAAAAATCTGATAATTCTTAATAACATACATAACATTTTTCTTTATAAGAAAATGTCGAAGAATTTCTTAGCGTAATTAATTCACAAAAATTCCTGATATATGTATCTCTGAAGAAACTATTTCATTACCCTTGATTTTTAATATAATAATTCCCGTATTTCATGTCTGACTTTGTAAAATTATATTTTTCGCCCCAAAATGTTATTTGGGGTACAAAAATGAAAAAAAAAAACAAATTAATTTTTTTTATCTCAGTTTTTGCTCAACTAACAAATATTTTTAAATTAAAAACCAACTTAATAGATTATTTAATAATCAGATAATAAACAGATTATTTATTTATAATAACCATTATTTTTATCAAATAAAAACCTGTTTTAAAAATAACTAGAGTTAAATTATATAAATCATACGGATGTGAATAGAATACATTTTTGGCAAATATTTTATAAAATTAAAATAGAGAGAAAACACTCTGTTTTTTTGGCCTAGACGGCTTTTCTCAAAAATAAATAAATCAATATATCAATATTTTTTGTACTCATTTTTTTATGACGTTTTTCGATGCAATATATTTCATTTTTATTATTATTTTATTATTTATTTTATTTGTTATATTAAATTTTTTTCATCAGATTTTAAAATTATTTAACCATTTTACATATTATATTTCTGAATTTTGGTTAAAAGAGTTTTAGTTTAAAACACGAGTATATCTTTTTATTAATAAATTATTATTCCTAACCTAAATTTTGCTCCAAAAATATTTCTTCTCAGAATTCCAAATCTCTTAAATTCCTTTAAAAAATTTTCGTTTGAAAATTCAAAAAAACACCTATGAAGTTTTAATAAAAAAACTTATTATTATATTATATTTAAAAAGTATAAGTTTCTAATTTTTATTGTCACATGGTGTTTTTTTGAATTTTAAAACGATAATTTTTTTGAAAAAAGTATACAGTTTTTTAAAGTTATTTAAGAGATTTAGAATTCTGAGAAGAAATATTTTTGGAGTAAAATTTAGTTTAGGAATAAATTCAATAAATATTATTTAGGAATAAATATTATTTATTAATAAAAAGATATACTCATGTTTTAAACTGAAACTGTTTTAACCAAAAAGGCCAAAAAAAAAGTATTTTCTCTCTGTTTGAATATAAACGGCTTAAAAGTCTAAAGGTTAAACCTTTTTTAATTAAATTTTACAAAATTATTTGTATTTGCTTTGGAATTTTAATTTTTAAGATGAGGTACACGAAATAAGGTTATTTTGACAACTGTAAAAACTTAATAAGAAAAAGAAATAATTTAGATATTTATTAAAAATAGTTTAATTTACTTATATTAATTGACTGCTATGTAAAAAAGTCTAAAATATTAAATAAAAACTAATTTTTAAACTTTGCTGTCAAATGCCAAAATTTACAATATTTTTATTACATTTTTTTACTCTCTAAATCTGAATAAGTTAAAAATAACTAATTATTAGTCAAATCCTGGCTGAGTTTTTGTTTCAGCAATTAGCGAAAAATAACTAATTATTAGTAAGAAAAAAACAACTAAAAAATAGTTAAAATGTCACTAATTGAATTAATAAACAGAATTTTAGTACAATGTTAGTTATATTGGCATAACCTAAAAATGAATTTGACTATATAATAATTAGTTATTTTTCACTATATAAATAATTAGTAGAAATATAACTATTTGAATTAGTGACTGAGTTTTTGCTATCAAATCAGTATTAACTTAGTATTAATTTAAGAATTAATTTAATTTAATTATTAACATTTTTCTTATTTCTACTTATGAAAATTAATACTTAGTATTAAGGGCATGTGATGATAATGCTAAATTTGTCCGTAAACTTTCTCTTAAAGTACTCAATGTTTTGACACCAAACTTTGTAGAATTACTCAAAACACCATTTGAATGGTCTCTCTGACCCAATTTTGTTTCATTTTTGTCTTTAAACTAAATATTTTTCAAATTTACTTTTTTTTCAAAATTTTCCAAAAATTGAAAAAAAAAGAAGTTTGAAGATAAAAATGAAATAAATTTGTGTCAGAGAGACCATTCTAATGGTATTTTGAGTAATTCTACAATGTTTGGTGTCAAAACATTGAGTACTTTAAGGGAAAGTTTACGGACAAATTTAGCATTATCATCACATGCCCTTAAGTACTTAATATTTTTAAATTCTTACACAATTTCTAAAAAAATCTAATAAAAACATGGTAAATTTTGGCTCTTGATAGGTAAGTTTAAAACTCGATTTTCACCTAATACTTTGACATTTTTTGCATAACAATCTATTAATATAAGTAAATTAAACTATTTTGAAAAAAATATAAACCAAAACATTTATATTATCTAAATTATTTCTGTTTTTTTATTAAGTTTTCACAGCTGTCAAAATAACCTTCTTTCCGTGCACCTCAACTTAAAAATTAAAATTCCAAAGCAGATACAAATAATTTTATAAAATATTTACCAAAAATGATTTGTATACGGATATTAAAAAATTAAAAATCATTATTATGAATTATCAGATTTGTCTAAAAATAGCCGGCATTTACTTTATAGGTAAAGTTTAATGGATTGACCCAATTTGAATCTAACAAACTTTCTTAAGGGCATGTGTTGGAGTATGACGTCACTGGTATAGGCAAAAATTGTCCGCAAATTTTCTTAAAAAATAATAAATATTTTGACACCAAACTTTGTAGAATTACTTAAAATACCATTAAAAAGATCTTTCTAATCCAAAATTGTTTCAATTCTAATTTAAAATTAACTTTTTCAAAAATTGGCTGATGTTTGGAAAGTTTTGAAAATTATTTTTAGGACAAAATTCAAACACGTTTGGATCAGGCAGACCTTCTTAATAATATTTTTAATAATTCTACAAAGGTTAGTGTCAAAATATTTATTAGTTTAAGAGAAAGATTACGGGGAATTTTTGCCAATAATAGTGACGTCCTTCTCCATCACATGCCCTTAAGATTTAACAAATTTTACATCTAAAATCAATAAAAAAACCTATTTTGTTTGACCCAATATATTCAATTTAAATATAAAATTTGTTAGATCCAAAGTTTGTTATACCCAAACCAAAGTTGTTTAATTTAAAAAAAAATTTAGTTACATTAACTATCATTTTAGTTATAATATATTAACCATAAGTCTGTTTAGAATAACCAAATTCTGGTTAGTTTTACTAAAAAAATTAGTCTTTACCAGACTAATTTTTCTTTCTTTATTTTAACTTCTTAAAAAAAAATTTGCAAACATACCAGTCGGATTTAACGATTTTTCATCACCAACTGAAGCACTGTTTACATTATCTAATAGAATTTTGTCCCCGAACGAATTTTTCGTAATTGATCTTGAATTAAAAAGTTTGCTCTCTTCGTCTAATTTTCCATTTGATTCTGATTCTGATTCGTAAGATCCATTTTGATCAGGAAGAAAGAAATCTGCATCACTTTCGGTTGTTAAACTTATGTGGCTTGGATCTATTGGTGAAAAAGTATTTTCGCCTGATTGGTCCTTCTGATGATAGTTTTGAGAAAATCTAAATAACATAAATCAGAATTAATTTGCTATCTTTAACCTATTTCTTAAGTACACAAATAATTTTACTATTTATTTATACCTATAGTATCAGGAGCGGCGACTTGTAAATTTTTGCCATTAGCAAACTTAATAATGCCCGAGGGGGGGGGGGGGAAGAAATAAAACAATATTAAATTAAAGAGTTTCTTAATAAGCGTAATTATTGTAACGCAAAAGTTGACAATTTTATTTGATTTCGAGCATATTTTCGTAATTAAAAACCAAATAATCAAAATACTATAAAATTTGTGAAAATCATTGCAAGTTAAAAAAAAATTAAAAATTGACGAACTTAAGGGCATGTGATGGATTATGACGTCACTGGTATAGGCAAAATTTGTCCGTAACTTTTCTCTTAAAATATTGAATATTTTTTCATGAAACTTGGTAGAATTACTTAAAATGTCATTATGAAGGTCTCTCAGACCCAAATTTATTTAAATTTTGGCTCTAACTTAATTTTTGGAAATTTTTGAAAAATTTTAAACTTTTTTAAAAATTAATTTTGAGATAAAATTCAAACAAACTCGGGTCTAAGAGACCTTCCTAATGACACTTTAAGTAATTCTACCAAGTTTCATAAAAAAATATTAAATATTTTATGAGAAAAGTTACGGACAAATTTTGCCTATACCAGTGACGTCATTATTCATCACATGCCCTTAATTAAAAATTGAGAAAAATAATTGAAAAATGATTAAAACATTGAAAATTTGAAGAACAAAAATCATATTTTTCAAAATAATTGAAAAATGTCGAAAGAAATTGAAAGTTAATTAATAAATATGAAACTAATTTGATATTGAAGGAAATAATTAAAACTAAAATAGTTTTATATGAAAAAATTTAAAAAAATAATTGAAACTTCTGGAAGTTAAATTTAAAATTTAAGGGGAAAATTGAAAAATCATAAAAATTCTTGAAAAAATCTTTTGGAAAAAGATAAAAATAGTTAAAATTTGTAGATATTAATTCAAATTTAAAAAAAAAATTTTACAAATTTTGTAAAGTAAATGAAAGTAATTAAAAACTGAAGAAATTGATTGCAAAATAATAACAAAAATAATTGAAAATTTAAGAAAAATGATAGAAATAATCGTAAATTGAAGAAAATATTGGAAATTTAAGGGCATGTGATGATAATGCTAAATTTGTCCGTAAACTTTCTCTTAAAGTACTCAATGTTTTGACACCAAACTTTGTAGAATTACTCAAAATACCATTAGAATGGTCTCTCTGATCCAATTTTGTTTCATTTTTGTCTTTAAACTACATATTTTTCAAATTTACTTTTTTTTGAAAATTTTCCAAAAATTGTAAAATTGAAAAAAAATTAGTTTAAAGATAAAAATGAAATAAATTTGGGTCAGAGAGACCATTCTAATGGTATTTTGAGTAATTCTACAAAGTTTGGTGTCAAAGCATTGAGTACTTTAAGAGAAAGTTTACGGACAAATTTAGCATTACCATCACATGCCCTTAAGAGAAATAATTGAAATTTTCGGAATTAATCAACAAATAATCAAAATAATATAAAATTTTTGAAAATCATTGCAATTTCACAAAAGAATAATAAAAAATTGTCAAAAGTATTTTAAATATGAGAAAAATAATTAAAGAATGATTAAAACATTCAAACGTGGATACAGTAACTTAGATTTGAGATAATAAATCAAAATTAAAGAAATTAATTAAAAAAACAGTTAATATATCTAGTTAAAAAGTAGAGAAAATAACTGCAAAAATATAAAAGTAAATGAATTTGAAAAAATAATTAATATATGAGATGAATAATTTAAAATTTAGGAATTTGATTGAGGATTAAATAGTGAGAATAATTAAAAATTCAAAAATTAATTGGAAAATGATATCAAAAGTAATTAGAAGTTGTAGAAAATTATTAAAATTTGAAAAAAATATTTTAAAAACTAGGAAATTAATTGAAGAGTAATGAAACTAATACAAAATTCGGAACAATATTTGAAAAGTATAAAACTAATTAAAAATTGAAGAACATTATAAAAAATTTCATAAATATGTTTCAAAATCTAGAAAATTAATTGAAGAGTAATGAAAAGAATAAAAAATTAGAAGCAATATCTGCAAAGTAATAAAAATAATTAAAAATTGAAGAAATTGATTGGAAAATGATAATATTAAGGGCATGGGGTGGAGTATGACGTCACTGATATAGGAAAAAATCTCGGAAAGAATTGTCCGTAACTTTTCTCCTAAAGTATTGAATATATTGTCATGAAACTTGGTAGAATTACTTAAAATATCATTAGGAAGGTCTCTCTGACCCAAATTTGTTTGAATTTTGGCTCAAAATTAATTTTTGAGAAATTTTCGAAAAATATAAAATTTTTTTAAAATCACTTTTGACCCAAAAGTCAAATAAATTTGGGTCAGAGAGACCTTCCTAATGATATTTTAAGTAATTCTACCAAGTTTCGTGACAAAATATTCAATATTTAAAGAGAAAAGTTACGGACAATTTTTGCCTATATCAGTGACGTCATACTCCATCACATGCCCTTAAGAATAAAAATTAAAGAAAATTTTTAAAATTTGAGAAATATATTTTAAAATCTAGAAGATTAATTGAAGAGTAACGAAAATTATAAAGAATTTGAGACTATTTTTAAAAAGTAATAAAAATAATTAGAAATTGAAGAAAATAATTTTATTTTTTAAGAAATAATTGAAAAAATTGCAACATATATTTGTATTGAAAGAAAATAATTGCAGAATGATATAAATAATTGTATATCGAAAAATTGAGTATAAACTGTGATAAATTATATAAAAATTGAAAATTAATAAAAAAAATAATTGGTTATGACAAAAAGTAAGGGAAAAATGATAGAAATAATCGTAAATTGAAGAAAATAATGGAAATTTGAGATAAATAATTGAAATTTACGGTATTACATTGAAATGTGGATATAGTAACTTAGATTTTAGATAATAAATAAAAACTTAGGAAATTAATTGAAAAATCATTAATATATATGTAATTAAAAGGTGGTGAAAATAATTGTAGCAATAAAGAAGAAAATGAAAATTTGTAAAAAATGTTTGAAAAATGAGATTAATAATTGAAAATTAAAGAAATTGATTGCAAAACGATAACAATAATATTTGAAAATTGAAGAATATTATTAAAATTTGAATAAAATATTTTATAAACTAAGAAATTAATTGCAGAATGATGAAAATAGTAAAAAATTGGAAATAATATTTGTAAAGTAATAAAAATAATTAAAAAATGAGGAAAATAATTTTAGTTTTGTGAAAAAAAAATTGAAAAAATAACTAAAATTTGAGATAAATAATAAAAAAATTAGAAAATTAATCATCAAATAATTGAAAATTAATTGAAAAATAAATTTAATAATAAAAAAAAATAATTGTAAATTGTAGAAAGTTATAAAAATTTGTAAAAAATAATTTCAAAAATTGCAGAATATATTTGAGATAAGCAAGACTATTATATACAATTATATATTATAATTCTTCAAACTTAAATTAATTTGAAATTTCATTGATGAAAAATTTAATAAATCCACTCTTTGAGAATAGGCAGTAATTTATAATTATATTTAAAAATTTCCTAAAATTTTAAGAATTCTTTTCTTGTGTGATTTTAATTATTTGCTACAATTCTCAAATATTTAAATTATTTTTCAAAAATTTTCTGCAATTTTATTTTAATTATTTCTCATTTTTTCCCTTAATTTTTATTTTCTTTAATCTTGGAGGATAGTAAATTTAAAATTATTTAAAAATTCCTTAAATTTTTATCAATTATTTTCTTTTATGATTTTAATTATTTGCTACAATTCTCAAATATTTAAATTATTTTTCAAAAATTTTCTGCAATTTTATTTTAATTATTTCTCATTTTTTCCCTTAATTTTTATTTTCTTTAATCTTTGAGGTTAGTAAATTTCAAATTATTTAAAAATTCCTTAAATTTGTATCAATTCTTTTCTTTTATGATTTTAATTATTTGCTATAATTGTCAATTATTTTTATCATTTTTTCAAAAATTTTCTTTAATTTCTAATTATTTCTATTATTTTTCAATTTTTTCCCTCATTTTTAAATTCAATTTCCGCAAGTTTTAAATCTTTTCTTTAATTCTTTCAATTAAAACTTTGTCAGTTTTTAATTAAACTGTTTTTTAAATTAAATTGTTTATTAATTAATTTTCAACTTCTTTCGTAATTTTTCAATTATTTTTACCAAATATGATTTTTCTTTTTTAAATTTTAATCATTTCCTTCGAATTGTAAATTCCTTTATCCACATTCTTATTAAGAAATTTATTTTTGTCTATAATTTTGCCATATGGAATTCCACAGGGCGATTTTTTTGCTCTATGGAATTTGCAGACGTACCATACACAAGTCGCCGCCCCTGTATAGTATTACATTTTTATCAGATTTTCAAAATCGTTTGTAATATTAATTCTTTTATTATATCAAGTTTAACTTGATTAGTTTTATGATTTATAGAAAACTTTCCAAAATTGGTTTCAATAACGTAAACAAGAACGATTTAAATATAAAAGTAAAAGCTTCAAGTTTGAAAATATCTACTCATCGAACCATCAATTTTCCTCACATGTTTCATGCACATCGAAAGCAATTCCTTTAAACTGCGTTTACTTTAAACCTCCCATAACTGTAATAAATACACGATTTGATCGGAATGTAATATCCTGCAATGATTTTATCACCCACTGAATCTTTAACTTTCTACAAAATAGGAGAAATGCGACTTTTAAAGTTATCTTCAATAATTTGTTTTGAATTTCTCCAAGAAATTAGATGATTTCTTGATTTTTTTATCGGCTCTTATTTTTCAAATTTTCGTAGATCATTGTTCAAATATTCGTAATTCGTTTATTTACTTTCCATAACTTTCAATGAAAGGCTCTAATAATTTCCAAATTTTGACCAAAAAGTTTAATCTTTCCCAAATTTAAGCCAATACAAAATTCTAATTGATATTTATTTTTAGGAAACCCCTGAAATCCATACTTTCAATATGATCAAATATTAAATTTTGAATTCCAAAAAAATCTGATTTAAATTAATCAAACTTTTGATTAAACCAAATTCTATCGATTAAATATAAATTCACCGAAACTAAATTGTTTTATCAAGTTCACCACAAGATAATAATTTTTAGATATAACTTATAAATATGCTTTTTTAATTCTAAAGAATGAGAGTTACAAATGTAGGGCTAATAATTTATAAATTCTATTCAAAATTACCTATGATCTTCTTTTAAAGGAGAGAAATTGCCTTTAAATTTGTCATATGGAATGTATCCTCGTCCAAAGGAAATTGCGTGACTTATCCCTTTTCCATAGGGAATGAGAACATTATTAACTTCCTCATGGCCTTGATCAAAATCATCACCTCCATGAGGAAGATGATTTCCACTGTAGCGAAATGCAGGTTTTCCATAAATGATGCCATTGGGTCGATTATAAAGATGCGGATAATTATCTTCGACAGTGTAATGCGATTTTCTTAATGGAGGCGGTCTCATATGCCATGATGCAACTGGACTTCTTCTCACGTGCCTTGGTATCATAAAAATCACTTTCTTTCTGAAATAATAATAATAATATACTTAATGTACAGAATTAAAAAGTAAAAAAAAGATTATAAAATAATAATGAAACACTCTAAAAAGCAAGTGTTTTATTTTTGTGTCTATTTTAGTGTCTATGACGGAAAAAGTGTCTCAAAACAAAACGTTTTTTGCATCTTAAACTGTAAAAAGAAAAACTTATTTTCAGTCAGAAAATATGTCTTATTTTAAGACGCAACATTTTCTTTATTTGCTTATTTTACAAATTTTTCTTTAGCTTCAAATTGTGCCAAAAAAAAATTAAAAACTCCAAATTTGCATAAAAGCGTGAAGTACTAATCATTTTAAAAAGATAAATTTGTAATTATTATGTCTTAAACTAAGACATTTTGGTGTCTTTATTGTATCTAAGACGCAATAAGTGTCTTAATAAAACAATAAATTTTTTGCGACTTAGATAAAAAAAAGGCACAAAAATGTCTTAAAATAAAACATTTAGAATAAGACAGTAGTTTTTGCAGTGAATTTAAGAAGCGTCTTAAATTAAAGCACTGCTCTATTATAATGTTTATATAAAAAATGCCATCTTAATCAAGATGAATTTACAATAATTATTTATCTTTTTAAATTGATTAGTATTTCACGCTTTTATGCAAATTTGAAGTTTCTAATTTTTTTTGGCACAATTTTAACATACAGAAAAATCTGCAAAATAAGCAAAATCTGTCTTAAAAATTTTGCGCCTTAAAATAAGGCTTTTCTGACTGAAAATAAAACTTTCTTTTTCCAGTGACAGTTACCAGAATTTGTAATGAATTCTTTTTTTCGGTGTGATAGTCTAATGATAATAATGATGATAATGATAATAACAATAATAACAAATATTATTATTATTGTATATAAAAAGTGTCGTGAAAAAATACTTACTCAGCAGCAATTGTCAGGAAACTACATTCTATTAGTAACAAAACGAAAAATACCTGAAAAAAATTAAAAGTTAATCTAAATATAAAATACAAATATTGAATATACTGCGATATAATAAATATAACTAAAAAAAAGGAGTTGATTAAATAAGACTTTATACTTGTTTTTGAAATTTAACTTTTTAGTAAACTAAACTGCAAATCTTTATCTACATGAAAATAGTCAAATTAACTGTACAAAGAGGGTTAGATTAACTATAAAAAATTAGTCACTTAAACAACTTTCAATTTAACTAACCAATTTAACTAACCAATAGTATTTGAATTTTTAGGCAAATTTTTTTTAGCGTATAAAAAGTACATTTAAATAAAGTTACGAACCGCAACAATATATTATACAAATTTTGATCTTGATATAGCTAATCTCTTTGACATGGAATCAGTACGCTTATAGGTAAATGTTAAATTTCTAATTTTAGAGATTTTAATTTAGAGTTTTAGATTTTTATTTTTATTAGTAGAAAAATTAAACTTAACAATGTAATTTAAAAATTTAAAAAAAAATTTAAAAAACAATGTTTTTTTTTAGAATTTTAGAATAATATATTTAATTTTAAAAGATTCTTTAAATTGTTGCTTAATATTAATATTTTCACTAACAAAAATGTCTACTTCTATACAATTTATCGTGATTATTTACAAGCTTTCATAAAAACCAAAATCATAATTTGTTTTTTTTTATAAACAAAAATTTATCAAGTTTGTTGAAAATTCAATTACAGTTAAACACGGTCAGAGATTTTATTTAAATTATTATTCAAAAAATAAAATATGAATACTTTTTAACTAAATAATCGAAAAAATGGCACTTTATTAATTTTTGAAATCTAAATCTCAGATGAAAAATATACTGTCTAAACAAATTATTTGATGCAAATTAAAATTATTCAGTATACGAGTAAATATCTATTAGATAATAGTCACTCTTTAAATCTGAATTAGTTAAAAATTACTAAATTAGTCAAATCATGGCTGAGTTTTTGTTTCAGCAATTAGTGAAAAATAACTAATTATTAGTAAAATATGGCTTATTATTAGTAAAAAAACAGCTAAAAAATAGTTAAAATTTGCCTAATTGAATTAGTAAACAGAATTTCGCTAAAATATTAGTTATTTTGACATAACCTAAAAATGAATTTGACTAATAATTAGTTATTTTTTGCTAAATGATTAGTAGTAATATAACTATTTAAATTAGTTACTGAGTTTTGCTTTCAAATGAATTATTTTTGACTAATATAAAATTCTAATCACACGTGGACGCTTTTCGGCGGTCTAAAGTTTAAATTCTCTTTTTTTCTATTTAGCAATTAAAAACAAAATAAAATCTCTGTACATAAACTATCCGACAAAATTGTAGGACCACTTATAAAATTTAAAATTTAAATTTTTCTCGATTAATAGACACGAAGATTCAAAATGCTAAAGACCGGTGAATTTTTCGATTTTTCCCGATTTTCATTGTTCAAGTTTGGTGAGCTGCATTTTCTAGAAAAATAATTGGAAAAATTTGAAATTAACCTAAATTAAACCTTGAACTTTTAACCTTAAAATAAGCCATAGAAAACTTAAATATCTTGACTGGTTCTAAAGTTAAAAGTAAATGTTTGATACGAAAAAACGATTCCAAAATGGTTAATAAAAAAAAAACCATTTCCCTAAAATTTACTAAAAAAATCCAATTTCCTTAAAATCAACATTTTAAGACACTTATGTTTTTAATCCAATTTTTGTAAGTGGTCCCACAATTTTTGCCGGTAGTGTATATTTGTTTAAAACATCAACTAAAGAAAAATTCTCAATTATAAAAAAAAACATAATTTTTATAAAGACACTTACCGAATACCGCATGATAACTATTTTAAAGCACCAATCGTGTTTCACTATTTGAATAACCGAATGTATCCCGTTCGGTTGATCTAGATATATTGCAGGAACCTGCACTAAGCATCTTCTCTTTTATACAAGATAAAAAGAAGACTGCTGACGCTCTAGAATCTCCCACCAAGTTAATTTCTAACCGCAGAATATAACGACGAATATTGAGAATGGGTGGGTATGACCTAGTGACGCTACTTGCACCATCTGAGCGTGTAATTTTTACTTTAAGCACTTGCATATTGTTAATCAACAAAACTTTCTTCGTACATTACACCAATGAGAATAGTAGTCACACTCTAGTAGACTAGTGCCACTACCCTTCACTCACGAACGCAATACTTGCTAGAAAAAATTGTTTAAAAATCAACATTTCTCATCACAACATTGGAAAATTAATCAAACTCGACACTTCCGTTCATTTTGATTAATTGATTCCTTCAATTTCAATATATGAAAGTGAATGTGAAGTGAATGAACTCATCATACGTTAATTGTCTGCATTTTCGAAAATTGGTACCTTTTTTAATGACCCTTTTTATTTTTGATTAATATTGTCAATGATGATAATATTACTTTTTTTTAAATTAATAAATTGATCTCTTATTATAGAGTTGTAAAATTCTTGGGGATTTAAAATCCGGTTACATTCTCGAGAATATAACAGAGAATATTCTACTTCCGGAGAATTTATGAGAATTTTCTATGTTTGAATGCATCCCACTATTTTGAAACACAATCAATTTTTTTTTTATTTGGTTCAAAAATACAGCCCTCGATTTAAAAACAACCATTTATGGGCAATAAAAATATAAACATTTTAGAATATTATAAGAATATTATAATTTATTCAAAAAGAAAATGGATAAATAACAACATAATTATCATTACAAGTTAACTATAAGTCGATGAAGTGTACAAATTATTGTTAAATATAACAATTATGAACAATTTTAAAATGAAAGAAATTAATTTCAATTTGAGAAAAATATTTCAAAATCTTTGAAATAAATTGAAAAAAATTAGGGGAATGAAAATTTGGAGAAAATAATTGAAAATTGAAAAAAATTATTCAAATTGAGATAAATAGTTAAAAATTTAGAAAATTAATTCAGAAAATGATGAATGATTAACAATTTAAGAAAATTATGAAGAAATAATATAAATAATTTAAAATTTAAGAAAAAAATTAAAATTTAAAAAAATAATTGAAAAAATTGCATAATATTAAATAACTAGTAAAATTAGTTTTTTCATACATTTTAGAAATTATAAAATACAATACTAAATATAACAAATCGGTAAATAATATTTATCTAATAAGAAGAAATAAATATTTTAAATATAATATTTAAAAATCAGTTAATAAAAATAAAATAAATATTTATTTAACACCAAATTTATAATATTTTAGAATTGAAAAGAATTGCAAAAGATAATTGAAATTAAACAAAATAATTGCAAATTTTGCAAATTAATTGAAAAAGAATAATGAAATCAATTAAAAATTGGGAAGAGTAATTTAAACAATCATAAAAATGTTTTAATCATAAAGAAAATAATTTAAATTTGAGAAAAATACTTGAGAATCTTAAAAGCAAATTAAAACAAAATTGAATAATGAAAAATTAGATAAAATTAATTGAAAATTGAAAAAACATGGTTAAAAATTGAGATAAATAAATTAAAATCGAAAAAAATAATTAAAATTTGAGAAAATAATTAAACAAATTACATAAAATATTTTAAATAAAGAAAAGTTAATCAAAATTTGAGAGAAATACTTAAAACTTTCAGAAGTTCATTGAAATAAAAAAAAATAGTTAAAAATTAGAGAAAATAAGTGAAAAAAGATAAAAATAATTTAAAATTGAACAGAACAAGTTTTAATTAAAGAGAAATAAGTAAAAACTTTTTGGCAATTATAAAAAAGAACGAGAAAAAGAACGAAAGTAATTGAAAATTGAAGAAAATAATATAAATTGAAAAATGTTTTTAAATTTTAACACTTGAAGAAAATAATTAAAATATGATACAAACAATGATAAGTTGTAAAAAATAAATAACATTTAAATGTGATCATTAAAAAAATTACAGAAATTTTTTTAAATATAGAAAAAATAATTGACATTTGAAAAAAAACATGAAGATATTAGAAATCAATTAAAAAAATAACTAAAAATTGGAGAAAAGAATTGAAGAAATAAGCTAAAAGTAATTGAAATTTACGATAATTAATTAAAAAAATTTTGAAATTATGGAAACAAATGAAAATAATTAAAAATTAAAGAAAACAATTGAAATTTTAGAAAAATTCTTAAAAATTGAAGAAAATAGTTTTAGAAAATGAGAATAACTAAAAATTGGTGAAAAGACTGGAAGAATGCTAAAAATAATTAAAATTTACGATAATTAATAAAAATTTTTGGAAATTATGAAAACAAATAAAAGTAAAATGAGAAAAATTAAAAATTGGAGAAAAGTCTGCAAGAAAGCTAAAAATAATTGAAATTTACGATAATTAATAAAAAAAATTTGAAATTCTGCTAACAAATGAAAATAAATAGAAATTGAAGAAAATAATTGAATTTTCAAAAAAATAGTTAAAAATCTTAGAAAATAATTTTAGAAAATGAGAAAAATAATTAACAATCGAGGAAAATAATTGAAAAATGATAAAATTAATTCAAAATTAAAAAAACTAATTGAAATATGCTGACAATAATTTAAATATGAAAAATTGAAACCATTCAATAAAATTTGAGAAAAATAACTGAAAAAATCATAGAATATACGTTTAAAAATAATAATAATTACGAAATTGCATAACAATTTTTAATTAAAGAGAATAATTAAAAAATCGCAGAAATAACGAAAATTGATGAAAATAATTGCAATATCGGATAAATTTAGATTATTGTAATCAATTTTCCATTATATGTTAATTATTTTCTTTTGCTTAAAAATAAATTCTGCAATTTTTCTTGATTTTCATCAATTTATAATTATATTCATTATTTTGGCATTACTTTTAAAAATTTCAATTATATATCCGATATTGCAATTATTTTCATCAATTTTCGTTATTTCTGCGATTTTTTAATTATTCTTTTTAATTAAAATTTTTTAATTAATTTTGTAATTATTATTTTTTTTAAAACATATATTCTATGTTTCTTTCAGTTATTTCTCTCAAATTGTGTTGAATGTTTTCAATTTTTCATATATTTAAATTATTTTCATCATAATTCAATTTTCTTTCTCAATCTTAAATTATTTTCAGCATATTTCAATTTTTTTTTCAGTTTTTAATTTATATTATCATTTTTCAATTATTTTTCTCGATTGTTAATTATTATTCTCATTCTCTAAGATTTTTAAGTATTTTTCTGAAAATTCAAATATTTTATTGAATTTCTAATTATTTTCATTAGTTATCCGAATTTCAAATTTTTTTTATTAATTATCGTAAATTTCAATTATTTTTAGCTTTCTTTCAGACTTTTCTGAAATTTTTAGTTTTTCTCATTTTATAAAATAAATTTCTAACATTTTTTAAGTATTTTTATCATATTTCTAATATTTTCTTCAATTTTTAATCATTTTTCTTTGTTTTCATAACTTCCAAAAAAATTTATTAATTATCGTAAATTTCAATCATTTTTAGCATTCTTCCAGTGTTTTCTCCAATTTTTAGTTATTCTCATTTTCTAAAATTATTTTCTAAAATTTTTCTAAAATTTTAATTGTTTTCTTCAATTTTTAATTATTTTCATTTGTTTTCATAATTTTAAAATTTGTTTATTAAATTTAATATAAATTAATGGTAAATTTCAATTACTTTTAACTTATTTCTTTACTTCTTTTCTCCAATTTTTAGTTATTTTCTTTTTTTTTTAATTGATTTTTAAGATCTTTATGTATTTTTTTCAAATGTCAATTATTTTTTCTTTATTAAAAAAAAATTCTGTAGTTTTTTCAATTATCACAATTAAATGTCATTTATTTTTTACAACTTATTATTGATTGTATTATATTTTAATTATTTTCGTCAAGTTTTAAAATTTAAAACATTTTTCAATTATTTTCCAAAATTTATTTCCTTGAATTTTCAATTCTTTACATTTGTTTCATAATTTCAAAAATTTTTAACTATTTATCTGACTTTTCAATTATTTCATTATTTATATTATTTTTTTCAATTTTCAATTACTTTCATTCTTTTTCTCTTTCTTTTTTATAATTGCCAAAAATTTTTTACTTATTTCTCTTTAATTAAAACTTGTTCTGTTCAATTTTAAATTATGTTTATCTTTTTTCATTTATTTTCTTCAATTTTTAATTATTTTCTTTTATTTCAATGAACTTCTGAAAGTTTTAAATATTTTTCTCAAATTTTGTTTAACTTTCCTTTATTTAAAATATTTTATGTAATTTGTTTAATTATTTTCTCAAATTTTAATTTTTTTTTTATTTTAATATATTAATCTCAATTTTTAACCATGTTTTTTCAATTTTGAATTATTTTCTCTAATTTTTCATTATTCAATTTTGTTTTTATTTACTTTTAAGATTCTCGAGTATTTTTCTCAAATTTAAATTATTTTTTTTATGTTTAAAACTTTTTTATGATTGTTTAGATTACTTTCCCTAATTTTTTATTGATTTCATTTTTTTCCAATTAATTTGCAAAATTTGCCATTATTTTGTTTAATTTCAATTATTTTGTGCAATTCTTTTTAATTCTAAAATATATTAAATTTGGTCATAAATAAATATTTATTCTATTTATTTAAATTGATTTTTAAATATTATATTTAAAATATTTATTTCTTCTTCTTAGAAAATATTATATATTACTGTATTTTATAATTTCTAAAATGTATGAAAAACTAATCGCGTGCTGGTGCGCGGTTTGATTTTGCTAGTATTTTAAATAAAGGAGATTTAAAGAAAAATTAAGAAAAATACTTGAAACTTTTAGAAGTTAATTCCAAAAAAAGGAAGAAAATAATTAAAAATTAGAGAAAATAAATGAAAAACGATAAACATAATGTGCAATTATTCCCAACAATTGTTCCTATAATATTCTTAATTTTTAAATTTGCAATTATTTTCTTTAAACTTAATATTTCTGGTTTAATTTTTAGAATTATTTTTTTCAGTTCTCTATTAATCAAGTCATTTTTCGAATTTTGGTTTCAATTGACAATAATTTTCGTAATTTTTCACATATTTTCAACTATTCCCTTCAATTATTAATTATTTTGCCCAATTTTCAATTATTTCCCAGATTTTTTTCAATTTTTAATTATTATCTTAGAATTTTATAATTATTCTTTGATTTTTTAAATTATTTTGTTCGGTTGTGTATTAATCTAGCCATTTTTTTAATCTTGTCTTCAATTGTCAATTATTTTTGTCATTTTGCATTTTTTTTCAATAATCAATTATTTTTTCAAATTTTAATTTAATTCTTAATTTTTCATTTCATTTGCTCAAGTTTATATTATTTTCTTCAATTTTAATTATTTTTTTCGATTTTCAATCTAGTTGTTTAATTTGCAATTGTTTGCAACTGTTATCCTATAATTTTTCAACTATTTTGTTTAATTTTAATATATTTATTGTTTATTTTTTAAGCTATTCTTTTCTATAATATATATTCTATATTTTAAACAGTCATTTTTTGTGATATTCATTTGTTTTAAACGGAGCGATAATTATGATTAGATAAATGAATTAAATCATCAATTAAACATAATAGTTTCTTGGCGCCTATTTAAGAATAAAATATTCTTATATTAAGGATATAATATTCTTAAAATAAGAAACACCGGTGGGTCTGAAACAACTTTAAATGGCTTATTTTTTTACATCAAATTTTTTTACTGCATTCGATTCAGGCGTGTAAAAGTAATGTGTAAAATAATTTTTATATTTGTCGAGACGTTTTTAAAAAAAGTAATTTTTGAGTTGAAAAATTAATCATTTAAAAATTAAATGTATTAAATAGATATTATGTCAAATAATTCATTAGGAAAATAGGTGGATTAGTTAAATAATGATTTTTTTAAATGGTAGAATTTTACATAAAAACGAAATGTTGCAAATCAACTTAAAAACTTTTAACATTAAAAATTGGAATAAGTAAGAAATTAAACAAATTTGAATAACAATGCATTAATTTAATGATGTAATAAATAATATAATCCACATAAACAAGTAGACACAATAAAAAGTTGTACTTAATATATAGAAAGCAATTATTGCAAGAAAATTATTGTATAAAAAAATATATAAAAATGAGGAAATTTGTAGAAATATATTTAATTTTAATTAAAAATGGACAATCTATTTACGTCATTTTACCAAAATTGGAATATAGCAAGTGAAGAAATCTTACGGATATAAATTGACTCTCTAAGCAAAAGGGAAAATGTAATGAAGAAATAAACAGAAGAAGTTGTTATAATTATAGAAGTGCCGAAGAATTTGTCGATTGCCCGTTTCAGTTTCTGCACTATTGATTCCTATGTTTTTCCAAAAGCAGAGCAATAACTTCTGCAAATAAAAACTTCTCTATCCATAAATTTTTCTCTTTTATTTTTTGCAGACTGCATATCTTTCTCCAGAAGATTTACAATGTTGGCATTATAATAATCAGAACTTTGCAATTTTTGTATAAATTAAAATTTTTGACATTAATTTAATAACAATAAAATTAACAACCATTTATTTTCATTTGTAATATTTCTGTTTAATAAATTTATTTATTTAATTATTCGTATACCTATAAAGAGAGTCTAAAAAATTATAAAAGACAAAATAGGAAATTTATATAATAATGAAAGGCCTGGTATTGAAAAAGGGTGATAATTGCAACATTTCTTGGTTAAGTTGTTCAATATTATCTAGATTGGAAATTCACTTCATGAAATTGAAGATAGCAATAAAACTGTTAATTTCACTGAAAATGGTGAGCGCGTGCAAAGTGCATACGTTACGCTCCACATAAGAGATGGTTTCTCAATTATCTGGCAGCTTCTTCAGAAGCATTAAAATGTTTAACACTCGAGATATATACATATAAATAATAATTATCTTGACCAATCTCATGTTTAACAAATTCTATGGGATCATTTTCCTTTTTTTTTTTTGCAATTTAATGATCGTTTTCTCATTCCATCATAATTTTTCTAAGATTCTGAATATGTTCTAAAATATTTTAATACTTTCTTTATAATAATTTTAATTTTATACTCAATAAATATAACTTATATCAGAATTCTAATTTTACTTCATCAATATTTCTTTACAAAAATTTTCTATAATTAATATCAATTCAATTTGTAATTAAAAATGGGAATCTGAAAAAATGTAAACGTTCGCTGAAAGAAAGAAAGAAAGAAACAATAATGTGATAAAATAGAATGATTCAATTTCTATCGCATCGAATGAACAATAAAAAGTTGTTGAAGAAGTTTCAAGTAATTTTGTTTAACAATTTGTTATCACAGGAAATAGTATTTAATGAGATGTTTGAATAGAAAATGTTCTATAAAGAACATAGCAAGCCTTAGGGATAATAAAAGTTTGCTGTAAACTGCAACAGACTATAATTTATGGATTTCTCAGTATTTGTGTAGTTTACAATCAATTCTAAGCAGACGTGAGAAAAGTATTTTTATTTATTTTGTAGAAATAATAAAAGTAAGTGAATATTTTTTTAATTATGTAGTGATTTATAAATAAAATTATATAAATTACATAAGTCAGTAATGATAATAGTAAAGGGAATAATAGTAATAGTATCAACGAAAACAATATCTAATACATACTGAGAAAAGGATTAGTTTTTTTTAGGTTATATTAACCATGAATGTTGTTAATTTTACCATTTTCATGCTTAAATTAACCATTTTTGTTGGTCAATATAACCAAAATGAAAATAGTAATCACTTTTGTTTTTTCAGTGCAAGTAATACATTGACAATAATAATACTAATATAAATAATTATAATAATAATAATAATATTATTAATTATTAATTATATTGATTATTAATATATTATATTATTAATATTAATATATTATTAATTATAATTATTAATTATAGATATTATATTACTAATAATATAATATCTGAGTTCGAAAACCAATTTTTAGAAAGATTTAAACACTTTTTTACATTTTTCTGACATTTTGGATCCACCATTTTGAATTTTGAATTATTATGAACAGATTCATAATCTGCAACCGAAAAAACACCTATGTATCAAGTTTAATAAATTTTGGGAAAAATTTTGCATTTTCGTTCGCTATATTGGATCCGCCATTTTGAAATTTGAAAAATTATGAAGTAATTCAGAATCAGCGATTCCGAAATCTCCTATGCATTAAGTTATATAAATTTTAATATAAACTTAGAGATTAGTTCAACAGATATTAACTTTTAATCTTTATTTTAACAATATCCGCCATTTTGACTCCGCCATCTTGAATTTTAAGCATTAACTAATTCATATTTTTAACCATCCAACAGTTTGTGCCATTTTGTGTCACTTTATAATATATTTAAAAAATGTTTTAAGCAGGAGTGCTATTGATTTAAATCATTGGGGAATTTCCATTAAATTCATGAATTAAATCCAAAAAGATTAACAATTTTCCGAATGTCTAAAAATTTGTAAAAATTCGCAAACCATAAAAAAACCCAGTAATTTGTGGATAAATTTTGAAAATTTCAATTTTATTATTTTATTTATAAAATTTAAAGAATTGTGCTAATGGAGAAATAATCAAAATACCCAATATCTTCAAACTTTTGGTATGAAGATAGCAAAAAATAGTATTAAATTTTTATATCTTAAGTTCATTATAATTTAAATAAATTCCAAATGTCAATTAACTCATATTCCAATTTATTCAAACTTTTAAATATCAATTAATTAAAAAATTTAATCATATTAATTAATGCATAACAAATAAATAATATTAATTATTTTCCATATGCACAATAATCCTTTTTTTAATTCTTGCTAGATTTCTAAGAAATTTCTTTTTCTCGAAACTGTTTACCTTTTATCTTATAATTTCTTATTTTTGTAAAATTTAAAGTTTTTTTCCCCTTTTACTTTTGATATTTTTTTTGAAAAAAATATCAATTTATTTAATTTTCTTTAATTTTCTTTTTTTTAAGCAAATTATTAATTATTATTTTATACAATTTTGTTATTATAACATTCACTAAACTTTTTATTTCGTCGATTTTAATAATTATTCACTTTTGATGAATAAATAAATAAATACGCTCATTTTTTTTGTAAATTTATTCAATTTGTTTTTATATATTGTCTATTTTTGCGAGATTTTTTGAAAACTTATTCTTTCATAAAATTTTTAGATATTTTTTATTTTTCTAAATTTATTGTTCGACTTATTTTAAGTGTAATTATAAAAATGTTTTTGGTTCAACTTGTCTAAACTTTTTTATTTTTAATTTTTTTTAAATTTCTTTTGTGGATTTTTTATATGTCTTTATAATACATTATTTTATTTTTATTCCTTCTAATTTTTTAGTAGATTCTAACAAAATTTGATTATTTTTGTACTTTTTACAGTTTGTTTGATAAAGGAAAAAAATATTTCTCCAGTTTCTTCCTATTTATTTAATTTTCTTGATTTTATACTATTTTTTTAGTCCTCCCTTGCGTTTTAATTAATTCTTTAATTTTTGTCGTCATTTTTCCATTTCTTAGGAACATTTTTCCTTCTTTTAAATTGTTTAGTTTCTATCTTATAATTATGAATTTTTGAAAACATTTTTTCGACGCTTTTATTTACATTTTTTAAATTTCGCAATTTTCTACTTTCTTTTATAACTTTTGTTCTTTTGTTTTATATTATGTAAATTTAATCTTTAATTCTTCTATTTCATAGAATTTCTTTTCTCCTAAAATTTTTAAAATTTTTCCAAAATCTTATTCATTCTATTTTTATTTAATTTGTAAAATAATTCTCTAATTTTTATAATTTTAAAATATTGTTCTCTTTAGGAAATATATTGTAACGTTTTTTTAATTATCTTGTTATTTCTTTAATAATGTCCATGACATTTTTTAATTTAAAAAAATTTTCTCATATTTTTAATAGGCTGTTTTCTCATCTTTTAACTTTTTTTTTTGTTTTTTATAATTTTTTTCGCTGCTATTACCTAACTTTACACAATGTTTTAGTTCTATACATTTATCTTAATAGATTTGTATTTTATTATTATTATTATTATTAATTTCTTTTTTTATTATATACTAGCGCTATAGCGCGAAAGGGCAATTTTAATTTGTAGCCCGTACACTATTACTAAATAAATAAATAAATAAATTTTGTTAATTTTGCGAACATGTGAATTTGAAGATATTTTTTTACATTTTCACATTTATTTGACATAAATTTATTTGATTTTGATTAAATGTTTTATTCTTCATTATTTCTTAATAAATATTCTCAATTTAAAAAATAAACTACTTACAAATAAACATTTAGATATTTTACATGTATACTGATTATATTTTAAAAAAATCAATTTTTAATTTAAATCCCAAAAATCCGATTTGAATAAAAAAAAATCATGATTTTTATCAGTCCTGTTTTTAAGTAAGAAATATTGATTAAAAACAAAAGTCGTTGATTTTGCGTTACTTTTTTGCAATAAAAACCGACATATTTTTGCATATGGATAAAAAATAAAATCTTATTCTGGAATCTTGTAGAGCGACCCCAAAAACATAAAAAAAACGCTATTCCTATTTTTTACAAAAAAAATTTTCTACTGGTAGTACTATTCCAATATAAGCCTACAATTTTTGTGATTTTAGATGTTACTGATTTAAATCTGTATAGATTTTAATTTGGACAGAACCAAACTTGAATAAATTGAATTTTAAATCGTTTCAAACTTGAGGAGAATTTAAAATCAGATTCATATTTAAATTTAAATATAGAATCAAACTGCGTTCTAAAATACCCTTTAAATCATTTCCAACTTAAAATCGCGGAACAGGAACATTCTAAAAATCAGATCTGTCTTGCTTGTATATTAATGATTTTTAATGTCAACTTAGATTCCACAATTTCATTGTTTTCATATCGAAAGTAACAGTTACCTTGGGAGTTAAAACTAGAATTACAATGACTATACTTGCACAAACAATACAGAGGTGAAACCTGCCTGTCGACCATGATCTTGATCTTGAACGCTCACTGACCAATGGTGCATTGACTCTGCTTTAACAAAAATTATAGAAGGAGACAAGGAAGTAATAATCAAAATAAAAATTAAAACCACGCCCAACTGCATAAATACAATAACAATATATACGTTAGAGTAGACGGATAATGAAGTACTATGAACAACCAAGAAAAATAGACAACTGTTTTTTAGATGGGTTGTTTTTTTTTTGTTTGTTTTATATTCCTTTCACAATGTTGGATGTATTGTGTCTATTAAATATAAAGTTACCTTTCTTTCTGATGTCGCTATATGTAACATGGATATATAAATGGAATACGCGAGAATATTGGACAGATTAAATTCAGAATTCGAATCACGTGGAGTGTTAAGATTATCATTAAAAACAAGTGCAAGCAGAATGCTGCCAAGCGTTTCCGTAAGTTGGACAGAAAATAATAGAAGATTAAAGGATTAAAGGATTAATAAAAATTGTACAAGATGATAGATTTTAAAAAATGTTCAATTTATTGAAAGTTTTAAAAAAATTGATTTTATGGAAACAATATGAATAATTTATTATTATATCTGAGTGGAATTCTAGAAAAGTTTGAGCTAATGAAAATATAAATTAAAAATATATGAAAAAATAAATACTAATGATGAATATATTGTAAAAAATTAGAAAAGTAATGATAAAAATAAGGGTAAAAAGAAGTAAAACATAGTTTTTTGTAAAAATAATTGACTGTTTTGTTTAACAAATGCAAAAAATTCGATTGAATAAAAATTGTCAAGAAACCTCAATTTATAGTCAAATTTTACAATGTTCTATGTTTCAAAAGATTATATTTATATACCCAGTTTTGTATAATTTATTGAATAATTTGTTATGAGTTGTTGAAAATTTTCTACATAAATAATGAATAAAAAACTTTAACTAATTTCAGTTAATTGCTCTTCTTGTGATTATATCAACTTTGAATTTGGCAGAAGGAGGAGGCGATGGCGGACAGTAAGCTATTTTTATTTATTTACTTTCGTACATAAAAAGTTAAAATTAATTTTTTTAAAAAACCAAGAATTTTGTATAAAGTTTTTTATTTTATTACTAAAACAAAATATTTTAATTTACAAAATTATTAAACCAGAATACAAAACACGATTTCAATTACACAGATTTGTAATAATAAGTCTAATAATAATAAATTAATTTATTAACTTAATTGATTAGTTTGTAAAATTTTTTACATGTATTTTTTCACATAATATATGCGACCAAAATAAGCCACAAATAAACGAATAACTTCATATCTGACGTTTTAGTTCAATTTCTTATACCCAGAATTTATTTTATATTAATAAGATTATTTGAATTTTATTTTATTTTAATTTAGAATTGTAAAAATTGTATTCTATAGAAAAAAATAAATTATATTTGTCTGCAAAATGAAAATGAAAGTTAAGACTAGTTATAATGTTCATTCTTCTTAAAATACACAAAAAGGAATAAAGAAAATTTACTGAAAGCAGAAAGAAATAATTTGAAGCACTTTATAGTTGATTAGTAAATGAAATTAGATTCAAAAAGGTTATCGAAACAAGAACAGTTGTATGGCCGAAGTCACTTTCGTTGCTAGACGTAATTTTAAAAATATCGCATGCTTTCTATGATCTGTCCAATAAAAGCAATTGGCAAATTAGACTTGCTTATTAAACAGCCACTAAAAAGTTAGAACTGCCTGTTAAATCGAAAGTGATTTAATTTTAAATTGTCCAAAGTTAGTTTACTTTCTCCTGTCTAAATAAATACCTGCAATATGATTATTGCACTTTCAATCTTCTCAAATCAAACAAACACTTATCAAAATATGTTAAATTTTTTAAATATACTTTTTTGGTTAATTTTTCTAAAAGTTTTTTAAAATATTGGAAAATTTTATTTTATTTTAAACACATTTTGTAATAAATTATAGTTTAGTGTACTTTATTTTTCTGCTTGAAATTTGTATTTATTGAAGTTTTTTAATACCTACATTTTATAATTATCAATTTTATTCCAAGAATTAAAATTAATTAAAACATTTTCAACTTTATTAATACTGACAGTTTAAATTTACAAAACGCCCCTATCGGTTACTCTGGAAACTATTCAATATGGCCGATATCAGAGGGGAAATTGACAATGTTTATGAGCCAGTATCATTTTGACACATGTCTTAATTTTAGATTGTTATATTGTACAGAATGGAAATGTTATTTTGTACAACTGCTAAATGATATTTTGTACAATTTTGAATAATGAGTTTGTTATTTTGTACAATTTTTTAAAAAAAGCTAAAATATTGTACTCCCAATGTTTTATTGCTTTTTTAAAAAATTGTACAAAATAACAAATTCATTTTTCAAAACTGTACAAAATAACATTTAGCAGTTGTACAAAATAACATTTCCATTCTGTACAATATAACAATCTAAAATTAAGTCATGTGTCAAAATGATACTGGCTCATGTTTATTAGTATTTTTTTTTTTAAAAACAAGATTTTGAAGTGTTTTGAGAAGTGAATGATAATTTTATAATAGTGAAAACTATTTATTTTGTGTGAAAACAATGGAATTTGAACAAAAATTCCGAAATTTCTCCCGCTTTACAAGAACAAGTCATCTTTTCTATACAAACTTCACTTTTAATATTATTAATTAAAAAACACCAGTAATTGTGTATGGTTCTGAATTTAATGCGATTGTTTTGAAGGCACAGAATAAATTTTGAGTTTTTTCGTAGTTTTATTATACTGACTTCGCACAATATTATCATTCCAGAATTAACTACATTTTGGCTTTCTATAGAGTAGCTTTGCAGAAAGAAAATAAACTACTTTAAGCTTAAAGCTAACATAATTTTTAATGATAAAACTTGGAAAATAATAACTTATTGCAAAAATAAACATCGAAAACCAACTGTTACATTGCGCTGTCTAAAAAACCACACTGATTTCGGCCATCTTTGTTTTGATACAAGTGGCGCCTCGCAGCCCGCGGTGGCGGGCTAAATTAAAATTTAGAAGGATTATAAAAAATGAATTGAAAATTCAATTTTACAATTAGTTTATATATGAAGAAAGGAACAAAAATTATGAAATGGGGCCTTCCTTTTAAAACCGTTTCACACACAAAAAACGATTTAAAAAAAGGCTTCTTTTGAAATAAAATTAATTTGATGAAAGTTAAATAATTCATAATATTTTATGCATAATTTTGAAAGAGAATTTAATGCATTTCTAACCATTTCACGCACAAAAAACGATTTAAAAAAAGGCTTCTTTTTAAATAAAATTAATTTGATGAAGGTTAAATCGGTTAAATAATTCATAATACTTTACGCATTATTTTGTAAGAGAATTTAATGCTTTTTTTATGGAATTTAAAAGAACATGAAAGTCCTAATTAAACACAGAAAAGGATAATTTTAATACATACAATAGCAAAAAAGATAAAATAATTTTAAAAACAGGAAAATACGTGTCGTGTAAAATTGTTTGAAAAATAAAATATTTCAATATAGAATGATTCCTTTATTTCAACATACATAACCTGTATAAATTGAAATGGAAACGACCAAGGAATGTTTTTAAATAACAATTTAAAATTTAATTTAATTAACATTTAAATAACAATTCCATTATAAAATTGAGAAAAAATTATAAAAAATTAAAAATCAATCGGAAGGTTAAATTTTTTTCCAAACAGTGCATAAAATATTATCAATAATTTAATTCTCATTAAATCAATTTTATTTAAAAAAAGTCTTTTTTGCGATAGTCTTTTGTAGGTGGAAGAGTTTGAAGTGGAATGCTCCAAATATAAATGGAATAATAAATAAAAAAAAAATGTTTTTTTCAGTCATCATATTATAATTCACGTGCCATACCACATAAAAAAAATCAAGCACACCCACACAATCACAAAGCACATTCATCATGGCGGCGGTGGAGACAAATATGAAGTCTTAGGATACACTGTCGGACAACCAATTAAAATTGAAGCTCTTGGAGGTCACGAAACTGGAGGTCACGAAGTTGGAGGTCACGAAGCTGGAGGTCACGAAGCTCATGGAGATTTTTCAGGTTATGGAGGACACGGAGGAGAAGAAATTCAGGAAAATCAAATTGGACATTATGGGGTTCCTAGTGTGGAACATGTTGGAAATGAACTTCAGCAGGAAAACTTTCATTTAGGAGGACATGTAGGTGGTATTTCTTCTTTTGGAGGTGCAGGCGGTCATCAAGAATATTCACGACGATTAGGATATTGAGGTATTAAAAATTCTGGAAAATCCAATCGACATTAGGCAGCTTATAATCTAATAATTATAAATTTTACAATTTCCCTTTATTATAAATATTATCATTTCAAATCATAAATAATAAATAAATTATAATAAATAATTAATAAATTTACGATCTTATTTGAATACTTGTAAATGTTGTAAATTTTATAATTATAGGTTATGATTGCAAGATATGGGAATTTTGTACTTTGTTAAATATGTGTAAAAAATAGAAATAGAAACTATTGTGATATATAATTTTGTAGAAACTGTTGTCTATTTGTTAAGGTTTCATACTTTTGTATATTTTGAAAATAAAACATTGTTGATTTGTATATTTTTCTTTATTACGTATAACAATTCCTAAAAAAGAGAGAATAAAAAACGTAGAAAAGGACATTTTCTGTCAGTGTAGTTATATGGGTTTAAAAAATTAAAAACATTATTTACACAAAATCTAAGATAACGCAGCCATAAAAAAAAAATTTTTTGTCCGAATCACTGCACTAGTTTATTCCTATGTATTTTTCTTTGACGAATCCAAAGTCAGAATAACCGAATTGGCTGAAATTTTTTTAGGTAAACTCAAAAAATTGCTCAAAAACCCGAAAGAAACCGAAAAAAAATTTTTTTTTTGTCCGGGACAATATGATAATGTATTCCTACGTATTTTTCTCCGCTGAATCTGAATCCAGAGTCAACATAATCAGATTGGCTAAAATTTTTTAGATAATTTCAAAAAAGCGATTTTATCGTGTTTTTCAGCAGTTTTTTAAGATTACCTAAAAAAATTTAGACAATGAGGTTATTCTGACTTTAAATTCGGATTCACCGGAGAAAAATAAACTGTAAAAAATTTTGGTAATTATTCCTAAAACTATTTGTGTAATTTTTCCAATCTTTTTAGGTAAAGTAGATTTCCCGAAAATTGTTGATAATTTTACTTAATTTGTGTATTTTCAACAAAAATTTTGTTAATTTTTTTCAAATTTGGGTAATTATGGGTAAAAAACTTTATTAATTTCCCTAGATTATTAGGGAATAATCAAATATATTTAAAATTTAATTTGGGTAAAATGTTTTTACCAACAATTTTGGAAATTCTTCCGAATTTTGGTATTTTTAGCAAAAAAGTATTTGGTAATTATCTATAAAATATTAGGAAAATTTCCAACTAATTTTCCAACAAATTTTGCCGATATAAATAGATGTTTTTTTCTTTTAAAATTTTAAATCATATTTCACATTTTTAAAATGTTTTCAAATTTTAAAATTATAGCAATTTTAATTTCTTCAAAATGTGGACTACTAAATTTGAATTTTAAACTTTTTTTTATAATTTATTAATTATTTACTGCAATTTAAAAATTTTTTATATTTTTAAAATTTTAAAATTGTTTCCCAAACTCTTAAATTTACCTTCCTTAAATTTTAAATATTTTGTTTAGTTTTTTCATACACTTTTTTAATTTTAATTTTTTTTCCCTTAAAATTAAATCAATTTAATTATTTATACCTAAATTTTATATCATTCATAGTAAATTTAAATTACATTTTTTTAATTTATCATTATTTTTGTCATTTTGCAATTATTACCTTCAATTTTTAATCATTTTCATAATTTCTGAATTAATTTCCTGAACTTTCAAACATTTCCAATAATTCTTTTTTCGTATTTTGTTCAGGTTTCATTTCTTTTTATTACTTAACAATGATTTTGTCATCTTTTAATATGTTCATTATTTTGCAAATAATTTCCTAAATTTGCAATTATTTTCACAAATTTAAATTATTATCATCAATTTTCCATATTTTAAACGATTTTTCAATTATTTTCTTTTTCATTCAAAATAAATTTTGCAATTTTTTTATTATTTTCTTCAATTTCTAATAAAATTTGTATAATTTGGCATAAATTTTGAAAAATTTTACCTTCAATTTTTAACTATTTTCATAATTTCTGAATTAATTTTCTGAACTTTCAATTATTTCAAATACTTATTATAAAATTTTCATTTTTTTTTTTTTATTATTTTACAATGAGTTTCTATATCTTTAATTATTTCTATTATTTTTTAAATAATTTTCTAAGTTTGCAGTTATTTTAACAAATTTAGATTATTGTCATCAATTTTACATATTTTAAACGATTTTTCATCATATTTAAATTTTTTTTCTCAATTTTAAGTTATTTTCAAAAAATTAAAAATTTTTTTTTTTTCAATTTTGAATTATTTTTCTCGATTGTTAATTATTGTTCACATTTTCTAAGATTTTTAAGTATTCTTTTAAAATTGTAAATATTTTCATCAATTTTCGATTATATCTGCGATTTTATAATTATTCGCTTTAATTAAAATTTTTAAGACATTTTTGTAATTATTTTCTTTTTTTAAATATGTATTCTATAATTTTTTTAATTATTTCTCTCCAATTATATTTACTGTTTGCATTTTTTTATATTTAAATTATTTTTATCGTGTTTCAATTTTTTTTTCTCAATCTTAAATTATTTTCAGCATATTTCACTTATTTTTTCCCAATTTCGAATTAATTTGATCATTTTTCAATTATTTTCCTCAAATGTTAATGATTATTCCCATTTTCTAAAATTATTTCCTAAGATTTATATAAGTCTTTTTCTAAAATTTCAATTATTATCTTCCATTTTTAATTATTTTTATTTGTTTTCTTAATTTTCAAATTTTGTATATTTATTGTCTTAAATTTCAATTATTTTTAGATCTCTTCGATTGTTTTATCCAATTTTTAATTATTCGCATTTTTTTCAATTAATTTTTAAGATCATCATGTATTTTTCTCAAATTTCAATTATTTTTTTTAGTTATAAAGATTTCCGTAATTTTATCAATTATTTCTTTCTAATGTTCATTAATTTTACAACTTATCATTGTTTTTTAAATATTTTCATCAAGTTTCAAATTTTAGAATTATTTTTTAATTATTTTCTAAAATTTATCTCTTTTAATTTTCAATTTTTTTTTCATTTGTTTTATAATTTCAAAAAATTTTAATTATTTATCTGACGCTGCAATTGTTTTATTCAATTTTTAATTATTTATATTATTTTTTATATTATTTTCTTTAATTTTCAATTACTTTCGTATTTTTTTCATAATTTCCAAAAAGTTTTTAATTATATATTTTTAATTCAAAATTGCTTTCTTCAATTTTAAATTACGTTTATCTTTTTTCATTTATTTTCTCCAAGTTTTAATTATTTTCTTTTTTTCCCCAGGAACTTCTGAAAGTTTTAATATTTTTCTGAAATTTTCTTTAACTTTCCGTTATTTCAAATATATTATGAAATTTTTTCAATTATTTTCTCATATATAAATTTTTTTCTTAATTTCCAATCATTTATTTTTCAATTTACAATTATTTTCTCTAATTTTTCATCATTCAATTTTCAAAATTTATTTTTAAAACATTTTGTATGATTTTTTAAATTACCTTCCCCAATTTTATAATTAAAAAAATTTTATATTTTGTATTTTTACCCAAAAAATCTTTAGGTCTTTTGCATTCAAAAAAATATCTGGTTATTCTGACTTCGGATTAATCGAAGAAAAATACGTCGAAATACACTAGTGTAGTGTGTCTCGGACAAAAATTTTTTTTTTTTTGATGGAGCTGTGTAATTCAACAATATTAAAATTAATCCTATCTAATAACTATCTTTGGCGAAAAAATTCGTCTTTGTCCATTTTTATTACTGGAACGATCTCTGTGCCCAATTTCTTTATCATAATTAGCTTGATAACTGTCGGATTTTCGTTTCTCATAATCCTTCTCTTCTCCCTCCTCTGCAAAATCACCAGCTTCGTCAAATTTATCGTCATAAAAATCCTTTAAATTTTTCGTAATAAGGTGTCCAGTTTCAGACTCAAGACCTCTTTTATAACCATCTTCATAAACATCAAGCTGCTCAACATCATTATTAGGAATGTCATCAACATCTTCGTGAATAGCGTACTGTGGAGGATACATATACCCCACCATTTCTTGTCCGTTATTATATTGAGGATGCGCATAATTGACTTGATAATTAGGATTAAAATTCGGATTAATGCCATAATTTTGATTAGGAGCGTAGTTTGGATTACGACCAAAATTTTGATTAGGACCGTTATTTGGATAACGAACATAATTTGAATTAGGGCCATAGTGGGTATTGGGATTATAATTTTGATTAAAATTCTGATTTGGATTAGCGCGATAGTTTAAGTTAGGATTGTAATTATGATTAGATTGTGGGGCAGAATTATAATTAGCCTGTGGTACTTCATTATAAGCAGCATCCGCAGCTCCATGAGAACTCGGAAGATACGAATCATAATTATTCTTCTGATAATTATTACCTTTTACACATTTTTGGTTTTCATAACCCTCTTTAATAACATCACCATTTTCTCCGACTTCCTCGTGATTTCCATCATCATTATAACTACTGAATGAACTCCAATCTTCATAGGAACTTTCTTCATAGTGACTAGGCTTCTTTTTTGGAGGTTCTTTTTTCGGAGGTTCTTTCGGAGGCTCCTTCGGCAGCGGATGAATATGTAAAAATATCGTTTTCGTATGAAAGTGGTGCTTTATAATCTCGGGCACGTGAATTTTAAAGTGAACACTGAAACAAGCATAAATTTATTGTAAAAAAATCTGACTCTTGAAGAGGGAATGTTTTTTTAAAACCAATTAATAATATTGTTATTAATTTAATTATTTTTACTTACTGTTTCTTTCCATCTACGCATCCCAGAAACACATACATCGAAACAAAGATCATTGAAGAACTTATCTTCTGCAACTGATTAAATAAAAAATCACTTTTCACTTGATGAATAAAAATTCAATAATGAAGAAAATAATATATTGATAAAAAAAGAAATATTAATATCAATAATTAAATAATACAATAAATATATTAATTATTTGAAAATTAGTACACAACGGAAATGATTATTTTAATAAATTGGAATGATTTTAACTTATCACATCCTTGTTATAAAAATGTACAAATTTGAAAATCACGTTCGCACCATTTCTGACTGAGTTGAGAAAATCCGATTGTAAATTGAAGAGTTCCGAGAACAATGTCTAAAGATCGATTGAAGTGATCGAATGGTCTGTTGGTTTATTTATAAGCTGTTTCTGTTCTTTGACAGTTTGATTCCATGATGTCAATTTCATGTCAACTAACCGTGAAAGATTCTTAGATTGTCTACGGATAACGAACACTTTCGCTATTCTAGCCAATAAAAAAAAATATGACTTGCTTCATTACTCGCAATTTACTGGAAACTGAATTAAAAACAACTGACAATATTCCAAGTTCATTGTCATCGACGAACAATTGTTACAATTATTTTCACTTTCGACTGTTTTTATGAAAATTCTATTTTCCTTAATATAGAATGAAAGCAGTAATTATAATATATTGAGGAAATTAAATTCGATCTTTGGAAGGTATCTAAGAAAAAAAAAAATTTTAATAATTTAGTTTCCTCAATATATAAATTCGGAGGAGAGTTCTTCTAACTAGTTATTATATTAGAGTTTCCATAGAGCAAAAAAATAGCCCTGTAAAATTCCATATGGCAAAATTACAGACAAAAAATAAATTTCTTAATAACAATGTGGATCAAGGAATTTAGAATTCGAAGAAAATGATTAAAATTTAAAAAAGAAAAATCATATTTGGTAAAAATAATTGAAAAATTACGAAAGAAGTTGAAAATTAATTAATAAACAATGTAACTAATTTGATATTGAAGAAAATAATTTAAAACTGACAAAGTTTTATTTGAAAAAATTAAAGAAAAGATTTAAAACTTGCGGAAATTAAATTTAAAAATTAGGGAAAAATTGAAAAATAATAGAAATAATTAGAAAATGAAGAAAATTATTGAAAAAATGATAAAAATAATTGACAATTGTAGCAAATAATTAAAATCATAAAAGAAAAGAATTGATATAAAAATTTAAGGAATTTTTAAATAATTTTAAATTTACTATTCTCAAAGATTAAAGAAAATAAAAAAGAAAAATATTTAAAATAAAATTGCAGAAAATTTTTGAAAAATAATTAAAATATTTAAGAATTGTAGCAAATAATTAAAATCACAAAAGAAAAGAATTCTTAAAAATTTAGGTAATGTTTAAATATAATTTTAAATTACTACCTATTCTCAAAGAGTGGATTAACTAAATTTTTCATCAATGAAATTTTAAATTAATTTAAGTTCGAAGAATTATAATATATAATTGTAATTATAGTCTTGTTTATCTCAAATATATTCTGCAATTTTTTAAATTATTTTTTACAAATTTTTATGATTTTCTACAATTTACAATTATTTTTATCAATTATTTTATTATTAAATTTATTTTTAATTAATTTTCAATTATTTTTTGATTTATTTTCTAATTTTTTTATTAATTATCTCAAATTTTAGTTACTTTTTCAATTTTTTTTCACAAACTAAAATTATTTTTCTCATTTTTTAATTATTTTTATTACTTTACAAATATTTTCTCCGTTTTTTCATTATTTTCATTATTCTTCAAATAATTTCTGAAATTTTAAAATATTTTTTTCAAATTTTAATAATATTCTTCAATTTTCAAATATTATTGTTATCATTTTGCAATCAATTTCTTCAATTTTCAATTAATTATCTGATATTTCAAACATTATTAACTAATTTTCATTTTCTTTTATATTTCTGCAATTATTTTCACCACCTTTTAATTAGATATATATTAATGATTTTTCAATTAATTTCCTGAATTTTTATTTATTATCTAAAATCTAAGTTACTATATCCACGTTTCAATGTAATACCGTAAATTTCAATTATTTATCTCAAATTTCCATTTTTTTCTTCAATTTACGATTATTTCTATCATTTTTCCATTACTTTTTGTCATAACCAATTATTTGTTTATTAATTTTTAATTTTTATATAATTTATCATAGCTTCCACTTATTTTTTCAATGTACAAATATTTTTATCATTCTGCAATTTTTTTCTTTCATTACGAATATATGTTGCAATTTTTTCAATTATTTCTCAAAAAATGAAATTATTTTCTTCAATTTCTAATTATTTTTATTACTTTTCAAAAATTGTCTCGAATTCTTTATAATTTCCATTACTCTTCAATTAATTTTCTAGATTTTGAAACATGTTTCTGAAATTTTAACACTTTTCTACAATTTTTAATTAGATTTATTACTTTGCAAATATTGTTCCGCATTTTGTATTAGTTTCATTACTCTTTAATTAATTTCCTAGCTTTTAAAATATTTTTTTCAAATTTTAATAATTTTCATCAACTTTAAATTATTTTTGTTATCATTTTTCAATCAATTTCTTCAATTTTTAATTATTCTCACTATTCATTCCTCAATTAAATTCCTAAATTCTAAATTATTTATCTCATATATATTAATTATTTTTTCAAATTCATTTACTTTTATCTTTTTGCAATTATTTTCTCTACTTTTTAACTAAATATATTAACTATTTTTAAATTAATTTCCTTAATTTTTATTTATTATCTCAAATCTAAGTTACTGTATCTACGTTTTAATGTTTAAATCATTCTTTAATTATTTTTCTCATATTTGAAATACTTTTGACAATTTTGGATTATTTTTTTTTTAAATTGCAATGATTTTCAAAAATTTTATATTATTTTGATTATTTGTTGATTAATTCCGAAAATTTCAATTATATCTCTCAAATTTCCAATATTTTCTTCAATTTACGATTATTTCTATTATTTTTCTTCAATTTTCAATCATTTTTGTTATTATTTTGCAATCAATTTCTTCAATTTTTAATTATTCTAACTATTCGTTCCTCAATTAGATTTATAAACTTTTAATTATTTGTCTCAATTATCAATTACACTAGTTTACAGCCAAAATGTACATTTAATGCCACTATTTTTTTATGTACTACGGTTCTCTAAACTTAAAAATGACATTAAGAAATTTTTCTATGGATAGGTTTCCGAAATATGAATTTTTAAAATTTTTTTACGTTTTTTCGGAGGTGACTTCACGTTTTAGGCCGTATCTCGAGTTACAGACGTCCGATTAAGTTTTTCTAAGTGTCAAATTAAAGGTAATCAAATTCCAAACAATCGCTTTTAACATTATTTTTCAATCGGTTAAATATTTTAAGTGATATAGTCCAAAAAAAAATTTTAAATTTGAGTTTTTGGCCCAAAATCTGAAAAACAAATTCATTCTACCGCCATGCAAAAATAGAAAACGTCAAATTATGTCCAGTTTTAAATTTTTTACATATATGCTGGCTCACTTTTAGGAAGAAAAAAATGTATGGATGAAAATAATCTATGGGTAATTATTGAAGTTATAAGCCAGGGTACTGAAATTCTCGTTTTACGCCATTTCGGTATTTTACCTCTTTTATAGTGATTATGTTGATTAATTTAATGAATACAATATCTAATTAGAAAAAGGACTTTTTTCACAGATTTCAAATAATTTTCAGTGCTTTACTAATTCAAATTTCACTGAAAAATTTTTTGCAGTTTTTTACAAAAATTTCTGAAGAGGCATAAATTGATTAAAATCTGCTTTTTTGACAAGTTGAATCAGATGCGCAGAGGTTTATTTTTTGTTGAATTTTGTTCGTTAATAGATGAAAAAGTTTGATATTAGATATAGAAATATAAAAAATAAATGATATTTGACTGAAGAATTTTTTGGAGTTTTGATAAGATAATAAATTATTTTAAATTATAGGTATAAATATATACTGTAATTTACTAATTTAGTGAAATTCTTAATGTTATTGGATAATAATAATAATAATCATGTAATTACAAAAATACTGAACCATTCCTGTAAATAAACATCTAATTGCCAAAGTTACAGAACAATTTAAATCTAAATAAATCGTAAATAATCATTTGAGAATGACTAAAAAACCCAAACTTTTTGCTATTTATTAAACATAATAATGTAATATCGGCTGTTAAATGGTTTCTGAGCTGCTTCATTGATGCGTTTTGTGCAATTGTTTAAGGCTCATGAAAATAACAAATCTTTTTTCTTTTATTAGAAAAATTGCGTCCAGTGAAAGTTCTTGCTTTCTCGATTATTATGCATGTTTAGTTTTTGTTCCCAAGTGGCATGAAAATCTGAACTTTATTTTTCTCAGAGAAAGATTTTTCACACAACAATAACAGCATTTTCCCACTCTTAACAAAATAATCACAAACATTTTTTAAATCTCATAACATTTTTTTCTCATCTTTATTTTTTATAAAACTAGTTTTAAATCTTTGACAATAAAAACTCGTACTTAAAAAGAGAATATACAATTTTCAAATAGCTGTGGTTCATTTTTTTTTTTTTCTAGAACAAGGGAAATGTAATAATTCTAGCATTATATTATGAGTACTAAAACTGTTATGTGTAATTTTTTTTAATTGATTATTCTTTTTACTTTTATGAATGTCGGTTTATATTGTTGAAGTTAAATAATTCCAAAAAATTATGTTATGAATTGTATACCTATTAGGTATAAAAAATAAAGGAGAAATGATAGAATAAATAATAATAAATGAATAATAATAAATAAATAATAATAATAAATAATAATATATCCTTTATTACTAATAATAATACCAATAACCGTAATAAGAATTTCTATACTTGAATAAAATAATATTCAATTTACTCAAACGACAATTAATTAATATACAAATAAATATTCATTTAATGTCAAAAAAAATAGTAATCAATTAATAATCAGAAAAACGATTTTTAAATCAAATACATTTTATTTATTCTACCAAACGTTTACTTCATTGATTAAAAATCTAATTTAATTAATTAAATATTGTAATAGTAATAGTAATAATAATAATAATAATTTAATAATACACAAATATAAATTATTTCATTTTATTAACAATGTATAAACTATAAACTAGGAAAACATAAACAATTTTTATTCATCATAAACTAATAATTGTAATACACTATATTTATATATTTTACGAATAACATTTTAATTTTAATAAAACTATATAGCTATAAAAACATAATTTGATTCTAGGTGCTTTGCATAAATTTATTCCTATAAATTTTTCTCAGGTAACTAAATTTATTGTACATTAATGTCAAATATTTTTTATATACAAAAATAAACATAACAACGATACACTTAATTAAAAATAGAAGAGTTTTGTACGATGGTGCTCACTATCTTTGGATTCGTTTCAACAAGTTGTGGGATGTTCTCACTAATTTTCTAGCATCTATCAATTTTTAATATTTTAATAAATTGCATCCTTATAGCTATGACTGCTGCTTTTCTTTTCCTGATGTGGAATTATTTTAAAAACTGTGTGAGTGTGTTTCACGTTTTTCACACGATAGGGCACATGGATTATCACCTTCTTCCTGAAAAAAATTTAACACAATATCAGTAAAATTACCCTTCAAAAATAATCAATCTTTTTAATAATCTATTGTTCCATTGATTTATTTACTAAAGAAAAAAGAAATATTAATATACAAAAATATATATAGATAAAACTATTTATTATTATTTTATAATATTCAGTCTTGTTTTTATAATTTGTACTAAAGTTGAATTTTGAATATTTAGCCCAAGTTGATAATTTACAAAATTTCATTTATTATAAACTTTTATTATGAATTTCTAATATTTTTAAATCCAGAAATACATACGCTTGAACTTCTTCTTGCACGAGAACTGCCAACACCAACAATGCCAAACTAAACTGCAACTGGAAAATTGCATTAATAAACAACCAATTGTTCAAAAACTCATACTTTCTTCACTTTAAACTAATTTTCCAAAAATAAACTAGAAATTGATAAAGGAAACTTTTTTCAACTGGTTTTTGCTTTTTTTTATCACGCACACTACTAAAAAATGGGAAAAATAAATGAAAAGAATTATTTTTGGAAGATATTAATGTTGTTTACACTTTTCTGGATAAATTTCGGCACTTTCTGATTTCCATATGCACCTTACCAACATCTTGCCGCTCATTTCGAGTGAATTTTGTACTTTAGAATTGTGGTGGATTATTCGTAGCAATTAAAACCAAGTACTGCACCAAGTAACATCAATTGCTTGCTTTATATACTTTAAAGAGTAACTAGCCAGGCATAAAGAAACTCCGCCCAACTGCACTTCTTTTCTGAGACTAAAATCAATTTGCAATTAAAAGCGCAAAACCGACTCGCGCCCTAAATAACAATCCACTAGAAAATTTCTTTCCGGTATTAAAAAAAGTAACTCTCATTTTCTTTAAAAATTTGAACACATTTTGAGAATCAAATTTGTATGTGCAAAAAAAAAAATGTTTAAGATTTTATATGTTTTTACAATGTTATCTATTTTATTTTATATTCTGTTTAACAGAAATAAATTAGATAACAGAAACAAACAAAATTACTGAAACATATTTAATATTAATAAACATAAATGAAACATTTATCAAATAATGGTATTTTCAAAGCTTTTTACTTTCCCTGTAATAAATTTATTTCTAAATTAAAGGTACCTAAAAATAAATTAACTTGAAAGTGTAAATAATATTAACACAATATTTTATTATGAAATATATTGATACATATTTATAACTAATAATTGAATAATAATATTATAATAAAAAAGGAATCATTACATATTAATTGTACAAACACATGCTCGAAAGATATAAATAATAATAAATGTGTAATAATATAAATGTTATAATTATAAATAATAAATATAAAATACAAAAAATGGAATGTTAAATTAAAAGTAAAATGATGACCCAAAACGTATCGTTTATCAGTAATAGAGTTTCAATTTACATAATTTATCTATTAAGAAGTTACTAAATCAAAGATATGAAGTAGTCAGATGTACATTTATAAATGCAATTAAAGAGAGAAATCATAGAGAAATGGAAAGCAGAATAAGAAATATTGCGCTTCTTGAAATGAAGAATCAGTGGAGCGTGCTTGACTTTGAAGATGTTTATAAGTTCAAGTTTACTAGAGTACTTTAATTCTCTATTACATTCTCATCCCATTACGATTACTTAAAATTCAACGTTTTTTAATTTATTCTGAACATTTTGTACAAATCTTCAAAATACTTAAAATTTCTTGAAATTATCTATCCAACATTCTTCATAAAAAAAATTTTTTTATGCAATATTTTTAATTAAACAGAATTTAAACTCCAAAAATCTTTAAACATAAAAAAAGAAACAACGTTAAATTTAAAAAAAAAGTACTGAAAAGAAATTAAGAAAAAAAAAGCAGAGAAAATGTTTTTAAAGAACTTAACAAATTATGAAAAAATAGGACATTTTAAAAAACATTTAAAATTTAATGAATGAATGTAAATGGAAGAAAATTGAAGAAACTATTAAAAACTGAGGAAAGAATTCAGGAAAAAAGCCAAAAATCTAAATTAGAAATAGAAAGTCAAGAAACCATGTAATAATTAGAAAAAATTGTAAAATTAAAAAAAAAGACAATTTTTTCTAAAAATGAGAAAAATAATAACAAAATAATTGTATGAAATTCGAAAGGATAAAGAATCTACAGATATTATAAAACTAATGGAAAAATCCAAAATCCTTCAAATTGAAAAATTATAAACGAGAAAATTAAAAAAAAAAAATTTAATATTATGAATAAATGTAAAAAGTAAGAAAATCAGGGAAAATATAATAAAAACTGAGATAGTAAATTATATTTGACAATTATGAAAATGAAAGAGAATATTAACAAAAGTAAAAAAATTTATAAATGTTGTAAATAAAAAATCGTCTAATTTACTTAAAACTGTATGTAAATATAGAATTATATTTTGTCGTCTCGTTCTTCTAGATCAAATTGTAGTAGTACTCTTTCTGCTAGATCTAGTCACAGTTTTTAAAGCTTTTTTGAAAAAACCACTTTTTCGCGCCTACATTCCGCGTATATCCGTAGATGGCGCTGCATACTTCCGACTTGTCATTATATTTTTCTGTGAGGTCTGAAACAGTTTTAGCTCATAGGTTTTTCGCTTTATTTAACTTGAAATATCGTAATTTTTTGGTAAAATTTGTGTGATTCTGTTAGTGATAAGTCAAGTGCCAATAAGTGACGAGGAGGCAGCACGTTGTTGGACATAAGACGAAAGGCGTAACACCGAAAAATTTCATGCGCCAGCGAGGTTAGGACGCCTTTACCATATCTACTTCAAGTAGCTCCCGAATTGCTGAAATCAAGAGGAATAATCTCATGACAAGTACTGTCAAAAGGAGTCCGCCAAGATCGGACTCCTATCTCGGTCCAAGATACTCGAGAAGAGATTGAAAAGCAGTGAACGTTGATGCTGGTTAGAGCATTTAGCTAAAAAATTGAACTCAATTTTATTAAGATCGCCAAGATCGATCAATGAGGATAATATCTAACAGAAACATGGGGCGCAAAGATCGCTCAATGTTGTCTGGCTAATTGTAAGTATAAAAAGTTATTGTTATAAAGATCGCAAAGATCGATCCAAGCAGATAATATGCAACAAAATATAACAGGCCAGAGGGCGCAAAGATCGCCCAATTTGGTCTGGCTAATTGTAAGTATAAAATTGCAATTATAAAGATCGCAAAGATCGATCAAGCAGGTAATATGCAACAAAATATAACAGGCCAGAGGGCGCAAAGATCGCCCAACTTCGTCTGGATAATTGTAAGTATAAAATTGTATTTATAAAGATCGAGAAAAATATAAAGAGCCAGAGGCCGCAAAGATCGTCTAATTTTGTCTGTTTAATTTTATTTATAAAAATCGCAAAGATCGAGCGAAGCAGATAATATCTAATAGACATAGAGGGCGCAAAGATCGCTTGATTTTGCCGAGAAGGTCACAAAAATTAATCAGATTAGAGAGAATCTGACAGTGAAATATAAATCGAAACGATCGCATGTTTTAATAAAATAAATAACTTTGTACAAAAAAAAAAAAATAAAATAATAATAATAATAAAAAATAAATGAAGAAATATTAATAATAGATATAGGAATAAGATATGATTTAGAATATATTATAACCGCAAATAACGATCAAATCGGATAGCATATAACAGAAGTAGAGGGCGCAAATATCGCTTATAGTCTCGTTTAGTTCACATTATATTTACTTACAATATAATTTTTGATATTATTATTGTATTAATTATAAAATTATAATTTATAATAAAAATCGCAAAGATCGATTCAATATGAAAACAGCTAATAAAAATAGAGGGCACAATGATCGTTTATCAGATAATCAGTCAATCGCAATTGGAAAAAATTGCAATACCTTTTATTAATAGAAAAGTTTTCAAGAAAATAAGTAAACAGACAAATATAATTACTTAAATTAAATGATGCTAAATTAATTAAAAAAAAAAAAAAAGATCATTTATGTAAATAGAAATATTTATATTTTTATTATATGCCATTATCTTATTTTAAGGCCGGATGTCGCCAGAATTACCGGCAGTAATTTCTTATGGACTTTCTTGAACAATGTCCAATAATGTTTCACATTTAAAAATAACAGTTGAAAACAAAACTAGCGAATTTACATGAAAACATAGTATTGAGAAATTAATTTCTTGTTAAATTTGATTGTCTTGAAATTTTTATTAACATTTTTATACCACAATAGTAGTTTAAATATTAAACAATTTAAACACTATTTTTAATTAACAAATCTGTTTGGTTTTTGACTATTTTCACAACAATTATCGAAATTAATACATTTTTCATTTTTATTGATGAAATTTTCCGTATTCTGAAAAGTTTTTTTTATGCCATTAGCAGTACTGCTGAATGAATAGATTTTGGTTTTAAGGTAAAAGATGTATTAGGATTCACGATTGGAGAGACGAGTTATTATTAACAGAAGATTAAGAGGAAAGAAGCCTCTTCCTATGTCGAACAATATAATAAAAACAACGTTCAATTAAATATTTAAAAAAAAAAAAAAAAAAAAAAAAAGTAGGCATAGTTTTTACAAGGACCATAATATTTTAACTGAAAATGGATAGGATTAAACAAAGATGGTCTTGAGGATATATTATAAGTATCCTCTTCCAAATGAATTCGAAGTAACCAAAATCTTCAAAAAGTAACTCTGAAGTAAAATATGTATTCGATGAATTCAGAACCAAACAAGATGATTATCAATCCAATTAAAAACGACTATTTTTTGTATTTCTGACTATTTTTTCTTTTCTTTTTAAATGTAATCTCAATGCGTTTGACAATGTTGACGCGACAAATCATCAAAAATTTTATAAGCCTTTTAAATGATGCAAGTAGAATTTTATCTGAACCACATTATTTTGTATTGTATCAGATGATAATGTAAATTATCTACATTATGTGTTTATACGTGTGATTATTAATGTATAATATTTCTACTGTAATCAAAAAGTATTTATAACTCTTTAAGTTAATTAAACATGTAATACATTAAGGAGAATCTTTCCATCAAAAAAGTTCTATTTGATGAAGAATTTTCTTTGTGTTTGAAAGCTCCAAATGATGCAGAGAAAAATAATAAGAATCTAATAAAAACATTTACGCCATAAAATGAAAAATTATATAATAAATTTAAAAAAAAAAAATTAAATTAAATAAATAAATAAATAACTATAACGGAAATGAAAAATACAAGGTCTCATCAAACTTCGACAGTTCGTTCAAGAGAATTGACAGAACTAGGTAGAAAATGGTCATCAGAACCGAATTCACCAGACAGAATGCGGCAAAAGAACCCAATTTTTTCAATCGCCAATACTATAGAACAGTAAAATTTTTTGGTAGATAAAAATAATTTTAAAGATCCTGAAAAAATAACATGAATGATGTAGCTATATGTTAAATTATATTTAAATTGCGTTTCGATAAATGTCTCAAATTTGGAGAATTGTTATATTATTATTGTTAATAAAAACAACAACAAAATAAAATAATAATAATAACAGTAATAATTTTAGCCATTGCTATGACTAATTTCTGTGGACAAAATTTTTAGTAAATAAACCAAACGGATGGCAGTGGTTTACTTTAAAAAAGAAATAACATAATTTTATTTATCTCTCTTATCTTCATATTTCAGGAGAAATTTTTTCGATTTTAAGGCTAACCTATTGGTTTTTGTGCCTTTGATTGTACAAAATTATTATAATCCCAAATACACGTTCTAAATATTAATGTCGCTTACATATGACGATATACTATAATCATAGACAAAACTAAAAAATAATGCAAGATAAATATTTTACGAATAACAAAACTTTCAAAATATTATGGATTTGTTTTTGAACAGAGAAACTAATCCCATCACAACAACGTAAAGTTCTAGATTTTCTTCATGACACTAGAAAATATTTAGTTGAATTAACATCATAAATGTTGTTCAATATAAAAATAAGTATAGAATTAAAAAAGTTAAAACATTTAGGGAAAACATTTCTACAATTATACAAATTTTTTTTTTTTTTACTCTAACGTCGACTTGTGCGGAACATGTATTAATAGAGAGTGAAAAAAGTTCAATCCCTCATATAAAGACTCAGAAAGTCTGACTATCGACGTTTTCTTTACATATCTTGAACAAGTTTTTATTTTTATGACTTTGTTTCCTCCAATTTTTCTTTTTCTCACGATTAACAAGAAAAATCATTACAGATAAAGCGGACAGAGATTTAGTAGTCCCGTTATAGCCAAAAATAATTTTGGACTTTTGGTACTCACTAAATCAAAAATTTTTTAGTTAATTAAAGAACTAATTTATTATTAGCATCAGTAATCAAAGAAACTTACTTTTATCTATTTTTATTGGAAACCATCTATTGTTTAACAGTATTGCCTTGATATTAGGAAAACTATTATCTGGATGGAATTTTTTGTAAGAACGGAGCTCTTGCATCGTTAATATAAAATTTAGTCAATTTTCTGTCTGCAGACACAAATTAAAGAATATAATAATTTTTCACGATTATTAATATAATTATTAATAATACATACCAGAATAATCATTTGACAGAATCTTCATTTGTCCGAAATTGTATTATTAGTACGAATTGATATTTGATAGGAAAATTAAAATGCAGAATGTTTTTTTGTCCGAAATTGAAAATGGCCGAAAATGCATCAGGCAGAAATATTCTAGCGCGAATTTTGAAATTGACCAATAGCAATTTCTTTCTTATTTTCTGATTGGTCAATTTCAAAATTTGCGCCAAAATATTTCTGTCTAATTGACGTTTGAAGAGAATAATTCAAAATGACAAAAAAATCCAAACACGAATATAATTATTAAATTTTGAAGAAAATAATTGTAAAATGACAAAAATAAATGAAATTTGATAAAAAAAAATGAATGAAAGATGAGAAAAATAATTGAAAATTGAAGAGACTAATTGAATAATGACAAAAATAATAATTGATAGGTAACTGGTGTAAAAAATTGAAACTTTGAAGCCAGTACTTGAAAAATTAACGAAATAATCGAAATATTAAGAAACTAATTGAACAATGATATAAATAATTGTAAGATGGAGTAAAAATTAAAAATTTTAGACAATGATTGAAAACTTGAAAAAAATATTAGAAGTTTGGGGAAAATAATTCAAAGTTGAAGAAATTTTTTAAAGTTTAGAGAAAATAATTAAAAAAGGCGTAAAAAATTACCTAATAAATTCACGACAATAATAGAAAAACTGAAGAAATTATTATAATTATTAATTATTATTTGACAACCAATTTTCAGGGTGGCAACTTTTTTTATGAAATTAAATTCCCGGTCATTTCCGGATTTTTCCCGATCAATTTTTTGTATTTCTCGGTCCCAAATTTTCGAACAATTAAAATAGTATTTTTAATTTTGCGAAATATGCCTTTATATTTAAGGGCATGTGATGATAATGCTAAATTTGTCCGTAAACTTTCTCTTAAAGTACTCAATGTTTTGACACCAAACTTTGTAGAATTACTCAAAATACCATTAGAATGGTCTCTCTGATCCAATTTTGTTTCATTTTTGTCTTTAAACTAAATATTTTTCAAATTTACTTTTTTTTCAAAATTTTCCAAAAATTGTAAAATTGAAAAAAAAATTAGTTTAAAGATAAAAATGAAATAAATTTGGGTCAGAGAGACCATTCTAATGGTATTTTGAGTAATTCTACAAAGTTTGGTGTCAAAGCATTGAGTACTTTAAGAGAAAGTTTACGGACAAATTTAGCATTATCATCACATGCCCTTAAAATATAACTTTATACTTAAAATTAAAATTTACACATTCCTACAGTCTTATTAATTATATTATGTATAATTAAAGCTTAAAGTTTTATTATCATAAAATATTGAAATCTAAATTTTTGACAATAATTTATCTTAATCATTTAACAAGAATTACGTATTACAATTCCAATAGCAACATTAACAAACTTTGCATTATTGTTGGTCATTTAAAACTATAAATTTTTGCAAATTCAAGTAATGAAAATTACGAATTTGAAGAATATATCTGAAAAAGGAGAAAAATAATTGTCAATTTAAAACTTTAAAAAAATGTCTACATTAATGAACAATCGAACAAAATAATTTAAAAAATCAAAAAATAATTATAAAATTTTAAGATAATAAATGAAAATTGAAAAAATTATAAGAAATAGTTGAAAATTATGTAAAATGATTAATAATTTATGGAAAAATTTGAAAAATGACTAGAATATCTGAAAAATTGATGAAAATATGTGAAAAAGAAGAAAACGAATAAAAATTTAAGAAAATTATTAAAAATTGACAAAAGTAATTGAACAATAATTGTATTCAAAATTAAAAAAAACCTATTGATAAACGAAAGACATAATTGAAACAAGACAACAAATTTTTATTATTAGAAAAAATAATTGAAAATTGATAAACGAAATTGAAATTTAAAGAAAATAATGAAGAATTGAAGAAAATAGTGGTAGAATTGAACTGAAATTTTAAAACAATTTTTATGATTCAAAAAAGCCATGAATTATTTAATATTAAAGAATTAATTGAAAATTGAAAAAAATTGAAGAAAATAATTTCAAAATAAAGAAAATAATTTCATAATAATTAATAATTAAAAACGTTTAATATTTCAATTCTTAAAATTACAGGTGGAAAAATAAAATAATAAAAATTTAACAAAGAAAAAAATGAACAATTGTTCATTGGAAAAAATTTTAGGACAAAAACAACTTAAAACTAGAAAGTCCATACGGATAATAGTATTTTAAAACGAAAACTCGATGATGTGGATAATGACGCTCCAGTTGGTAGGTACAAAATTTCCAATTCTGAAAAGCCAAAACTCAATTTAGATTTGCAAGGAAGAAAACTTTTTTTTTTAGTATATTGAAGGATTTGTAATTAATTTAAATTTCAATTAATTAGCATGGATTCAAAAGTAATTTTTTCCCAATCTTAAGAGATTCAAACTTCAATTTATGCAATTTTCTATATTTATAAAATTTTTTAATTTATCTGAATTTTAATGGTTTCTAATTTGAATCAATCCAAATTTAAAATCCATCAAAATTTTAAACAATTTATATTTCAATTAATTCCAATTTAAATAGATAACTTATTTTTATACTCTAATTTATCAAAATTTCAGTACATTTAAATTTAATCCCAAGTTAAATCAATGTAAATCTTAATTTATAAAATCATAAGTTTCTTTAAATTTCAATATACGTTAAGTTTTATAATTCACAATTTTAATTTATCAAATTCTTAATTCTTATAAATTGTATTTAATTCCAATTTACATAATTTCAAACTTGATTAAAAAAATTTTTCGATTCAAATTTCCTTACATGTAAAATTTAATTAATCAAAATTTTAATTAATGCCAACTTTAATTTTAATGTAATTTGTGTGATTATTATTTGTTACTATTGATTTCAATAATTTTCTAATCATCTATTTTTTAATCTGTCCAAATTTTAGTTAATTAAAATTTTAATTAATTGCGATATAAAAAAAATTAGTTTATTCAAGTTTTCATTGACTTAAAGTTCAATTAATCATAATTTATCCAATTCTTGATCTATTTCAATGTTATCTATTCAAAATTGTAATTAATTTAAATTTAAATTAATTCGATCTCCAACTATTACATTTGTAACTAATTCAAATTTCAATTAATTAGAAAGGATTCAAAAGTAAGTTTATCTCAATCTTAGAAGATTCAAACTTTAATTTATGCAATTTTTCATATTTATACAATTTTTAATTTATCTAAATTCTAATCCTTTCTAATTTGAATCAATCCAAAATTAATTCCATCAAAATTTTAAACAATTTCTATTTCAATTAATTCCAATTTAACTTAATCTAATTTTAAATCCCCTAATTTATAAAATTTTCAGTAAATTTAAATTTAATTTAATCTCTTGTTAAATCTGCAAACTTTAATTTATAAAATCATAAGTTTATTTAAATTTCCATAGAAATTAAATTTTATAATTCCAAAATTCAATTTATCAAATTTCTAATTCTTATAAATTGCATTTTATTCTAATTTAAATAATTTCAAACTTTAATTTTAAAAAATTACGATTTAAATTTCCCTTCTTAAAGTAAAAAAAAAACTTTTTTGTGCTTCTTGATTTTAATTGAAAGGATTAAATAAACTAATATTAAATAATTGATAAATAATCAATAAACACTGCATTTAGTGCAAGAACTTTATTTATTTATCTTTAATTTTCATCGATTACAATAAATTAAATAATAATTGAGAAATCAGTAAGAGTAAAATTTTATAAATAGAAAAAACTAAAGTATTAAAGAAATAATAAAATTAATCTGAAATAATTACCCCTGAGAGTTGATTTCCAGAAATCTAGGTGTCTCTGTAATTACATAGCACAGGCGCGTCTACTCGGCAAGAAAATATTGGTTGAAATAAATAAAAACGGTTCCAAAAATAAAATTTTAATAAATTTTCATTTTAAAAAAAATGTGTAATTAAAATTTTTAATTAAAATAATGTTTTTTAAAAAAATCTTTTTGCTTTTTAATTAAAAACACTTTTCAAAAAGGTAACTATAGTAGAAAAAAAATGAAAAAAAATATCATAAATTTTAAATTAAATTTTGGTTGCAAAATTATTATTATTTTATAACTTATTTTTTTGCAGAGAGTCAACATAAATGAGATACTTTTTTCAAAATAAAATATGTAACTTAATTTCCTGGAACATTTTTGAAAAAACCTCTATCAAAAACTCTAAATATAAATAAAATTTACACAACTTCCAAAAATTGAAACCGCTTTGATTTTGTATGATTTTCTTTAATAATTTGTCAGCAAATTGAAAGCAAAGTGTTTTATTGATGTTAACTCTTCCATAATTAAGTACCTATATATTAGAAAAGAAAAATATAACCAAAGTTTCTTTTTAATAATATTTAATGCTCATATATTTATTGTACTATACAAAAAGCATTCGTCTCGTAATTATTAATAATATACTAATAAGTAAATACATTTAATAATAATAACACTCTTAACAATAACAATAATAATAATTCAAATGTTACATGATTAAACTTAAAAATTATCATATGTCATATAATCAATTATTTATTCTGTTAAACTATTCAAGTTCTTACATATCTTAAAAATATTTAATAAAGATAATATCAATAATATACCTAAACAAATTTTAATTTCTTAAAGAGATTTATTATTATTTATTTATTTCGGCTTGAGTAATAGAAAATATATAGAGAACTAAATGAAAGCAGCTTCTTCTAATATAAATTATTTATTATTTAAATATATAAATATTCATTATATTATTATTTATTTTATATTTATATCATATTTATATTTATTTATATATATCAAAATAATTTACTAATATCTTGATTTCTATAACATGTTATAAAATACTTCTATTTCTATTTGACGATTATCTATTTTTTATTATTTTTTAAGCAATGTGCACTAAAAATGTATCATTCAAGCATTTATTCGAATTTTATGTTCCCAACATTTGATTAAAATAATTCAAATTTTTATTTCAAATTCATTTGAAGCTGCAGTAGTCGTTTTAGTATCAATTTTTTGATTAACATAACGAGATCTAGGTTTGAATTTTGAAATTCGCACACGTTCAATTTTTGGCTTTTCTACTTTCGATTCTCCTTCCACTGATTTTTGAGTTTCTTCGAATTCCTTCTTTCTTCCAGATCCGAAATTTCTCTGCTTCTTGGTATTATACTTCAATTTATCAGTGGAACGATTTTTTGTATTCATTCTCAAAATATGCGTCGGAGGAGTCGTGTTAGGCATTTCAGATTTTAATGTAGAGTTCGAGGTACCAAAATAAGTATTATTTTTAAACTTATTTTTAAAACGACCCTCTTTAATCGACATTTTTGTGGATTTAATTATAGGTTTTTTCAACTCTAATCTTACTGTCGCATTTGATTTCTTCATTTCTTCTTTACTAGGTTTCTTCGTCTCTTCTCTAACTGGTTTCTTCGCTTCTTCCTGATTTTCTTTCATTTCTTCTTTATTGTGTTTATTCTCTTCATGTTCTTCTTCTTTATGTTTCTTCATTTCTTCATTCGATTTCCGCGATCTGATATCAAATCTTGTCATATTTTTTATATCCAATGTTAATTTTTTTTCAGGTGAATTCAACAATTTTGTACTTAATATTCTCTTTTTTGACCGAAGAGGTTCTTTAGGAATTTTCAATTTCTCTTCAGTTATTTTCAACTCACTATTTGAATCTTTTTTATCACTTTTTAATTCTTGTTCTTCTTTCTCTGTTTTCAATTTTGCTTCTATAATTTCTTCTATCCCAGTCTTTAACTTTCCCCTAATATTTGTTGAATCTTTTTTATTATTTCTCGATTCTTTCTGCTCTTTTGTTTCTTTACCAACTTTGGCTTCTTCAGTCTCGAAATTTGATATTTCTTCAAATCCTAACTCTTTTTCATTGCCTTTTAATTCTTCTTCAACCTCTTTTAAAACACTTTTATTGTTTTTCTTATTAACTTTTGATTCTTCTTCCAAAACTTTTGATTCATTTTCATCTTTTAACTCTTTTTCAACACTTTTCAATTCCACTTTTGTATTTTTATTAAAATTATTTTTAAAATTTACCGATTTCTCTTTTATCGCTTTTCTCGTTCCTTTTCTAACATTTCCCATTTCTTCTTTTACCGGTTTTATTGTCTCTTCTTTATTAGCTTCCTGTATCTCTTCTTTCTCAGCTTTTTTTGCCTCTTCTTTAATAGTTTTTGACTCTTCTTCCACTGCTTTTAACAATTCCTCAAATCTCTTCGATTCCTTCAAAAAGAAATCTTTAACTTTTTCCGGAGTTAATGGCTTCTTCATTTCTAAAGTTTCTTTATCTTCTTTTTCTTTATCTTCCCAACAATCAAAATTCGAACAATTTTTTCCATTCTCAATTGATTCTTTATCTACTATAAATTTCTCTGTTTCACTTTTAATCTCATGCGAATCATTTTCTAAAATTATCTTTGACGTGTTTTCCCTCGAATTTTTACCATCTCCATCCAATGTTACATTTTCTTGTTTTTTAATCTCCCTTCCTCGGCTCCTAGATCTCGGCCTATTCTTAAATCTCAATTCATTTCTCACATTTCTTTTCAATTCTTCTTCTAAACTGAACCTCGATTTCGTAATACTCGAGTCTTGAGTTTCCGGTTGAGCTTGAACTTGAGAATTTGAATCAGAAGATTCTAAAACTTCTCTCTTGTCATCTTCTGTTGTCGGAATATTTACTCTATTTTTCGAAACTCTATATTCCCATGGATATGAAGCAGAAATTGTCTTCAAACCTGTATCAGTTTCATTCAAATTCTGATTTTCTGAACTCAAAATATCTTCCGGATTTTTCTCCACAACTCCGTAATTTCCATAATCCGAAGAATGACTGTTTCTAATTCTCTTGGAAGTTTCAACATTTTTCAAATTATTTTTTGAACCCTCAATACTTTCTTTTAGTCCAGAATCAATTACAGAAATTTTCCCATGTTTAGCTTGTGAAAGATTTGGTGCCTCAACCTCCTGAATTCCTGAATTCGCAAAATATTCCTCTTCAAAATTCACATCAGTGGTGTTTATTGGTGGTAAATTAACGAACTTTAATTCAGTCCGATAAGCACCGAGACCAGGATAAATTTTCGAGTCTCTTTTCAATCCTGACGGACTTCTTAATTTCTCGGAATTTTTGTCATTTGTGATATAAGTTTGCTCCCTATTATTTGAATTATTTTGGCCAAAAGAAGCGTTAAATAATGGCGGATAAAGTGGTAGTTCCTTATTTTCGGACAGCTCCAATTGTGAAGTTTGAGTTCTCTGAAGATTATCAATATCATCCCGAGCTGAAGAAAATTGACGATTATTTTCTGATCCATAAAAACCTGTTTCATGTAACTGCTCGAGGTCTTTTTGGTTACTTCGGTGAATTTCTGAATTTAAATTATGTTGAACTGGTTGAGCCTATAAACAAGATAAATTTTTTAGAAAGAATACTTAATACAATTAATAATAAATATAATAATAAGTTGTAAAATGAATACTAAAATTTTCTTAAGGGCATGTGATGGATTATGACGTCACTGCTATAGGCAAAATTTGTCCGTAACTTTTCTCTTAAAATATGAAATATTTTGTCATAAAACTTTGTAAAATTACTTAAAATAACATTAGAAAGGTCTCTGAGACCCAAGTTTGTTTGAATTTTGGCCCAAAATTAATTTTGGGAACTTTTCGAAAAAATGCAATATTTTTTAAAAATCACTTTTGACCCAAAAATCAAAACAACTTGGGTCTGAGAGACCTTCCTAATTACATTTTAAGTAATTCTACCAAGTTTCATGACAAAATATTTAATATTTTAAGAGAAAAGTTACGGACAAATTTTGCCTATACAAGTGGCGTCATACTCCATCACATGCCCTTAAGTTCAAAATTTTCTTTTTAAAAAGAGAATAGTTTTAGTTAATTGTTATTTAATTAGTAGAAAAATCCAAAAAAATTATAAAAATCAGTGTTATAGTTATTAATGCTTTAATATACTATAAACTGTAACAGGGTGGTAACTTTTTTTTATGAAATTAAATTCCCGGTTTTTCCAGATCAATTTTTTGGATTTCCCTGTCACAAATTTTCGAACAATTAAAAAAGTATTTTTAATTTTGCGAAATTCGCCTTTTATTTTTTAAATATAACTATATACTCAAATTTAAAATTTATACATTTTTATAATCTTATTAATTATAAGTAAAGCTTAAAAAGTTTTATTATCACAAAATATTAAAATCTAAATTTTTGTACAATAATTTAATTTAGACATTTAAAAAGAATTACGTATTTTAAATTCATTACCAACATTAATAAACTTTGCATTGTTGTTGGTCATTCAAAACTATAAACTTTTGCAAATCCAAATAATGAAAATTAGGAAATTATAAGGATGGGTCAATCATAGGGTCAACCCTTTGACATAACCTCAAACTAAAAATTAGTTTTTAACGTGAAAATAAAATAAAATAATAATTGTTTTTAACAAATTTGAAAAGATTTTCTTATACTATTTCCAAATAAAATTATTTTGTATTATAATATTTTGTCATTCACTAATTATTAAATAATTTGTATTTTTTCTTAAAATCTAATGAAAAATTGAAATTTTTATCCAATTATGTCCAATAATGGCTTATTTTGTTCTTTGAAACATTCTATATAAATCTACTTATAGAATTATATTAAAAATGTACCTATTATATAGAAAACATAAAGGATAAATTTTTTTGTTGTCCATTACTTTTGAACTAAATATTTTTAATAAAATTCTATGAGTAGATTTATATAGAATGTTTCAAAGAACAAAATAAGCCATACTTAATTTGATATAATTGGATAAAAATTAACATTTTTCATTAGATTTTAAGAAAAAACACAAACTATTCAATAATGAGTGAATGACAAAATATTATAATCCAAAATAATTTGATTTGAAAATTGTATAAGAAGATCTTTTAAAATTCGTTGCAAACAATTTTTATTTTATTTTATTTTCATGATAAAAACTAATTTTTAGTTTGAGTTTATGTCAAAATTAAAAAAAATAGTATTCAACAATAAATAGTAAATTTAAATAAAATAATTGAAAAATTATAGGAATAACTGTTATAAATAATTGAAATTTCAAAAACTGGATTGAAAATTGAAAAAATAATTTAAATTAAAGAAAATAATAAAAAATTGAGGAAATAAATTGAAAATTTAAGAATTAAATTAAAATTTTAAAAAAATAATTGATAATTAATAGAAAAAAATACAAAATTACAAAAATAAGTCACAATTGAAAACAAAATTCAAAAAATAGCTAGATTAATACACAACCAAACAAAATAATTTAAAAAATCAAAGAATAATGATAAATTTTTAAGATAATAATTAAAAACTAAAAAATTTCAGGAAATAATTGAAAATTGCAGAAAATAAACAAGAATTATTAAATTTAAAGAAAATAATTGCAAATTGAAAAATTAAGATAATTATAGAAATAATTTTTGGAAATAATTGCACATTTAACAGCTGGATTAAAACTCGAAAAAAAAAATAAAAATTGAAAAAAAATAATTGAAAATTGAAGAAAGCAATCAAAAATTGAAGAATGGAATTGAATTTAAAAAATATACTTAAAAATTGAAAAAAAGTATTGAAAAAAGCCGAGAATTAATGAATATAGATGAAAAACATTGAAAACTGAAGAATAGAAATAAAAATTGAAAAATAGAATTTAAAATTAAAGAAAATAATCGAACAATTGTATTAAAAATTAAAGAAACTTAATGATTTTCATTATCAAAAAAAAATAATAGAAAAAAGTCGTATAATTTTTGAAAATTGAAAAGTGGAATTTAAATTTGAAGAAAATAACTGAGAATTGAAAAGAATAGTTCTAGAATTGAATAATTGAATTTAAATTTAAAAACAATTATTATGAGTGAAAAAAATAATTGAAAATGTCAAAAAATTATTTAATATTGAGGAATTAATTGAAAATCGATAAAAATAATTGGAAATTCAAGAAAATATTTGTGAATTGAAAAAATTAATTAAAAATTGAAGAAATAAATAGGAAATTAAGGAATTGAATGGAAATTTGAAGGAAATAATTAATAATTAAAAGAAAAACTACAATATGACGAAAATAATTAAATATTAAAAAATTAATTAAACGTTGAAAAAGAATTTAAAAAATAGTGAGAATAATCGGCATTTGAACAAAAAGTTTTTTTTTTAAATTAATGAATAATCATAAAATTGAGGGAGAATAATAAATTGTCAATTAAAAACTGATAAAAATTATGGTACAAATTGTAGAAAATAAATGAAAATTAAAAAATTGTATTGAAATTTCAAGAAAATAATTGATAAAACTGACAAAATGCGAGAATTTATGAATACTGAATAAAATAATTGAAAAACGAAGAATGCAATTGAAAATTGAAGAAAATAGTTGAAAGCGAAGAAAATAATTAAAAATTAAAGAATTAAATTGAATATTAAAGAATTAAATTGAAATTTTAAGAAAATAATTGATAATTGAAAGAAAAATTACTAAATGGCTGAAGTAATTCAATATTAAAGAAAATAATTAAGGAATGAGGAAAATAATTGACAATCTAAAGAAAAATTCGAAAACTGGTGAGAATAATCGAGAACAGAGCAAAATAATTTTAAAAAATTAAAGAATAATTATTTTGAAAACTGTTAAAAATTTTAGGAAAAATTATAGATTTATTTATTAATGAAACTAAAATTATTTAAACTGATATTAAATTTATAAATTTAAATTTTAAATAATTTAAATACATTTTTTAAAAAGTATCTGATTTAAAACAAAAAATATCTATGTGCCGAACTTCAGGTGTGAACAGGCGAAAAATGAGTGAAGGAATGAAAGAACTTGCGGATTATTATTATTATAAATTTTTTATAGATGGAACTAATTGATTAAACTAATTTTACTAATTTTATTAAATGATATTTTGTTTAAAAGTTATTAAACAAATAAAATTTGTTCTTGACGTATTTTTTTAACAAAATATCATTTAACAAACAACAAATAAAATTCTAGAGAATGTTTCAACGAGAAAAATGAGCTATTATTTGTCAGAATTAAATGTAAATTGAGTTAATTAAATTTAAAGAAAAAAACATAAAATGTTAAATAATTACTTGACAACAAATTTTAGTTCAACCTAATTTTTTCTGAAAAATTTACAACTGGATCTTTCAAAATTTGATGCAATTAATTTGAATAATATTTTTATTCGACTTCCGGTTGAATAGCCGACAAGTGTTCACGCGTTGTCGCACTGTCCCGTTAATTTCGAGCATGAAGACTAGAATAAGGAGGTGAAATGAGTGGAGTGGGGGTGTCCACAGAAGCAGGCCAAACAGTAGGCGCCTCTTTTCGGTTCGGGCTTTGCTCAGTAACGAATTTGAGTTTTCTGCGCACGAAGAGGGAGAAGGGAGAAGCAGCTGTTGATCAGCTCGCTTTTCCCTTCTCTTGTTTCTCCCTCTTACGTGCGCAGAAAACTAAAATTCGTTACTGAGCAAAGCCCGAACCAAAAAGAGGCGCCTACTGGCTAGCCTGTTTGCCTCGCCACCGTTCCCTGTGGTAAAACTATCTAATTTCACCTCCTTATTCTAGTCTTCATGATTTCGAGAAAGAAATTTGTTTTTATAGTATCGCGAGTGCTGTGGAGGTGTTCATTGAAAAGTGTGGGAGGCATTTTAGGTGTATAAATGTGTTGTGGGTACTTTATGGTCTAAATACTTAATCTTTTTGAAAGTTAAAATCAGTTGTCGAGCGAAAGAAGGTTATGGACGGTGATAGGATGGGTGACGAGAGCGCAGGCGCGGAATCAGAAAATGAACTATTTCCGCCAGATGATTTGGAAAGTGGCGACACACAACGGACAACTCAAGAAGCAATAGGTACTAGGACTAGGAAGAGAAGGGGCAAGGGCCAGCTGACAAAGACAAACAAGATGGCAGCAAGTGACAAACAAAGCGCACAGATTTTAAAATTTTTTTTTGATAAAACAGGAGACAAATTGGTGGGTAATCTAAATGGTAGCTTAAAGGACTGGGCCTTCCAAAAAAGTACTAAAATGGGAAGATCTGAAGAGAATTTGACATCGAAAGGGGAAAAAGAAACTACAAACTTAAGTGAAATGGACCAAAATGAAAAAGTGGAAACAGAATTAATCAAAGTGTCAGAACCAGGGGAAGGTAAAAGTGACCAAAAGAAACAAAGCGTCTTGACGCTAAGTTCCTCGATAAGAGAAATTATGGACGATTGGTGGGAGGAAAAGGTCAAGTACGAAATGAATATATTTTTTAACAATATTAAAGAATGTTGGAAATCAAATAAAGAAAAGGAAGAAGAAAGAGCTACAAAAGAGGATGCAGCCACAATTGCGTTAGAAAGAGCTAGAGAAAGAGAGATACAGTGGGACAAGGAAAGAAAATTTCTGACAAACAAAGTAAGTAAGCTCGAAGAGGAATTAAAAGAATCGAAACTAATCAGCTCAAAAAATCCAACAAATAAAGAGTGGGACAAGGAAAGAAAATTCTTGAAGAACAAATTAAATGAACTTGAAAAGGAATTAAAAGAATTAAAATTAAATAACGCAAGAAAGCCAACAGATAAAGGTAAAGTAAAAAATACACAAAACAAAGAAATTAACGAAAGTAACTTCAGAGAGAACGGAGAGAGGGATACAGCAGATAAAGAAATTTATGGAAATGATTTTCTTGCAAATGACGGTACGGAAACCCAGAGTAATCTTGCGACCGATGAGCATGAACAAGTTACAAATTCAGTTGGTTGTAATAATGGAAATGATAAGGAACGCACGAGAGCACATCATCTTGACGAACTTCAGTGTCAGACAACAGTGCCAGATAAATTGGGAGAAGGAGAATGGACATTTGAAAAAAAGGCAAGGTTGTCAAGAAGAAAGAATGTATTGGTCAGAGGACTTCAATCTGCAGGAGGAGGTGCTGCATGTCTGTTTAGTGAGACAGTACAAAGAGTAATCGGCTTGAGACTTCAGGTGGTTCAGCAAATCTCACTCAGGGGAGGTGAGATTGTCTTTACTTTAAATTTTCTAAGTCAGAAAAAACTCTTGATGAAATATTGGAACAGACAGCGGTTACTAGATGTGGGAATAGAAGTTAATGACGACTTTACTTGTCGACAACAAGAAATAAAATCTTGGCTGGAAACCTTAGCTACAAGGGCACGAGAGCAGGGAAGAAGAGCAAGGGTTTTGGATTACCAACAAAGGATTTGTTTAAATGACGTCTGGCTACAGTGGAACGAAAAATTGGCAACATTGGAGGAGATTCACCAGGACGAAGCAGGAAGGTTCTTAAACGCTAACAACAAGGAAAAAGATCCGGAGAATACCTGACTAGAGAATCAACGCGGAATAAAGGCTATTTGTTGGAATGTTGCGGGGTTAAAGGGAAATAAATGTAAAAGAATTTGGAAACAGTTAGAAAAATATGATTTAATAATATTATTGGAAACGTGGGTAGTAAAAGCAGGTCAGCAGTCACTTTTGAATAAAGTAAGTCAACTTAATAGTGATTTCACGTGGGTGGCACAAGAAGCAGTCAAAACTAAAAAATTTGGAAGAGGGAAGGGCGGAATTGTGGTCGGATATAGTAAAAGTTTGGGAAAAGATTTACATGTAGAAACTTGGGTCAACGGGGCGACGATAACAAATTTATCTTTGTTCAACGGTAAAAAATGTAGAGTGACTGCAGTGTATAATAATATAGGTGTTGAAAAAATGGTAAAACAAATAGAAAAAAAGATAGATGAGGGGAGGCAAAATGATGAATCAATTGTGATTGTAGGCGACCTGAACGCTAGAGTTGGAACTAGACAGGCAGGTAGTGAGGACGAATTGCATGCCAGAAAATCTATGGATAAGGTTTTAAACAACGAGGGGAAAAAATTGATTGAATTCTGTGACAAAGAGGGATTAATTATTGCAAATGGCACTGCAAGAGGAGACTGGGAGGGCACAATTACGTATGTGGGAGATGCGGAGGATAAAGGAGGTTCTGTTTTAGACTTAGTGTTATTAGAAGAACATTCGCTGAAGGAAGTATTAGGTGAACTCAAGGTAATTCCCACAGTTGACTCGGACCATCTTGGAGTAAGTTTTAATTTACTAGGAAAGGCTGGGATAGATAAAATTAGGACAAAAAAGAAAGTTAAAAGGACGGCAGATAAAAATAATAAATGTGAAAAGTTAGTATGGGACAATAAGAAATTAGAAGAATACGTAGAAAGATTAGAAATAGAATGGGAAATAGTTGAAAGTGAATCGCGATTTACTGAAAATGTAGAAGATAGATGGAAAAGGGTTAAAGATGTAATAATCTCAACAGCTAAAGATTTAAATATGACTAAAAAAATTGGTACAGCAAATATACGTGAGGATGCATGGTTAGGAAATGAATTCAAAGAACAAAGAAGAATAACATGGAAATGCCTTAAAAAATATCTTAAAAAGGGAAAAATAGAAGCGAAAAAAGAGTTGAATAGAGAAAAAAATAAATTAAAAAAAGTGTACAAAGAGAAAATAAAAGAAATAGCCAAAGAAAGAAAAGAGGAGATTAATAAAAGTAAGAATATGTCTGAATTTTGGAAGGGCATCAACGAATGTAGATTAAAAAAGAGTAGAAAAGGTCAGGGAATTGAGAATCAAGATTGGCTTAATCGATTCAAAAATTCACCGGAGGCTGAAGATGTTGAGAGAGTGAGGGATAGAGAGTGGGAAAAAATGGAAGAATGGAAAGAGATAGAAGAACTAGATAAAGACATTTGCTGGGCCGAATTTTGTATTGCTCTGAATAAAATAAAGAACGGTAAATCAGCGGGAGAAGATTGCATCGCAGGAGAGTTTTTAAAATATTTACCTGAAAAATGGAAAAGAGAATTATGGCAGATTTTACAAGTAGTATGGGAGTCAGGATCGTTAATAGAGGGATGGAATGTGGCTAGAATTTTTCCCATTCACAAAGGGGGTGATGAAAATGTCAGTGGTAATTATAGAGGCATTGCATTACTTGATTTGGGTTATAAAATCTTGGCTAATATTATGGCACAGAGACTTAGTAAATGGGCAGAAAAAAATAACAAGTTAAGGGAAAGTCAGGGAGGCTTTAGAAAAGGCAGGGGGACCAGAGAGCAAATTTTCATTCTTAACAGTTTAATTGGAAATAAAATAAAGAATAAGGGTGGCAAATTATATGTTGCCTTTCTTGACCTAAAAGCCGCGTTCGACATGGTAGACAGGGATTTGTTGTTGGAGAAGCTGTGGAGTATGGGAATAAGGGCACGATTTTATAATCTGATAAAAGCTATCTATGACACCACAAGAAGCGAAATAATAACAGGGAAGGGGGTCTCAGACAGGTTTAGAACAGGAAGAGAAGTCAGGCAAGGTTGCCCACTTAGTCCAATTTTGTTCAATCTATTCATAGATGATGTTGATCAGGTATGGGAAAATATAAGTCAAAGTGGAACAAAAATTGGCAAAACCAAAGTAGTCTGTCTTAAATTTGCTGACGATATAGCTGTAACAGCAGATGATAGTAAGGTATTAACGAGAATGCTCAAAGCAGCAGAGGAATACTTTGAAGGGAAGAAATTGGAAATTAACGAAAAGAAAACGAAGATAATGATATTTAAGAACGGTGGGAGAAGGGAAAAGGGAGAAAAGTGGAAAATAAGGCAAGAAGAAATCGAAATAGTTAGTAATTTTAAGTATTTAGGGTTTTGGTTCTCCTCAAAGAATAGATTTGGAACTCATATTAGGAAGATGTCAGGAAAAGCAACTCAAGCTTTGAATGCCGCTAGAGGGGTAAGCATGAGAGCGGGACTAAGTTCACTAAAAAGTAGACTTTATATTCTCAACAGCCTAGGAAAAAGTGGAGCTCTATATGGTGGTGAAATATGGGGACTGCAAAAAAGATTAGAAATGGAAAGAGTGCAAGGTAAAGTGGTAAAATCGAGTATGGGGGTTACTAAAAACACACCGGCTTACATTTGGAAAGTAGAAAGTGGTCAAGGTAGTATGGAAATTCTAATGAAAGAAAGAGTGTTTAGATACTTACGAAAATTATGGAATTTAAGTGAGGATAGAGTAATTAGGCAATGTTTTAAAGAGGAACTAAGAGGGATATGCAATAGAAATCCAACTTATTGGGGTAAAACTCTACAAGCTACCTTGGAAGTAGAGGGAGATGGAGACATAGTAAACAAAATGTATAAAGAAGAAATTGAAATTGAGGAACTTAAGATAAGATTGGACTCACATCTTGAAAAAGAAAAAAACAGGGAAAAATTGGAGGACCATAAAAAAATAGCACTATCTAAATTTAACCCACAGTACAAACTGCTTGTAAAAAATGAGAGAGATGAAGATCAGTTTAACTATTGGGAAGATAGTCAAATTTCATGGGGTAATAAGGTGACATGGGCCAGAATGAGGAGTGGCAACATAGGTAGAGCAGGAAATAAGGGCTATAAGGAAGTGCAATGTAGACTTTGTTCAAAAAAGAAAGAAACTTTAGATCATGTGCTGGAGTGTCAAGTGGTTAGAAAAGAATTAGCCGAGCATTGGGAAAAGTGGCAAGAGTTGGGATGTAAAGAGTCAACTGGGGAATTGTTAAAGGGTAAACCAATTAATGAATTCTGCAAATATGTACGCGAATGGGAGAAACTGATACGAAGAACTTTAGATTCGATCGAGAATTAAGATGAGGACAACGATCTTGAAGGAAGAATATCCTTTATCCTCCATAGTACAGTGGACCTGCATTTAGATAGGTAAAATTTGATTTAAGCACTGTAAAATGTCTGTGGCACTTTAATTTTTTATTTAATTTTTATTTATTTGTCTAAAACCGTAGATTAATACGAAAAAAGGTATTACTAGGGCATTTAGATAGTCAAGCCTTTAATTTTAGTTTAATGTAAATTGTTAGCTTTATTATAAGGTTCTTAGCTTTAGTATGTTATTTAATTCTGTACGAGGTTATTCTGGGAAGGGAAATGTAAAAGGTCGAAAGATCGTACATATTAATGAATAAATTGTAGTAATATTTTTATTCGAAGTGAAAAACGACTTTCTAGTTTGAGACTATGTAAATGGAAATAAACCCCCTTAAATAAACTCAACTCATACTTTAGAAAACTTTAACCCCACAAAAAGCTAAAAACAATTATTATCCGATACAAATTCTATTCAATAAATATTAATAAAATCTTTGCGATTTTTATGACAAGATTCTTCTTAGAAAAATAAAAATTTAATGCGTCCACTGCATTCTAGGTTAATACTTGAGACGCGTACAAAAGGTCGTAAACTTTTCTAAATGACTAGTGAAAATATTAAATGACTTTGCGGTGTAACAATTTGTATTAACGAGAAAAAAAAAAATTATATTTTTTGCGTTTTTAAAAAATAATAATTGAGTATATTTTTTACTTGTATATTTATCTGTACGTCAGATTGAATACAATCTAGATATAATTTTAAAAAAACTCAGCTTAGTACAGAATATTTTTATAACATAATATATCAATTACAATAAATTTAATGTCTCATCGAAAACAACTTGTTCTACTTGTCACATACACGATTCGTTCATGCCTGACTAAAACTGATCGTTTCTACTTATATCGTCACCAATTACAATATCAAAATAATTTATTTAAATAAATACTAAATAAACATAACCAAGATAAAATAAAATAAAAAATTTAATTTCTTTATTCATACACAGATTTATAAATAAAAATCTCACCCAGGCTGTATGCTGTTGACTACCTTCAGTATCTTTGACAAAAGTACCAGAAAATTCATGTCCATCAGTTGAATGTTTTCTGAATAAACTCGGACTAGAAAAAACATTTTCTTTCGCCGATGGAAAGTGAACAGGATGAGATTGAACAGAAGGCCAGGAAGCATCTAAAACTGGAAAATGAGGTTGTTTTAATAGTCCTTCGTGGGAAAAGTGAGGAGACACAATAGTCTGGAAATTGGTACTTTCAACAGGTATTTCATGAACATTGTCAAAGCTAATAAGAGGCAAATGACTTTCAAATTTGATTTCTTTTTCAGGTTGATTTGTCATCAAATGAATAACCACATGATCTGCTTCACTATCCAAGGGTTCCATTGCCCTAATGTAGACATTGTCCCCCATTCCTGGAACTTTAACTGGACCGATAAGAGGACCTTGACCCATTTTCTCCTTATCCTGGCCAAAGATCTTTTTCATCCAACCCCAAAAACCCTTTTGTTCCTTCTTTACTCGAAAAAATGGCTCGATAAGCACCAGTTTCGATTTTTCTTTATCCAGCACGGAGGGTTCAAAAAACATTGGAGTCTCTAAAGAGGACCAAGGATTTCCTACAAAAAATTGAGACGCGATACTTTGTGTATCTCGTACATTTCGAGGTTTATCTGAATCCTCGGGCTGCTGAATATTCTCATCTTCAGAAGTCAGTTTCGAGGAATTCACTTTTTCAGATTCAATTGATTCTTGGGTTGTGACTTCCTCGACTCTGAAATAAAAACGATGTGCCGATAATTATTGTTTAATTACATTATGTGTATTATTAAATTAGTCATCAAAAAATTGTAGCTGATATATTCTTCTTTTTAGAAGCACAAAAATAATAAAGAATTTTTATTATGTTGAAATTGATAATGATTTTGATAAATATATCTGATTTGAAATTTCTGTATTATTAATTTGATAAGTTGATTGAAATTGCGAAAAATACAAAATTCGATAATTAGTATAATTATTAATTGATCCTGATTTTAAACAATTTAAATATCATCTTTGTACAAATTTTAATTGATTAATTGATTTCAATTCTAACTTTTATTGGTCTAAACTTAATAATAATTTTAAGGAGGAATCGGACAAACATTAAAAACTGTCAGAATTTTTTTTTTTTTTTTTTTTTTTTTTTATTTGATCAAGAAAAATTTAGCCCATAATCATACGATCATTGAAGGGCAATACATAGATAAAAAATGGTTGAAAAATACAATAAAGAAGACGAAATAATAAAAATGACAATTAACATACAGAATAGGAAATGAAAAAGAAAGAAAATTTTAACAAGATAAAAAAGATTAATAGATTAATGGCTGATTTTATCGATTAATAATAGAACCTCGAATTTACTAACGATTTTTTTCGACAATGTATCTTCGTAACATGGAGAGGAATCTTGCAAGTGTTATGTCGTATATTTCGATGTAACAATTTCTCATTTGAAATAATGTATTAATCGTGTTTGTCAATCTATAAATTGGAGCATTATACCCTATAGCGGAATCTGGTTTCGTCATTTCAAACGGAATATAGTATCTTGAGGCTTCTCTAGGGATTCTAAAGTCTAATTGTGACAAAATCTTGCCCGATATAGATGGAGGTAAATATATCAAAACAATAGTAATATTGAAGTCACAATTATAAATTTTTACACAAACACAACTAATTAGGTCTCTGCAAAAAAGCGGGAAATTTAAATTTATATATTTAGAATTTAGAGATTTATTCACGGCCAGCAAAACTCCTCCCCCTCTACGGGTCGATCTCTCATCGCGATATATTGAGAAAGTATTCGATGAAAAAAGTAAATTAACGAGGTCGTCTTTTTCAGAATTTAGTCATGTTTCTGTTAATAAAAATATACTATATAAACTAAAGTCTTGAAATGCTCGTGCTTGGAATATCTTGGTGTTAAGGCCTCTGACGTTTTGATAAAAGAAAAAAATTTGGTCGGGATGATCAGGCACAGATGGAAAAGACGATGAATTTAAAGCACTGGCTGAGTAGGACGTCTGGTTACTATTTGCGGGGTTCCATGAATGTACTTGATGACCAAATTCTCCTCTCCCTTGTCCTTCCGTAGTTGTAGTTCTTTTTTGGCACTCCTGAATAGATCCTGCTGCGCTTTGGTGCGATCGATCGCAATGACGATATTCTTGAAAATTTCGGATTGTTGTATTACAGGCCTCTTGAGTTTTGAGACTGTCAGAAAATCGGTCGCCTCTGCAGGAGATCTGAAGAAAATCTTTAAAGGTCGAGGGTTAGGTCTCTCAGTAGAAAATTTTCCAATTCTTGTAAAACTTATTGAATTCAGATAAGATTGAGAATAATCAGGTGATAGGAAGGTAAATAAATTTATGATATTTTTTTGGTCATTAGGTTTGACGTATAGATTGTCAGAAAGCGGTTCGTCCATTCCAAAAATAATAATATTCGACATAGCTTTGATACGTGAATCAATTTCACTCAAAATATACTCACTGTCTTGAGCAGGTGTTAGAGCTTTCTCAATGGATTGAATTTTATTATTAATTGAAATAATTTGGTCCTCTTGCGAAATTACTTTATCTTCCACCTTAGTAAGTCGAGTTCCAATCATGTTCATGTCCATTCGCAGATCTGAGACGGAGGACTTTACTTCAGAAAAACCAGTAGTCATATCATTGTTGAGTTTAGCAATTTGAGCCGTAAGATTCGCGAGTAGTTTATTTATTTCACTTGAAGGGGGTATGGTCGAGATTGCTGGATCAGATTTTGAAGCATTCTGTTTGGGGGGACCACAACACTTGGCGTAACCAACATCTTTAATCATTTTAGTTTTAGTACTGGCACAACTCTTATGGTAAGGAGCCCGACATCCAGGGCAGAAAACAGGATCATTTACATTGGCTTTGCACACGCGACAGGTGTTGTCGTTTGAATTTGAGTTTTCGGACATTGTGTTAATAGTAAACACTGACACGTCACTGAATGTATTGTAATCCTGATTTCAAAGAAAAGAGTAGAAAATATGTGTTAACCGTTTCACTCAAATGTTTGTGGAACGGATTGCACTGGAGAAGTTACTGTAATAGGCAAAATCACTAAGTGAAACAGGAAGAAAAAATAATTGTAACACCAGAAATTGGAAGTGAGTCACTCAGAAAAAACACTTCAGTTTCACTTTAGTTGAGACTAAAGTGTAAAAAAGCGACAATAACGAGAAAAGTATAATTTTTCAAAAGTCACAAATGTTTGTAGGATAGAGTGTATAAAACCACATGTCTGATTAATAATCAGACGAAAATCGGTCAAAATACCAATAACAAGTGCAATAAAAAGCAAACACTAAAAACTGTGGTTGAAATCTGTATAAGGTGCACAAAAACACTCAAAAAATCACTAAGAAAACACTCAAATAAGCCACTTGGAACGGACGACAGTCAAACACGAGTTTCTCTACTATCAGAGAAATGTTATTATTTAATATAACAAAGCAGCATGCAAAGTTTGAGAATTTTTTGCTAAATAATTTAGAAGTTATTAAATTATTTATTTAACATGATCTCTTATGGAGAAACGGTTGAAGGTGCTTTGAAAGTAAATATCTAATAGATATATCTGTCAGATCTGCTTTGAACAATTATATTTGAAAGATAAATGTTTAAAGTTTAATAAATTACAAAATTTTGGTCACCTTTCAGATCATTTATGATCAAAAATATTAAAAATACTAAAGAATACACAGAATTCTGTGAGTAGACACGATCACACGACACGCTTTAAAACTGTCAAGTGCGGTAAAGAACGTAAGGAACGTAAGTTAGGTTTGGGTTACGTTAGAAGTTCCGGCTACAAATGCGTTAAATTCAAATTCATTAATATCAACGTTTTTTGCAATTCACTTACAGATTGTCAATTATTATTAATTTATAAAAATTTAAATATTATTCTACATATAAATGACTTTAGGCATTTTTTCAACTTTCATAGCAAATTCACCGTAATTTGCACTTGTTTACACGCAATATTGACAAGAGTCAAACAACAAGCAACAAGCAACCTAACCTTCCGATACTCAAACACTGCTACCAGCCTTTGAAAAATGAAACTCGCAGTTGTTACGCTTTTTAGGTTACTTTGAAATTTAAAAAAAACACTTATATTACACTAAAATAAATCTGATTATTGCATATTACGATAAATTTTAGTTTGTTAAATATTAAAAAACGCTATTTACCATAAAATTCAAAATATATATAGAAATAAATTTACCCAAATTTCGTTTTCTTAGGTTTCCGAATCGTACAGTTACTGGCAAAAGTTTTGTTTTTTTCTGACAAAAAATGCTAATTTCTCATATTAAACATTAGTTTAAGTAAAAAATGTTGACGTTTTAGTAATAATAAGTTAATAATTATATTGGTTTGTACAAAAAACTTATGCTAAACTTTTTATTTTTGCAAATATAGGTTTTCTTAAAATGGCACTAACTTTTGTCGATATTCTTTGTCCGATTTTAATTTCAAAAGATACAAACGTTGATACAAACCTACACTTGTATTTAAGTCATATAATAATATCAACTAATCAATTTCGTAATAAATATCAATATATTATTTCGTTAATAAATTACAATATTGATATATACATTTAAAAAAATGTAAAAATTGATTAAAAAGTCAGAAAAATTAAGTTTTAATGGAATGATTTTCTGACTGATTCAATTAATAATGCACTAAAGTTATTATAAGATTGATAAATATTATAATTAATTAAAATTTAGATGAATAGAATTTAGCAAAAAATGATTTGACTAATTAAAATTTAGAATTATTAAATCTTTAATCGATTAAAACTTTGATACATTGAAGTGCTACGATTTTAAAATATTTGAAAAAGATAAAAGGTTTGTTTTGTTAAAAAGATAAAAAAATTAACAAGAAATAGATGGCATTAGTCTAAATTTTAATCAAAATTGATATAAATTAACAAAATTCTAAATTAATCTAGAAAAATTAAAAAAGAAAATTTGAATTGATCTAATTTTGAACGATTCAAATTTAAGTGATTTGAAAATAAATAAAATATTAATTATTTAAAATATAATTAAAAATTAATAGCAATTTGTTCAAATTTCAGTTTACAGACATTTCAATTTATTTAATCAATAATCTCAATTTTAATCAATCTAAACATTAATTTAATTGTAGTTTTAATTAAAATCAAAATTTTAAACGATTTAGTTCAAACTTCAATTTATCAAATATTTCTTTTCAAAATGGTAACAAACCTTTTTGAATCTTCAGTTTTGGTAATAGCTATGGAAAGCGAAAGTGCTCCAATCTGAAAAAAATATTTTAAACAAATATTAATTGTTGGTTTCAGAAATTAAAAAGATTAACAATAACTTTTAATAGATTTTTACCAATATGATTTTTCAAAACCTCGAATGTTAAAAACGAAAACTTTCTTATTGAATTAAATTTACGTCCAAAAAGAATATATTTTTTAAAGATACATATTAATTCAAAAACATGTTACCTTCTTTTAAATCAAAATTTATTTATTTATTATTCATATTATTTCGCTGTAAATTTTGGTAATTAATGTAAATAAGGCTTTAACTAGACAAAAAACAATTTAAATTTTAATTGTATTGTAAAAAAAATTCTTTTTATTTTGTTTTATAATAAATTTAAAAAAAATATTTTTATTAAATTATAACACTTAAGAAGGAGTTTATAAATGAGAAAGAATTTATTTACAAGAAAGTTGAATTATTCAAAAAGAAAATAATTTTGATGAAACGAAGAAATATTTCTTGTAGAAAAATAAAAATTGTGTTTATTGAAAGTAATCATCGTTATTTTAACAATTTTTGTAAAGTAATAAATTTAATTACTTAAATTTGTAAAAAAAAAGCGTTTGACATTAGAAATTAATTATATTTCTCAAAAAGCATATGTTAGCTTCTTAAAAACCATTTCTTCTTCTAATTTTATTTTTTATTGAAAGTTGTATTTAAATTATAAAAAATATTTATATTCATAGAGAAACACTGTTTTTATTTATTGATTGCTTTACTTATTTACTTAAAAATACTCTTCCTATTGATCCCCTACTTCCAAGGCTAAAAAAATATTTACAATTTCTCATTAACCTAAAAAAGAAAAAAATTCCAAACCAAAAAATTTTAAAAATAAAAATATTAATTCAGAGAAAAAGAAGCAAAAAGCCACTTACCACCAGGATATAAAAGGTCTTCATTTTGTATAAAATCAAGCCCTCAATTAAAACTGGCTACAGAATCACTATCACCAAAAACACTATAAAAAGTCTCATGTTGTGTTTACAAAAACTTATGTACAAAAGTCACGTTTCTTTGTATTAAAAAAAATGATTAAATAATTCCTAACATGAGGAATTAGCAGCACAAATTGTTTGTAAAATAATAATTGTAAAAAGCACTTTGAAGATCAAACAGAACAGAAAACTGTTGATCAAGAAACTGAAAATTGATTGATGCTGTTTTCGTGAAGCCTACATTTTGACTGAGAAGATTCCAATGTAAGTGCGACTATTTCAAGTTAATGATGGACTTGTCGACTTGCGTGGAAAATAACAATAGCGTGAAATTATTTACTTGGCCTTTCTATTTAATTCTTTTGAATCTTTGATTGCTACTAAATCTCCAGTTCATGTGAGATTATACTCAAACATGTTACGAGAAAGTATCCTCTCATTCATCAAGATTAAATTATTATACGTTCTGCTTAAATGCTGATGAGTGATGCGATTTCATTACGGAATAACAATAAATGTTAAATGAATCAAGCACGAGAAGCTTCGTGGGCAGTGATCTTAACTTTCAATAAATATTCAATAATTATTTCCTAATTCTTTTTTAAAAACTCCAATCAACAACTCTTACTTCCTATTTTTAGTTATTTTAAATTTCATTATGCAAAAAATTACCCTTTTTTTGGTTGAAACTACAACATAAAAAAGCAAATTATAAGCAATTGAAAACACTATTGAAAATATTTAAAAATTTTATTTTCAAAATTTTTGATACCTTGAACATCAATATAATGTATTATTATTATTCCATATAATACTAAAATAATTTGATAAATAATTCCAAAGTTTTCCAAATTAATAATCAACTGGACTCCTTTTGCAGCAAAAAAATAATTTTCCGTGACGTTCCCTTTCGAGAAAATTGCTTCTTGACTAGTTTCTGAAAAACAAATAATTATTTTAACAATTTATATAAAACGGAATAAAAAACGAATAAGATATAAAGAGAAATGGATTTTTTAAAATAAAATAGTAATTATAATTATAAAAAATAAATTATATAAAGAATTTGATATATGGAAGTATCCATTATTTTTATTATAAATATTATTCTATTTAATAGATCATTAACCTGAAGAAAGTGAATTTCCCTTTCCTGAAAGATTCTCTTGTTAATTGGCAAATCTGATACATTCTGACGCTGCAAAACGTAACTTTAGTGCGTGTTTGCAAAAGATGGAAAGCCACAATAACATTTAAATTGTTAACAATATTTAGATTTACAAATACCAATTTTAAAAGCCTTTCACATTTTGTTTGCACGTTAATTAAAACCTTTTAACTGTCGTATTATAAAATTTATTCAGCTTTTTCTAATATTTTTAAAAATATGAGTTAATTATATACATTTTATTTCCCAGCTCTCTTGTTTTCTGTTTAAATATTATTTTACGTTTTCGTTTCTTTTATTTTCTAATTTAATTTTTTCAATATATATTTTTTTTAGTGACAATATATTTTTTTAGTGTAAAATTCTAAAATTGGAACATTTGTAATCTTTACTTAATTTTTGGTACATTTTTCAAAATTAAAAAATGTTGTGAAGAGGCTTAAAAATGCTCTATTTTTCTTAAGAATGTATCTCAATAATAAATTTTAATAACAGTTTAATCAGTCAAACCAATTAAATGTCTAAGTTTCGAAAATTGTTTATATATCTTCTTTGCTAATTTCTAATTGCAAAAATAATTTCATGCATGAAATCATGTGAGCTCTCTGTGAAATAACAATTCAAAATCACACATATTAAAATAAAGTCAAGTCAATGTTCTTTAAATAAATAAAAGGAAACGTAAAAACACGCAACGAGTGAAGATGATTACTTTTCTATCACTAATGAAGAATTTTTTAATTGCAGTTGTTAACATTGAGGATATTCCAGAAAAAATAATCATCTAGATCATTTTAGGTATAGGACATAAGATATAATTATTATCATATTTAGATCTCTAGACTTTTTTTAAATAATTTCAAATATACAAAAATTTTGTTTTTTAATAAAAAAAATCTATTCTAATTAAAAAAAATATCAAATATGAATTAATTCAATTAACTAATATATCAATTAATATCATTGACAGAATTTTTAGATTTGCATTAATAATTTCAAAGAGATATTAAACAAGCAATTTTTAAACTGGTACTATTCTGGTATCTATAAAATTTTCAGCTAAATTTTTATTTTTAAATTAACACAAAGGATGCTGCTAATTTGAAGGTAAAAATTTCACGGTATAAAAATACACTTCCGGCATCTCAACACGCAATACCAAGTTTATTTTGATTAATCTTTTATTTATTTATGAGATCTTAAATTGAGATTTATGTAACATAAGAATGATCTTTCGTCAAATTTGTTAGACATTTGTTATTTCCTAATTTAAGCTAAACATGAATTTTTTTCGAAAATCTCAATAGAAAACTCTACAATTAATAGCAAAACTCAAAACTGAACGCGAATCCAAAACCGAAATAAAAATTTAAAAATAAGAGAAAAAATTAAGTCCCTGATTTTCTTCTTTGGAAATATTTTCAAGAATAACTTTTGCAACAAAAAAAAAAAAGGGAATTCAATTCTTAAAATATGCGAATCAATTTTTTTGAATGCAAAAAGGTACTTTTAGTCAGATTTAAATTTGGAAAACGTTAAGATGATAATTTTGTTCAGAGCTTTAAGATAAAAAAAAAATTCATTTCTCACAAACAGATTGATTTTGAAGCTAAAAAACGAAAAGAACCACAGAAAGTCGATATAAAAAATTAGATTATCTTACATTTTTTAATCGAAATTAAACCTTCGTTTCCCATCAAAACGAAAGCCATAGGCAGCACTGTTTGGAGCACCAACAAGAGCTGGATTTTTGTAAGAGTGAAAAGATCCATGAAGATGAGGTGGCCTTACTACATTTTGTTCATTGCCTTTTAGATAAAATGCTTCGAATTTTCCTTCTGGCAATAAAATATCTTTCAGCGATTTATCGTTCGGATCATAAGCAAATGTAGTCACAGCCAAAAAAAGCACCAAATATATCTAAAAGAAAAAAAGTCGAATTAGATAAATTCAAAATTGAAAAAATATTCTAAAAATTTCCAAATACTTACTAAAAACATTATTATAAGATTTTTAGTTCCTTTTATTTCTGCACTTCTGAAAAATGAATCATTTTTTAATAATAATTAGTGAAACCGATCTTTATTTCTTCGTATTAAAAATCTGTTTTTCTTTTTATATTTGAGATTGAAATAAAATAATTAAATTTGTTTATATCTCTGAATAAAAAATAATTAAATAAAAAAGACGAATTTTCTAAATAATAATGACGAGTTTTAGAAAAAGCTGTAAAAAAAACGTTTTATGAAATTAAATAACTTTGAGAAATGTCGATCTTGAAAGATAAATTGTTTAAAAAGTTTTAATAAATTAAGGAATTCATTACGTGCATTTCAAGGATATGTAGGCTGTGTGCGTGATCTTTAGAAATGACAAAAAAGAAAAAGGTAACGAAGTGATTGAACATACAACTCTGAAAACTTACCAAGAACGAGCGAAAGTGAAAGCGCCCAATCGCAATAAATTACTGAACCGTTTTGCCTTTACAAGCCTTGCTCAAGTCTTTCAAGATTCACGTCTCGGTTGGAAAGTGAAAAACTAAACAACTGCTGGCGTTCACAAAGCAAATCAAGCTCTTCTTTTTCCTGGATCAAAAACCTGGCAAGTTTTCCCTTCTTTTAAATTCCAAGGATTTTTCCTCCTCTCCTTTGCCATTTTTTTGTTCGTTCAAAACTCGCCTTAAGAAATAAAAAAAATATGTTAATGAACCTTATTCCGTTACACTGCATACCAATAGAATAATTTTGTAAAAATGCTTGATTAAAATAGAGATCAACTTACCGTGTAAATTCTTAGAAAAATGTTTATAAAATTAAAATAACGATAAAATTAATTAAATATAGATTCTATTGTGGAATTTAATAGTTTAATAAAAACAATTTTTGCGTCGTTGTTTAAATTATTCATATTTACACGAGCAATTAACATCAATTCGTACAATAAATAAAATCTAGTTTAAAATACAAATTCACAGGGTTAAAGAAGAAACAAAAATAGATTTTCTTTCTGAGTAGAGCTCGAGTAAATTATTTAAAATTGACCAGTCGTAGCGTAAAACTCGTAAATTCTTATTTATCCCTAAATTCACAAAAAAATCTTTATATATATATATATATATATATATTCTTAAAAATAATTACAATTCAAATAGTTTCTTAAGGAATATCACAACGATGAATTTGTTCCAGAATTACAAATCTTAAATGTTGGAAATAGACAATTATTTCCAAACATATCTAAAAATTAATACAATTTTTTAAAAACACAGCAGTTTTTATAAAAGTAATTTCCATGATGTCTTTTTTAATCTGCCAATCTTATTATTTTTGGCAATAATATTTTTGTAGTTAAAATTTCTGAAAGTTACAATGCAAGGGAGATTTAAATTTACCAATTGTCCTAATTTAATTATTTTATTTCTGCAGGTTTTTTATCCCTATTTAAGCTGCTGTACCCTTATCACTTTTAAACTATAAAATATCATAATTTTCTGTATAAAATTCTACATTTTTTTAAGTTAAGTACTGACTACCATTTTAGCTAGAAAATTTTAGAAGAAATTAATTTTTTTCAAGTCTCTCGTAGAAGACTTTTGTCTACCAAAGTCTTTTATTTAAACTAATATGTCTTATAAAACTATAAAATTCCTGAAAACTGGAGTCACCTACGAAACAAATTAAGAAGAACGATTTTGTACTTTTTTTGTCCTTTTTGTTAGAAAAACAATCAGAACCTATTCTCCTTCAGAAGACATTCGTTACTTGGAATTATCGAAACTTTGTCAAAAGCAGTCTTACATTAATATCGTCGGATTATTTTCTTTTTGGTCATGGAATTTTGACCAAAATGAAAACACTTATTGCACTTGTTCTTACATTATGTGTGAAATATGCAAATTCACAATTGTTTTAGCACTTCCTTAGAGACAACTTAAACAGAGTATAAATAGGAATCTTTTTTCAACTTATTTGGCGGCGACGTGAAGGGCGAGAACCAAGCAATGGAAAATCTTCCAAAAACAGCTTGTATCGATTTCCATTTACTATTTCGTACCCATCGAGCTTCCTCCTTCTTCAATTGTTCTATGCCCTGAAAAAAAACTTATTCATGAACAAAATACGAAAGTTTATTTTCGAGATTTTAATTTTATTGTTTTATGATATGAGTTTTGATTATTGTATAGTTACAAATTTCCATTATTTTAAGTGTTTATTTGTAAGTATTTTATTTTTAAACTGAGAATATTTAATAAGAAATAATGAAGAGTAAAACATTTAATGAAAATAAAACAAATTATGTCGAATAAATGAGAAAATTTCAAAAAAGCATCTTTAAATTCATATGATCGCAAAATTAAGAAAATTGAGTAAACGCAACTAAAAAATAATATTATAAAATAAAGAATATAAAAATGTAAAAAGATAAGAAAACCGTCTATTAAAAAAATGAAAAAATTCTTTTAGATAAAAAAAGTTATGGACCTAAAGAAATAAAGAAAAATTTTAAAAACACCACACATGAATAAAACAGTGACGTAAAAATATATAAAAAACTAGAAACTCTTTTCAAAAAATTAAATTATCTTCTTAATTTTTTTTAAATTAAAAAAAAATTAAGAAGATAATAATAAGAAATTAAATTATTTTAAATGAATTTATCACTCGGTGAATTATTAGTTCTTAGGAACTTAGAGAAATCAGAGAATTATTTTACAAAAAAAAGAAGAAGAAAGAAGGAATAAAATTTTGCAAAATTTAAAGAAATTTTAAAAGAAAAAAACATTTAAGAAATATAAAAACGATTTTAAAATGAGAATATTTAGTACAAGATTAAATTTACATAATATGAAATAAAAGAATAAAAATAGAAAAGTGAGAAATTTAAAAAATGAAGATAAAAGCATCCAATAAATGTTTTAAAAAATTCGTAATTACAAGATGAAAACTAAACAATTTAAAAGAAGGAAAAATGTTGTTAAGAATAAATAGAAAAATTATGACAAAAATTAAAGAATTGATTAACATCTAAGGAAGGACTAAGAAAATTATAAAACAAAAAAAAAATAAATACCTACGAAGAAAATTGAGAAATGTTTTTTTCTTAATCTGACAAATTGTGGAAAAATGTAAAACGTACAAAAAATAAATTTTTTTTGTAAGAATCTACTAAAAAGTTAGAATTAATAAGAATAAAAGAAGAGAAATGTATATAAATATAAATAAAAAGTCCACAAAAGAAATTTAAAAATCCTTTAAAAATGAAAAAGTTTAGGAAAATTAAACCAAAACTATTTTTGTAATATTACACTTAGAACAAGTCCAACATTAAAAGAAAAATAAAGAAAATCTAAAAATTTTATGAAAGAATAAGTAAGTTTGCAAAAAAAAGACAAGATGTGAAAAAAATTTAATAAATTTATAAAGAAATTAAATTTTTAAAAATATAAAAATAATTAAGAAAAACAAAATAAAAAGTTTAGTGAATATTATAACAACAAAATTGTCTAAAATAATATTAAATAATTTGCATAAAAAGAAGAAAATTAAAGAAAATCCAAAAATAAAAAGACAAATATGTACAAAAAACAATATTAAAGGTAAAAGAAGAAAAAAAAATATAAAAAAGTAAAAACTTTTTTCAAAAATTAAACTGTATACGGACATTTTTTTCAATTAAAAAAATAAATATGAAGATAATTAATTTTTTTTTAAAATAAGACAAATTAGAGAATTAGTTACGATGAATTGAAGAAAAAAAATGAATATAATTTTGGAAAGAAAAAAAATTCTATGAAATAGAAGAACGATTTCAAAATGAGAATATTTGGTACAAGATTAAATTTACATAATATAAAATAAAAGAATAAAAGTTTTCAAAAAATTAGAAAAATTAGAAATTTAAAAAATGTAGATAAAAGGATGGAACAAATGTTTTCTAAAATTCGTAATTACAAAGATAAAAACTAAATAATTTAAAAGAAGGAAAATGTTTCTGATAAATATAAAAAGTATGACAAAAATTAAATAAATAACAAAATAATGGAGAAACGTTTTTTTTTTAATCTAACAAACTGTAAAAAATACAAAAAATAATAAAAATTTGGTAAGAATTTACTAAAAAATTAGAATTAATAAAAATAAAATAAAAAAGTGTATATAAAAATAAATACAAAGTCCACAAAAGAAATTTAAAATCCTTGAAAAATAAAAAAAGTATAGAAAAATTAAACCAAAAATATTTTTATAATATTAATCATTACACACAAAACAAGACCAACAATAAATGTTAAAAAATCCAGAAAATCTATAAATTTTATAAAAGAATAAGTAAGTTTACAAAAAATAGACAAGATGTGAAAACAAATTGAATAAGTTTACAAAAAAATTAGCACATTTATTTTTAAAAATATGGAAATAATTAAAGTCTAATGTTATAAGTTATTATAACAAAATTATGTAAAATAATATTAAATAATTTGCAGAAAAAAAAAAAGAAAATTAAAGAAAATCCTAAAATAAAAAGACAAATACTAAAAATTATATCAAAAGTAAAAGAAAAAATCTTTAACTTTTGTAAATATAATTATTATGCTTTCATAAATAAGCATTTGAATTTGAATTAATGGAAATTTAAAGATTTGAATAAATTGGAATATGAGTTAATTGGCGTTTATAATTCATTTAAATTATAATGACTTAAAGATATAAAAATGTAATACTTTTTTTTGTTATCTTTATACTAAAAATTTGAAGATCGTAAATTTTTTCACAATTTTTTAAATTTTATAAAGAATAAAATATTAAAATTCAAATCATGATTTTAATGCAAATTCCCAATGATTTAAATTATGATTTAAATTAAAGTAATTTCAATGAATTACAGCCCTCTTCTAAATTTTCATTTTTGTCTTTTTAAAATTCTCAATTTTTCCTGATTCATTAATTCTCATCAATTTATTAACTAGTTAAATCCATAATTACCGTTTCGTCATTCCAAATGGCCTGCAACTGAGTTCCCAGCATTATAGCAGTAAAAATGGCAAACAATAGGGCTTCAATTGTCAAAAATAAGAGAAATACTACTGTTGCTGGAGGACTAAAAGTTGTGCAATCTCGCCACTCTTGTCTAACGCAAGTTGTGAATTGGTGGATGCAAAGAACCAACGATTGCAGTGAAATTCCAGCAATATAAAACTGAAATAAAAAATTAAGAATTACAATCCCTTTATATTCATTACATTTACATTATTACCTTTATACTATAAATTACAATATTACATATAAATTTAAAATACAAAATAAGAGTATTATTCACGAAAACGATTTTTTCTTTTTAAGAAATGGAATAATGATGACAAAAATTAAAGAATTAATTAAATCGCAAGGAAGGACTAAAAAAATAGTGAAATATCAAGAAAATTAAATAAATAGAAAGAAAATGGAGAAATGTGTTTTTTCTTAATTTAACAAACTTAAATTGTGTAAAATAATATTAAATAATTTGCAAAAAAAAGTAGAAAATTAAAGACAATCCTAAAATAAAAAAAAAAGTAAAAGTAAAAGCATAAATTATGTAAAAATAAGTAATTATAAGATAAAAATTAAACAGTTTCGAAAAAGTTAAATTTCTTAAATTATATTGTAAAAACAGGGTGTCTACTAATTTCGTCCCACAAAATTCTCGGTTTTTCCCGGTTTTTTCTCTTAATAACTTAAAATTTATTTTAAGTATAAATAGACCTACAAATGGCTACAAAAATTGAATATAACAGTTGATAATTGAAGAAAATAAAGGAAATTCAAAGAAAATAATTGAGAATTGAAGAATTAAATATTAAACTTTACAAAAAATAATAATTAAGAATTAAAAGAAACAATTAATAATGAAAAGAAATAATTAATAATGGAAAGAAATAATTGAACAATGACAAAGATATTTGAAAATTAGAAACAAATTAAAAAAAAAAAGTAAATATTAATCTACAATTGAACAATAATTGAAATAATTGAACAATGGTTATTAAATTCAAAGAATATAATTGAAATTTGGTCAACTAGATAGAAAATCCAAAAAAATAATTAAAAATTTAAGTTAATAATTCAAAATTGAAGAAATAAATTGAAAATTAAATAATCAAATTGAAGTCAGAAAAACACAGAATTATTGAATATTAAAAACAAATGGAAAATTGAGAAATAAAATTGAAATTTGAATAGAATAATTGAGAATTAAAGAAAATTCCTGAACAATTGGATTGAAAAATTAATTTAATATTGAAGAAAACATTGAAAATTGAAGAATAGAATTGTTATTTAAAGAAATTAATTAAGAATTGAAAAAAATAATTGAACAATTAAATTGAAAATAGAAGAAAATTATTAAAAATTGAAGGAGGTTTTGAAATATGAAATAAATAACTGGTAATTGAAAAAAAATAATTAAAAAAAGTCGAGATTACTGAATATTGAAACAAACAATTGAAAATTGAACAAAATAATTAAAAATTAAAGAAAATAATTGAAAATTGAAGAAAATAATTAAAAATTGAAGAAAGTACTTAAAAATTAAATACTATATTTGAAATCAGCAGAAAAATTTAGAAATCGACGGAAATAATGGCGATTTGATGAAAATAATTTAAAAATTCTCAATTTAAATAAAAATTGAAAGAAAAACATAATTTAAAAAAGCTGAGAATTGTTAAATATTGAAGAAAATTGAGAAAAAATTGAAAATTGAAAAAAATTGAGAAATTGAAAGAAATATGAAAAAATAATTGGAAATTGAAGAAAATAATTGAAATTTAAGAAAAAAATTGGAATTTGAAGAAAATAATTGAGAATTGAAAAAAAATCATTGTAAAAAGCCTAGAGTTATTGAATATAGAAAAAAAAAACAATTGAAAATTGAAGAATGGAATTGAAGGTCGAAAATTATAATTGAGAATGAAAGAAAATAATTCAAGAATTAAACAATTGGATTGAAAGTAGAAGAAAAATAAGTGATAATTGAAGAAAAAAGAAATTAAACAACCCAGGAATTATAGAATTTGGAAAAAAATGAAGAATGTAATTGTAATTTAAAGAAATTAATTAAAAATTGTAGAAAATAATTTGAAATTGAAGAAAATGTGATTTTATGAAAATTGTTGAATAATGACTGATGAATTGAATTCAAGTTTCAAAAACATAATTGATAATTCAAAAAAAAATATTGAAAAAAACCGAGAATTATTGATTATAGAAGAAAATAATTGTAAAATGGATGAGTTATTGAGATGTGAAATAAATAAATGATAATTGAAAAAAAAATTTATAGTTGAAGAAAATAATTAAAAATTGATTAAAATAATTGAAAATCGTAGAAAATATTTCAGAATTAAATAAATTAATTAGAAATTGATGAAAATAATTGAAAATTGAAGAAAATAATTGGCAATTGAAGAAAATAGTTGAAAATCGAAGAAAATAATTGAGAAATGAAGAAATAATTTTAAATTAATGAAAATAATTCAAAATGGAAGAAAATAATTGAGAATTGTAGAAAATAATTGGAAATTGAAGAAAATAATTGAAAATTGAAAAGAATTTATTATCCCAGAAAAGAAATTCCCGGTTTGACGGAAAATTCACGGTTAATTCCCGGTTTTTCCCGGTCAATTTAAATTCCCGCTAACATTCAGTGTAATAAGTTTCGGCAAATTGGATCTTCTAACAAGATTTGTGGTCAATTTAAGCGTAAATTGAACTTACAGTAAAAAGTACAAAATATTTTTGGTTATTTTCTCCTACACAGTTGTTGACCCATGGGCAGTGATGGTCCATTTTTTTAATACATCTTTGGCAAACAGAACAATGATGCGCCCTGTCGGGTTTAATTGAACAGCACTTTGGACACTTAAAAATTACTTGACCTTCCCTGAATCCCATTTGCTGAATCATCTCCTTTGTCGCATTTCCTTTTGGCACTGCTCCCTTAATAAATAAAATAATATTTTCAGATTAAAATTATTTTACGTTTAACCTCTTCAAGATCTAAATAATTTCTAATGCATATCAAATATTTAAGTACCAACAAAATTTGAAAATACTGCTATATAAAGGATTTAAAAAACAATCTCTTTTCAAAAGACTGTATCTCAATACTTTTCTATTTGTTAAAATATTTTTAAAAATATTTAAAAATAAGGATTTGAGGTGTATTATTGTAAACATTATTGTAATATTGTAAACTATTGAAAATTAAGAGTTAAAAATCAGTAAATAATAAATTAAAAGCTGAATTAAACCTGACTAACTTTTCTACGATTAAAAATTCAATCTTACTGGGTCTGTAAACATTGTTCTTAGATGAGAAGTAAATGCTAAAAAAGCTAATCCTTGAAATATTGCCATGTTGATACTTGAATAAAAAGTATTTATAGTAGGGATGAGAATAACTGCTACAACAACAAATTCCGCATAAATTATCAACAGCCAGGTAAGTACAGCACAAATTATCCCGCAAATGTCCTAAAATTTAAAGAAAATCATTATTAACATTTAAGTAATATTTTATAATTTGTATAGAATTTTTTTATAAATTATTACAAACCTTGATACACCAAAATTTGCCATCACAGCATTTGTTATGGATATCTTTTTCCCGATAAAAAGGCATATATTCGTAATCCATGGTTCTTTATACTCACCTTAAATATTACTTAAATTGTAATATGAAAACAATTATCGAGCCTAATTTCATTATTACTAGATAATAAGCCTATAATCTGCAAGTAAATAAGAGGGACAATCAAAAACAAATATTAAATAATTAGCCAAGTATTATACAATAATTTAAAACAAATATTGAAAAATTCTCACACGTACTAATTACTTAATATTTATAATAATATTTAGAAAGTAAGATACAAACATATATTAAAGATTATTATTATTATTTTATGAAATATTAGATATCCAAGGTAGTTTATTAGTATTTACAAAACAAATAATTATAAATATTTAATACTTATTAAATAATAAATTCACAATCTATAAAAAATAAAGTACATAATATATTTACAGTAATAGAATCCAAATAAAGTAATGAGTGTTGAAAAAAGTTAACAGAAGTATTTTATGTAAATTAGTAAGCTTAAGATTAATTCAATTTAGCTTTTGACATTTAAAGGTCATTTAAACAAAATTATCTCGTAATGCAATTTATTTTAAAAACTTTCTAACAGTCAAACAAAATTCCATTTTTATTTTATTAGGCAATTTATAATGTTGTAAATAAATTTGTAAATTGTACAAAAAACATACTTTTAATAAAATTCTAACCTCAAAATTGAAAAGTGTCAAACTATTAAAATCACCCATCTTGATCCAATGACTATTTTGAATTCGCAACACATGTTTCTTTATAATTAGTAATTTATTAATTTTTTTAGAGGCACATAACTTGATTTATTCCGAGCTTCATCAAAGTTTCTTCACATGTCAACATCGATGGAAATTTAACATAAAAAACGGGATCGGCACTTACGCCCCTACCTATTTGCAACCTTTCATACTCCTGTGTTGATTTACAAATTTCAAAAGTAATTCAAAGTTATTTCCATTTTTCATAAATTTAAATAGAAATAAAAATACTATATTTCCACGACTTATGACTAATAGAAAATTATTTTAAAAATACAATTTAAATAAACTTTTATTAATTGCCAATACATATTGTTTTCTCACAAAAGAATCATTAAATTAACTATTTTGTAAATTTAATTTAATGTAGGTTTATAGGATTAAGAAAACACAAAAATTCTAGATTTGACATTTATTTGTGCCTCTGAACTTTGCTTAAAATTCACATTGTTTACAGAGCAAATACATATCAGGTTTTCACGAAATTATAAGTGGAATGCCTTCAATACAAAACTTTTCCAACTCGTACTGATGTTAAAAACATAATTTTAATTATTTTAAAACATACCAGAATATGACTCATTAAACACTGGTCAAACTAAGTTTGTTGGAGTATTAAAAAATAAAACTTAAACAATTATACATCATTTAAAATAGTTTTCAATCATTAATATTAAATTCCCATTTCAGTAATTAGTTTTCTAACAAAAATCTTCATTCATACATTGACACTTTATCTACTTACATATCTACATACTGATTGTGAGTTAAATTGATTTATACTATATTTTACTACACCATCGTTTACTCATCTAATATTCTACTTAACTGAAATCTTATATAATATCAAGCAATACTTATAAATCGTCAATTATTCATAATAGTTAGTTTTATTTGTCTTCTTTATTTTATTTCAACTGTAGTAACAGTTGATTATTCCGTTAATAATAAAAATAATACGGATGATTGATGATATACAATTATGGTCGATTGTGATAATAAAATTTTAAACATAAGAATAGATAGATCCCAATAATCAAGGGAAAATATTTGCATTTAGGGGTTTTTTTTTTTTTACAAATCCAACATTCAAGATATTTTCACATCTAGTAACATCCAATATAACGTCAGCCTTACATTTTTCTTTCTATTTTTTCACAAAACAGTAAGTTAAAAATTTCATTTAAAAACTGCATTTTCACAGTCGATGGTCGGAGAATTTTATGTACATTTCAAATTTTATAATACGATATAAATGCAATATTCACTTGCTGTTTTTAGAGTTTCAATTAACCATACATCGAAGCACAAAGAGCAATAATTTTTCCAATGGAAAATTAATATTTCTAGACCACGAGGACTAATCCTTCAATATTTCCCAAGCATCATCTTCTAATTTGGAATTATACGTTGTTCCTGAACTTTCTTTATCAAAGCTCATCAACGATTCCTTTTTCGTTTGTTTTTCTTTACTCTGTTTTGTTACTGACGATCTACTCTCCACAGATGCTTCCGACATTGATCGTGGCTTTGATTCCCAATTCCAGTCATGTGAGGAAGAATTTGTTGTTGAAGCACTTGATCTAAAAAATTAAAAACAATATCACAACATTGTCCTTCTTTTATTATTATAATCAATAATAAAATATAAACCAACAAACAATAATTCTTTAAATTATAATTAGAATAAACTTACTTGAGATTAGAATCAGAAACCAAAAACGATTTCTCATTCGAATTATCGTTTCTATTTAAATTATCTTCGTAACTAGTTGAATTTTGATAATTTCCTTGAGAATTGTAGCGACTTTGTTCAGATGAATTAGTGCCGCTAATATCTCCCCATCCTTTTCTGCCTAGATCTCCGACCTTTAAATGATTATCAAAAATTAGATTAAAGAAAATAATACATAAACGTGAAGCTTTTAATTAATCGAGCGTAACTACCTTAGTAGCTAAGCTATTTACTTGCGAACCCACTTCTTCCAACAAAGTACCTTCTCGTACCTAACGAAATAATAAATAAAAAAGAAAAAAAAACAAGGAAACGAAAATTAAATAAATTAAAGGGTATACAAACGAAATACTTCCTCTATGGGGAAGCGAAAGCATATATAATCAACATAGTAATAAGAAAATACAAATGAGAGCAAATTATAAAAAATTGAGAAACGAAAACAACTCAACAAAACATACCTTCTCCCCTACAGTTTCTGAAATCTCTGATACCTTTTGCGTAGCATATCCTCCAATTTTAATTGCGTTCTCAGTAGCTTTAGTTGCGATTTTTGACGCAGACGTGGAAAATACAGACCAACCCTAAAAATTAAAATTATGATTGAAAATAAGCAAAATTACAATAAATAAAAAAAACTGATGTTTAAACAGAATTTTGTAAATCTTACACTGGCTAAAGAAGAAACTGCAGTATCAAAAAATTCTTGGGAAGAACTTTTTGGAGGTGCTTCCATTTGATATCCGAAACCTCCATACTTTCCGCCTTGATTTGGAGGAACATTTCTAGAAACAAAATCAAAATCAACTAGAATTAGATAATTAATTATATATATTGACGTAATTAACATTTATTTTAAATTATTAATATCTAGAAGTATAGAATTTTTGTTCGGATTTTAAAAACCACTTTTTCAAAGCTTTGTAAAAAAGTATAAAATGTCCTAAAAATTAGGGAATGTTTTAATTTTTTGAAATCTTCATTTTATATTGAAATAATTCAAATTATAAACAAAAATTGTTAAATGACAAAACAAATTGAAAAATGGAGTAAAAAATTAAAACATTTGAAGAAAATATTTGAAAAGTTATAAAAATAATTGAAATTACAAGTAAATAATTGTAGACTCGTAATTTTAAATATGTAAAAAATAGTTGAAATATGACAATTATAAATTGAAATTGGTGTATAAATTATAAAAATTCATGACAAAAATAGCTAAAATATAGAAGAAAAATTTATGAAAAATGAAAAAAGTAATTCCAAAATGAAGCAAAAGATAAAAATTTAAGACATTAATTAAAAAATTGTAGAAAAAAATTGCATAATGATAAAAATAATTTACTTCTAAAGAAAATAATCGAAAAATTAACGATATAATTGAAATATGAAAAAACTAATTGAATAATGATATAAAAAATTGAAAATTGGTGTCAAAATTAATAAATCCATGACAATTGATAAAAAGGTTGAAGAAAATTATCGGAATTTGAAGAAAATAATTGCTTAGTGGTGTAAAAAATTTATAAATTCCTGCCAATAAAAAAAAAAAGATTGAACAAAATAATTCAAATTTGTAAAAAATAATTCTAAAATGGCAAAAATACCTACTTGAATTGCAAAAATAATTTAAATTTGAAAAAAAATTGAAGACCGGTTTTAAAAAATTAAAAATTTGAATACAATAATTAAGATATTGTCGAAATAATTAAAATGTGAAAAAACTAATTTAAAAATGTAAAAAATAATTTAAATATGTAGAGAATAGTTGAAAAATGACAAAAATAAATAAAAATTAGTGTACAATTTTTAAAAATTTAACAATAATTTAAACATTAGAAAAAATTATTAAACAATGTTAAAAGCCATTGAAATTTGAAGAAAATAATAATTACAAAAATAACTGAAATTTCGAAAAAAAAAAAAAAAAAAATAAGGAAAAGTGAGAAAACTAATTCTAAAATGGAGTAAAAGATAAAAATTATAGACATTAATTGAAAAATTATAGAAAATAATTCAAGAATGATGAAAATAATTCAATTTTGAAGAAAATAATTGAAAAATTAACGATATAATTGAAATGTGAAGAAACTAATTGAATAATGATATAAATAATTGAAAACTGGTGTAAAAATTAATAAATCCATGACAATTATTTAAAAGGTTGAAGAAAATTATCGAAATTTGAAAAAAATAATTGAAAAGTAGTCTAAAAAATTTAGAAATTCATAAAAATAAAAAATAAAACATTCAAAAATGAAGAAACTATTTAGAAAATGAAAAATACTTAAATACTTACAAAAATAATTAAAATTTACAAAAAAAATTAATTAAAGTGTAAAAAATTAAAAATTTGAATACAATAATTAAGATATTGGCGAAATAATTAAAATGTGAAGAAACTAATTTAAAAATGTCGAAAATAATTTAAATTTGAAAAAAAATTGAATTTTTAATTCAGTAATTTATTTTTTTTACTTATTTGAAAATATATACGGGTCAATAAACCCATTAAGAATTAATTACTAATGGAATAAATAATTGTAAGCTGGTGTAAAAATTAATAAATCCATGACAACTAATATTAAAATTGAAGATAATTATCGAAATTTGAAGAAAGTAATTGAAAAATTGTGTAAAAATTAATAAATCCATGACAATTAATTAAAAGGTTGAAGAAAATTATCGAAATTTGAAAAAAATAATTGAAAAGTGGTCTAAAAAATTTAGAAATTCATAAAAATAAAAAATAAAACATTCAAAAATGAAGAAAATAGTTAGAAAATGAAAAATACTTGAATAGTTACGAGAATAATAAAAATTTACAAAAAAAAAATTAATTAAAGTGTAAAAAATTAAAAATTTGAATACAATAATTAAGATATTGGCAAAATAATTAAAATGTGAAGAAACTAATTTAAAAATGTCGAAAATAATTTAAATATGTAGAAAATATTTGAAAAATTACAAAAATAGCTGAAATTTCGAAAAAAAATTAAGGAAACATGAGAAAACTAATTTTAAAATCTAATAAAAGATAACAAATTTAAGACATTTTTTAAAAAGTTGAAATTAATTGAAAAATGACAAAAATAATTTAATTTTGAAGATTTTGAAAAATTAACGGTATAATTAAAATATATGAAGAAACTAATTCAGTAATTTATTTTTTTTTACTTATTTGAAAATATATACGGGTCAATAAATCCATTAAGAATTAATTACTAATGCAGGGATCACAGTGGTTTCTTCGTTCAATTTTAGGTGAAAAAGGGGATTTCGATTTTCAAAAAAGGGGATTTTCTTTAATAAAAAGGGGATTTTGGAAATTAATAAAAAAGGGTTATATTAATAATTCAAATTTTCTTTTACAAAATTTTATTGTTTCTTTTTTTCGAAACAGTTTTATTAATTAATTTAGTCTTTTTTTGTTCAATTTGTTTATGAAAATTTAAAAAAAAGAGCACTTTCGGAAATACAAAAATTTATCTTTTAATAGGTTGTCTATTCAACGACGAGAAGATGATTGTTGCAATTAAATAATTTTTAAAATAATATGTAACTTCAAATGGTTTTTTAAATTACTTATTTAATAATTAGATTTTAAACAGAAAACATAAAATTCTGTGATGTAAAATGTTCTGATATAATATTAAAGGAAATAAATTGAAAATCTTTCAGCAAAATATGACAAAATAAATTCAAATTATTTTTATTAATCTCTTTTATTGTATTTTTCTATTTTAGGTATGATTCAAAGCAATTAATTTTTGTTTGAAATAAGTAAATATATTTCATAAACAATTTTTTTTTCATCCAGTAAAATAAATTTGATGTATTTCAGCAAGATTACATGGTACTCGAAACATGTTTTAATTTTATCAAAAATATGACAGCAAAATTTTTATTACAAAAATATAATTAGATACATTAGATAATATAATAATTTTCATAACATTTATTTCTTTTTTTAGCAGAATGTGACAGAATTAGTTCAAATTATTTTTATTAACCTTTTGTATTATTTTATTTTATGATGCAAAACTAGTAATATTTGTTTAAAACGAGTAAAACATATTTAATAAAAATTTTTTTATTTAATAAATTAATTTGCTGTAATTAATTAAGAAAACATGGTAATAAGAATATTATTTAACTTTTTAAAATAATTTTATTTTAATGTTTTTTTTCATGTTTCCTGTTTAAAATCTAAATTAATTTAATAAATAATATAAAAAAAACCATTTCAAGTTAAAAATTATTTTTAAACATTTAAATTCAATAACTAATTTCTCATCATTGTACAGACACCCTAAAAAAGGATAAATTTTTGCATTTACAAAAGTGGAAAAATAGAAATTTTTTTTAAAAAAAAGAAGGTCAAAGAGGAAAAAAATCTTGATTTAGATGTTTTAGGTGATAAAATCTTGATTTTGGGTGTTTTAGGTGATTTTTCTAAAAAAAGGGGAGAAACTGTGATCCCTGCTAATGGAATAAATAATTGAAAGCTGGTGTAAAAATTAATAAATCCATGACAACTAATATTAAAATTGAAGAAAATTATCGAAATTTGAAGAAAGTAATTGAAAAATGGTGTAAAAAATGTAGAAATTCATGACTATAAAAAAATGGATTGAACAAAATAATTTAAATTTAAAGAAAATAATAGAATAATATCAAAAGTAAATGGAAACTGTTGTAAAAAATTTAAATATTCATGCTCAAAGAATAACTGAAAATATAAAGAGTGATTTAAAAATATTCAAAGATTTGCTATAACACCGTGTTGCAATAAAAACAAAAATTCTGTTCTTTTGGATGATAATGAATTAAATAAATAAATAAGGATTTACTCAGGACGTGAACAATTTTCTTGTTGTTTTCTCGCAAAGAAAGACTCTGTCTGGGCTTTGAAACCTGGCGTGTTAAAATTTTCATAAGAGTCTCCTCCTTGATCATTTTGATACGAATTGTATTCTTGTTTACTTTCAAAAACAGTACTGCTAACAAAATCCTTGGCACTGGAAGTTGAAGGGCTCCACGTGTCTCCTTTGGCAATCGTAGAAATCTTTGAAAAAATGTAAAATAACGGTAACTTCAAAATTTGCTTTCGATATAAAAAATATATCCAGATGATTCTTAAACATAATGCGAATCTAATATTCCCTTATTATTAAATTTAAATAAAATGCAATTTTTTCATTTTTTATAATCCTTCATTTAAGAATTATTCATTTTTCTCAAATCAAAATTCTTTGCATAAAAAGAACGGCTAAATACCTCGTATTTAAACTTTAAAGATTATACAATAACATATTAATTAAAGAAAAGAAAATAATGAAAACATTGATTCATTATCAAACAGTAAAAACAGTCTTTAGATTTTTTCTCATAAAAAAAGAAACAGAAATAAAACTCAAACATTTCTCTTATTTATCTATTTATTTATTTCTGAAGAGTACCTTGTATATTTAATGATACTATCAATTTTCGTTCATTTTTCTGTAAAAGTAATACTAGTAACGTGATTGACATTCTTGTCCCTGAAATTTGTCTTTAATTTGAAAAATCATTGAATTAAGAAACAAATAATTTGTAATATACAATCAAAAACAGAATATCCTTATAATTAACTATAAATTGAATACCTTGTCTCTATAAAGTGCTGCAGCTTTTGTATTGTACATCTGAGAAATAGTCATGCAATCATCCCAGTCAGGTTGTGCTTCTAAAAATTCACGAGCTTTCCTATTACCGCCAGCTTTCATTTTCTCTAGCTCAATGTCTTTCCATCTATCCATCGAAATTGAACGAACAAATGATAAATGAACTCCAAGTCCTCTGTGCTTTCCTGAGCACTCGAGGCAAATCCATATTCCATATGTAACAGAAACCCATTGAGGATTATGTGCTCCACATTCGAAGCATCTCTGAAAAAAAATTATTTTAATAAAAAAACCTATTTTACAAAAAGTAGAGACTGCTGTTTCAAATAAACAAATACAAATTTAATATAATGAGGATTAATTGAATCATTTAGGTCATTTTAGATTAGTGTTCAATTTGACGTAAATAATTTGTTAAAAAACTATAATTATTATTTGAAGGATAATGAAAACTTACACTATTTTCATCATTAGATTTTAATTCAGCTAAAACACGGCGAGTTCGTGGGCTGGCCATGGTTTATTTTTTCTATATTTAGATAATTTTAAAATAATCTGTCAAACGACAAATAACTTTTCACAGCTGGCTAACGCCATTAAATAATAACCTAAAAAAGTCACACGTGGATTCAGTAGAACCAACCAATGAACGAAAAACTCTTCTTTTCGAACTTTGATTGCTGATGTGTATACTGTCAAAGAAAACGAAATATAAACTTCTCAAATTTATAAAACAGTTTTTTATAAATCTAATGATAATTTAAATGAATAAATTAAATATGTACAACAATATTATATATTATAATGGATTTTGTAGTTCAAGTTGTGACGTTTCAAGTTGCCCGGGTTACGTCATTTTAGGAAATGACGTCACTACGCGAGTCATGTAACGCGCGTTATTTAAATGAGAAAAGAAGTAAAATTGTGAAAGAGTAAATTACCCAATTTAGGTAATTTACCTGACATTTACTCAAAATTGCTGAAAAGCCCATCACTGTCAATAATAAATAATATCCGTCCTAATTTTTTATCATTCTTGTAAAAAAAGTAAAAACACTTTACTTATTTTTTTGTTTCTCGGACCAGTTCGGTTTGGTTTGTGTTCATTCATTTTGCATGAAGATGTCAGGTTAGTCAAGTTGTGGCGTCACTTCCGGAAAAGGACTAAATTTTGATTGGCGGACAAGTTTTCAATTCCAATGAAACCAATGTTCCGCGTTCCATATTCCTTTATCTATGTTATGTATTACAAAATAAAAAACAAACAAATAGTGGCAGATTTATTTTGTTTAATTTGAAATATTTTGGTCAACAATATGATCGATTTTATCAAAAATATATTCAGTGAATATAATATTACTTTGGAAAATCTAAAAGTTATCTCCTTTCAATATCTACATTTATGGAAAAGTGAAAAATTCATCACCGGCGTGTATTTACATAAGTGAATGGAAGTTCTAAAAAAGAATTGCGATTTTTATCGCATTCAAGATTTTAAACAGAATGAGCACATGCAAACTAATTCAACGAAGATGCTATGATTTACTTTCTCATAAATATTCTTTATTGATTATCGTTATTGCCTTCACATGTATATTTATTGGAGTAATCCACTTCGGAGAGGTTAGAAATATTATTTTTCTTATATATTAATTATTTCTTCAATTATTGTTTTATAACGTTTTGGTATATTATCCGTCAAATCTATTTCAATAACTGTACCAATTTATTTTTATTTTCAACTGCTCTTATTTATAATTTTGTCACTAATTCACACATATTCACAGTCTCCAAATTTTATTTTTATCTAATTAACCAAATCTTATTTTATTACTCAAAATTTGGTTTTTAATCCCAAAACTTTAAATATTTCTTGATTATCGAACTAAATTTCAATTTTCAGTAAATTCATAAACGACTGCTAGTTTTATGTCAAACAAAATACAGAGCAAAATTTAATAAAAAAAAGAATGTAAATAAAAATTCTGTTTAATTTAGAACACAAATATCTTCGGTTTAAAATCTAAAAAACTTTTTGTTAAATATTTATAATTTGTATTACTATGTTTTTGTTTAGGTTTGGCTCGCATGGAGTAAAGAGAAATACGAAGCAGTGTTTCATTCTTTTAATGATAATATCATTGGCATATCTTTTCAAAAGAAATTATGCCAACATGTTCCAATCGATGTTATTTACACCTGGGTAAACGGATCAGATCCGATTTTTCTCGAAAATCTAAATAGACATGTTTCAGTAATTGATGTTAATGCAGCTGCTTCTAGATTTAGTGATAAAGACGAATTAAGATACTCTCTGAGATCATTAGAAATGTATGCTCCTTGGATTAGACATGTATATATTGTAACCAATGGACAAATACCCAGTTGGTTGGACATGGATAATTCACGAGTGACTCTTGTCACTCACGATGATATTTTCACTGATAAAAACGATTTACCATCTTTTTCCAGTCCAGCTATCGAAAGTCATATTCACAGGTAAAATTATTGTCCATAATTTTTACAGTAGATTCAATAAGACATTTAACATTAACTGTATATTTAAATATTCATTTTATTTTAATATTAAATTAGTTAATATAATAAATACTTAATAAGTTAATAATGTAAATGATCATTTATAACTTTCTAGTGATTAAATCTAATTTTAAGAAATTAGTTTCCAAACATAATTAATTTATTTACAAATAACAAATGTCCAGAGATCTTAAAAATCTCAAATTGGCATTAATTTAATTTTCTAGTCTATATATTATTGAAATTCAAAATCAGCTTCAATTTTATAATTAATCTTAAGTTTTAAGAATTTCTTATTTTTTTTAAACATTTATTTTATTAAAATATAAAAAAATTTAGAAAAACAAATGTTTAGTACCAGGGCTGTAATTGATTTAAATCATGATTTAAATCATTCTTCGGATGCCTAATGATGCATGTAAAAAATCACAAAGCATAAAAAGAACCCAGAAAATTATGGATAAATCTTGAAAATTTGAATTTGAATACTTTATTCTTTATAAAATTTAAAAAATGGTGCTAATATACAGATGATCAAAATACCTACCATCTACAAATTTTTATATGAAGATGACAAAGAAAAGTATTAAATTTTATATCTTTAAGTCATTATAATTTAAAACTGTAAAATTTCAATTAATTCAAATTTAAATGCATATTAATTCAATATTAATTATTCTCCATATTCAAATATTCCATATTCCTTTTTTTAATTTTCTATTTTATTTAATGTTATTTTACACAATTTTGTTATTATAACTTATAACATTTGATTTTTTCAATTATTTCCATATTTTTAAAAATAAATGCGCTCATTTTTTAGTAAACTTATTCTTGTTTTGTTTTCACATCTTGTTCAATTTTAGCAAACCTATTCTTTCATAAAATTTTTAGATTTTCTTGATTTTTCTAAATTTATTGTTTGACTTGTTTTAAGTGAAATAATTAATATTATAAAAATATTTTTAGTTTAATTTTTCTAAACTTTTTTTATTTTTCAAGGATTTTAAATTTCTTTTGTGAACTTTTTATTTAACTATATGTGTACGTCCATATGAAAAGGGCCCAGGTTGTCGATTTTATTTATCGAGATATTCGCATTTTTTTAAAGAAGATTTTCGAAATTTTTTTTATTGCTGAAAAACAAACTACGTAATGTCCTTCGTCGAATCATGCATTTACAATAACTTTATAGTAATTAAAAACACAAAGAAATCTTATTTTTAATTTTAAAAATGCATGGGCGCTAATGGAAATCTTGAACTTTAAACCCCTTTTTCTCAAATCTAGGATTTTGATACTTTTAACTTTGAATGCTTATAACTTTGTGAATTTTTAATCTAAAGGGGTCCAAGACCTCTCGAAATGTTCGAAATTTAATAAAGAATATGGTCATATAGATAAGTCCAATAGTGCCAAAGTGGGCCCTTTTCATATGGACGTACACATATATACACATTTTATTTTTTTAATTCTAATTTATTAGTAGATTCTTACCAAATTTTTTTTATTTTTTGTACTTTTTATTTTTTTTACAGTTTGTTAGATTAAAAAAAAAACGTTTCTCCATTTTCTCTCTATTTATTTAATTTTTATCATACTTTTTCTATTTCTCAGAAACATTTTTCTTTTTTTAAATTGTTTAGTTTTTATCTTTGTTATTACGAATTTTAGAAAACATTTGTTCGATGCTTTTATCTGCATTTTTTAAATTTCTTATTTTTCTAATTTTTTGAAGACTTTTATTCTTTTATTTTATATTATGTAAATTTAATCTTGTACTACAAATATTCTCATGTTAAAATCGTTCTTCTATTTCGTAGAATTTTTTTTCTTTCGAAAATTTTATTCATTTTTTTTCTTTAATTCTTTGTAAATAATTCTCTAATTTGTCTAATTTAAAAAATTTTTTTAATTATCTTCTTATTTATTATTAATTAAAAAAATGTCCATAAACAGTTTAATTTTTGAAAAGTTTAAACAGTTTAACTTTTTATTCTTTTTTCAATCTTCAATTATTTCTATTATTTTTAAATTTTTTCCTGCAATTTTTAATTTATTAAAATATATTTGAATAGATTTCCTGAATTTTCAGTCCTTCATCTCAGATTTCAATTATTTTCTTCAATTTCGAATTAATTTTGTCATTTTTTAATTTTTAATTTTATAAACTCTCTATTATTTTCATCAAATTTTAATTATTCTATTTAATTTAAATTATTTTTTTGACTTATTAAATATTTTCATTATTTTTTAATTAATTTCCAAAACTTGCAATTATTTTTTTACATTTTAATTTTTTTAGCATTTTTTCATTGTGTTTATCATTTTTCAGTTACTTTATTAAATTTCAGAAATATTTTGTAATTTTATCAATTTTTTTCATCAATTTTATTTATTTTCTTTAATTTTCAATTATTTCTATAATTTTGAAAATATTTTCTCCTATTTTTAGTTTTGAAAAGTAGTTTTTATTCACTTTCTAAATTTTTATATTATTTATCTCAAATTTCAGTTATTTGTATTATTTTTCAATTATTTCCATTATTTTTAAATTGATTTCTTTAATTTTTCATTCTTTTTCTCCAAATTATAATTTTTTAATAGATTTTTTAACTGATTTACGAAACCTTTATTTCGGTAGTTTATAATTAATTTCCTAAATTTTCAATTATTTATCTCAAATTTTAATTATTTTTAAAAAATTATAATTATTTTTTCTATTTTTCAATTATTTCCTTTAATTTGATATATATTCTGTAATTTTTTTTCAATTACATTCTTCAATTTTTAATTACACTGAGAATAAAAAAAAGTTGTGACAGCTGAACTCTAATGTTATAATTACCTGAGATGTTTTGTTAACTGTCATTAAGTGCCAGTTACAATATTGTCTGAAGTTGTAGTTAACAAACAGATTCTAGTAAAAACAGCATAATAATACTTCTGTTGAATTTACCGAAATTTCATGTTATAACTATCCAATTTTATTATCACTCTTATGAATTAAAATAAATAATATAAATTGGAAATTATGTTTATTTCATAAACATTTTGCTTTCTTTGTAGGAAAATAATAGTTTAAATTTTAGTTTTTAAATATATATTACGTACAATTCTAAAATAAATTAAGAAAGCGCTTTGAGTGATTTGTTTTAGAAAATGAGAATTTAAATTTAATAAAGGTTTTTAAATTGTGTAAGAAAAAAAAATGTTTTAAAAATTTTGTATTTTATAAAATTTTGACAAAATATAAACTTAAAATAGATAAATAGATATTTCTTAACGTAAAGAAATAGCATTTCTTAAATATATTACATAAATTGAATTAAAATTTTTTCTAAGATGTTAATAAAAAATTGTAATTTTGATTTTTTAATTGCGACTAAGTTTTCAAATTTTAAACAAATAATTATATGTTTTATATAGGTTAATCGATTTTGAATCACGGAATACAAATTTCTTATGGGTATATTAAATTAAATTTATAAGTTTAATTGAAATTTGCTCGAAAAGAGCAAAATTATTAAAAAATCAAAATTTAATTAAAGTTTTGATAATGGTTATCTTTAAAAATTCTTGTGTCTGATTTCAACTTTTAGAAGTAAAAATAACCATACCAAGCTTTATTCAAGTCCTTTAAACCTTTCTCGAGTTTCGTGTTCATAAAATAGTACATTCTCACACACTCACATACATACACACATATGTGGTATATGTGATTAGGAACTAATATAACACATTTCTAGATGAAATAAGGAAATGTCTATTTAAATAATTTAAAAAATTTTTGTGAGTTTCCTTCACGAGAAAGCAAAAAGTTTGGAAAATTAAATGACAGTTTGTCACTACGGATAACGTTATTTTGTTTTAACAGAACAACTTCATAGTGAGGACAGCATAAGAAAAATTTTAATTCAAACAGAAAAGTTCTGTTATTATAACAGGACATAAGAAATGTAATTTTTAATAAGTTCCTGAATGTAGTTGTAGCATTTCTTTTTTTTCCGTGTACATTCTTCAGTTTTCAATTATTTCTAAAATTTTTCAATTATTTTTCTCCAATTTTTAATTTTTAAAATTATTTTAAATTTGATTTACTGAATCTTCAATTATTAATCTTAAATTTCAATTCTTTTTTTTTCAATGTTCAATTTGTTTTATAAACTTTTCATTGATTTCTTTGATTTTAAATTACCTTCATCATTTTTTAATTTTTTCCCCTAAATTTTCAATTATTTTTCTCAATTCTCTATGGTTTTCATCAATTTCGATTTTTTTTTCAATTCTCATTATTTTTAAATTAATTTTTTCAATATTCAATTATTTTCTTAAATTTCAATTATTGTCTTTAATTTTCAATTGTTCCAATTTTGCAATTATAGAAACAATTTTTAATTTTTTAAATTATTATTAAATTGATTTATTAAATCTTCAATTATTTATCTCAAATTTGAATTCTTTCTTTGAAGTTGCATTAGTTTTATAATATTTTAATTGTTTTTTTTCTAATTTTTAATTATGTTAACCATTTTTTAATTAATTTCTTAAAATTTGATTTTTTTTTAATTTACCCTTATTCTTATTTTTTTCAATTATTTTCTCTTAGTTCATATATACCTATTCCGTACTCTTTCAAATTATTTTTCTCATTTCTCAATTATTTTCTTCAATTGTCAATTATTTTGGATTATTCTTCAATTATTTCTTTCAATTTTTAATTATTCTCATCGTTTATATTTCAATTATTGTCTTGGATTTTCAAATTATTTCTAAAGTTCTGCATTCATTTTCTACAATTTTGAACTATTATTTATCAGTTTTAATTTCTTTCCACAATTTGTAGTTATTTTCTTTTATTTTTTTGGATTAATTTTAAAATTTTGTAATTATATTCTGTAATTACATTTTTTTATCCTACAATTTTGTAACTTTGTCCTTCCCAAAAGTATGTACTCTGAAAGTTCCCTATTTTTGTATATTCAGTCCCCTATTCCCCCTAAAATATTCTTCATTGTCACTGTTCAGCCCGATTATATATTATTTATTATTTTTTCGTTGCTTTTACCTAATTTTCTTAATTTTGCAATTATATGAATTTGAAGATAATTTTTTTCAAATTTTCTCATTTATTCGACATAATTTGTTTGATTTTGATTAAATGTTTTATTCCTTATTATTTCTTATTAAATGTTCTCAGTTTAAAAATAAAATACTTACTAAAATGAACACGTGAAAATATTATATAATTATTTATTTTATATATTTAAACAAAATCAATTTTAGATTTTAAATCAAAAAAATTATGATTTTTATCTGTCAATACTTTGGGAAGAAAATTGATTTGAATTTTTTTTTCATTTAATTTTATTAAAACCTATTAATTAATCCAGTCCTTACATACAGGGGGTTATTTTAATATAATTTCAAAAATTATTAATACCTTAAAGATTTAAAGTTTGATGACTGTATTTTAGAAGAAAAATAAATTTTTGTTATAGAAAAAGAGTTCTACCGACATTGTATTATATAATTATATATAATAAGATAAAAATAATCAAACATTTTTCTTCACAGAATTGATGGTCTTTCCGATAAATTTATCTACTTCAACGATGATGTTATGCTAGGTGCTGAAGTTTGGCCAGAGGATTTTATAACACATGCAGAGGGACAAAAAGTTTATCTAGCCTGGTGGGTGCCAGATTGTTCTGATGTTTGTCCCTGGGCTTGGGTTAAAGATGGAGCCTGTGATCCATCTTGCAATACTACTTTATGTGAATTTGATGGTAAGATTCTCTTTAAATTAATTTTTAAAAAAGCAAATTTCAATTTATTAAATTTTACATCTTAATTTTGTTTGTAAATCAGGTGGAGATTGTGATCCCTTGCCACTAATAACAGACAGCGATATTGTTGAAGATGAAAGTGATTATCCATACAAATTTTTGAGAGATTCAAATTCAAGAGCCATGGAAGCGGAAAAATTATTAAGTTCCCTGAAATCAAGTTCTAGATCTTCCATTGACAATACCGTAGATAAAATGTTTCTACGCGTCTTGCAATCTGACAAAAAACTTTCTAAAACCGAAAACAAAATAAAAAGTAATCGGACGTTTGAGGTGAAAAATGCTACTTTATTGAACTTGAAACAAATCGAGAATAGAACAACTGAAGAAATAAAAGTGAGAAATGAAAAATCGTTGGTCTCGAAACTTTCAAATTCAAAGATTTCGAAAAATGTAAATGGGACTGAGCGTCGTGGACAATCTAAGCGGATTCTAAACGATGATATTATAAATTTAGTTCCAGTTAATAATTCAGTAAAATCTCACAAAATGAAGTATTCTGATCAATGGAAGCGAAAATCAAGACAACTTGATACTTACGCTGAATCGTTATTATATGTGAATAGAATATTTAACGCAGCTTATGGATTTGAAAGGCGAAGAGTTCCCGCTCATATGCCTCATTTGTTAGATAAATGGATAATCAGTGATATGCAAAATAAATTTGCCACTGAATTTAAGAAAACTTCTAGTCATAGAGTGAGAAATTCGGAAGACATGCAGTTTGCTTTTTCTTATTTTTATTTTGTAGCGAGCGAGAAACGAAAACTGCCGACTTCTGAGATATTTGATTCTTTTGATACCGATAAATCTCAGTGAGTATTTATTTGTAAAAATTACTGAATTTCGTCTCAGTTTTTAGAGGGCAATTATTTATCTTATCTTTCAATAAATATATCCTTTGACTTAAATAAATTTCTTTTTGTTTTTAGGACTTGGTCAGATAGAGAAATTAGAACACTTTTATCGAGAATGTACCCTCTTCCATTAGATTATGGTTTAGTTGTGAATTTTGAAAGTGCTATTACAAATTGTTCGCAAAAAGTACAAATTGAGAGTACGCCATTGCCACCTCCTGGAGAAAGATATTTAGACTCAACTCTTGTGAGTATTAAAATTAGAATTTAAATATTGCTGACAATTTTATATAACTTAGAAAAAGTGTTTTATACACTTTGCTTTTTTATTTAATTTAATTAATTTATTTAATTTTAACCCAATTAATTATTAATTTTACTAATTTTAGCCAGTCGTTTCTAAGGAATTAGTTCTAAAGTGTCCCTCAATTGTGGAGAAACTGGGATCAAAATTTGGCGAGAAGAAACGATATAAACACGAAATTGTTAAGGCAGGAAGGAACGAGATTTTTGAAATGTTAACAAGTAATATTTCAATGACAGTTCAAATTTTAGATGAGATTCGTAGAGAACCAAAGTTAGCATTACGATTTATTAATTATAAGTTAATATAATTTTTATTCCTGTTTTTTGTTTGATCATAATTGAACAAATTTTTAATGTTTCAGGAAATTTATTTGCTTGAACGACGATATGGATCCGAGTCGTCGATCTGAGAACGAAGTTGTGAGAGCATTATTAAACGACTTTTATAGATCACTTTATCCAATTAAAAGTAGTTTCGAACTACCTTCTCAATATAGAAATCGATTCTCTTATCGTCACGAATTATACGAATGGAGAGCTAGTCGTGCAAAAGCTAGAAATTTACTTTTGGCTCTGGTGATAGTATTAATACTTTTAACAATCTATCACCTGTTCCATCACCAAATAAAGAGAATTCTGAAGATTCGCACTTTACCGCCACTTCTTGTTTGACGTTCGTACTCAAAGTACTTTTTATAAAAAATTTACAATAAAAATATTAAGCGAATTTGACACAGAACTGAAGCTGATAAAAATGACAAAATTGAAACTTTTTTAATTTGTTTAGTTTTGTGACAAATTATAGTAAAAAATGAATATATAATGCTCTCTAACATTTTCGAAAACTGGTATTATACAGTGTAAGATTTATTTATTTCTGTGTATAAAATCTCAAAATATTTCTGTGATATATTAACGAGGTTTATAATGCTTGAGAAAATTAAATTAAAGGTATTTTTTAAACTTTTAATCTTTTTTTCCACGTGGAAATTTCTAAACTTTTAGACATATCTTTTAACGAAAAGATAAATTATTATATTTTTGAAATTTTCGATTTTTAGTTAAAAACACCAACTTTAAAAAAAAGTTAAACTTTGGAATAACCTGTGTGCTTATAAACGTATCTTGTTTTAAGAATTGATTTACAGTAAATTGTACATTTTACAAACATGCTAGTCAGTTGAAGAATTAATTTACAGCAATACTCTATTGTATATAATTGTTAAAAATATATTTATAAATAAAAAATGTACACAACCAATACTTTCTTTCTTTTATCTTTTATATATTATGGGTAATAATAAAAAAAATCTTTTTCTAACATTTTATTTCTTCTTTGAATAAATTTTTCTACATGATAAAGAAATTGTTTTTAAATAAATCATCAAATTTAACGTAACATATTTACGTTAAAGTAACTATTTTATATCTCTAAAGAAACTAACGATGAATGAAATATTTAATTTGCATCGTCAACGACACAAATTTGAAATGAATTGTAACAATCAGTCTTAAGAAAACTAATTCAATATCTTCTTTTGCAGACAATAATTATTATTACAATTAATACTTATTTTTGAAATTAACGTTGAATTCGTTCTCGGTCAAGTGGAGGACACTGAGAATGACGAAGATTTCGAGGACCAACCATACCTTCTTGTCTTCTGGAGCATTCACTCATCCAAATTGCAACGCATGCAACTTCTTCAGCTGATAAACGAGGTCCTATTCCTTCATAAAAAAAATTAAAATTAACTAGATATACTTCTTTCATTAAAAAATTATTTCCTCTTAATCAAAATTGGTAATTTTATTTTAAATTAATTACCTGGTATATTCGGATAATATTTAAATAAGGTAGAATCTTGAAGTTTCATCTTCACTTTTTCTCTTTCCGAATCCGAAATCAGACGATCGTTCAAATTTTGATTTCCATTTCGTTGTAAATTTTTGTTTGAAAAATTTTCCATTTTTCCGGAATCTTCGTTACTTGATTCATTTACATTATTTCCATTATTTTCCAAGTTTGAATCCACAGATGTATCAGCTTTTGAAGATTTAGTTTTTGATAATTTATCTTCACCTTCTCCGGAAGGTGTAAATTTTTCTTCACTTTGATGTGGAGTTTTGTCCTTTTCACCTGGAAGTGAAAAAAACGAGAAAGTGTATAAAAAGGAGCGTGGAAGAAGAAATATTAAATTTTATAAAAAAATAGAAATTTACATTTTAAAGACTCGTCATCTTTCGAAATAGATTCCAGATCCAGATTAATATCGGTTTCGGTATCTTGGCTTGTGAGAGATGTACAACTTTTTGAAGATTTCGTTTTTCCCAAACAATCGTGATTTTCTGGACATAAATCACATTCATCTGATTCTTCAAATAAAGTGCAATGTAAATCTTCATCAGGATCTCTTGCCGTTCCGTCACAACGAAGTCCAGCCAAAAATCTGTAATTTAAACATTATTTTTGTTTCAGTTTCAAAAAAACTAAATTTTAGAATTCAGCGGAAAAGGATTTTTTGTACAAATTCCATAATTTCAAAGACAATAATCTTTTTTGAATCAAATAAATAAATCAAAGATAAAATTAGAAAATTTTATTTAAAACAAAAAAAGAAATTTAGCAAGAATAATTTATAAAATAGTATAAAAATAATATTTTTGCCTACTTTTTAAAGAGTTTGAATAACAAAAATAAAATACGACGTCGAAATTCTGGAAGAAATGGAAAACATAAATAAATAAAGAAATAGAAAACTGTTTTTTGATACAAAAATAAATGGTAATTAAAAGATACAAACCCATATAATTCCATAAATAAGGATACAGGAATCATTGCAGATCCACCATCTGGCTCATGAGTAAATAATTCACAAATCATTATCATTGTTTCAAATAAACTTGATGTCAAAAGTCCTGCAGCAATTGCCAGAAATTTTTTTACCTGACACTTGCGCCTAAATTTGCCAATTAACATTATTAAATTCAAATCTTTGCGATCAAGACACAAACAATCCCATCTTCGTAAAAGAGTTTCCACAGGGACAACTTTATTGTAATCTGAAATATTTATTTAAAGAGTTAAAATTAATATACACATTGAAAGGAATATTTAAATTTAATTTAAACTAATTTATTAAAGTAAGGTAATTTAAATTTAGGTAAACTTTCATAATTTTAATTAAAACTACTTTATATAATTATCAAATTAAATTAAATTAATCTAATAACTAATTAATTTTTAAAATAATAAAAATAAAAATTATTTAACAATCAATTGAAATTTAATAACCGACCTCCTAGTTGTCGTAAAAGGACTTTTAAAAATCCTAAAGTTAATCCGGAAGCAGTTGTAGGTGGAGGATACTCCAATCTAATTTTTGAAGGCGGTTCATCTCCTTCTGCTAAGGCCCGAAAATAAGCGCTGGACCATTTTAGTAGATCATAAGGTTGAGTTTTAATTGCAGCTTTGCAAAATTGTTTCAGAATCATCGGCAAACTTGGCGGCACATTGATTTGTTGACTGCAGTAGCTTGATTGTTCAACTAGTGGCATGATTATTAAATCTGCAACCACAAAATACACAGTATTAATTTTTAGACACAAGCTTCTATAAATTAAAAGAAGATCGATTTTTTTTTTAGTAGAGAAGATTAAAGTTTCTTACAAAGATTAACAAGAGGTAAAAAGTTATGATGAAAAATAACGCGACTGTCGCTCTTGTTTCACTTGTTGTCACTTGTTTAAGCTCTGTTGTCGTGGAAACAATATCGACTCGGAATCATAACTTGTATTCTAGATTCTAACAAAAGGAGTTCATGAGATCAAATTATGTGATAAGGATTGTGACAAATTTTTAGATTTTTACAGTCAATGAGTTATAAAATATACGAACATGAGAATTGCAAATAAAACGATATATTTTGATGTTTTAATAGTTAAAATGTTGAGATATTCATTATTTTAGTGCATCTTTTGTATAGCTTTTATAAAACATTAGTATAAAAGTAAAATAACATGGTGTAATAACAATAACACTTTGTATGATATAAACATTATTAATATACACGATGATAAAACATTATCTTCGTTAGGATATTTATTATTTTAAGAATAAAACTTAATAGTTTTATTTTGCTGACAGAATTTTTAACAATTTCTAGATTATTTTCAGTTATTTTTTTTTTATATGATTTATTCATGTCAATTTATTCAATTTATGTTCTGTTCTGTCTTTCGTTCGGTGTACGTCCTATTAAAAATTCTTACATGGGATTCTATGTGGCATCCTAGATAGGATCCATATAGGATCCCATATAGGATCTTATATGGGATCCTATGTGAGATCCTATGTATTACTCGAAGTATGGCCCCACATATAATTCCCATATGGGAAATCCTATGCAGTATCCCATATGGGATCCTATGTACTATCCACATATAAGATATCATGTCGGTTTCCATATAGAATCTTATGTAGGATCCTACGTACTATCCCACATAGGATTCTCTGCACTTTCCTATATAGAATCCCATATAGGATCAACTCATGAATGCATTTCTTATATAGGCGAACCTATGTAGTATCCCATATGGGATCCCATTCGGGATCCTATGTAAGTCGGCATAAAGGAATTTATGTAGGTTCCTAGATAGAAACGATTTTTGAAAATGGCTTTTTTCAAATGCATATGCCGTCGCAGTAAGCCAATATCAGAATTTATACTTAACTAATTCAAGCTCATCAGAGAGCTCCCTACTTATATCTTATTGATCTAGACTGGTTTGTGTGTTTTCGTGAGAGAACGCACCTAGCGGCAGTTTATGGAATAAACTCTCGTATAGTAGTACATGTAGGTTACCACAGAGGATCTGATGTTTACCCACATAGGATCCTATGTAGGGACCTACATGAATTCCTATACGAAAGTTCATTTCATAGAAATGCCGCTAGGTGCGTTCTCCTACCTAAACACACAAATGAATCTAGTCAGATAAGATATAAGAAGGGAGATGTCTAATGAGCTAGAAGCAGTTTAAATTGTGACATTCGCTTAATGCGACGGCATATGCATTTGAAAAAAGCCATTTTTAAAAATCCTATGTAGGATCCTACCTAGGAACCTATATAAATTCCTATCTACCGACCCACATAGGATTCCGTATGGGATCCTATATGGGATACTGCATAGGTTCGCCTATATGAGAAATTCATTCATAAGTTGATCCTATATGGGATTCTATGTGGGAAAGTGCAAAGCATCCTATGTGGGATACTGCATAGGATTTCCCATATGGGAATTATATATTATGTGGGGTCATACGTAGAGTAATACATGGGATCCTTTGTAGGAACCTATATCGGACCCTATATGGGATGATATGTAGGGATCCATATAGGATCCTACATCGGATTCTATGTGGGATCCCATATAAGATCCTATATAGACACCTAGCTGGCAGCATATAGGATAAGTTCTATCTGTTGCCAGGTAGGTGTCTATATGGGATCCTCTATGGGATCCCATGTAGGATCCTACATGGTATCCTACATAGGAATTTTCAATAGGGGTCGCACCGTCTTCCAGAAATTTTCAAGAGATAAGTTGAGGATTATTGTCCTGTTCCCTTTTACTATATTAATTTAAATTTGGTGATTTCCCTGAAAAAATTTCCGATAGCTCGAATCGAGAAAACCTAAAGCAAATCTGTATCTACAACCCGTTACTTCAATTTTAATAGATATAGCATTCTTAAGTGCTATTTGTTAACTTAGATAATGAAATCTGTGGGATGGAAAATAGTATTTTAATGAAAAAATCACTCTTCAACTGCAATAAAAACAATTGTATATTAATTAGATGACGTAAGAAAATGGTAAAAAACAAAAATTATGAAATAAATGAAATTTTTTACTTTTTACACTTTTAGGTTATGTAGGTAATAATTTATGAAGTATTTCGATTAAAATGGATTAAATATACATTATTGCAGACATTTTATGGTTAATACAAAATAAAAATATGATAAAATATTTTAAATACTGCAATATGAAAGCCGATAATGTTAAATAACAAACGTAATTATCTAATGTTCAAAAATCTGTATATCCATTTCTAAATTATACAGACATTTTGGATTAGCTAAGGGGCCGTCTATAAATTACGTAAGACTTTTTTTGGTTATTTAATCCCCGCCCCCTCCTTCATGTGAGATTTTCTACATATGTTAGCCCCATTTTTTCTATTGGTTGTAAGATTTGATATACCCCCCTAGCCCCCTAAAAGTCTTACGTAATTTATGGATGGCTCCTAAGGCAGAAAATATTTTCTTAATCGTAGTCAGTCCAAAATGTCTGTATAATTTAGAAATGGATATGTAGATTTTTGAACATTAGATAATTACATTTGTTATTTAACATTGTCAGCCTGCATATTGCTGTGGTTACAGAATATTTTATCATTTTTTTATTTTGTATTAACTATAGAGTATCTGCAATAAGTTATGTTTAATCGAAATACTTAATAAATTATTGACTACATAACCTAAAAGTGTGAATCGTAAAAAAATTTCATTTATTTTGATACCGATGCAATCGACTCCGTGAACAATGGGTTAATCGATTCAAGGGAAGGAGTTGATATTTGATGCTTTATTGCGAGCTCGAAAAATACGAGTTTCTCGGTGAGCGAACTCTGGATATGAGGCATAGTCGAAAAAAACAACCCTACTGAACTTCCCTCTCCCGGACCTAAGAAGGTTTCAGGGAGAAAAAAACCTTGCTAAACTTTTCTCTCCCGGATCTGAGAAGGTATCAAATGAGAGAAAGATACCCTGATTTATTACCAATAATTCAAACCCCGTCGACCTGAAACGAGGAGTGAGGATTTAGATACGACACAGAGGAAGTCTTTATTCGTGGCAAAAAAGTCTGATGCCCGTGCAACGTCCAGCCTGACAAATGGTCTGAACGAAGCAATGTACAGACCGGTGAGTGGTACAGAATGGTCTCACGCTTAAGGCCTAAGCAGATAGAAATACGGTTACGGGACCAGAGCATGAGACAGAAAAGGACAAAATCAGTCTCTGTCCTTTATTATCTCATGCCCAGCTCCCGTAACCGTATTCGTTGTGCTTTGGGCTTTAACCTTATAGCTACGCTGTACATTAACTCGACTGTGTAGCGCGGTGATCTGCGAGCCTGGTGGCGAACTAGGAACTAGATTTATTTAAGTAAAAGTAATGATAATAAAAATAATAAAAGTAAATACAATAAATTAATTAATAATTAAAGTTTACAGGGAACTCGGGGCAAAACACATGACAAATCTTTAAGGCTGATTTTTCTTAGAGTTTCTTGTTTCTCGAGTCTTATAAAATACTCGAAAAGCAGAAAACCGGGAAAGAGGCGAACTGTACCAATTTTTCATAATTTTTGTTTTTCCTTTTTGTTATGCCATCTAATATACAATTGTTTTTATTGCAGTTGAAGAGTGATTTTTCCATTAAAATACTATTTTTAATCCAACAAATTTCATTATCTTAGTTAACAAATAGCACTCACGAATGCTATATCTGTTAAAATTGAAGTAACTGATTGCAAATATCGATTTTTAACAAATTTATGGTGTTCAAAGTTGTATTTTTATCATTCAGTAGTTGTTTATATAATTTTGAAAATTAACCGTTTAATGAAAGACATCAATATACTTTACAGAAGGCAGGGTATCTCCTGAAATAGACCAAATAAGAAATTTTGAGAACGAGAAGGATGCACCAAACCTTCAGGAAACCCAGGAGGTAATTGAGAAGATTCCAAGTAAGGGCGAAGGAAAATAAAGCAGAGAATTACAAAAATGAAGGAGAGAATAAGGAAAATGAAGGAGAGAATGAGGAAAATGAAGGAGAACTTGAAGAATTGCAATTTTCTTCTACAGAATCTGAGAAAATTTGAACTGTATTTTTAAAATTAAAAAGTTGCAAAAAAATAAAATCTAATATGGTTTATTATAGCAAAAATTGATTTATTCATAACAACTCTATCCTAAATAAAAGAAAGGTAAAGAGGTACAAAAACTTAGGAATATAGAGAAAAAAGAAATACAAGAGTTCTATTACCTACTACCCACACAGCACCGGAACTTCCCTGAACATTTCCAATCTTCAGGGAAGTTCTGGAACTTTCAGCAAACTTACTGAAAGTTTTCAAACTTCCCTGAATGTTGGGAATGTTTAGGGAAGTTCCAGTGCTGTGTAAGTAATTGTGCTGCTTCGTGCAAAAACCGCATCTGCGCTCGAAATGTTGGACTCAGGAATCAGGTAGCAGTTAGCAGTCGTGACTCAATTCTACTCTCTCCTAGAAAAATTAGAGAGCAGATTGAAATGTGGAAACAAAATTTGATAGACCTTGTTTATGTCCTTGAATCATTTTTTATGTCAAAAACAGTATATCTTTTTATCTCCTCTTACATTCTTTTTCTATATTTTTCTATCTTATTACCCCCATGAAGGAGATACACAGAGGGAATGAAAAATATAGAAATATGGCTTTAAAAGGAGATAGACTTAGGGTGCCGTCTTATGCTAGAAATTAATGGATCAGGGATTAGAATAGACCAATCAGAAAATGCTTTCCAATGCGACCAATTATCAGATTGGTCTATTCTAATCCCTAATCCATTAATCCCTAGCATGAGACGGCACCCTTAGTCATTTTACATCTCCAAAATAGTATATTTTTTTATCTGGTTCCATCCCCTGTTTCTACCTTTTTTTATCTCTACTTCCACTAGGAGAGATAGGTTGAGAGAATGAAAAACATACGAATGTGGGTTTAAATGGAGATAAAACTTATCTTTCTCCTTTTATCTATTTGTATTTCTAGAACAGTATCTCTTTTTATCTGTACCTATTTCCTTTTTTCTATCTTGTTCTTTATCGGCAGAGAAATAAATGAATAGAGTTAAAAAAAGATACAAATGTAAGGACAAAAAGAGATAGAAAAGTTGTATCTCTTTTAAGTAACCACTTTGTATCTCCTAAACAGTATATCTTCTTTTCTATCGCTTTCTATCTTTTTACTTTCAGGAGGAAAGGTGTGTATAACACAGAGTGTCTCTTAGCGTCCCAGACTACGACACCGAACACATTCAGCGATCCGCTCCCGAGTGTTGTAATTTGTGCACACTTTCTCCAGACGCTTCAAAATAAATTGTAAGTTTTCTTTAAACTGCGCTTTTGTGTCTTTTAAGTTTCTCTCGAAGTCTCATCGCAAGTCTTTCGGGTTGTAAAGAAATCACTGTGGAAAGTCACAGTATTACTTACCTACTTGCAGGTGGAGACATCTAATTGTTTAATAGAAGAAATTGGAACAAAAGAAGATACCACAGCACCATCGAAACCAGCAGCTAGTACAAGTAAACGCTTCTTGAGGATGTGTAAAGGAATAAATGTTGTAAAAGCAAGAATAAGAAGACGTATGCCTGTACCAAAAGAAAGTCTTGCCAACATTGCCGTAACTCTAAAAGAAAAACGCGTAATTACGCAAGTGGTGAAATTTTTATTCTTTTATTATTTATTTATATGTAAATTTGCAAAAATTTTAAACATCTCTTTGCACACCGCAGGCTATTGTACATATGCAGTTGCGGAATACTCTAAAAGAAAAAGGAGGTAGGAGATTCACCGAAGAAGAAAATCTAGCCTTAGCCACATACAGACGGTAAACATCATCTCATCGATTTTTAACAAGTATATTCTTACTACCTTCTCTGAGCACCATAAAACGAAACTTGGGAAGAATAGAACTTGACACTGGAATAAATAGTAATATTTTTGAGCTTTTGGGCAAAATTATAGAATTTGAAGACTTTGTACAACGACGCACTCCTGAATTTGCCAATGAAATTCTAGTTTTCATGATCAGAGGTTTGTGGAGTAATACAAAACTACCAATTTCATATTACTCTGACAGTGGACAAACAACAATTGGAGACTAGTTAGCTGCTGTTAATGAAAACTGACTTGTCGCAACGAGGCAGTCTGTAACCTGTGCATTTGCTGCAAAACGGTGCGTAGCAAACACCACCTGAATCTTCACTCTAGATCAATCCACAGTTTTTGAAGAACGTTCGCGGTTGACCTCATGGGACCGTATCCTCGCACAAATAAGGGTAATCGTTTCATGTTCGTTATCACGGACATGTTTACGCGTTGGGTAGAAGTCTTTCCCCTTCTTAATTCTTAAGACCCGTTTAACTAAAATGATAGTAAACGAAGTATTATCTACATTTGGCTATCCACGAGGAATTCTAAGCGACATTGGAATACGAATTGCAAGTTAGGAGCTGTTTCCCCCTCGTGGTGTCACCTTGTGGTGGTGAGAGGGTCTTAGGATCGGCCAGGCACTTGTCCTTCGGACGCCATAACTAGATGAGCTGTTCGCCTCTTTCCAGAACTCATCGAGTCCAGATGTCGGGCGAGTTTGGGTACAGGGGAATGAACGGGACCCCGTTAATTCGGGTAGCCGCCGTTTTTCGAACTTGTGCACTAGCTATCCTATGCGGATGATGTTAATTCGGATTCCAAGTGGGGACTAACCATCCTTGTCAGTTGTGGGCGACATTAGTTCTGGAAGGAATAGGACACTCCTGCCTTCTTGGTTTGTCTAAGTTGGTGTGGAATAGTCTTGATCTAAGGTTGGCGCCCGATGGACCGGTTGTCTGTCCGATTTAACCAACGACACCTAACCCAATCTAAGGTTCCACAATGTGCCGAGAGATAAATGGCACCACGGTTACAAAATCCAGCGTGAAGCTGAAGGGGATGGTGCGAACGTCACCCAACCTACGTGCTCTTCAATTTGGCGTCTGTAAAGCGCAGGTGTCGGTTTCTGATGCCGGGGGCCTGGGTGGCAGACGCACTGTCATCGCCAGTGACACGTTTGGAGGTGTCGCGAGTGGTGCTAGGATATCGGGCGCCCTCCTAGTGTACAAATGCCTTACCCATTAACGTTGATACATATGAAAATTGAAATTAAAAGTCAAGAGTTATGAAATAGATTTAGAACGGGCAAAAGTAAAATTTTTTACATATAAATTTTAGTTTTCATAACCTTGATTTTTCATTCTACTTTCTAACTTTACTTTGTCTTATTTGATTTTGACACACTAACAATATTTAAACATTCTGCAACTTTTTTGTTTTTCATATATTGGAATATTAGTACTGAGCACAATTAAAATCGAAGTAGCAGTAAATTACATCTGCATTCCCGAATAAATTGTTTCTACACAATTTAAAAACCTCGAAAAGTTACGAAGTTTTGAAAAATTTCTGAAAAACTTTAAAAGGCATGTAGTTTTAAAATACTTATTGGAATGTTATTTTAATTATGTTTTGCAACATTTTTGGTCATGTTGTACAGAGCCTGTAACTGTAATCCCATGAAGAAAGGGAGAAGATTTCTTTTTTTGGTATCTGAATAACGTTTACACAACTTACAAGTATATACGTAACATTTGCATCTATTGTGTTTGAAGGAAAAAATGTTTCTGTCTTCTTGTCATCAGTAATTACAACTTCCTTATAGAAACAGTTTTAACATGAAATTTTTCTTAACAATCCTTGCATTTCACTTTTTTCTTCTCTGCAATTTCTTGCAAGCAGTAGAGACAGCACATCTAATTTCTTATGTCATTTTTTATTAACTGCATTGTAATTTGTGCACGGTACAATTCAGGATTGAAATTAATATCCATCTGTGTACTCATCCCAATGCATTGCATGTAGTACATAATATATACACCAAAATTAACACTGTCATAAATATCTTAAATTGGTATGATTCCTTAATAAACTTGAGTATCCCATTCAATGTACCTTAACGAGTCTAAAGAAAAGATCCCATTACACAAGCTTTTATTAAATTATTGAATTCATCGAAAATCCTCTCTTCATCTGTAGCACATTGAAATGGATCTAAAGGTATTCAGGACATGCGCGTGTTCAGGGGGGAGGTCACGGAGGTCAGGACCTCCCCTAGAAGACATAGATTTATATGAGAGTGAGAGAGAGTGTCATAGTGTTATATCTTTCTCCCTCATATATAACCTCCCCCAAGAACCTTGTCTGGACACGCGCCTGATTGAGGATTCCTTTTTTAAATTAATTATTGGAAGCCACCAATAAAAATCAGGCACATATGGCAATAATATAGTATCCTTTAAGTCTCTCAATATTTTGTATAATCCCATGGTTGTTTTACGCTTTGTTGTACTGTAGTCACCAACGCCTGTCTTGGAATCATTTGTTGGATAAAATGTTATGTTACAATCCCATTCATTTATCTGAGTTAATGCATAAGCATCAATAATTTGACCGTCTACAAATCCTTAAGGATCAACAGCAGTACGAAATTCCTTACATGTTACATGAATTACTTTAATTGTTGTGGGCATACTTTTGCTTGTAACATATTTTTCAACCTTAATGTAATTTGAATTTGACCTTGAGTAATAATTTTAAATCATAATTTTAATGCAAAATTTTCAATAATTTAAATCGCAATTTAAATTAATAACAGACCTCACTGTACTGTTATTTACCTTCTTTAGAATTCACAGATGGTTTGTCCATTTCTCCAATTAACAACTGCTCATCAATATACGCCATTCCAGTGTCCCCTATATCAATAAATACAAATATATTAAATAAAGTTGACAACTCTTAACCTTTTTCTTATTCTACAGGAATAAGAATCAATATATTTACCATTGTCTAACACTACGTCGCAAAGCACTTGTCCATTTTCTTTACAAACTTCATTGTTGTCGTTTAGCACTAAGCCACGTACATTCATTGTTTACAATTTTATGAAAACTACACAAAATGGACAAAACAAACTGCGCCGCATTAACGCCAAATCGACACCGGTAGGCGACGTGATCTATGCAGGACTCCCGAGGTTTGGTTAGGCGGGCGGTGGAAATCATAAAGGTTCATTCATCACAGTGCAGTGAATTTTTCACTTTGACAAAAACAGGTCAAGAACCTAATCGCGCTCTGAGCTCGCTCTGAGCCCTATCATCGTAAACACCCACAGAATGCTTCTTTTTAAATAGTTTCTTGAGGTTGCTATATTAGTCTCTTTGCCAGAAATGTAATTTTTTGTTGGTAACATGTTACAGTTTGTTAAATTTCTCGTTATAGAATGAAACTAGAGGTGTTAATGTTGGGAGATGGAGCATGGAAATAGTACTCGACTTTATAAAAATACCACTCATTTGATAGAATTTCGTGGTTTCTCGGGAGTCTTTGGAAATTTCTCTGGCGAGCTTTCGACAGGGATGTACTCTAATTTAATTAGTTCCGCAGGAGACGGTAACGCGAATGTCGGAGTTTTATTAATTCGGGGTAATTCGGCCCTGTTTTGAACTAATCGACGTACACTGTCCCGATAATCCTTACCGAGGCGTTTACGTGGTTTACCACGGCGTTTTTGCGCCTTGTTATTAGATGGTGAGGAAATCTCGACTGGATTGGCTAAAGAGGCGGCATCGAGGTACATCTGTAATATGAATTCCACTGTATAGCAACCGAAACGCGATTCATTTAAAAATGAGAAGAATATTCATTTATAAAAAAATCCAAACCTGTTCTCCATGTAATGAAATCCATTTCTCAAAATCCAAAATAAACTGCGCATTTTACTCTGGGAATTTTAAAAGAAAAAAAATCAAAGTTTTCGTTCTCTGCGGAAAGTTGAAAATTGAAAAAGATATTACTCGTAGCAAGCACGAGGGAGAGAGCAAAGAAACCCATAGAACGAAAAAGAACAGCATTACAGTGTTGCCGAAGTTTCCAAAGACATTTTTTACGAAATAAGCAAGGTCGTTTAAAAGAATTTGAAAAGAGTTCAACTAGAATATCCTCGACTATCGTTTAAAATTTTTCAATATTTCTAACCACAGTTAAGAACGCCAGTTGGGTTTTTTCGATTTCTTCTATCTTCATGCCTCTAGCATGTAACAAGTTGCTGGTTTCATATGAATTTTATAGTGTTTCTTCTTCGCATGAGTCATCTTCTTCAGTTTTCTCAGCAAGTTTCTTTATTTTGATTAAATTATCCTTTTTTAACATTTTTTTTCTTTTATTACCACCATTTTGAGCTTTCAAGACTTTGATATCTTCTTTATCTATATCTATTGTCTCCTTAAAATTCTTGGCATCAATTATTTTCTCACCAATCTCTTTAATTTTTAAACTTTCGAAATGAGATTGTTGTCTTCTGCTATGCTTACTCCCTTTTTTCCAAAAGTCAATTGATTGAGATTTTTGTTTCTGGAAATTTTTATATTTATGCTTTTACCCAGCGCGTAAACATGTATGTGATTATCAATATAAATAGATTACCCTTATTCGTGTGTGGATAAGGGCCCATGAGGTCAACGGCGACCGTTTTGTTTAAAAAATGTCGGTCGTTCTAGGGCAAAGATTCGGGTTGTGTTTGCTACGCACAGGTTTGCAGCAAATTCACAGATGAGAGACAAACACGTTGCGCCGAATTTCCCGATTTATTGTGGATCAGAAAAAGTAACGGCGTATGTCGCGAATTGTTTCGTTAGTTTAGGGTGACTTGATAGTGGAGCATCGTGAGGCTCTCGGAGAACACGAGCGCGTCATCCAAGCGGTTATTTTCGAGAAATATTTGCTCTTCCTTGTTAACAGGCTATCCATCAACCAAGTTACGCCAGCGACGCACGTCACGACAGATAATTGGGTCTATTTGTTGATCAGCGATTATCTCTTCAAGAATAGGCAGGGAATTGATAGCACTGAGAATGATGATTTGAGCCGGAGCATCGTGGTACGTATTCGTTGGAATCGACATTCGCTTAACGTCTGGTTCCCAGGTGATCTGCTTTTGGGGTCAGGATTTCGAGAGAGCGGGTCGTGTAATTCATTTTCTTTACCGGGACAATGTTTAACCGTGAATGCAAGATCGCTAAGGAGAAGATGACACTGTGGCCAGATATTCTTGTTTGTTACACCTGTAATGATCAGGAACACCCCGTGATGGGTCTGCCTACACGTTTCCACATGCTCCATAGGAGTGGATAAATTCAAACTGACATTCATTCCACTTTCCATCTATTTTTTAAACCATTCTTTTAACCATCATTCGCTCAAGTACTTTGCCAAGTCACTTAACAGACTGATAGCTCGAAAACAAGAGCGAGATGTAGAATATGTGAGTTTCCCAGTTTGGCGAATAAATAATTATGTCGTCCAGGTAAGATATAACGAAGATGTCCCATTGTTCAGCCAGGGTTTGGCGGGCCAAATTCTGGAAATTAAAACCGAATGGCATAACTCGGAATTGGAACAGAACCCTGACAGGGGTTGAAAACGCTGTGTATTGACACGACCCTGAAGCTATTGGAATTTTCCAGTACCCGCTTTTCAAATCTGACGTTGAGAAAACTTTTGAGTTCCCCAAATCTTTCAAGGCCTTGTGAAGCTTGGGGAGGGCATTGTGGTGCGTCGACAACAATTGCGTTCAGACGGTGGTAGTCTACACAAAAACGACTATCTCCATTTTTTTTCCCGGCAATGATGACGGCATAACTTAACGGAGAGGAGGTAGGCTCAATCAGTCCGTCGCGAAGCATCTTTTTTATTTGTGCGTCATTATAGAGCCGTTTTTTGTCCGAGTATCGCCGTGGAGGTACTCGAAAAGGTTGATAATTCTTCAATTTAATTTCGTAGGAAATTAAGGCGAGAGTCTTTCTGAGGGGACCATCATCGTGAAAAATAGCGGCGTACTCTTTTCAGCATGTTCTGGAACCTTAGCGAGAGATGTTCTGGGAAGTCGTGTTTAATTCCACGCACCGTCCCCTTAACGAAATAAATGATTGCTTTTATAACAAGATTTAATGTAAACAAATCTGAATTTACCCTCGAATTTTTTGGGATTTATACCTGAATTTTCCAAAATAAATTGCACCTTTCATTTTGGAGTTTATAAATATGAATATCAAAGTTTTCATTGTCGGCGAAAGATGGGAAGTTGGAAAGTTAGAAAGTTAGAAAAGGTAGAGGATGGAATAAGTGAGAGCGAGAGAGTAAATAATTCCCTAAGGTAGAGGAAGATAGAAGATTAAGTACCGAGACATGAAAAGGCTTAAGGGTACTGTCAGATATTCGCTGGGCATTGAAAAATTGGTGATTCATACTTCGTTCTGAACTATCTGATAAAACTTTTTTTCCAGGGAGCAAAGTCGTTTAAAAACTTATTGACAAAACAAATCATGGCCTTTTTGTCTGTCGACGGCTCCCCATGTTTTTACGAAACTCATCGGTTTTATTTACTTTAAGAAATCTGGGTTTAATATCTGTTAATTATTCAGATGATATTTTATTAATCGGAAACTCAGAACATTAGTATAAACTAAACATTTTTCGAACAAAAAAACTTCTGGAGTCATCAGAAGTTTTAAAATTTTTAATGGAAATTAACGATCAAGGTGGATCTTACGGAACCCTTAATTTTTACAGATCCGCGATTTCTCTTGTCCTTGTATCAGATATAGAAAAAGACCCATTATTAAAAATATTTTTTAAGGGTGTTTCTGTTGCCAAGCCACAAAAACCCCTTACAATTGTACCTAGGACCCTTGCATTGTTCTCGAATTTTTAAAATCTTTATATCCTAACGAAAATCTTAGTATAAAACTTTTAACGTAAAAATTAATAATGGTAATAGCTCTGATTACATCTCACAGAGTACAAACATTGTCAAAGAAAATAAAGGGTTTTATTTCTTAATTTTAAAAAAATGTATATATTTTGACCAAATTTACGTATTTTTAAAATTTAAAAGTAAATTCAATTGTATTTTGAAAATATGTTTTTCTAAAGTTCTTATTGAAAAATAGGGACGATAGGCCAATATGATTCGCCACTCAAAGAAGGGAGGGGGAGAATAATGCATGTGAAAAAGCAATTTTAAATTGACTAATCAGAATCAAAGTGTTGAAATATTTGAATTATTTAACAATTTCGAATGCATTTCAATTCACGTTGAAGCAAGGCACAAAGTCAAATTGCAGGCGTCCTTAATTATGATGTTCGTATACTATAAGATCTTTCATTAAAAATCTATGCCAGAAGTTTTTTGGGGAAATTTCAACCTCTCCTCCAAAAGTGAGATAAACCTACCTACTCGTTCACGTTTCAGGCCTTAGAATCTCAAAATTCTTCTGTATTTATATAAAATGTACCCAATTAAAATTTATAACACAAGGTTGTGATTAATTTAATTATTTTAAATATCCAATAATTATTTACATTAAAATAAAAAATACCTCTGTCTCAAATAAAAAGAAACCAATTACATAAAATTACTCAAAAAATGTATAATAAAAAAAAAATTTTGAAATGTTTTGCTCCTAACACCCAAAAAGTTTCAAAATCGAAAAAATACCTCTATTTTTTAAATCGGACAATATTTAGGGGTTGCTCAAACCCCTTGAAATTTCCCATTAATTTTACATAGGAAAAACGCACTTTTTCGTAAATTCGCAACACTATCCTCAAAAATCACTTAAAACAATATTCGTTCAAAAACATGTTGGTATAAAATTTATGATTTTATATTGTAAAATCCAATCCATACATTATTCGATTATTAGGCGTTTTAATATATAAATATTTTAACTTTTTCTTTAAATTTATTAACCTGTACTTATTTATTCATAAAATTAAAAAGGAATATAAAAAAGTTAAATCAGCATTATAGTTTGATTAAAAAGTCCTGAGACTATAGACAATCGTGGAAGAAAATCCGCTTAGCTTCATTTCATCAAATCAGCTTTAATTTCTTTTTGTTTCTTTATGTCAGTATTCTCTAGAGAATAGTGATAAATCCAATAGATTTTATGCCATAAAATTTGTTAGATATATATATATATATATATATATAAAAATCAATTTTCATTTTAAAGTTGATGCTTTTATATAAAATGACTAATTGTCTCATTATAATTTTGTTAAAACCTATAATTCTTTTTCATAATTCAATTGCAAAGCAATTCATATTTTTTCCCTCAATCCCCCCTTCTCTTTTAAAGTGGATTATAAAAATTTTCAAACCAGTCTGTTATTATGCAAATTATTTTACATTTTGATTCAATCCAAATTCCAAGTGAAGTTTATAATATCTTTATATGCGACTGATGATTGGCTCGTGGCAAGGCAGGCCTCCAGAACGTGATATTGTGTCAATCTCATTTGAATTGTTGATAGAACTTCATAGAAAAAACGTATTCTTAATAGATTGTACATAAGAGTGCAAATATTATAAACATATAGTGGTCACTAATAATTAACTAAGTGCGTTCTCTCCGCCTCTATTCTAATTATTTGTTTTGAACATTATACGTATAGGGTTAATGTGTGTTTTAAAACGATAGGTACTTATTACATTTGAATATTTAACTCGTGTTATAATCAAAGGGTTTTACAATCATAGAAGTATATTGAACATAGTCACAATATTAAAAGGGGTCAGAAAAGTTATTATATGCATTAACACTATTTCTATAAATTAATTTGTGTAATAAATAAAGGTTTATTTATTACAATAGTAAACGGATTTATAAAGTAATTTATTGAAATAGTTATGAATAATTTGTTAAAAGATTTATTGAGAGAAATATAGATTTAATAATAATTTACAGAAAGAAAGTGATTAAATAAACATTTTTAAAAAATTTGTTTAGTAACTTATTCAAATCAATTAGAATTACTTAACCTTTTTTTTGTAATAAATTACTTATTACTATTATTTTTATTCAGGTTTAAATAAGAACAATTAAAATAACAATAATCAAATTTTGTTAAGATACGAAACAATAGAAGAATATTTCTTTGCTAGTTCAAAGAAGCTTTCAAGTTAAAAGGTTTTGTTCCAGTGACCAACTGCATCAAAGCTAAGTGTGGCCTGAATTAATAATTATTAAGATTATTGAATAAAAGATCTATAAATTTTACACCATTTTCAAGTATAGTAATTTTAAAAGAATGCACACTTTATACATATCTTATTATAATAAAAAATAATATTATTATGAAACCGCCTATATTAAAAGAAAATTACTTAATAAATTATTACAAGAAATAAAAAAAAAATTAGAACACTCTTGTAAAATAAAAAGTGGTTGAAATGTACGAAGCACGTGACTGGGTAGTCAATGGGTGGGTCAAGGAAAAGTACTTTCAATGGATGAGTGAAATATCCTGGAAAAGTGAGGACTAAATCATTTCCTCTCGAGGGTTGCGGCACTGTCATGAGAGTAGATTTAAGAGGGAAAAAAGCCTCGTCTTAGAATAACTGAAAATGAATTTTTTCACTTGAACAAAAAATGTACTATTATTAATAATAATAATTTTATTATTTTTCAATATTATAATTTCTTTATTAACATTATAGTTTCCCTTGAATGCAATTTTTTCGTCAGGAAAACGAATTTTGTAAAATTCTTTTTCTACAGAAAACAGATATTAATGTCACTAATGAAAAAGGGGGATTATAATATAAAGAGGTTGTTTTTCTTTTGCCATGACATCATAATTATGATGAATAGAAATGGCTAACACCATATCGTTGTTTCGCTGATATAAGTGTCGTTGCCTAGGATTTTTTGCAGACATTAAATAAATATTCATGTATATCACGCTCGTGGATTGAGAATCATTTTTTTCCTGTCTAATGCTTTTTTTGTTGCTAGAAGTCAGTTTTATAATGACTTAATTGCTGCTATAAAAATGCCAATTGTCTGATGTATTCATTCACAACTTAATTATTTGTATACTCTGAGAAAATAGTTTGGTTTCGATAATAAAACGTTGATATACAAGAGAAACAAAAGAGTTTTGATGTTTTTTAACAGAATTTTGGTTGCATTGACAACATTTTGATAGCATCGACGAAAATTTTACAAAATTTGTATTGCGTCAATAAAAATTCAAATTTTTTTGATACTGAAAATTTTATTAATGTAACTAAAATGTTGTTTTGTACAACCAAAAATGTTTTGTAGTTTCCATAATATCTATTCAAAGCAGGTGTGAATAGTAAGATTAAATTACTTTCTTAAAATTTAGTTCTAATAAGCTAAAAATCAGTTACTTAAGTTTATTATTTAGTTTTTTACTTACTTATCAGTTTTCTACATTTATCAATATCATTTTTATGATTAATGTAATTATATTTATTATTTATTTACTTTTTTAATTTACATACATTAAAATGTGCATTTAACACGTTTAATTTATGTACTTAAACATATATAAATAATTAGAACAGTAAATTTAAAAAAATATACATACGTTTGAAATTGCTGCCCACCCCTCGATAAAAGTCATTGATTTGAGTACAGCATAAAATACATATCTTAGTTTTCATAAAAACTTGTTTATTTACGTTCTTATGGTAAAATATTCCATTAAACCAGATCAATATGAAAATACAATAATTATAATACGTAGGTAACCATAAGAAATTTGCGAAATTAAATATTGATTGATTTCTCTTTACGATTTCTTTGAAATCTAAAATTTAGTCAGTCTTCAACTGAATATATATTTCAAAATATGATTTTAAGATCGAAATTGAACTCTCTTTAAATTTATAAATTTTAAACTCCTAAAAAACTGATTTTCAGTTATTTTAGGTAAGAATATCTTCTTTTTGTAGTGTATTATCCCCTAATTTTAATCTATTATGTAACAATTAAAGATACATGTGCGCATGTATTAGGAATGCATATAAGACGTGTTTGGCTAAAAAAAACGGTGTATCGATATTAATCAAAGATTTCTTAAGTTAGCATGCAAATGTTAGATAAAAATCTAACCTTGACACAAGAGGAGGTGTGGTCTGGTATAAGAAAATTTTTCTAGAATCTAACCGTAGATGCACTGCAACCAATGACGATTTATCAGCAGGTTTTCTTATTCATTAGGCAAGAATAATCATTTAATAACTGCGCAGAAATTGATAATTTATTTCGATTACATATGATTTATGTCAAACTAATCTAAACTCATTCAAAAATACAAAAGACACACCTCCATAAAGTAATTTTCATTAACTTGTCATAAACCTCCGAAAAAGAAAAGTAGCTAAAATAGTAGAAAGAAACTATTTATTTAAGAGGTGTCTTAAATTAAGCAAATCTTATTATTCAAACGTTTTTGTAAAAAAAAACGGTTTAATTGTAAATATCTTAAAATAAGACTTTCTATTAACAGTGAATTTCTTTTTTTTTATTATCGAGATTATGGTGTTCGTTACACGATAGAATAAAAATTCTAAATTTTTCATTAAAATAGATTCTGATTGAGTCAAAACTGATAGAAACGAGATTAGATTGGAATTTAGTTGGAATTAATTGGGTTATTTTAACGAACTAAGCTAACAGTGTATTATACCCTAACAGCATTGCATCAAAGCTATTAATTAATTATATTTAAATATAAATTAGAATTGCAAGCTTAATATATAGTAAAAATTTAGATGACTCTTTTACTTAAAATTCATAAAATGCAAAAAGATGATAAAATGTAAAGATATACGAGAAAAAGTTATTTTTAAAAATGAAAAAAATCACTTGAAAAACGAAAGATTTCCTGTTTAATAAAATTAATTTGTAATTACTAATCACTCTTCGTTATTGATCTATAAATCATTATCAATTATCTTACAAGTTTTTTTTAATCATATTTTTAAGATTGAGTGCCTATTTTTAATTCTTTGATTATTTTTTTAAATTAAAAATCATTAATTACTAAAGCTGGAGATAGGAATACGAGTTCGTGAAATCATTTCATTATAATATGATTGCAATTGTTTTATAGTCAATGACAAAAGTATAGAATCCGTGACTTTAAATGTGCTTATAATTAGCAGATGATTTTCATTAATTTGCATTTAAAAACTGCAGTAGCTCGTGGAGCTACTTTATTTATAGAGTATTAAAGTATGATAGTGTTAGTATGATAGATGAAAAAGTTGTAGAGCATTTTCCTTGAGAATTATATTATACTACATTGAAACTACAATTAAAATATTTTTTCATTAATATTCAAAAACTTATAGAAGCTGATCTTACAAATTGCTTCGAATCGTAATTTAAATAATTTTATTTACAAATGAAACTTTTTTATTTGATCTTTCGGAAACCTGCTATTCGATGCTTAATTTGAAAAGCCATAAAGCGTGAGTGATTAAAAGTGAAAAAAAAATTGTAAAGAATTTTTCATAGAATTTTATTAATACTCCCCTCTCTTCCTTTATTCTATTTGTAGACATACAGAAACTTCCGCTTCCGTGACTTGAGCGGACCTAAATTATTAAAAAAAAAATTATTATATACATGTGTAAAATTTAAATTTTTTTGGCAATATAAATATAAAACCAGATGCCATGGTTTTTTAAATGAAATCTATTGTTTCCGCCTTATGCAATAATATGATCTGTCGAAATCATATTTATGAAGATTAACGGACAGGATATACATTCTCTAGATGACCTAGAGTCGACGAAGGCATAGAATAACAGTCAAGGTCACGATCTAGTAATGTATATTTTTTCATTGCATTAAATTTAATTCAATACAAGAGCAATTATCGGTCACTGATCTTTATACAATTCTCACGAAATCTCTTTTGATCTCAGATTTATTACAAAATACTTCTTTTTGTGTTTATTAAAAGCAGCATTTTTTAAAAGTAAAACGTAAATTTATTCTGTTGAAAAATTAAGCAAAATTTCAAAATTGCAGCAATAATGATAAAATAGGTGGGGCAAGATGGGGGCCTAAGGTTTGAAGCTCAATAAAACTAACATTATGGATTCAAGAATATATTATTTATTATAAAAATAATCTTTAAATATGAATAATATTATACAGTATTTAAAATGTTGTTATTTACATAACAAATACGTTCCGAATAAAATGCAAAAATGAGAAGAAAATCGTCGAAAACAGTTTTTTTCGTATAACAAATAAAAAATTTGGTTTTATTAATCAGTGACTTAGTCAATCAAAAAATATTGTAACGGTGTTAAGTTATTTAAAAATTGATCATTAGCACCGTTAATTAGTTAATTAGATTCTTAATTAAGGCAGGTACCCCATCTTGCCCCCGAATTATTAATTATTTCAATTTTCTTATAAAATTAATTTTATCCAATAGACGACCCAATAAAACAAGGAAGAAATAAAACTATAAGATCCCATTGATGAAAACCTTGTACTAGATCATGAACCGGATCGTGATTTGTGATTAAAGATTAGTTGGTTGTTAGACAAAGAAATGTGAAGTCATTTATAGTATTGTCAGACTGTAACGAATATGAACCTGTAGAATTCCCTTTTAGAAAATCTCGAACACTATTCAAAGAGTTCAAGGTCAAGTTTGTGTAGATTATAATTTAAAACTAACACTAAAAAGTCACAAAAAAAGTTTTAAAATCTTTGTGACTCTTTTTGGAGAAATATCCGAAAAAACTCATTTTTAAATTTTGTAAAAAATAATTTTGTAATAATAATGATTTTTAAAGTGAGTTTCATTGTCTTTAATTTTCTTTTTAATAACATAATCTTATGTAAAATTGAGAAAGGAGAGTAAGAATTTTAAAAAGCTTGAAATAAAAATTTTTAAAAATAAGATTTTAAATTGTAAATAATGGCGATTTTTGAGTAAGAATAATACAAGCAGATATCTTTACTTCTCGGTAATCTTTCATTGTCACGGTTCCAGTTTATTCTCTTCATTGTTAATTTTAGAACTCATTAAATCATTAAATGAACAGATCAGCATTCCAAGATGAGAAAATGGAGATTAAAGCATTAATTCCACTTGTCGATTACCTTATAACAAAACTCGATGCTCTGGGAATCGGTGTCTTGGCCAATGGCCAACGAGGCATCAATAAAGAAAATGAAAGTAAGACTTCTGATTGAGATGAACTCGTGTCGAACTCGAGACCTTCTTAGTCTCTTCGCGGTTAAATTTACACCATAACAAATCGTGAATGTCACTGATTACCAGGTTACTACTTTAATCATAACTAATTTGTTTTTTTAATAATTGTTACATGCAGACACCGCTGTATGTTTGTTCTTTATCAGGGTGTCTACTAATTTTGTCCCAAAAAATTCCCGGATTTTCCCGGTTTTTGTTCCTATTTTTCCCGGTTTTTTCTCTTGTTTACTTAAAATGGAAAGAAATAATTGAACAATGACAAAGATATTTGACAATTAGAAACAAAATTAAAAAAAAAGTAAATATTAATCTACAATTGAACAATAATTGAAAAAATTGAACAATGGTTATTAAATTCAAAGAATATAATTGAAAATTAGTCAACGAGATAGAAAATCAAAAAAAAAAAATTTTAAATTTAAGTTAATAATTCAAAATTGAAGAAATAAATTGAAAATTAAATAAGCAAATTGAAATCAGAAAAACGCAGAATTATTGAATATTAAAAAAAAAACAATTGAAAATTGAGAAATAAAATTGAAATTCGAATACAATAATTGAGAATTAAAGAAAATTACTGAACAATTGGATTGAAAAAAGAAGAAAATAATTTATAATTAAAAAAAAAAAATGGAAAATGACAGGAATTATTTAATATTGAAGAAAACATTAAAAATGGAAGAATAGAATTGTTATTTAAAGAAATTAATTGAGAATTGAAAAAAATATTTGAACAATTGAACAATTAAATTGAAAATAGAAGAAAATTATTGAAAATTGAAGGAGGTTTTGAAACATGAAATAAATAACTAATAATTGAAAAAAAATAATTGAAAAAAGTCGAGATTATACTGAATATTGAAACAAACAATTGAAAATTGAACAAAATAATTAAAAATTAAAGAAAATAATTGAAAATTAAAGAAAATAATTAAAAATGGAAGAAAGTACTTAAAAATTAAATACAATATTTGGAAACAGCAGAAAAATTTAGAAATCGGCGAAAATAATTGCGAATTAATGAAAATAATTTAAAAATTCTCAATTTAAATAAAAATTGAAAGAAAAACATAATTTAAAAAAGCTGAGAATTGTTAAATATTGAAGAAAATTGAGAAGAAATTGAAAATTGAAAGAAATTGAGAAACTGAAAGAAATATGAAAAAATAATTGGAAATTGAAGAAAATAATTGAAATTTAAGAAAAAAATTGGAAATTGAAGAAAATAATTGAGAATTTACAAAAAATCATCGTAAAAAGTCTAGAGTTATTAAATATTGAAAAAAAACAATTGAAAATTAAAGAATGCAATTGAATATCGAAAATTATAATTGAGAATTAAATAAAATAATTGAAGAATTGAACAATGGGATTGAAAGTGGAAGAAAATAAGTGATAATTGAAAAAAAAAGAAATTGAACAACCCAGGAATTATAGAATTTGAAGAAAACAATAACAAATGAAGAATGTAATTGTAATTTGAAGAAATTAATTAAAAATTGTAGTAAATAATTTGAAATTGAAAAAAATGTGATTTTATGAAAATTGTTGAATAATATTGAATTGAATTGAATTGAAGTTTCAAAAACATAATTGATAATTGAAAAAAATATTGAAAAAAGCCGAGAATTATTGATTATAGAAGAAAATAATTGAAAAATGGAGGACTTATTGAGATGTGAAATAAATAAATAATAATTAAAAAGAATAGTTGAAAAAAGTCGAGAATTAATGATTATTAAATTAAATAATTAAAAATTGAAGGAAATAGTTGAGATCTGAAGAACATAATTAAAAATTGAAAAAATAATTGAAAATTGAATCAAATAATTGACAATTCAAAAAAAAAATTTATAGTTGAAGAAAATAATTAAAAATTGATTAAAATAATTGAAAATCGTAGAAAATATTTCAGAATTAAATAAGTTAATTAGAAATTGATGAAAATAATTGAAAATTGAAGAAAATAATTGGCAATTGAAGAAAATAGTAGAAAATCGAAGGAAATAATTAAGAAATGAAGAAATAATTTTAAATTAATGAAAATAATTCCAAATGGAAGAAAATAATTGAGAATTGTAGAAAATAATTGGAAATTAAAGAAAGTAATTGAAAATTGAAAAGAATTTATTATCCCAGAAAAAAATTCCCGGTTTGACGGAAAATTCCCGGTTTTTCCCGGTCAATTTAAATTCCCGGTTATTTTCCGGTTTTCCCGGTTAGTAGATACCCTGTTTATTTATCAACTAGCAACATTAACAACAAAATTTTCATTGTTATTGGTCATTTAAAAAAATAAATCTTTGCAAATTCAAATAATGAAAATTACGAAATTGAAAAATATATCTGAAAATGACGAAAATAATTGACAGTTGAAAAAAAAATTCGAAAAATGACTACATGATTACACAATTGAATTAATAATTGAAAAAAATATATGAAAAATAACAAGAATAATTAAAAAATTGATGAAAATAATGTGTAAAATAACGAAAATAACTGTCAATTGAGAACAAAATTCGAAAAATTACTAGATTAATAGACAACTGAAAAAAAATAATTGAAAAAATTAAACAAGAAATATTAAATTTAAAGAAAATAATTGCAAATTGAAAAATTAAGAAAATTGAAGGAATAATAGTTGGAAATAATTGCACATTTAACAACTGGATTAAAAATCGAAAAAAAAAATAATTAGAATTGAAATAAAAAATTAAAAATTGAAGATTTGAATTTAAATTTATGTAATATACTTAAAAATTGAAGAATGGAATTCAAATTCAAGAAAACAATAGAACAATTAAATTTAAAATTAAAGAAACTAAATGATAATCGAAATAATAATGCAAAAAAGGAGATAATGATAATAATAATAATAATTGAATTGACATTTTAAAACAATTTTAATCAGTGAAAAAAGTAATTGAAAAAATCCGAGAATTATTGAATATTGGGGAATTAATGGAAAATCGATACAAATAATTGAACATTAAAGAAAATATTTGAGATATGTAGAAAAAATTAAAAATTGAAGAAATAAATGGAAAATTAAAGAATTGAATGAAAATATCAAGAAAATAATTGAAAATTAAAAAATCAAATTACAATATGACGAAAATAGTTTACTATTAAAAAAAGTAATTAACAATTGAAAAAAAAATCGAAGAATGGTGAAAATAGTCGGGATTAGAAAAATTTGTTTTTTAAATTTTAATGAATAATCATAAAATTGAAGGAAAATAATAAATTGTCAATTAAAAACTGATGAAAATTATGGATAAAATTGTAGAAAATAATTGAAAATTGAAAAATTGTATTTAAATTTCAATAAAATAATTGATAATTAAAAGAAAATTTACAACATGACGAAAAAGATTAAATATTAAAGAAAAGAATTTAGAAAATGAAGAAAATAATTGACAATCGAAAGAAGAATTTTAAATCTTTTGAGAATAATCGACAACTGAACAAAATATCGAAAAAAATTAAAGAATAATTATAAAATTTAAAGAGAATAACTGTATATTGAAAACTGTTGAAAATTATAGCAACATAAACATTGAAAAACATTGAATTATATAGGTCCATCGATTCGTTTTGAGATGAGGAATATGATTTTTGTATTTCTTAAGTTTTATTTCTAGAATGGAAAAAAGTTTGTCAACAATGAAATTTTTCGATGAAAAAAGGTGCTAAAAAAAGGGACGCATGATTAAGTTCTAAAATTAACTATTTAGAATATTTATTTCATAGAAATTCATTAGAAAGAATCTTCTTTTAGTCGAAATTTCACATTCTCGAATATGTTTTTAATCGAACATAAATTAATCCGAATTTTGACCTGACAGAACTTTTAGGTCACCGAATTCATATTTAATAGAATTTTCATATTACAGAAATCCTTTTTAACCAACTTTTTATTTAAAAGAATTCCAATTTAAACGAAAATTAATTTAGAAGAATTTTTATCCTACAGAATTTTAGGTTAATTGAATTTTTAAATACCAGAATCTTCATTTGACAGAATCTTCATTTGTCCGGAATTGTATTTCCAAACTCGCGCCAAAATATTTCTGTTGGATACTTTTTCGGTCATTTGCAATTTCTAACAAATGAACATTCTGCGTTTTAAGTTTTCTATCAAATGTCAATTCGTACTAATACAATTTCGGACAAATGAAGATTCTGCCAAATGAATATTCTGGTATTTAAAAATTCGATTAACCTAAAATTCTGTAGAATAATAATTCTTCTAAATTAATATTCGTTTAAATTGGAATTCTTTTAAATGAAAATTCTGTTAAATATTAATTCGGTGACCTAAAAGTTCTGTTAGGTCAAAATTCGGATTAATTTTGGTTCGATTATAAACATATTCGAAAATGTGAAATTTCGAGTAAAAGAAGGTTCTTCCTAATGAATTTCTATGAAATAAATATTCTAAATAATTAATATTAGAACTGAATCATACGCCCCCCCCCCAAAAAAAAATTTTATTCGGTATTGTAAAAAAAAAAGATTACACACACACATATCTTGATATTTGCTTTAAAATGAAAATTTACGCTTTTTAGATGTAAATGACAATTTTTTTTTAAGACTATTTTTGAAAAATCGAAAATCTTAACAACCACAAAGCTTCCTCTAGAATGAATGAAAAATTTAAGAAAATAACTAAAAATTGAAAAAAATGATCGAAATTGAGATAAATAATTAAAAATTTAGGAACTTCAATCATTAATAATGAAAATACTTAAACATTGAAGAAAATAAGGAAAAAAAATAATATAAATAATTTAAAATTGAAGAAAATAATTTAAATTTAAGAAAAATACTTGAAATTCTGAGAAATTAATTAAAAAAGATTAGAATAATTAAGTATTGATGAAAAGAATAGAAGAAAGTTAAAAATAATTGAAATTTAAGATAATTAATAAGAATTTTTGGAAATTATAAAAACAAATAAAAATAATTTAAAAAATTGAAGAAAATAATAGCAAATTTCAGAAAAATATTTCAGAATCTTAGAAAATAATTTAAAAAAATAAGAATAATTAAAAATTGGGGAAAATAATTAAAAAATGATTATAAAATTTGAAACTTGAGGAAAATAATTGAAATGTGATGAAAGGAATAATGAGTTGAAAAAACTAAATGAGCTTTGAAATAAATGATTGAAAAAATTGCAGATTTTTTTTTAATAAAAAGAATAATTTAAATTTGAGAAAAATACTTGAAAATCTGAGAAAGTAAATAAAAAAAATGAAAATAATTAAAAATTGATTAAAGCTAAATAGGGGGAAATAATGTTTATACATGAACATTTTTCTTTCATGTAAGCAAAATAATTTGCTTCTTCATAGAGGATACAAAAGATCATAATAATACACAAAAAATAAAATTTGAAAAAAAATAGAATAAAAAATAAAAAAATACAAAATAGCCATTTATTCTGTCAATTTACAGAAAAATATATACTTTATACAGATCAATAAGTTTTCCTTGTAATCTAGAATATTTTATTCAAAGGTCCTATTACAGAAAAATAAAAACTGGAGAAGTTATAAAGATAAGAAGATTTTTAAATGCAAAAAAAAAGAAAAAACAAGAAAAGGCTTAGGAGATGACAAAATTATAATTTTGTTATTTTTATAAGAATTTGGATATATACAAAAATAGTTTTCAGTTATTTACAAAAATATTTTACTACAATTTTATAAATCTATCTTCCTGAATTGTCATTTAATACAACTTGTATTTATCCCAATTATCATTCAGAATTTTTAAATGGCATTACTATGCAAAAAGAAAATTTATCCCTTGAATTTTCTGAATTAGATTTTGTAAAAAAAATGGATTTGCACAAAATTTGAATCTATGTTGAAATTTCAATGTAGTGCGCAGAATTACCGAAAACTTGTTGTCTTTTAAAATCATTTAAAAATAACTTCGTCCCCTCTTTATTTATTTTAAAAAGTCACCATCAACTTTTATTAATGATAAAAAAAACTTCGTGACTCGCACACATAATTTTATTGTTTTCACAAATCCTGTTTACGTAATTTGAATTTTGTACCAGTGTATTAAAACTGATATAATTAGCCTTGACAGTTTTATTTTATTACCTAAAAAGGTTTTTTTTAGATTGAATAACGACTTATGGTTTCCTCACAGAGGAAGTATTTCTTTTTTAAAATCGACTCTTATTTTTAAATGACCAATTTTTGTTTGTTGTAGAACATCGGTTCGCGTGTTTGGTATATTATAAATGTAAAAATATGTTGTTAAAAAATGTGGTTAATCATGTTTATAAGGTCAGACTTGTTTCAGATATGCTAGAATAATTATCGTGTGGAAGATATTGCCTCCTCATCAATCGAACAATCCGGAAATAGAATCCAACTTTAGCATTGTCTGCAAAACAACTAATTAGTCATTATTGCAAAAACGGTTTTTATCTACTTTTTATACGGTATTTTTTACACTTTGCGGAATTTAATGAATTTTTCTTATATTTTCAGTTTTACTACTGACAGATGTGTGGATTTGTTTTTACATTTTTCAAAATAATAGTAATAACAGGGATAATAGTAAATAATAATTTTAATAAATATTTTGCATAAAAACATTTTAATTAACATTTAACTTTAAATATTCGGAACTTTTATTTTTAAATTAAAATTAGAATCTACTTTCATAAGAATCAATTTAACTGCATTGAGAGAAAATCAATTAATTAAAATATAGTTTACCCTAAAATACTGAACTGAAATTTCTATACACTAAAATTTTTAGTAAATTAAAATTTAATTCTATCACTATAAATTAACTTGAAATCTTCTTGTGATTAAATTATTGATATTTATATGATTAAAAATTAAGATTATTAAAATTTCGAAATAACTATTTTTAATGAAAATCTAAATTAGTAATTTTTTATTTAATGAAGTTTGAATTCGTCTAATTTTTTGTTGGTAATAAGGCTTTAAATTATCTAAATTTTAATCAATCTTTGCGTTTTTGTTACTCTGAATATTAATAACTAAACATTTAAACTTTCCACAATTTTCATTTCTTTTGAAAATATAAATTTCACTTAACTAAAAATTTCATTAGGTCCAAATTTCATTGATTCAAATTACAGTCTAAATTATTATTTTCAAAATTTCGATTGAAGCTTTAAGATACAATGAAAATTTTTTGTATAATTAGAAGTTTTTATATAAAATGGTTAATGTTTAAAATAATTTAAATATGCATTGTTAGATTTTGAAAATATGTAAAGTTTATAATAGTTCAAATTTGAATTAATTCAAATTTTGATTAATTAAAATTTAAAGAATTAAAAGTTTAAAATAACTAAAGTTTATTAATATTAAAATACGAGTAACTTGTAATTCCTATACTAATTAAAATTTAAATCAATTTAAAATCGTGTAAATAAAATTAAGTTTATATTATATATGTTAGTTTGTAAATGTAGGAGATTAAAACAATAATTAGGTATTTAAAACAAAATTTAATATAAATCTTAAGACTTTAATAAACAAAAATGTGAATTAATCAAAGTTAAAATAAATTTGAGTCAACATTTCGTTGAAACTGTTTTAAGTTTGGAACTATTTTAAATTTAAAAAAATTTAAACTTGAGTTGTTAGAACTTTTGAAAAGTAGAAATTATCCTCAATAGAAGTTTGAAACGATAGAAGTTCATATAAATTATAGAAGTTTGAATACACTTTGTTCAAAAAACTATTATTTCAACAAAAATATTCCAACATTTTGCAATGTATATCCATTTTTTCCTTTTATTTATTTATTTATTATTTTAACTTCTTTAAATATAAAATTGGAAAATACGTGATTTTTTAAAATATTATATATTTATTTTTACCAATTTGTCTATTTTTTAAAGTCGGTAGCGATTTTACTTTCCATAAAATGAAAATTATATTTATCAAAAATATTAAGTTTAATTTAATAAAAAATTTCATTTAAGGGGGTCACCCCATGTGACGGGCCGTTTTTAAGCGTTTTTTCTTAAATTTTTTTTTCAGAACCATGAAAACTTAGAACTTCGGACTTTTTTCCATATATTTAGTGATATTTTAACTACAAATACAAATTTTTTCAATTAAAAATATTTCAATATTTACGACTTATAACACTGTAAAGTGTCTTAATCTGTGGTTATGTGCGGCTATCGCCGGAACCAGGCTATTTTGAAAATATTAAAAATTGAATTTTTTACGCGGGTTTGAATTTTTTTTTTTAAAAATCGCGATTTTTTGCATCTGTTTTCTTGTATATAAAAAAAACGACTTGACCTTTTTCAATTATCCTGGTTCGGGCGATAGCCACACATGAGCTGAATATACTCTATAAATTTGAACGAAATCGGTTAAGTCGTTTTTGAGAAATCATGGTCGCCAGTTCGAAAAATGTGGTTTCGAGAAAAACGCGTTTCAAAGTTCAATTGACATTTCAAATTTGTGATTATTTATTAATTTTAAGAAATTTTGTGTTCAAATGTCAATTATTCTCACTTTTTTTTCAATTTTCAATTATTTTTTTAATATTTAATTATTTTTGTTAATGTTTAATTCTTATCGTCAAATAGTAATTTTTCTTTTAATTATCAATTATTCCCTTCAAAATTTTCATTTAATTTTTTAATTTACAATTGATTTCTTCAATTTTTAATTATTTTCTTTAATTCTCAAATATATTCATTAATTATCAATTATTTTCATTGATTTTTAATTAATTCCTCAATATTAAAAAATTCTCAGATTTTTTCAATTATTTTCTTCATTCATAAAAAGGGTTTTAAAAATTCAATTCAATTGTTAAATTCTAGAACTATTCTCTTCAATTTTCATTTATTTTTGTCAAATTTAAATTCCACTTTTCAATGTTCAATTATTTTCTTTAACATTAAAAAATTATCGCCTTTTTTCTATTATTATTTCGATTATCATTAAGTTTCTTTAATTTTTAATCGCATTCTTTAGTTTCCAATTGTTTTCATCTATATTTATTAATTCTCGTTTTTTTTTTTCAATTTTTAAGTATATTTTATAAATTTTAATTCTATTCTTCAATTATTAATTGCTTTTTTCAATTTTCAATTATTTTTTTCAATTTTAATTATCATTTTTTATTTTCAATCTAGTTTTTAAATATGCAATTATTTCCAACAATTAGTCCTATAATTTTCCTAATTTTTTAATTTGCAATTTTTTTCTTTAACTGTAATATTTCTTGTTTAATTTTTACAATGAATTTTTTTTTTGAGTTGTCTATTAATCTAGTCATTTTTCGAATTTTGTTTTCAATTGACAATTTTTTATTCTCCTTCAATTTTATGATTATTCATTAATTCGAAAGAACATTTTGTTCGAATCCCAACTATTCTCACCAGTTTTTGAATTTTTTTTCAATTATTAATTATTTTCTTAAATAGTTAATTATTTTCGCCAATATTTAAAATTTAATTTAATAAAATTTAATTATTTTCGTCATATTGTAATTTTATTTTTTAATTATAAATTATTTTCTTTATACTTCCATTTAATTCTTTAATTTCCAAGTTATTTCTTTAATCTTTAATTATTTTCCTTAATTCTCAAATATTTTCTTTAATTTTCAATTATTCTTATCGATTTTCAATTAATTCTCTAAAATTCAATAATTCTCGGATTTTTCAATTATTTTTTTCACTCATAAAAATTGTTTACAAATTTAATTTTAATTATTATTATTATTATTATCGTGGGTAGTAGAACTTGGAAGTGATAGGGAAAAAAGGCAGGTTTTAGAGAAGAAAAGGATGTTGAAAGGAAGGAGAATTTGGATTGACATGGATAGGACGGAGAAGGAAAGAAAAATGAGTAGGCAGTTAGAACAGGTCGCGTGGGAGGAGTACAGGAAGGGGAAGCAGATAAGGATGGGCAGAGATGGCTTCTGGATGGACGGAGAAAAATGGATGGTAGAGGAAGAAGGAGGGGAGTTAGTTAAGGTTTCGGATGTCATCAGGAGAAGATTGAACAGGGAAAGGGGTAGCGAGGGAGGAGAGCAGGGGTTTGGAGCTGGCGAACGGAGGGAGGTAACGGAGGTAGAATAGGAGAAGAGAGAAGAGGAGGAGTAAAGATAGTGTTTTGGAACGTGGCAGGGTTGAAAGGGAAGGATACAGGGTTTTGGAAAACTTTGGAGAAATGGGATATCATTGTGATGAGTGAGACATGGATAGGAGAAAAGGATTGGATATGAATAAAGAAAAAACTGCCGAAGGGTTTCAGATGGGAGATACAGGGAGCGAAGAAAGAAAAGAAAGTGGGTAGGTGGTCAGGAGGAATGATATCGGGAGTGAGGAAAGAGATTAAGGAAGTAGGGGAGATAGATGAGAATAAAGGGAAAGAGGGCTGCATGGTGCGTTCGGTAGTACTAGGAAAACAGAGAATGTACGTAGTAGGGGTGTATAGGAGAAGAGGAGAGGAAGAAGGCTGGTCGGTGTTGGAGGAATGGATGGAAAGAGGGAGAGAAGACTTGGTGGTAATAGGAGGGGATTTGAACGCTTGGACAGGACAGTTAGGTGGCGCAGTTTGGGATGAGGAGAGGGAGGAGTTTAGTAGAAGGTCGAGGCATACGGAAATAGATGAAGAAGGCAAGAAGCTACTGAGGTTGTTAGGAGACAATGGATGGTCAATTTGTAATGGGTGCACGAAAGGTGACGAGGAGGGAGAGTTCACGTTCGTGAAGAAAGGTGAGACGGTGATTGATTATGTGATAACGGAAGAAAGAAGTAGGAATAAGATAAGAGGATTGAAAGTAGGTAGAGAGGTGGGTTCGGATCACTTCCCGTTAATAGTAGAGATGGAGGCAGAAAAAGAGAGAAGGTTCGGAAGAAGTGGAAATAAAAAGAGGAGTGACAGGGTAATGAAGATGGGGAAATGGGATTTGAATATACTAAGAGAGTATGAAGAGAGAATGCAGGAAGTCGAAAAGGAGGAGGAAACCGAGGTTGGAGTAGACAAGCTTTTAGGGAATCTAAAGGAGAGAATTAATAAGGGTAAACGGGAAGTTGGAGAAAAGATAAAGGGGACAGCAGTATATACAGGCTGGTGGGACGAGGAATGTGAGCGGAGTAGAAGAAGGTTAAGGGACAGTATTAGAGAGTGGAGACATGGAAGAATAGAGAAGAGATAGTATAATACGAGGCATAGGGAGCACGAAGGGCTGTTGAGGATGAAGAGGGAGTTAGAAAGAGTGAGATACGAACAGGAGGTGGAAGTAGCGGTCAGAGAAGGGAGAGAATGGGAGATAATTAACAGGGAAAGAGGCAGGAGGCAAGAAATTAATGAGAATATAAAAATGGAGGAGTGGACAAGGTTCTTTAGAGAGCTGAGTGGAGGTGTGGAAGGAACGGTAAGAGGCGAGAGTAGAAAGATAAGGGAGCAAGGAGAAGGAGGAGAGATAAGTAAGGAGGAAGTAAATAAAGCGATTGATAGACTAAAAGGAATAAAGCGGCAGGAAATGATGGGATCGAGAATGAGAGCCTGAAATTTGGAGGGGAGAGTGTAAAAGAGGAAATGTGGAGAATTGTGAATAAGGTATGGAAGGGGGAAGGGTGGCCGGAGGAGTGGAAGACGGGATGGATAGTACCGATAAGGAAAAAGGGAGAGGGAAAAAAGTTGGAGGATTATAGAGGGATTACACTAATGCCCGTTGGATAAAAGGTTTACACGGAAATATTAAGGAAAAGGTTGGAAACAATGGTAGAAAGTCTGGGGTCTGTGCCACATAATCAAACGGGTTTTAGGAGAGGGATGGGAACTATGGATAATATTTATGTAGTAAACTTTATTGTGAACAAAAGGCGAGCGGAAAAAGGTAAATGTGTGGCGCTGTTTGTCGATTTTAAGGCAGCGTTTCCCTCGGTGAATAGAGGCATTTTGTGGAGAGTCATGAAGGAGAGGGGGATAGAGAGAGGGTTGATAGAGAGGATAAAGGAAATTTATACGGACACAAGAGTGAGAGTTAAAATAGGAGAAAGGCTTGGAGAAGAGTTCTGGGTGGGAAGGGGTCTACTACAGGGCTGCCCGTTGAGTCCTCTGCTTTTTAATTTAATGCTTGCGGACTTAGAGGAAAGGTTAGAGAAAAAGGGAAAAGGAGGAGTGGTGTTAGGCAGAAGTAGGCTTTACTCACTGGCGTATGCGGATGACGTGGTCTTATTAGCGGAGGACGAGAAAGAAATGAGGCTATTGATAAAGGAGTTCGAAAAGTATGTGTGTGAAAGAGATTTGTGTATAAATGTTGAGAAGACGAAAGTGATGAGATTTAGAGGGAGAAGGGAAGGTAGGGAAGAGGAGTTTAGAGTGAACGGCAGAGTGGTGGAGGAGGTGGACGAGTTCTGTTACCTGGGATACTGGTTTAGTTATAATGGAAGAGGGGAGCTGAATGTGAGCAAAAGAATTGAGAGAGCAGGCAAGATCATGGGACAGGTATGGGGGATTGGTAAGAGAAGATTTAGGAATGACTGGTGGAGAAGATTGTGGCTGTTTGATATGTTGGTTTGGTCGGTAATGTGTTACGGGGTAGAGATCTGGGGCTGGGCGGAGAGGAAAAGAGTGGAAAGTATGCAGGAAAGGTTCCTGAGGTGGACCATGGGGGTGAGTAATAGATGTCCAGGATATATCTTAAGAGAGGAAGTTGGAAGGGAAAAGATGATAGTTAGGCATAGGAAGAGAGCGTGGGGGTTGGAGGAGAAGTTTGAAAGGGGAGAGGGAAGCAGAATAGCGCAAAGATGTTGGAGGATGATAAAAGATAGAGAAGAAAGAGGTATTAAAGAAATGTCAAGGTGGGAAGTAGAGAGGAAAGAGGCAAGGAAGGAGATGACAGAAGAAGGTTTGCAGACTTGGGGGGAAATAGAAAGGGCGATGATAGAGAAGGATAGAGAAGACAGGTGGAAAAAGATAGTGGAGTCAAGATACAATAAATGGTATCAGAGAATAAAAGAGGAGGGGGAGCCAAGTTATTTAAGGAATCTGAGGAAGGAGAAGAAATGGGGAAGAGTGTTAAAGTTTAGAATGGGGGAAGGAGTGATGGAGAGTAGGTATTGGATGGAGGAGGATCAAAAGCTATGTAGGGTATGTGGTTATGAGTTGGAAGACTGGGAACACGTGTTGGACAGATGTGAAGGAAATGATGAGGAAGGGAAGAGTGTATGGGAGAGAGTTATGTGGATTCTAGATGGAAATGGACAAGGAGTGAAGTGGATGAACAGGGTGGAAAAAAGAAGAGAGAGAGTGTGTGCGAGGGAGAGAGGGAAAAGAATCACGGGAGAGTCAAAGACAGCTAATTTAATGTAAATGTAAAGTCGTAATAGATGAGAAAGAGAGGTAAGAGGAAACGGAAGCCCGGCACTGGCGAGGTTTAGATAGTAGAAATTGTAAATATGTAAATAGTAGATATAAGTTAAATAGTTGTAATTAAGATTAAGTGCGTTGTAAGTAGGTTAAGAAAGAATGTAAGTCTCGAACCTGTAAAAAGGAGAGTAAATAAATGTAAATTATTATTATTATCGCCTTTTTTCTATTATTATTTTGATTATTATTAAGTTTCTTTACTTTTAAAATTTAAATACAATTGTTTAATTATTTTCTTTAAATTTTAATTCCATTTTTATTTCCATTCTTTAATTTTCAATTTTTTTCTTCTATATTCATTAATTGTCGGCTTTTTTCAATTACTTTTTTCAGTTTTTAAGTATATTCTTTAATTTTCAATTCCATTCTTCAATTTTTATTTGCTTTCTTCAATTTTTAATTATTTTGTTCAACTTTCAATCCATTTTTTAAACCATACATTTGTTAAAATAAAATTATTTGCAACAATTATTCCTTTAATTTTCTTAATTTTTCAATTGAAGCCGAGCGTGGAAGAGGGATCTAACTCAAATTTTGTCGAATATTAACTAAATAGAAAAATAGATTCTTTTAAATATCCTCTTTCAATTTCTGTGATAAAATTTTTATATCTATAATGTTTTAATACTAAAAATTAAAAAAAAATATTGTCATGTTTTCGAACTGTCAACTTTTAAAATGCAGGTTATCTAGAAATAATTTTGTAAAATTGACAAAATATCAAGAAAAGGACAAATTAGCCTTTAATATGAAAATACAAAGAAAGAAAAAAACTGAAGGAATCAGAAAAAAGTTATAATTTGTAAGATAAAATAGCAAAAGAAGAGAAATTAACTTTAATATCGAATATAAATACATTGTGGAAAAGGGATCTATCTGCACAACCAATTTATCATTTAACCTACAACTATAATTAGGTATTTTATGAAATGCTTCCAAAAATGTATTTAAATATTTTCAATAAATGATTAAGCTTTTTAAAGGACATCATGTGAAGAAAAAAGTATTAAAACGATCTTCTACAAATTGTTACGAGCTGAAAACTTTTGTATCGTGGAAGAGGGATCTATGTAAAATATCGGTTAGATCTCTCTTCCACTGTAAGAATTTTTTTTCGCATTTTTATATAAAAAGGCAACTAAAATATCAGAGAAATCAATATATTATATCATTTTTACCTCATTCTCAAACGTATTAAACTATTGTTTGTTTAAAAAAATGCAATTTCACTTTTTTCCGTTTTTCTCAAATTCACTTTCTGTACGTTAGGCCCCTCTTCCACGCGCGGCTTCAATTTGTAATCGCATTTTCTTTAAAATTAATATTTCTTGTTTTATTTTATCAATTACTTTTCCAGTTGCCTATTAATCTAGTCCTTTTTCGACTTTTTTAAAATTATTAATTATTTACCGTAATTTATAATTATTTTCTACAATTTTTTTAATTTTCAATTATTCTCTTAAAATTGTATAATTATTCTTTGATTTTTTAAATTCCATAATTTTCTCAATTTTTCTATTTGCAATTACTTTCTTTAAATTTAATATTTTTTGTTCAATTTTTTCAATTACTTTTTTTAGTTGTTTATTAATCTAGTCATTTTTCAACTTTTTTTTTAACAATCTTTTTCGTGATTTTTCACATATTTTCTTCAATTTTTCAATTATTCTCGTCATTTTTAAACTATTTCCATCAATTATTAATTATTTACCGCATTTTTTAATTATTTCCTACAATTTTTTCAATTTTCATTTTATAACATTTTGTAATTACTCTTTCATTTTTAAAATTATTTTGTTCGGTTGAGTATTAATCTAGCCATTTTTTAAATTTTGTTCTCAATTAGCAATTATTTTTGCCAATTTGTAATATTTTTTTTCAATTATCAATTATTTTTTCAAATTGTAATTTAATTCTTAAATTTTCAATTTATTTTCTCGATTTTTTATTATTTTCTTCAATTCTTAAATATTTTCTTTAATTTTCAATTATTTTTGTCGATTTTCAATTAATTCCTCAATATTCTATAATTCTCGGAATTTTTCAATTATTTTGTTTACTCATAAAAATTGTTTTAAAATTCCAATTCAATTATTTTATTCTACAACTATTCTCTCCAATTCTTGGTTATTTTCATCAAATTTAAATTCCACTTTTCAATTTGCAATAATTTTTTTTAATATCAAAAAATTAAAAAATTATCGCCTTTTTTCTATTAATTTTTTCGATTTTCATTATGTTTCTACAATTGTTCAAATGTCTTCTTTAATTTTTAATTCCATTCTTCATTTTTCAATTGTTTTTTTCTATATTCATTAACTTTCTGCTTTTTTCAATTAATTTTTTTTCCATTTTTAAGTAGAATTAGGATTAGAATTAAAACTCGTAAAATTAATTTCCTTCATGCTACAATCAGTTTTACATCATTATTTACGTATTTTCTTCAATTTTTCAACTATTTTCTACAATTATTAATTATTTTTCGCAATTTTCAATTATTTCCTACACTTTTTTCAATGTTCAATTATTATCTTAAAATTTTTAAATTATTTTTTGATTTTTTAAATTATTTTGTTCGGTTATTTATTAATATAGACATTTTTTTAATTTTGTTTTCAATTTTCGAATATTTTCGTCATTTCATTGTCGTGCGCTTGTTGCTAGTCAATATGTAAATAAGTAAAAAAAATGAAATGTTTCAGCCTTCACCTTCAAATTGTCAGAGAAATCGGGGAAAAATCTTGAGAATTCTAGAGTACTTGAATCGAGCACTTTACGGCTTTAAAGATTATAGAGCTACGTGCCTAAAGTGAGCACTCATGCATGTACAGTGTACACTATGATTCCACGAAATCACAGAAAAGGGAATTTAATACCGACGCGTGAAATCTGGAATGATCACATTATTTTTAAGCATTGAGAATTGTTGCAAAAAACATTTTCCCTTGATCCAAGTTGACGAGAAGGTTATTTTTTAAATGTGTCCTTTATTTTTATTCCACACATTTTGAAAAATATTGGATTCATGGAAAAAGTCTCAAAAGAGGTTAGGTACTGTTTATAATATGAACGATGTAAACAAAGCTCTTATGATTGAATATCCACCTTAAATTACTTGATACGATGATAAACGAATTGTTTCGGCAAAAGTCGATGACTCTAGATATAATTTAAGAAAACGTCAAAAATGGCTATCGTTGTTGGAAGCTTGTTAATTTTTGGTGTTGCAGTCTTAACGTTACCATATTTGATAAAATACTGTAACCAAACCTCGGAAACGCCAGTTGGTGAGCTAGTGTTTACTTTTTTAAATCTCTCTTTTGTTGAACTATCTATTAAATAATAACCACGAGAACCTTGATCTCAGGGACTTGTGATTTTTTATCCGATAGTCATTAGGATTAATGAGAAATATCGTAGTAGAATGTTTTCAGTATCAATTTCAAAAAAGTAACTGTTTTTGTCACTTTTCAAGTATCTCTATTGTTTTTATTTTCATAAAGATTATTTTCTGTTGAAAATTGCCATTTTTTTTTTTTTGCAATTGGATGATTAAAAAGGAAAAGTGTGTTTTTGTGGTGTAGTTGTTCCAGAAAAGGAAAAAGACGAAGAAACAGAAGAAACAGAAGAGAGAAATAATGATTTAAAGGATAATGAAAAATCGGAATTAAAGGATCAGTCGAAAAGAGGAGAGGAATTTGAAATACAAGAGGAAACAGAAATAATAAACAGTGAGCCAACTTTGTGTGTTAAAAATGTTAGCACTGGGAATTTAGTGATTGAAAAAAAGAAAATAATGAAAGATGCGAGTGTAAATACAATGGAAATTAGGTGTAAAGATGTGGAAGAAGATATTGATAAAATTCGAGAAGATAAAGAAAAAAAAATGCATGATGTTTCCACTCAATCAAGTGCTACAATTTATTCAAATCACAGCTCTCCTGACAGATCTCCTCAAACAAGAATTGTCCATGCTGTGGTTCATACCAGAAGTCCAATAACACATATTTCAGAATCTCAGGATGACAATAATTTTCCAAATTCTATGAATACTGTGAAACCTGGCGTTTCGCAGAAACAGAAGCGTTTCTCTAAAAAAGGAAAGGGATTTAAAAAATTCTTTAAAAGTGAGTGTTTGTTTTGTTTATATTTGATATATTATTTAAATTAATTAGCAAAATTAACGCTCGTCAAAATTTACATTGTTGTTGGTCATTTGAAAACATAAATTTTTACAAATTCAAATAATAGAAATTACGAAATTAAAGAATTTATCTGAAAAATGAGAAAAATAATTGAAAGTTGAAAACAAAATTTGAAAAATGTCTGCATAATTACACAATTGAAAAAAGTAGTTTAAAAAATTAATAAATATTAAATTTAATCAAAATAGTTGAAAAATTTATAGGAATAACTGTTGAAAATAATTGTAAATTGAATAATTGGATTGAAAAACGACAAAAATAATTTAAATTAAAGAAAATGATAAAAAACTCAGGAATATAAGAATTTTAAGATAATAATAAAAAATTAAAAAAATTGTAGGAAATAATTGAAAATTACGGAAAATAATTAGTTATTGAAGGCAATAGTTGAAAAATGACAAAAATAATTGAAAAATTGAAGAAAATATGTGAAAAATGACGAAAATGATTATCAATTGAAAAACAAAATTCGAAAACTGAATAGATTAATAGACAACTGAAAAAATAATTTAAAAAATTAAACAAGAAATAGCTAATTCACAGAAAATAATTTCAAATTAAAAAATTAAGAAAATTATAGGAATAATTGCTGGAAATAATTGCACATTTAACAACTGGGTTAAAAAAACGAAAAAAAAAAAATTAAAATTGAAAAAAAAATTGAAAATTTAAGAAAGCAATTAAAGATTGAAGAACGGAATTAAAATTTAAAGAATATACTTCAAAATTAAAAAGTCTGGCGTTGATGTAAAACTGATTGTAGCAAGAAGGAAATGAATTTTAACTCTAATCCTAATTCTACTTAAAAATTGAAAAAAAGTAATTAAAAAAAGCAGAAAGTTAATGAATATAGAAGAAAACAATTGAAAAATGAAGAATGGAATTAAAAATTAAAGAAGACATTTGATCAATTGTAGAAACTTAATGAAAATCTAAAAAAATAATAGAAAAAAGGCGATAATTTTTTAATTAGTTGATATTAAGGAAAATAATTGAAAATTGAAAAGTGGAATTTAAATTTGAAGAAAATAACCGAGAATTGAAGAGAATAGTTCTAGAATTAAATAATTGAATTGAAATTTTAAAACAATTTTTATGAGTAAACAAAATAATTGAAAAAGTCCGAGAATTATTGAATATTGAGGAATTAATTGAAAATCTACAAAAATAATTGAAAATTAAAGAAAATATTTAAGAATTGAAGAAAATAATAAAAAATCGAGGAAATAAAGTAAAAATTTAAGAATTAAATTACAATATGAAAAAATAATTGATAATTGAAAAAAAATTACAAAATGGCAAAAATAATTGCTAATTGAAAACAAAATTTAAAAAATCGCTAGATTAATACTCAACCGAACAAAATAATTTTAAAAATGAAAGAGTAATTACAAAATGTTAAGAGAATATTGAAAATTGAAAAAATTGTCAGAAACCATTAAAAAAATGAAGTGAATAATTAATAATTGATGGATATAAGTTAAAAATGACGAGAATACTTGATCAATTGAAGAAAATATGTGAAAAATTACGAAAAAAATTGTTAAAAAAAAAAGTTTAAAAATAACTAGATTAATAAACAACTGCAAAAAGTAATTGAAAAAATTGAACAAAAAATATTAAATTTAAAGATAATAATTGCAAATAGAAAAATTAAGAAAATTATAGGAATAATTGTTGGAAATAATTGCACATTTAACAACTGGGTTAAAAATGAAAAAAATTAATAAAAATTCGAAATTTAAGAAAGCAATTAGAGATCGAAGAAAGGAATTAAAATTTAAAGAATATACTTCAAATTTGAAAAGTCTCACGTTGATGTAAAAATGATTGTAGCAAGAAGAAAATGAATTTTAATTCTAATTCTAATTCTACTTAAAAATTGAAAAAAAATTAATTGAAAAAAGCAGAAAGTTAATGAATATAGAAAAAAACAATTGAAAACTGAAGAATGGAATTAAAAATTAAAGAACACAATTGATCAATTGTAGAAACTTAATGAAAATCTAAAAAAATAATAGAAAAAAGGCGATAATTTTTTAATTAGTTGATATTAAGGAAAATAATTGAAAATTGAAAAGTGGAATTTAAACTTGAAGAAAATAACCAAGAATTGAAGAGAATAGTTCTAGAATTGAATAATTAAATTAAAATTTTAAAACAATTTTTATGAGTAAACGAAATAATTGAAAAATTCCGAGAATTATTGAATATTGAGGAATTAATTGAAAATCGACAAAAATAATTGAAAATTAAAGAAATTATTTGAGAATTGAAGAAAATAATGAAAAATCGAGGAAATAAATTGAAAATTTAAGAATTAAATTACAATTTAAATAAATAATTGATAATTGAAAAAAAATTACAAAATAGCAAAAATAATTGTTAATTGAAAACAAAATTTAAAAAATGGCTAGATTAATACTCAACCGAACAAAATAATTTAAAAAATGAAAGAGTTATTACAAAATGTTAAGAGAATATTGAAAATTGAAAAAAATGTAGGAAATAATTAAAAAAATTCAGTGAATAATTAATAATTGATGGAAATAGTTTAAAAATGACGAGAATAATTGAAAAATTGAAGAAAATATGTGAAAAATCACGAAAAAAATTGTTAAAAAAAAAGTTGAAAAATAACTAGATTAATAAACAACTGAAAAAAGTAATTGAAAAAATTGAACAAAAATATTAAATTTAAAGAAAGTAATTACAAATAGAAAAATTAAGAAAATTATGGAATAATTGTTGGAAATTATTGTACATTTAACAACTGGATTAAAAATAGAAAAAAATAATTGAAAAAAAATTAAAAAAAATTGAGGAAATAAATTGAAAATTTAACAATTAAATTAAAATTGGAAAAAGTAATTGATAACTGAAAAAAAAATTACAAAATGACGGAAATAATTTTAGATTGAAAACAAAATTTAAAAAATAACTAGATTAATACAGAACCGAACAGAATAATTTAAAAAATCAAAGAATAATTATAAAAATAATTGAAAATTAAAAAAATTGTAGACAATAATTACAAATTACGGTAAATAATTAATAATTTAAAAAAAAGTCGAAAAAGAACTACATTAATAGGCAACTGAAAAATTAATTGAAAAAATTAAACAAAAAATATTAAATTTAAAAAAAATAATTGCAAATTGAAGAATTAAGAAAATTATAGGAATAATTTTTGGAAATAATTGCACATTTAACAACTAGATTGAAAATCGAAAAAAATAATTTAAAAATTCAAAGAAATCAATTAAAAATTGAAAAAGGTAATTGAAATTTAAAGGGTATAATGGAAAATTGAAAAAAGTAATTGAAAAAAACCGACAATTAATTAATATAGAAGAAAACAATTGTAAACTGAAAAATGGAAATGAGAATTAAAGAATGCAATTAGAAATTAAAGAAAATAATTGAACAATTGTATTTTAAATTACAGAAACTTATTGATAATTGAAATAATAATAGAAAAAAGGCGATAATTTTTTAATATTAAAGAAAATAATTGGAAATCGAAAAGTGGAATTTTATTTTGAAGAAAATAACTGAGAATTGAAAAGAATAGTTCTAGAATTGAATAATTGAATTGCAATTTTAAAACAATTTTTATGTTAAAAAAATAATTGAAAGAATCCGAGAATTATTTAATATTGAGGAATTAATTGAAAATCGACAAAAATAATTGAAAATTAAAGAAAATATTTGAGAATTGTAGAAAATAATTAATAATGGAAGAAATAATTTGAAAGTTAAAAAATTAAATGGAAATTTCAAGATAATAATTGCTAATTGAAAACAAATAATTACAATATGACGAAAATGATTAAATATTTACGACAATAATTAACTATTAAAAAATAATTAAGAATTGAAAAAAATTGAAAAATGGTGAGAATAAACACATTTGAACAAACTTTTTTTTTTAATTATTGAATATAATCATAAAATTGAAGGAGAATAACAAATTGTCAATTGGAAACTGATGAAAATTATGGAAAAAATTGTAGAAAATAAATGAAAATTGAAGAATTGTATTGAAATTTCAAGAAAATAATTGACAATTGAGAAAATGCCAGAAATACTGAATATTAAATAAAATAATTGCAAAATAAATAATGCAATTGAAAATTGAAGAAAATAATTAAAAATTAAAGAAATAAATTGAAGATTTAAGAATTAAATTGAAATTTTAAGGAAACAGTTAATAATTGAAAGAAAAATTATAAAACGACTAAAATAATTGAATATTAAAAAAATAATTTATCAATTAATTTAATTAGGAATTAATTTTTATTCTTTGAAATATTCTCTACAATCGTAACCATTTTAATATTATTAAAAGTTTGTTGTTAAAAAATTATTAAATAAAGAAAATTTATATTGTTTATATTTTTTTTAACAACAAACTTAAAATAATTTTAAAATGATTACGATTGTAGAGAATATTTCAAAGAGTAAAATGAGCTATTGTTTATCAAAATTTGATAAAAAATGCGATTTTTCTCTGAGCTGAAAGAAAAAACACAAAATGTTAAATAATTAGTATTTGACAACAAATTTATGCTAAATCTATTTTTTTCTGACAATTGTACAACTATATCTTTCAAAATTGTATAAAACTAAATATGATTATATTTTTGTTTACGTTAAAAACCATTTCTTAGTTTGAGGTTAATTTACGCTCACCGACCTTCTTAAAGAAATTTAATTTAGTAGGTTTTTAGAATAAAAATAACGTTGGAAGTTTTAAAACAAAAAAATTTGTAATCATTAAAAAAAGAAAAGATTATTAGTATTTAGAAAATAGTGTTTGAGACACTATTAAAATATTTAAAAATGGTGCTTGTTTTCTTTTCAATGATATAATATTTGATGATATTTCCTTATTTATTATTTTTATTATTATTATATAACTTATTATTTTACTTTTTTTATTAAAAGGCCATTAATAATTAGATACATAAAATAAAAACTCGTGAGATTTATAATTAATTAAAAAAAAAACATTTTTTCAAACGTAACTGATTTAAAACAAAAAAATATTTAAGTGCCAAACTTCAAGTGTGGACAGAATAAAACAATGAATGAAAGAATGAATTGACCTTGTGGATTATTATTATAGATTTTTTTCTTTATAAAATTCCTAAAAGAGATTAAATAGTAGAGCAAAAAATTTCTCAATATTATTGAAACCGACAAAAGTAAAAAATCCTTTCTTAACAAAAACTGCATCATTAAGCGACTTAAATCTGGAGTTTCGAGATCATATTTTAAAGGAAATGGAATGCTTATCTAATTAAGTTTTTATTTACATAAAAAAGTACGTTTAAAAAATTGATAGTTTTGAAGTAAACAATTTAGGTTACATAACTATAAATTTTATGTTTTTTAAAATTGCAGTTTTTTAAATTATTTTTGTTTGTGGGGAATCCGAATTTTCACTAAGTAGAATTTTTAAGTCATCAGACTCATAATTGACATAAATTTCTTTCCACAGAATTTCTATTCAATCAATTCCTTATTAATATAAAAAAACATATTAATTTCACTGAATGTTAATTCAGCAGAATTATCATTTAACAGAATGTTAATTTAGCCGAATTTTTAACTGACAGAATGTCTACTTTCCCAAATTTTCATTTGCCCGAATTCTGATTTACACGAATTTTTATTTGATAGAATCTCTCTAAATCAGAATTAGTAAAAAATAACTACTTATTAGTAAAATCGTGGCTAAGTTTTTGTTTCAGCAATTAATGAAAAATAACTAATTATAAGTAAAATATGACTATAGTTATGTATCAAATATGAATTCGTGTAAATCAAAATTCATCCAAATAGACATTCTATCAGTTAAAAATTCGGCTAAATTAACATTCTGTTAAATGGTAATTCTGCTAAATTAACATTCGGTGAAATTAATTTTCTTTGAAATAAGAAGTTGGTTAAATAGAAACTCTGTAAAAAGAAATTTATGTCAAATATCTGCTAAATGCATATATAAGATAGGATTTCTAAGATAAGGTTTAACTTTGCTTTATATTACTATTTCTAATACTTTTCTAATTTAAAAAAATTATTTAAATTATATTTTTAACATTTTCTTTTTTTTCAGGTATAAAGTCTCGGTCTTTTTCAAGTTTGGATGAATCTGCGAGAAATTCTCAATGGGCTAGCGAAGAAAGTGGAAATCATGTAAGTCATGTCAGTCCTGCTGTGACTTGCTTAGAGGAAACTCTTTCATCGCCTTCGGGTATTGAGAATCAGCGGCCAATGGGAAATTCTACATTCTCGGAAAAATATACTTGGCACCTGCCAGAGTCTAATGGCACTTTTAAAATTATTATTTTAGAGCAAACTCATGCAACTAGTACATCCTATGTTTCAATAGATGATTACCATTCTGCAACAAATTCAGACAGGTCAAATATTGCAAATAGTTTCAATTTCGTTTTTATGTCACCTAATGCATCTGATCGTGCTGGTGAACAAGCAATCGAAAATTTTGAACTCACTTCATAAATATTCGAGAAAAATTAAATCAATTTATCAAGAATATTTTAAGGAATTTAATAATTGTTTAAATGATGGTTAAAATTAAATTCTCACCGATTATTATTTGTTTTTCAAAATTTAAATTTTTAAATAGTGTTGTCTTCTAAATTTGAAAATTTTGAAGTTTAATAATGTTGCGCTTTGATTTCTGAATTTTATTCTCGTACATTTTTTGAAATATTTAATTTGAATTCATACTCTAATCGATCCTAAAAGAAAATCAGTTTTTTTTTTAAAGTTTGATGAAAATCAATAAATTGGTTGCAAATGATTTAAAAGTTATAAGCAATTAATGATATTTTTTCTTAGATTTCGCAATTTAAGAAAATGGAAGATTAATGTTTCGAAAAAAAATTGGATTTTGTGATTTGATTTTAAGAGTATTTTTTCATGTTAATATTTTTTGTTACTATCAAACGAAAAAATATTAAAAATATTTTTACCAAAGTTACTGCAAAATGAAAATTTTAAACACTTTTTAAATAAAAGCTTATATTTTGTTGATTTAAGTGAACCTTGGATAGAGTCAAAAGGCATAAAACAGACTTTCACTTACAGTTCGAAAATTAAAAATAAAATATTTTTTTCATAATTTGTTTATAAATTGTTTATAAAGAATCAATTTTTTTCAATGTTCTGGACCCTTTAAAAATCGGGGAAAGATATTAAAATATATTTAAAACTCTAAAAGATCGAAACTCATTGAGAAAATTAATAAGCTATTATATTTTTGGGGCATTCCATGAGAAATTCGTTCTATTGAAAATAGATATTATTTTTTAGTTTTCTGTTTTTCTTTAATATTATAGGTGTTAAATAAATATGCCAAAAAGTTTCTCAACATTTTTAATTACTTATTTACCATCCAAAATATTAATATTATATATATTAAATATTATTAATATGACTAAGTATAAGCTAATACGATTTTCTCATTGAATGCCCCAAAAAATAATCTCTCTTCAATTTTCTCAGTGGATTTTAATTCCTTAGAGTATTAAGTGCATTTTAACATATTTTCCTGATTTTTAAAAAGATCCAGAACATTGAAAAAAATTAATTGTTTATAAACAATTTATAAACAAATTACAAAAAAAAAAAAATTTTTTAATTTTTTAAACTGTAATTGAAAGTTTATTTTATGCCTTTTGATTTTATCCAAGGTACACTTGAATCGGTAAACTTATTTATGAAACATAAGCTTTTATTTAAAAAGTGTTAAAAATGTTAATTTTGCATAACTTTTGTAAAAAATGTTTAAAAATTTTTTCCTTTGGTGGAAATATTTTCACGATCAAACATAATAATTTTTTCAATATTTCGATAAGAAACAAAAATCTTATTTTTTTATGCTGTTTTCACGAATTTGTTTTTAAAAAAAAAATTCCTGATTTGTTGAGTTAATTGTTTAACACCTAAAACTACATCAATTGTAAAATATATGTTTAAAAAATGGTTTAAACACCAATTTCGTCTTAAAGTTTGTACAATTTCAATTTTATTTGGAATTTTGAAAAATTTCCAAAATTTGTCTTTTGTTTAATATTACGTAGCGCAAGGTAAAAAAAAATATTAATCCTTTAACCGAAAAGGGTTATTCTTATTTATTTATTTTTGTTATATTTATTTATTGTTTTTCTTTTATTACCTTTTTGATTGTTTTTCTATAATTACTAATATTTTTATAGTATTTTTCAATAGTCACTAATACGGTATTATTAGGACAAAAATGATAAATTTGTTCTTTTATTTCCAAACACAAAAACTGTTAAAATATATATTTTAATAAGGCGTCAAAAATGTTCGATAATAATCAGAATGTATTATTATCAAAAATTTGTTTAAATAAAATTTATTAATTTTTTTGTAAGTCAATTATTATTAAATAATAATAATCTCCGTACTTACGGAGATTTTATTCATCTTTTTCTGTCCACGTTTTAAAATCCAGAGAGAAGTTAGTCCCTGTTATTTTATTTTGTTGTGCAGGTTTTTAATTGTCATTTGTGTAAAAAAAAAATTCGAAAAATGCTTTAAAAGTTTATTATGGTTATTGAAGAAGTTTAAAATATATACTCATGTAATTAATGTCCTAAATTTTCAGTTATTATCTCAAATTTAGATTATTGTCATCAATTTTCCATTATATATAACGATTTTTTAATTATTTTCTTTTGCTTAAAAATAAATTCTGCAATTTTTCTTAATTTTCATCAATTTATAATTATATTCATTATTTTGTCATTACTTTTAAAAATTTCAATTATTTATCCGATATTGCAATTATTCTCATCAATTTTCGTTATTTCTGCAATTTTTTAATTATTCTCTTTAATTAAAATTTTTTAAGTAATTTTGTAATTATTATTTTTTTCTAAACATATACTCTATGCTTCTTTCAGTTATTTCTCTCAAAATTTATTGAATGTTTTCAACTTTTCATATTTAATTTATTTTCATCATAATTCAATTTTCTTTCTCAATCTTAAATTATTTTCAGCATATTTTAATTTTTTTTTCAATTTTGAATTAATTTTATCATTTTTCAATTATTTTTTCCCCGATTGTTAATTATTATTCTCCTATTCTAAAATTATTTTCTAAGATTTTTAAGTATTTTTCTGAAAATTCAAACATTTTCTTCAATTTCTAATTATTTTCATTTGTTATCAGAATTTCATTTTTTTTTTATTACTTATCCTAAATTTCAATTATTTTTAGCTTTCTTCCAGACTTTTCTCCAATTTTTAGTTTTTCTCATTTTATAAAATTAATTTCAAAAAATTTTTTAAGTATTTTTCGCAAATTTGTATTATTTTCTTTAATTTTTAATTATTTTTATTTGTTTTCATAATTTCCAAAAAATTTTATTAATTATCGTAAATTTCTATTATTTTTTAGCATTCTTCGTCTTTTCTCCAATTTTTAGTTATTCTCATTTTCTAAAATTATTTTCTAAGATTTATAATAATTTTTCTAAAATTTCAATTGTTTTCTTCAATTTTTAATTATTTTTATTTGTTTTCATAATTTCAAATTTTGTTTATTAATTATCGTAAATTTCAATTACTTTTAGCTTATTTCTTCAATTCTTTTCTCCAATTTTTAGTTATTTTCTTTTTTTTTAATTGATTTCTAAGATCTTCATGTATTTTTTTCAAATTATAATTATTTTTTCTTTATTTAAAAAAAATTCTGTAGTTTTTTCAGTAATCACACTTAAATGTCATTTATTTTTTACAACTTATCATTGTTTGTATTATATTTTAATTATTTTCTCAAATTTTAATTATTTTTTTTAATTTTAATTTATTTATCTCAATTTTTAACTATGTTTTTTCAACTTTAAATTATTTTCTCTAATTTTTCATTATTCAATTTTGTTTTAATGTACTTTTAAGATTCTTAAGTATTTTTCTCGAATTTTAATTATTTTCTTTATGATTAAAACATTGTTATGATTGTTTAAATTTCTTTCCCCAATTTTTAATTCTTTTTATTTTATTTTCAATTAATTTGCAAAATTTGCAATTATTTTGTTTAATATATTAGATAAATAGTATTTACCGATTTTTTATATTTATTATTGTATTTTATAATTTTTAAAATGTATGAAAAACTAATCGCGCACTTGCGCGCGTTTTATTTGGCTAGTTCATATACATAATGCTCATCATAAGTATAATTTTGTAATTGTTATTTAATTGTGTAAATATTAATCTTTTAGTAACGTAATTAAAGTTATGTAAAAAAATAAAAAATTCTAATCAAAAGTAAATGAATATGGTGTTAAATGTCATAATTTGTCAAATTAATGCAAAACGATCTTGATTTTATCTTGAAGCTCTATAACATGATTAGAACATGTGTCAACAGTAAATTGAGTGTGAGACCTGGTACTTTTAATTTCTATATAATTCAATTTAATTTAGGGAAATTAGCATACGTTGGTGTTAACATACATTGAAACTTAAGCATGACGTAAATCATTCACTGATACGAGATAGGTCGTTGCATGACCGGTTTCATATGATTGATATAATGTGCAGTTTATATCGTAAAGCAAGTCACGTTTCAGTGTCAAAAACAGGCCACTGAATTTTTTGCCAAAAATCCTAATTTTCCACTACCTTTTGAAAAATAAATCTCTTTATTTAAACTATTTTTATGAATGTTTAATTTTTAAATGTTTGTTAAACTAAAATACCACTTTATCACTTTTTTATATTTTGGATTTAAATTTCAAATCCCTTTTTTATTTTCTAGTTAGTTAGGTGTTTTTAATTTCTAACGTCAAAGTGATTTACATTTTTAAGTTAGAATTCAAACTTCATTTTTTTATTTCAAGTTTGATTTGAATTTTAATGTTTTGTTTCTAGTTAAAGGTTGAACTTTGATTTTAAAATTTATTCCCTCAAGTTTAATTGAAATTCACAATTATATTTACTTTGTATAGTAATTTATCCATTAAATTTGTAAAAAAAATGTATATAATGAATTTAAAAACATATTTTTTAAAATGTAGGAGGAATTTATCGTAAAGAAATAGTTTACCAGTGAGAAAAATGACTTTGATGCATTCTTTACATAGTTCGATGTAAAAAATTCTAGAAAATCGTTATTTACAATATTCTAAAGAAATTCAATTTTTCTTTGACAATTATTAAAAAAACCAACAAGGGAAGTCCGTTAATTGTTCGATTTCCAGTAATTACTTTAATTATTCCTTTTTTTAAATCTAGTTTTTCTCTTTGTTGAATATGATACGTTTAACAGTAATTATTGTTAATTGTAAACGTGAGATATAAATTATAAATAAGAAGTTTTTGTTTTCGTTTGATAAACTTTTCCATATATCGATAACTGAAAGAGGAACTGAATTTAATTTATGATTTTTCAAATTTCATTACTATTAAATTATTTTTTATACCTTTACTTATTATTCAAAATTTCCCAGAAATGTGACGACAAATAATATTGCTAATCATGAGTAGACTGTCCACAAACATATCTTAAAGAATCCCATTTCGCTCGTTTCCTTTGAAATTTTTCCAGATACACTCATTTTTTAATTTAAAACTCGAGACAGTTTATATAATTTTTTTCTTTGATGATTTTCTAATCGCAATACTTTTTTCCTGAAATCCATAATGGCATATTTTAAACCAGGGGAAAAAGCCATTCGTCATTGATTTTATAGAAAATGGAATTTTTTTTTCTCTCAAGAAAATTTTCCCTCGTTCATGTTTTAACAAAATCATTCTTCAATTATATGTGATTCAGATTTCTACGTTGTCACTTTTTCCTTCTAGGGAAAAATACATTTCCGCTCGATTTATATATCTCTTTTTGTAAACAATTTTTAATTTCGTTATAAATTATTTGAAGGAAACTATCAAGAGCCTTGTGTAGAGTGTTTTTTCTTCTTCTTTAAGGTATATTATTTTTTTCTTACAAAATGTGTCGTAAATTTAATGTTTATGTGGTCATTACGAGATAGTGATAAAATATTGAAATATGAATATGTTTAAACGAATTAAATCTAAAAATAGAATGTTTTGACTGCTATATCTTATTTTTTCGATTTAGTGAAAAAGAAATGGGAGAAACACATAATACGAGCAAAAAAAGGTATTTTCTAAGAAGATGGGTAATTAAATAACGATTTTCGTAAAAAATAAAACAATAAAATAATTGATGAAAAAGGTGGAATTTTGTTTTTTTTTTTTAATTAAGAAAGAGTAAATAGATTTTGTCATGGACCTCTGAATGATATCCTTGAATATTTTAGCCTTGATATCTGACTCAATAGGTTTACATCTAGAAGGATCGGTGAACTGGTCCCAGTTAGATAGTCATAAATGATACTTGTATGGCCTTGGTCAGTGAAATGTTTCTTCCGTATAAAAACTGCATAAAGAGGTCGATATTAGAATCGGAAGCGCAAAAAGATTTCTTTATAGGATCTAATTGATACTGTCGTTTTTCTAAATCAATTTTATTTTAGCAATATATTTACTTTTTTTTTCTTTCAATTATTTGCAATCGTTTGGCATAGAAAAACATTTAATGTCAATGTCTGATATTAGCCCCTGTGAATATTGAATCATATAATATTGCAATAGGGTGGCAAGTAAGCGGATGGGAATTCCATTGCAATCAAGTTGGCGAAAACCGGTATTTCTAGCCAATCTAATTCCTAAGGATAATTCGACGTGTGAAAATCAAGGATACGAGTATACATGCGTGAAATTACTAGTCTCCTGATTTCAAAAAAAAATTTAGGTAAACACTATCTTGGACACCATTAAGCTATTTAAAATGTGTAATGACTCATAATAAGTCCCTAGACAGTATTTTCATTTTATTAGGTTAAATTTACTATTGCTCTAAAAATTACCGTATTTTTAACAAAAATTTAACAGAAATTTTTTTTCTTACTGTCCTTTTGTTTGTTCTGTTTTAAACAATAGATATGTTAATAAAATCTATATTTATAATTTGAAAATGCTTACTTTAGTTTTGCTTTAGTTTAATGACATCAAAATCATTACAGAAAAAATATTTGGTGAACAATTGTACAAAAAATTGTTTAAAAATCTGGTAAAAATTGTTTGGCGAAATAACTGGTCTTGAATAAAACAGAATTATTGGAAACTAGTTTAATTTTGGGATAATTTTGGGAAAATAGTTTATAATGAAGTAAAATAAATTTTCATTCATAAAAATAATTCGATGAAAGGGATAAAAAAAAACGTTTAATAACAATAATGAAATGGAATAAGGTTTCTAAAAATTGTTTAATAAAAGAAAACAATATTTCAACCAAATCAATTAGATTTTTCAGCAAATCTTTTTATTCAATGAATAATTTCATTCTAACCTTAAATTTTCCGAAAATCATCTCAATAATATAATTTTGTCAAATTTATTTAATTAAAATTCTTGAATAAAAAATTCTAATCTTTAATAAAATCTTTTAACAAAATTATTTTATTAAAGTCAACAAAATTATTCTATAAATACTCTTCATTGAGAGAATGATTTTATTTTAATTCTTGTTGACACTTAGCAAGATTGATTTTAGCATTTGATAAAATATTTTCGTTTGTTTTATAAAAATGTTTCATTTGACTGAATAATTTTAATCAGTTTTTTTCATTTTATTTTTTACTGTTTTATGTAAAAATTTTCTTTGGCAGTCCAGTTTAAATTTACAAAACGCCCCTATCGGTTATTCTGTGAACTATTCAATATGGCCGACATCAGAGTAGAAATTGACAATGTTTATTAGTATTTTTTTTAAAAACAAGATTTTGAAGTGTTTTTAGAAGTGAATGATAATTTTATAATAGTGATAACTATTTATTTTGTGTGAAAACAGTGGAATTTGAACAAAAATCCCGAAATTTCTCCCGCTTTACAGTCATCTACTTTTTTATATACAAATTTTCTATTTCCTTATTATAAATATTTCTAAAAGAGTTTTTCCGACTTTTCTCATTGTTTGGTTTTTATTCTGACCTTTTTTCGAGATTTGCTTTGTCAATTCGCGAAAATACGTGCCGAGACACTTTTTCCCGACCTAAATAATTACAATCATTAGACATCGCTTTGCATCGTTTAACGTCTTTGTTTCCACTCGAACCTGGCAAGGTCGTCTGGCACACGTCTCACGCGTGTCACATTATATCACAGTTATCTGCATCAATATTCAATTCACAATCAATTTACTCTTTGTTACAAGATCTTTTGCACTTGAAAACCCCTTCCTAGAAAGAGAAACACAAGTTCCCTTTATTTATTTTTCCCTGGAACTCACGTTTCTTCGCTATCCTCTCTCAATTATCTAAGATTTTTTCCCCCGATTTTAGATTTATATAACTAAAAGATAAAAAAGGAAAATAAAAATTGTACAATTTTTACTGCGAGTATAAATTTAAAACAGAATTGCAGTGTTTTAAATTTTCGGTCTCTATATAATGACCGAGAATTATAAAGTCATTAATTTTGTGACGTGAAATTCTGACAATTTATAAATCGACTCGTAAATGATATAATTCCTTGGTAATTTTAGAGATTTACAAAAGAGAGAAAAGATTTTTTTTTTAACAAGAATAAAAATATGTTTACATTGATTGAGAGAAATCGTACTTATGCTTGTTCCAAGAATAAGATATTTGGCGCAAAACTTTCGTCTGCTTCTGTCATGCGCAAAAGAGTTTAACATAACCTCAAATTCTTGAGTTTATAATATATTTTATACTAGAACTGATTATAGTTTTTAGAAAATGTATATTTTGACATAAAAACTGTGTTTACTTTTTGGTAATTAATTTCTCGATGGTAATTAAGTTTTTTAAAAGGAGTGAGTTCGATGTGGATTATCATGTTGGAAAAATCAACGGAAAGTGGAACCTTCACCAAGGGTTAATCACCATCGCTATTCTATAATCATCCTGAGCTTGACAGGTTCACAATAGGGTGCTATTCATACGAGGGGTCACTCTATCAAACCGACAGAAATTTTATAATCAGGAGAGTTCAAGAGAGCTGCATCATGCAGAAAATATAATTTGCGATTATTAACGACTGAAACAATTCTAAAATTCATTGAAAGTGGGAATATTAAAAATATTTTTCAAGTATACTCTTTAGAATAGTTACTTCAAAAATTAAATTATTGTATCATTATAACACAAGTATTACCAGCATTTCTGATTTTAACATTTTATCAAGTTGATAAAAAAGTTGCGTTTACGCTCTACTTGACAAGACATTTCGGCCATGGCAAAATTTCTTTTATTTAGCGATAAAAACTATACAATGCGAGTCAATGATGCCATATCGTTAAGACTCTTTTTATAATCTCTACTTCTAGCTTTAAACCAAAAAACCTAATTAATACTATAGGACATTCTACAAAGGCGTTTTGATTAATAAAAGTTAAGTTTCCAGTTGGATAATAATTGTGGATAGAACCAAATTTAGTAAAATAAATACGGTAAACAGAAATCGCGAGTAATTACATTTTATAGCGACTGCTCTCATGGAAATCGTGAGATTTGCAAGGTCTTTGACAATCCGCACGAGTCGATCGACGATTTGATGCATTATTTCGCAATCGATCTTGAACTCGTTCCACATATGTGACACGCAATGTCAAACAATCCATGAAAGAGAGAGAAAAAAATCTCAAAGGGCACTGACATATGTGTACACGTGAGAAGCCCACTCAGGAGTAAAATTTTAATAATAGATGAACAATGACCATATGGAAAATATTGTTTAAATGGCGATCTTCTGAGTCACGACACTCAAGTTCGATGAGTTTTTCTAACTAATAATACCTGCACTCCTTCTGCAGAAAAACTTGCACTAACCTTGGAAATCACATTTTTATACAAAGCTCTTCTCAAAAGTAGATTTCAGTTTTAACTTAAAAAAAAATTTTTTATCCCTCTAAGGAACTCACGTTTTTGAAATAATTACAACTTGGCATATTTCTGCGATTTTTAACAATTTTTGTAGTTTCGTTCTGTAAAATTAAGAATAAGATTGAATTTTAATATGAATCTTGTCACAAGACACTTTTTTCTTCCTCTTCTTTTTATATTTAAATAATCTAATTTTTAACCTCCAAATTTTAAACATGTTGACTTAGATAAATTGTTGTGTTTTTGTCTATATTTATTATGTGACGTATTTATTGTGACTTCTGTTGTTAGATTTTATTTAGTTAACAATGGATTTATGTTTATTTTTATTGACTATTAAGTAAGTCTTATAATTTTATTGTAAGCCGATAATTAATACTTGATGTTTGTGTATATAACCTCAAAATTTGTATATTGCGTTTTTAATATTTTTTAATTTTTTGTATATTTAAATTGTTTATGTAATTTTAGTCTTAATTGTCCTGAGGAGGCCTACATATATGTATGGCGAAACGTTGACGTTTTTTTATTTTATGACGATGCGTTGAGGCGTTGGAAATAAAGGACTGACATTTTGTCTGGAGATTACGCATTTATTCTTGGATTATATTGTTCCCAGGCGTTAAACCAATTTTTATATATTTAAATACTTTTTTAATATAATATTTTTAGATAAGTTTTTTGAGGGAGAATTGGAGGCAGTGGATCATTCCATTTTTCTGAGAAACGACTGAATTATATTATATGAAATTTGCTTTACTTATAGTTATTAGTTATAAAAAATGCCTAGTTATATAAAAATTTTATCTTTTAAAATTTTTCCAATTTTTTTAAAAAAAACTATAACTTAATTTCTAGTTTGTTTCGCATTCCAATTTTATTATAATTAAACGGCAGAATTTCCTTAGTACGTTTTTTATAATTATAACTAATTCGATCTGTACAATTTCTTCAAAGTATCTCTTAGAATTTTTCCTATGTAATTTTTTATAATTCACTATCAGATTGTACCTACTTTATGTAAATTTTAAAAATTGAACGTTCGAATTTTTTCTGCAGATTTTTTTATTAATACTTAATTATCACGATTTATCTAACATTAGTTTTTACAGTTTTCAATAGAAAAATGTTCATTCATAAGATTTAATTCAGGTTGATTGCAAATAAATTGGTAATTATGTTTTTCATTACTAGGTTTCATAAAAATGTTGTAATCTTGTTTAGTTTTTATGATTAACTACTAAAAATGTATTTTTTATTCTTCCAAACTACAATTTTTTATAATTAATAAAAATTAATGAAGAAAGGATAAAAAAGAAGTATCTACGGGACACGGAAGTGTACACGTGTGCATTTTAAAAAAGATTTTTTTTTTTTAAATGCACCTTGAAATGAGCAGTTTCATTTTTATTCTGACACACCTACATTTGACTGACACTATAAACGATTAGAAATAGATAATTTAAAAAAAATGTAGTTTTCTGATTTTTTGCTATAACTTTTTATAAAAGAACGTATGATATAAATCCACGTCAACTTAACCAGTTTCTGATAGAAACAATGTATAAGTTACATTCATATAAGTTTGTAAAAATAACTCTAATTAAATTCAATAAGTTGATTTATATTATAATTAAATCCCAGTAAATTATATTCTTTTATTCATTTATTTACAGTGTTTTCTATTAATATTAATAGTCAAGTATAATTAAAACAAAAAGTAAATTTCTAATGATTAATATTTTCAAAGAATTGGAAAATTCACCTGGAAATTTATTTTTTTTTGTATTTATTTATTAAATCATCACTGATGATTAATATCTACAGACAGGTATTCCCAGGGATTTTTCGTTTTCTCTTCAATGTTGTCAAATATTTCTGGATGACTACGCAATATCAATATACATTATACATATTATATTGTAGAAAAATAAAGTTCTTATAATTACACAACTTTCTTGTTTATTTACTGGATCAATTCATCACAATCTTAATGAAAAACATTATTTCTCTATCACAGAACAAATTAAGCGGAATAAAAAAAAAGGGAGGGCTTATATAAAAACCGTTCTATTATTGTAATTTTAACTCACAAGTCACTTTTTGACGTGTGAAACGACTCGAGACAAATATCTTGTACAAATAATTTTAAAAAATTCAAGGTGATAGTTTTTATTATTGTGAATGATTCATCAATATAGAAAAATTAAGAAAAAAAAGTTTTTGGACGAGTTTTAGAATTTTCCTTTTTTTTAAATGAAAAGTTTTTTAAATCTATGCGAAGTTTTGTTCAGAATTGTAAAAAAGCCTGTATAAAATTGTCAATCAAAAATAGAAAAAATTGTGGAAGGTGACAGACATTTAAGAATTTCAATTTTTTCGAAAATACAAATTTTAAAAATGTTTAAATCTTCATTTTTATTTTTGACATTATAAGATAATTTTATATGTCCAAATTAAGGTAGAAAAAAATTGGCACCTCTTTTTAGGAATATTTATTCTGCTCAAAATTATCTCATAGAAAAAAATAAAAAATAACTAAAGTGAAAAAGTGCTTTAATGAACAATAATGATTTAAAATGATACGGTCATGGAATACTGAGTAAAAAGAAATGATCCTCATAATGTGCAGACACGTTTGTCCGCGTTATTATTTCACTTCCCCTGACGATATATTTCATAGACTTAAACTTAAGACATTTTCATACATATTCTAGAAATGTCTTTTTCAAGTTGATCTTTTTATCCAATTGTAATGTCGGTTTTAACTCATCTCGAAATCATTCTAAGCTCTTTTATTTTCTTTATTTATTTTGGTTACTGTCATCATATAATTCTTTTTGTTTTCAAATTTGAACAAAATTAATAATTAATATATGAAAAACTAATATTTCTATTGCGACTCGTTTATCGACATGCCTTTACTTTTTACCTCTCACTTGTGTTCTTTCAATTCTCTGTTCTTGGAGCAATTAGTTTATGTTAAGTAAACATTGATAAAGTTATATATCGATGGGATAACTAGCAATTTTAATGCGTATGTTCATTACAGAATAAGACTGTAAAATGGAACATGTAAGGTAAAATGAAAGCAATTTGTTTTTATTTGATGTCCAATCAAGGACCATTATACGTTCATTTATTGGCAGGTTAATCTAGAAATAATACTTTTTCTATTCACAATTTTAAAAGTTTGTGACTAAAATAGAATCGTCTTACGTCAAAGGCGCAATAAGATTTGAATTTCAATTAAATAAATGACTCATTCTTGTCGAAAAAGTTGTTACGATTTCTTCAAGATGACAATCATTTCCGGAATTCATTTTCTTGGAAAATAATATTCGAAGTACATAATATTATTGTGAATAAAATTAACGTATTATATTATATTTAAAAAAATATAAGAAAATATTTGTTCCTTCCTTCTTATTAATATCAGTGACGAAAATGTAAATTTAAAATTTTCTCAAATTTTAAAATTAAAGCAATTTTAATTTCTTCAAATTTCAATTAATTTGAACTTGCATTGATTAAAAGTTCAATTAATCCACGTTTCAAATATACTAAATTTGAATTTTGAACTATTTTGATCAGTTTTCGATTATTTTCTGCAATTTTTAATTCATTTAATTATCTTTAAATTGCTTCCCAAAATCTTAAATTTACCTTCCTTAAATTTTAATTATTTTGTTTAGTTTTTCCATACACTTTTTAAATTTTAATTATTTTTTCCTTGACATTAAATCAATTTAATTATTTATTCCTAAATTATTACCTTCAATTTTTAATCATTTTCATAATTTATGAATTAATTTCCTGAGCTTTCAAATATTTCAAATAATTATTTTGTTCAATTTTCATTTCTTTTTATTATTTTGCAATGATTTTCTCCATCTTTTAATATTTTCATTAGTTTTCAATTAATTTCCTAAATTTGCATGTATTTTCACAAATTTTTTTTGTCACAAATTGTTGTTGCTTCACAAATTTTCACAAAATTGTTGTCATCAATTTTAAATATTTTAAAAGATTTTTCAATTATTTTATTTTGCATAAAAATAAATTTTGTAATTTTTCTATTATTTTCTTCAATTTCTAATTATTTGTATTATTTTGGCAAAATTTTAAAAAATTTCAGTTATTTATCTGAAATTTCAATTATTTTCATCAATTTTCCATTATTTTAGCAATTTTTAATCATTCTCTTTCATTAAAGTTTTTTAAGTAATTTTGTAATTATTTTATTTTTTTAAACATAGATTTTATGATTTTTTCAATTATGTACCTTAAATTTTATTTACTACTTGTAATTTATCATATTTAAATTATTTTAATCATATTTCAATTTTTTTCTCAATGTCAATTAATAAATTACTATTAATAATTGTCAATTAATAATTGTCAATTAATAATTGTTAATTATTATTCACATTTTCTAAAATTATTTTCTAAGATTTTTAAGTATACTTCTAAAATTTTAATTATTTTCATCAATTTCCGATTATTTTTGCGACTTTGTAAATATTCTCGTTAATTAAAAAAATTTAGGTAATTTTGTAATTATTTTCTTTTTTTAAACATATATTCCATGATTTCTTCAATTATTTCTCTCAAATTTGATTTATTTTCATCAATTGTCGAATTTTTTTTGCGATTTTGTAAGCATTTTTGTTAATTAAATTAATTTAAGTAATTTTGTAATTATTTTCTTATTTTAAACATATATTCTATAATTTTTACAATTATTTCTCTCACATTTTATTTAGTGATTGCAACTTTTCATATTTAAATTATTTTTATCGTATTTAAAAATTGTTTCTAAACTTAATTTATTTTTAGCATATTTCACGTATTTTTTTCAAGGTTTAAATTATTATATCATTTGTCAATTATTCTCCTCGATTGTTAATTATTATTATCATTTTCTAAAACTTTTTATTTTCTAAGATTTTTAAGTATTTTTCTAAAATTTCAATTATTATCATCAGTTTTCCATTATTTCTGCGATTTTTTAATAATTCTGTTTAATTAAATTTTTTTAAGCAATTTTGTAATTATTTTATTTTTTTAAACATAGATTTTATGATTTTTTCAATTATTTCCCTCAAATTTTTCATATTTAAATTATTTTCCCCATATTTCAATTTTTTCTCAGTCTTAAATTATTTTTAGAATATTTCAATTATTTTTTTCAATTTTAAATTATTTCCCTCAATTGTTAATTATTGTTCACACTTTCCAAAATTATTTTCTAAGATTTTTAAGTATACTTCTAAGATTTTAATTATTTTCATCTATTTTCAATTATTTTTGCGACTTTGTAAGTATTCTCGTTAATTAAAAAAATTTAGGTAATTTTGTAATTATTTTCTTTTTTTAAACATATATTCCATGATTTCTTCAATTATTTCTCTCAAATTTTATTTCCTGATTGCAATTTTTCATATTCAAATTATTTTTATCGTATTTCAAATTTTTTCCCAACCTTAAATTATTTTCAGTATATTTCACTTATTTCTTTTCATTTTGAATTAATTTTATCCCTTTTCAATTATTTTCCTCGATTGTTAATTTATACTCACACTTTCTGAAATTATTTTTAAAGATTTTTAAGTATTCTTATAAAATTTGAACTATTCTCATCAATTTTCAATTATTATTTCTACGATTTTATAATTATTCTCTTACATTAAAAATTTTTAACTATTTTTGTAATTATTTCCTTTCTTTAAACAAAGATTCTACGATTTTAGAATTATTTCTCACAATTTTTATTTACTGTTTACAATTTTTCATATTTAAATTATTCTTATCATATTTATATATTTATATATTTGTTTGAATATATTTATTTATATATTCTAAATTTTTTCCAAATCTTAATTTACTTTCAGCATATTTCACTTATTTTTTTCAATTTTGAATTAATTTTATCATTTGTCAATTATTTTCCTCGATTGTTAATTATAATTATCATTTTCTAAAACTTTTTATTTTCTAAGATTTTTAAGTATTTTTCTAAAATTTCAATTATTTTCATCAATTTTCCATTATTTATGCGATTATTTAATAATTCTTTTTAATTAAACATTTTTAAGTAGTTTTGTAAATATTTTCTTTTTTTAAACTTATATTCTATTTTTTTTTATTATTACCCTAAATTTTTTATTTATCTTTTTGCAATTTTTCATATTTAAATTATTTTTATCATACTTCAATTTTTTTTTCTCAATCCTAAATTATTTTCAGCATATTTCACTTATTTTTTTCAATTTTGAATTAATTTTACCATTTTTCAATTATTTTTCTCGATTGTTAATTATTATTTTTTATTTTCTAAGATTTTTCTAAAATTTAAATTATTTTCATCAACTTTCGATTATTTCTGTTTTTTTTTTAATAATTCTCTTTAATTAAAGACTTTTAAGCAATTTTGTAATTATTTTATTCCTTTAAACATATATTCTACGATTTTTTCAACTATTTCCCTCAAATTTTATTTACTGTTTTCAATTTTTCATATTTAAATTATTTTGATCATATTTCAATTTTTTGAGCAATCGTAAATTACTTTCAGGATATTTTAATTATTTTTTTCCATTTTAAATTAATTTTATCATTTTTTAATTATCTTTCTCTATTGGACTTCCGGTTGGAGATTGTAGTAGAAAACACGCGTACGGTATACGTTGGTGAAAATACCAAAAAGTAAAGCGGTTAAAGTGATTTGAGAAGTAAAGAGAGTGTAGAAGTAGAAGTGCTAAATACGAAGTGTTAAAATATAAAATATGAGTCATCGATAAGTTGGTGATAAGTAAAGAAAGTGACGAGAAAAGAGTGATTATAATTTTGAGGTTAGAAAAGATGAAATATGGAGAAGTGAACATTTGACTAGGGTAGTGTGCCAAGTTTAGTGTTAGAGAGCGCTAGTGATAAAAGTGGGAAAATTCGAAAAATCAAAATGGGAAGACCGCCTCTAACTAACAGGAATAATAATGGAAGGGATGGAAGAGATAATACTTTGGATAAATTTGGAATAAACAAAAAAGATACAGAAGAATTGGAGGCAAAAATGGTTAAAACACTGAAAGAAATTGGAGATGAGATAAAAAACCAGATAAAAGAGCAACAAGAACAGATGATGACAGAATTTTACAATATGTTGAGAGAAAAAGAAAGAGAATGGGAAAAAGAAAGAAATAGTTGGAAAGAAGAAAAACAAGGACTGGAGGAAAGAATTAAAAGATTGGAATGGGAAAGGGAGAAATCAGAAAGAGAGAAAAGAAAGTTGAATATAATTATAAAAGGAGAGGAATTTACAGAAGATAGTGAAGAAGAAAAATTAGAAGAAAAAGTAGAAAGCTTTCTAGAAAGAAATTTAAAAGAAAAAGTAAAAGTAGTAAATGCTTATATAATGAAAAAAGAAAAAGGAGACAGAAAGGGAAAAGTTGTCTTAGCTAAATTAGAAGATTGGAATATGAAAAAGCAAATAATGATGAAGAAGAAGAATCTTGAAAAGGGGACATATATAGATGATGATTTGACTATAACGGAAAGAAAAGTACAAGAGGAAGTCAGAAGAATAGCAAAAGATGAAAGAGAAAAAGGAAATATTACGAAAATTGGTTACATGAAATTACAAGTAAATGGCAAATGGATAAAGTGGAATGAATGGAAGGAAGATTTCATAGAAGAAACAGGCGAAAGAAGAAAGGAATAGGAAAAGAAAGAGGAAAGGAAGCGACAAGGTAGGGGAGTGAAAATTTGTGTGTGGAATATAGCTGGAGTATTGAATAAGGACAAAGAAACTTGGGAATATTTGTGTAATTTTGATATAGTAGGTTTAGTGGAAACGTGGTTGGAAAAGGAGAAGTGGGAAAAAATTAAAGAAAAGTTACCGAAGAAATTCAACTGGAAATGTGTATTTGCCGAACGAGAAAATAAAAAGAGAAGGGCAAAAGGGGGGATATTGATAGGGGTAAGTAAGAAAATAAAAGAAGAAGAATATCAAGAATGGAAAAGCAACATAGTTGAACAAAAAGTGAAATATAATGGGAAAGAATGGAGATTTGTGATTGTATATAGTCAAAATATTAAAGAAACATTAGAAACGATTACAAATAAAATAAAAGAAGAAAATGAAGAAAGGTTGATATTGGGAGGAGATTGGAATGTGAGGACGGGGGAAGAAGGAGGTTTGACATATCAGGGGGTGGGAAATGAAGATGTAAGAATATCAAAAGATAAAATTATAAATAGGGAAGGAAAAATAATGATAAACGAATTGGAAGAAAGAGGATGGATAATAATTAATGGAAGCAAAGAAGAAAAAGGAGAATACACATATGTTGGAAAAAGGGGAGCTTCAGTGATAGACTATATAATTGGAAACCAAGAAGCAGTGGAAGAGATACGAAAGCTAAAAATAGGAGGAAGAACAGAATCAGATCATTTACCAATGGAGTTGGAAATAGAAGGAGAGGGAATTGAAGAAGAGAAAGTAGTAGATAACGAGAGCGCAGAAAGAAGAGATTGGTCAGAAGAAGGAATTAAAGAATATCATGAAAACTGTAAGGAATGGAAATGTAATGAGGAAATAATAGAAAAAATATGGGCAGAAATCAAGAAAAAGATAAATGAAGCAATTCCTAAAATAACAAGAAATAGAAGAAAATGGATAATCGATGAAAAAGTATGGCATGATAAGGAATGGAAATTAAGAAAAAGAGAATTGAGAAAGGAATTACGAAAATACAAAAAAGGAAAAACGAAAAGAGAAGAATATATACAAAGAAAAAAGGAATATAAAGATTGGTGTAGTGAAAAAAGAAAGGAATATGAAAAAATCGAAGAAGAAAAAATAAGAAATATAAAAACGGAACAAGAAGCTTGGAATTACATAAATAAATTCAGAAAAAAAAGAAATGCAATCGATGATGGCATTGAAATGGAAGAGTGGCGAACTCACTTTAAAATGAGATTTGGAGGGAAAGATAATAAAGAAATACTAGAAGAGGAGGATGAAGATGAGGATGAAAATGTTACTGAAGAAAGGGAGAAATCAGAAATTAGTAAAGAGGAAGTAATAGAACAAGTTAAAAAATTAAAAACAGGAAAAGCACCCGGGGAAGATAAAATAGAAAACCAAGTGTGGAAATTGATGCCAACATCAATAGGAGAAACTTTTTGGAAAATGATAGACACAATATGGAAAAAGGAGGAATACCTGAAGAATGGAATATAGGCATTGTTAGTCCGATATATAAAAAGGGAGAGAAAAATAATGTGGAAAACTATAGGGGGGTGACATTGATGAATACAGCTTATAAAATATAAGCTGGAATCCTGAATGAAAGATTGATAAAGGAAGTAGACCAAAAATTAACAGAAACACAATTTGGATTTAGAAAAGCAAGAGGAGTATCGGACGCAATATTTGTCTTAAATCATCTGATAGATAGGGAATTGGGAGTAAAGGGAGGCAAGGTTTTTGCATGTTTTGCTGATTTGACACAAGCATTCGATAGAGTGGATAGAAGTCTACTGAGAAAGGAATTACAAAAGATAGGAGTAAGCTATAGACTGCAGAAAAGGATTATGGAAACGTACAAGGAAACTGTGAATAAAGTAAAAGTTGGAGACACATATTCGAGAGAATTTTGGACGACAAGGGGAGTACGTCAGGGATGTCCATTAAGTCCAACCCTATTTAACATTTATTTAAATGACATGGAAGAAGAAATTAAAAAGGAACAAACAGGAGGCATAGTAATAGAGAAACAAAAAATCTGGACAATAACATATGCGGACGACATAGTTCTTGTGGCAGAGACAGAAGAAGATTTAAAGAATATGATAAAAAGACTTAGGAAATATTTAAAGAAGAAAAATATGATTTTAAGTGCAGAAAAAACAAAGATAGTAGTTTTCGAGAATGGAAAGGGGAAAAAAAAGAGTAGAGAATGGAAATGGGGCGAGGAAGAACTAGAGGAAGTTAATGAAATAAAATACTTAGGGTTTATTATGCAGAAGAATTTAGGGGTAGAGAGACAATTGAAAGAAAGAAAAAGAAAAGCAGTAATAGCAATGAAAGGGACTTGGAGCATTGGCGAAAGAATTTTTAGAGATAATTTCGAAAGAAGAATGAATATGTTTAAAGCATTGGTCGAGAGTGTTGGACTGTTTGGAGCGGAAAGCTGGGGATGGAAGAGCGACGAAAGATTAAATGGCATAACCCGAAAATACATTAAATGGATCTTAGGACTGGACATGACAACACCCAATTATATTTTACTGGAAGAAACAAAAGTAGAAGAAATAAAAGAGAAAGCGTTAAGAAGAGCCATAAGATACGAAGACAAAGCAAGGAAATCAGAAAAGATATTAGTGAAAGAATGCATAAAGGAAAGAGAAAGTGAAGGAAGAAAGGGGGGAGAAGGGAAGTGGGCAAAGTTAAGAAGAAAAACATTAGAAGAGGCAATAGGAAGAACGGAGAAGAATACATTATTGGAAAAGGGGGAAGATTTAGAAGAAAAATGTATGGACAAGATTCAAAAGAAAGGTATAGAAGAAAGAAGAAAAAAATAGAAGAATCACGATACAATAAAATGTATAAAGAAATATGGAAGGAAGAAAAACCAAGTTATTTAAAAGAAAATAGAAAGTTCAAGGATAGAAAAATTATTGCGAGGTATAGATGTGGAAATGAAGCAAGAGCGAAGGAATTCTGGAAGGAGAAAGAAGAAAAAGTATGTAGAATTTGTAGCAAGGAAGAAGAAAGTATAGAACATGTATTAAAGGAGTGTGAAGAAACAAAGGTAAATGAAGAGATAAATGAAGTACTAAAAGAAAATGGACAAGGAATAGAAATAATAAGAAAAATAGAAGAAAAGAGAAGAAAACTAAAGGAAGAAGAAAACCAGATACCGTGAGAAAAAAAAAAAAAAAAAAAAAAGATAAAAAGTGAAGTGAATAAATTGAAAATAAAAATTTAATAGAAATGGACAAAAATTGATAGACTGTTGATTTTGTTAATTTGAGTAAGATATATAGTTGAATATTTTTTGTTTATATATAAGTATAAAGTTAGAATGTAAGTTTAATGTTTTGTTTAAAGGAACTGATTTTAGATACGCAGAAAAATGTTTAATCGAAGAGTTTAGCTCAATAAGTTTGGATTTAGATTGAAATATTGAATCAAATTTTAATTCATAATTAAGGAAAATGTAAAAGAGTGTAAACACCGGAAGTTCGTCCGAAACCGAAAGGTGTGGACTATTAATAATAAATAAAAAAATAAAAAAAATTATCTTTCTCTATTGTTAATTATTTCTCTTATTTTATAAATTTATTTTCTAGGATTTATAAGTATTTTTCTAAATATCAATTATTTTCTTCAATTTTTATTCATTTTTATTTGTTTTCTTATTCTTCAAAAAAATTTTTTATTACTTATCGTAAATTTCAATTATTTCTTCAATTATCTCTTTGATTCTTTAATCCGATTTTTAATAATTTCAATTTTTTTCAATTAATTTTTAAGATCTTCATCTATTTTTCTCAAATTGCAATTATTATTTTTTTATTTAAAAAAATTTCCATAATTTTTTCCATTATTTCTCTCAATCGTCATTTATATTTTACAACTTATCATTGTTTTAAATAATATTTCAATCATTTTCTTCAAATTTCAAATTTTAAAATCATTTTTCAATTATTTTCCAAAATTTATCTCTTTTAATTTTCAATTTTCTTCATTTGTTTTACAATTTCGAAAATTTTAAACTATTTATCTGCCATTTCAATTATTTTATTCAATTTTCAATTATTTATATTATTTTTTATATTATTTTCTCCAATTTTCAATTACGTTCGTTCTTTTTCATAATTTCCAAAAAGTTTTTAATTATATATTTTTAATTAAAAATTATTCTCTTCAATTTTAAATTATGTTTATCTTTTTTCATTTATTTTCTCCAAATTTTAATTATTTTCTTTTTTTCAATTAACCTCTGATAGTTTTAAGTATTTTTTCACAAATTGTCTCTAACTTTCAATTTATTTATCTCTAAGCAAAGGGAAAAAATATTATTGCTTCCTCTATGTGAAACATAAAAATTTTCAGTACTTGGAATATCTTCACGGAAGTACCTACTTAATGTTTTAAAAGCTCTGTTACAACAAAGATCAATTTCCTTCATAATTACCCAAGTATTATAAAAGAATTTTAACACGGAAAAATAAAAGATTATTGATTTTTATTCCTCATCCCATATTATCATAATATGAATATTATGCAGAATAATTACACGATTTCGAGAATACAAGACATTTTTTTATTCTCTGATTTTTTAAAATCAATTTCATTTTCAATGCTCTCAAGTTTTTTTTATATATTACCTCAATTTTTGGTAATTCTCTTTCAGTTTATATACTTCAATTTTTAACCTTGAATTTATTTAATCAAACAAATAAAATGAAACTGAAGGCAACTTTATAAACAAAGTTCACAAGTTTTGTAATTTGAAATAATTGGTTCTACTTGCTTTATTTATTACTTTCTGTTTAATATTTATTCTTTAAGAGCTTTTTCAAATAAATTAAGTGCAGACTTTTTTTTTATACTAGACAGTTTTGTAATTAGAGAGGGCTGAAAGTGTATTACATATTATTAAAATAGTTTAAACAAGGTCGAGCATCTGCACACTACCTACACTCTGAATTGACCGTCAGATAAATCTCTTAATCAGCATAATAACTAATTATTATTCCGGAATAGGCAACGATATATATAATATTTCTAAGTTTCTGGGATCCATTCACTTTTCGCCTCAAACCGATCGTATTGAATGAATTTATGTAAAACCACTTACGTTTCTGTTGATGAAGATTTTTTTATGTAGCAACTATTATGTGAATCTTAAACAAGTGATATTGTAATCATGAACAAATTTATAAGAAAATCCAAAACAATATTGACGAAAATTGTTATTAAAAAAATCATTGTTTAATTATTCAAAAATAATTTTGTTTAAAAAAAAAGGTTATTAAATCTTTTTATTATATAAGTTTCAATTTGACGCGATTTTTTACTGAAAAGTTCAAGAAAGATTTTCTAATTATTGGGAGATGAAAAATTAGTAAAGCGTTGAAGTGCCAATTAAAAAGATGACGCTGTAATCAGACGACTTATTACAAAGTAATTATCATAATCGAGCCCCCGCGTTCATTTGATACAGAGAGGTGTTCAAGGTTTTTTTTAATCAATTGATTTGCATCGAGGAAATAATTATTCTAGACATTGTATAACTTATCCTAAGGACATTATCGTTCTCCTATTATCAAGATCACTGGAATTGTAAGATAAAAACTTTAAAGGATCTAGTGCCACCAGTTAACGTCAACATTTTTATCCGGGAAAACTAAATCATATTCTTCATTTCTATATATCTTAATATTATCAAGTTTTGCTGCTTTATGTAACTTGATTTTTTGCCACTTTTCTAATATCGAGAAATACTTGTATAATAAAATTTTCGAGATACAAATCAATTTTTATGAATGATAATGAACAAAATTGATAAATGATAAGTAATTATTGAAATGATTTTGCTAAATGATAATGAACGGAATAATTTTAATAATAATGAATGATCTAGAATCTTTTATTTTGTTTTTACCTGTCTATAGAAAAATGCTCACATTTTTATCCATTAATTCATAAGTTTTGTCACGGTAAAATAATTTATAAATTATTTATAAATTAAATAGAAATTGTTTTTTAGAAACAAATAAAAAGTATGATTTTTAAGGTATTTTTAAAATGATAATAAATACTGTTTTAAACTAATAAAAATTATAATGGAAATATACAACACTAAAAGTTTTAAAGATTAAAGAAGGAGAAAAATAATTGGTTGCATAAACTTAGTGTGCGATCTATTTCCTGTTTTTTTTTTTTTACACAATAACAAATAATTATTACTTAGCCTTATTGAGTACTAATGAGTCGTTTTTTCTCTGCTTGAAGAATTCTTTGATACGTAATTTAGACCTTACACTTTCTCGAATCTAAATATTTTCTGTAAATCGGAATTGGAAATTAATTTTTAAGAACTTTCTACATGAAAAAGTATTTTATTAATTTTCACTAATTCCGATTTCTCGAGCTTATTTTCACGTTTATTGACAAACTTGGCTGGAATTGAAGAAAATTATGATAAAGAAGAAGCGAAAATAAATTATTCTAGATATGTGATCTCTGATTTTTTAATTGGAAATCAAATTGTTTTAAAAAGATAAAATTTCTTGTAGCTATTCAGTGACCTTTACAATAAGCTTCCGCAATCTCATTTTACAATTAACGTTAGAACTTATGACTTATAGCACGAGATTAAATAAGTTACTCTGTGTCAGGTGTGAATTACTATTTTATATAGACAAAGTAAAATGTTCTTTCTTTTCGAAAATAGTTTTACAAAAATATTTTTGAAACACGTTTTTGTTTATATTTTCTTATAATTGGTCTCATTTCTCGAAAATTTTATTCTGCAAATAAAAAATTGTTTCTTTTCCATTTTGTTGATTCGTTAAACAGAAGAAAACTTGTTCTTTTGTAAATTTGCATCTAAAGTTTGTAAAAGTAAAAATACTGCTGAAATTTGCAATTGAGAATGTGTTAATTTACAGTTTAGCTGAAAAAGAAGTCAAACGAGAATTTCGTTTATATTTGGTTTTCAATTAACGCTTTTTTTTCTAATTTACAGAATAAAGTATAGAATGAATTATAAAAATAATTGAAAAAAAGCGATAAAAACTGATTCTTGCCTGAACTAAAATCACTTCTTACAAAACCAGTATTTCTAGTCATTTGAATAAACGAGACTTGCTTTCAAAAAGTTCAAAAACGTGGTTACAAAAAGTCGAGTTGAATTGGACAAATTTATTAAAGATACAAATAAACACGAAATTTAAAGTTGTTTAGGAAATAAATAAAAAAAGTTTATAATAGTCTTCTCTTTTAAAAAAATGGAGATTTTATCGTCTGAGCGTACCTATAGTGTTAATAAGTGTTTCAGAGTAAGTACGTGTGGCCTTGGTACATGAAAGTAATATTCAGAGTCAATTACAACTTGTGTTTACTATATACAGTCAATGTCGAGATGCGAACTGGTACTTTACCGAGGTTAGAGCCGATGTACGATTTCAATTAACTTTATTAGCTGAATTGCGCATTTTATTATATTGTATTTTACAGATTACGATTTTATGAATTTGCAAGAAAGTATGTTTACAATATTAATATTTCATTTTTAATATAATCAATTAATTATAAACGCATTAGTTTACTTTGTTCTTCTTTTCTCTTCACTGAAAAAACGGTATTCTTAATTTAGGAAATATTCTTGGTGCCTATTTAAGAATTAAATATTCTTATATTAAGGATATAATATTCCTGAAATCGGAAGAATATTTATAAATAAAAAACATATCCTTAAAATAAGAAATATATTCTTAAAATCAGAACATATTCTTAAATTAGGAATATTTTCGCATGTCCTCAAGAATATGTTTCTTAACCTAAGAATATTCTTCTTATTTTAAGAATATTATATCCTTAATAAAAAAACATTTTGATCTTAAATAAACACCAAGAATAATTATCAAATTAAGAATATCGTTTTTTCAGTGTTAATTTGAATCAGTTAAAAATAACTGATTGTCAGAATCTTGGCTGACTTTTTGCATCAGCTAGCAGAGAAAAATAACTCATTATTAGTAAATAATTATTTCTTAACAGTAAAAAATAACTGCAAAAATTGTCAACTTTGATTGATTGAATACCCTGAAAAATGGTATTCTTATTTTATGAATTATTCTTAGCAGCAATTTAAGAATTATTAATTTAAGAATTTAAGTTTTTTCATGACAACTCCTTATTTAACTGTTTTCAAATATACATAAAGTGAATACTCATTTTAATTTCAGATTAATGTATAAGTTAAATACAAAATAAATCTTGGCCAAAATACTCATATACTAAATCAAAAAATCTTACTTTTGGTACGCAAAAAAATTCGCTTATATTATTATTATCTTTCATAGTTATGTTTTTTAAATTATTATTGAAATATTATGTGTTTATAGATTTTCTGATGAGGACGCAATATGTGCGTTGAAACGTCAAAAATGTAAGAAAGGTTAAATAAAGTCGATTAGGCCAAAACGAAGAAGAAGAAAATTTTTTTAATACCAATCTTCTTAATTAATATATTTTTATATTAAAGATATACTATTCTTAAAATAAGAAGCACGTTCTTAAACTAAGAAGCATATTCTTAAAATAAAAATATTTCCTTATGTTATAAAAACCCTTATGTTTTTCACGAAAGTAAATATTTAAAGTCAAGGTATCTAGAGATTTTTAATTATTTTCAATCTTCTTTAATTTTTTATTATTTTTTCAATCTTCCATTTCTATAATTTTAATATTATTTTCTCCAAATTTTAATTTATTAAATTATATTTCAATAGATTTCTTGAATTTTTCGTCCTTCATCTCAGATTTCAATTATTTTCTTCAAAATACAATTATTTTTATCATTGTTTAATTTTTTCCTATCATTCATACTTATTTGTATTATTAGTTGACAAATTTCATAAAACATCTTCATAAAACTGTCAATTATTTACAACAAATTTCAATTATTTTATAGATTAAAAATTATTCTTCCTACTTATTAAATATTTTTATTATTTTTTAATTAATTTCCAAAACTTGCAATTATTTTTTTAACTTTCTAATTTTGATCAATTTTTTTTCATGCTGTTTATTATTTATCAGTTATTTCATTAAATTTAAACAATCTTTTGTAATTTTATCACTTATTTAGCATAAATTTTATTTAATTTTCTTTAATTTTCCATTATCTCTTTAATTTTGAAAATATTTCCTCCAATTTTTAGTTTTGAAAAGTATTTTTTCAGACACTTTCTACATTTTTAATTAATTTATCTCAAATTTTAGTTATTTGTATTATTTTTCAATTATTCCTATCAATTTTAAATTATTTTTCCCAATTTTTAATTTATTTAATTATATTTTAATAGATTTCCTGAATTTCCAGTCCTTTATCTCAGATTTCAATTATTTTCTTCAATTTACAATTATTTTATAATTTTTAAATTTTTTTCTACCATTCATACTTATTTGTATTATTATTTTACCAATTTCATAAACTGTCAATTATTTTCATCAAATTTCAATTATTTTATACATTTTAAATTATTTTTTCTTCTTATTAAATATTTTCATTATTTTTCAATTAACTTCCAAAACTAGCAATTATTTTTTTACATTCTAATTTTGGTCATTATTTTTTCATGGTGTTTATTCTTTTCAGTTATTTTATTACATTTTTAAAATTTTTTGTAATTTTATCACTTATTTTTCATAAATTTTATTTATTTTCTTTAATTTTCAATTATCTCTATAATTTTGAAAATATTTCCTCCAAATTTTAATTTTGAAATTTTTTTTTTCATACACTTACTATACAGTTTTAATTTATTTATCTCAAATTTCAGTTATTTGTATTATTTTTCAATTATTCCCATCATTTTTAAATTGATTTCTATAATTTTTCAATTTTTTTTTCCAAATTATAATTTTTAAAATTATTTGTTAACTGATTAACTAAACCTTTAATTATTTATTTCAAATTTCAATTAATTAAAAAAAATTACTTTCAAATTTCAGAATTTTTCAATTACTTTTTTTTAAATTTACAATAATTATTTACGGTATTTAGTACTTAATTTTCTATATTTTCAATTATTTTTAAAATTTATTATTTTTGCCATTCTTCAATTATTTCAATTACTATTATTTATTTGATATATTTTCTGTAATTGTTTTCAATTTATTATTTTCAATTCTCGATTGGTTTCTTCAATTCTCGAATATTTTTTTTAATTTTCAATTAGTGTCTTCAATTTTCAATTATTTCTATAATTTCGCAATTTGTTGTCTCCAATTTTTAATTTTAAAAATTATTTTCAATTTGATTTACTTAATCTTTAATTATTAATTTTAAACTTCAATTCTTTTTTTTTAATATTCAATTTGTTTTATAACTTTTTCATTGATTTCTTCGATTTTAAATTACCTTCATCATTTTTTAATTAGTTTTCTAAATTTTTAATTATTTTTCTCAATTCTCGTTTGTTTTCATCAATTAAAATTTTTTTTTCAATTATTCTCATCATTTTTAAACTGTTTTTTTCAATTTTTAATCATTTTCTCTTTTTTTGCTTCTATAATTTTGGAATTAAAGAAACAATTTCTAATTTTTTAAATCATTTTTAAAAATTGTTTTGCTAAATCTTCAATTATTATTTATCTCAAATTTAAGTTCTTTCTTTCAATTTTCATTAGTTTTTTAGTCTTTTCATTATTGTTATTTTCCAATTTTTAATTATGTTAATCATTTTTTAGTTATTTTCCTAAATTTTCAATTTTTTTTTTCTTAATTTACCATTATTCTTTTTTTTCAATTATTTTCTCTTAGTTCATATATATTCTTTACTCTTTCAAATTATCTTCTCATCATTTATATTTTAATTATTATCTTGTATTTTCAATTATTTATGAAGTTCCGCATTCATTTTCTATTATTTTAAATTATTATTTATTAGTTTTAAATTACTTTCCACAATTTGTAGTTATTTCCCCCCTTTTTTTTATTAATTTGAAAATTTTGTAATTATATTTTTAATATTATTTTTTTATCTTACAACTTTTGTAATTTTGTCCTAACCAAATAAAATAATCGAGTTTCTGCTGTATATAATTCATTTGTCTTTATTTATGAAATTTTTAAAATACGATTAGAGATGCAATACAAAAGATTTTAATCATATTTTTTGGTATCTATTACATTTTAAAAATAATGCCTCGTTTCTAGATTTAGGTAAATATTTTTTTTATTTAAAACCAATAATTATTGTTTAAAAAATCAATTTGAGAAAAGCTATACTTTTGTATGAATTTTTATTTTTTCAACAAAAAGTTTCTTGTTATTATAATAATAATAAACCTTATTCTTTTATTTAACTGATTCTTGGTAAATTTAATAACTTATTTTTAAGTTTTACTAATTTTTATTTAGGCACTATTTCGCAATATCAAAAAATTTAGACAAAAATAAATTAAAAACTGCAATTTTGTGTAAAGTTATAATTTTTTCTTTATTTTACTGAAAAAATACGACTTTTGTAATAAAATACTTTATTATTATAGTAATATAGTATTAGCATTTATTAATATTAATATTTATTAATTTAGGTTAGAAAAACCTTTTTAATACTATTTTTAGTAATTCTACAAAGTTTGATGTCAAAATATTGATTATTTTAAGAGAAAGATAACGGACAAATTTTGTCAACAACATTGACGTCAAACTTTATCACATGCCCTTAATGTTATTAATTAAAAATCAAAATAAAATCGTAGCATTAATTCAATGCTATAAAATAGATAGTGCCTACATTTTTTATTTGAATGAAGATGCTATAAATTCTACCGCATATATAATTTCAAACGAAAAAAATCAAAACAAATTAAATTCTAACATCACATCACTTTTGTCATTCGACTATTTTTTTCGCATTATCTATAATGATAAAAGATCCAAGTTTTTTAAGAAAGTGCCTTTTTCTTGTTGACGTCAGAAATCATGACAAACAAATGAATTAAAAAATGCCATTTCAATAAAACATCCTCCTTTTAAATTATTCGTAAAGTATTTGTACTCATAAAAGAAATAAGTAAATTCGAAAATATGTATTATTAAAAAAACTGCATTTCGTAATAGAAAATTTGTGGCTTACCAATATTAATATCAAATTTATAAGGACAGGATTAAATTCTATTTTACAAAATATACTCAGGAGTATATATTCATTTATAATTACGTAAGATTTCTTTATTAAATTTACTTTTACAAATTTACTTTTTTATGCAAAAATCACTGTATTTGTTGTAAAAATATTGTTTCTTAAATTCCAAATTTTTTTAAAAAGCCTCTTATGTAATAATTTCTTAGAAATGAGTATAACAGAATTTATGTTTCTAAAAGGAAGTGATAGTTGAAATAAAAATCAAAGTGTTTGTTTTAATTATTATTATTACCATTTTTTTTTTATATTCCAAGAAAAATATTTGGTGGATTATATTTAAAGGTCTTCTTGAGGACAAATATGGGAAGTGTGTTTTATAGAGAAGTTAAAAATCAAATTTATGACTATGATGATTAGACTTCTTAGATTAGTGGTTTTTATATTTATGTTAATAATTGGGTACCATTTGACTTGAATACGAGGAGTGGCTTTGCGGTTTGGAGTTCCCAGAGAATGTTTCTCTCGAGTGATGACGTAGGTAAACTCGAACATACGTAAGATCGCGAAAGCTAAGAGGAAAAATCGTCACTGAGGATAATGACACTTTCCGGTAACATTAGCTAGGTCAGTTTTTATAATAACTCAACAATTTTCCTCCTATATTTTTATTAGAAAATTTTAACATGCGCACTTCTCGTTCTACGTCAGAATTTGCAGTTGGACAAGTTGAATTAAACTTACATAATGTAAATTAGGTTTAAATTGAAAAATTTGAATTTAATCTATAAAAATGTTGATTTCACAATTTTGAGTTAGAGTTGAAAAGTTCATCTTTGAGTTAAGCATGCATAAAACACGAAGTATAATTAGAAATTAAAAAATTTTAATTTATGACAAATGTAATAAAGGAGTAAAAAAAAATTTTTAATTTAAAACAAAGTAATTGCAGCGATTGCTTAATAAGTAGTAAGAAGTTTGTCTTTTCTAATCAATTAGCACAAATGGCAAATAAAATTATAAACTAATGTGTTTATTTACTGTTCATATAAATATTATTCATTTTAAAAAATGAAAATTGATTGATTATAAAATTTTATTTCGACATTAAATGACGACGTCATGGAAAAGAGATGAAAAATTATTTTATTATAATAAATTAATTATGTTATTTATTGCGTGAAAATGTATGAAAAACATAAAAACTTTGAGTTTTTTGCATTTTCTTGATTCTTTGAAGGATCAGTCATTTTTATTGGAATGCGTTTTGTAACAAAGTAAATCTTATGAATTATTACTTTAATTGTCGATTTTCAATTTATAAGTTGGTACTTATAAATTAAAGAACATTATAGCTTAATTAGTAATACGTGCTGATTTATTAATGCTTGATTAATTTTTACAATTACAACGAGAACAAACTGACTCAGGGGTTTTAAAGGTCGATGGTGACAAGTCTGGTATTAGGTTCAAAATTCAAAATGTTCGTTCCAATATGGCGGCTCAAAAATTGAAAATTAACGTATGTAAACGAAATATGTATCTCAAAGGTGCTAAGAATTAAATTTCCCTTAATCTTTTCACACCAATGTGAAAAATTTTTACAATTAAAAAATATAAATCAATAAATTTTAAAAATCCGAAACACAGTTTTTCTATAAATTAAAAAGATTTTATAAATTATAATCATTATTTTAGTATTATAAATTCAATTCATGCATTTTTATTTTTTTATCCCCCCCCCCCCCCATTTCACCTAATCACCATTTTTTCACCTTCTTCCCATAATTTACACTTTTCTTTAAAAACATCACTTAAAAAAACCTACAAAATCAATAATTTTCTCCCCCTTTCTCTTTATTTTCTCCCTTTTTTAAAAAAGAATCATATAAAACGCCTATAAAATAAAGGGTTTTTTCCTTTCTTTTTTTTAAACATATATTCTACGATTTTGCAATTATTTGTCTCAAATTTTATTAACTGTTTTCAATTTTTTATATTTAAATTATTTTCATCGTATTTCAATCTTTTTCTCAATCTTAAATTTTTTCAGCATTTTTTAATTATTTTTCTCAATTTTTAATTAATTTGATCATTTTTTAATTATTTTTCTTGATTGTTAATTACACAGGCACACAAAAAACTTATAAACTTTAGCCAAATTAGTTATTCTGACTTCAGATTCGGATTCAGCGGAGAAAAATACGTAAAAAAAGAATAGCCTAGAGTCCAGACCAAAAATTATTTTTGTGTTTTAAATGGTGTTTTTTTTATGTTTTTTGGGATAATATAAAAATTTTAGCCAATCTACTAATTCTAATATCAAAATCATATTCGTTCGAGAAAAATACATAGAAATACATTAGTGTAGTGTATCGGCCAAAAATTTTTTTGAAAATTTTTTAATTAGTTATTTTTAAAAAAATTCTAAACTCATCATGCATCAAAATATTTCTATCTAAAACTCGTAAGTGTCAATTTAAAGTAACTGGAAATTACTATATAACCTCAAATTTGAAATGTCTTAATGTTTATCACACCTTGTAATTTTTTACATTTCAACCTTAATGTAAAATGTACAATTACTAAATAATAATAATCTCCGTAAACTCCTGAAATTAGTTAGTATTTATATTTATTCATCTTTTTCTGTCCACGTTTTAAAATGCATAGTAAAGTTAGTCCCTGTTATTTTATTTTGTTGTGCTTGTTTTTAATTGTTATTTGTGTAAAAAAAAAGTTTCGAAAAATGCTTTAAAAATTTATTATGGTTTTTGATAATTTTTAAGCTTAAAATATATACACATGCAATTAATTTCCTAAATTTTCAGTTATTATCTCAAATTTAGATTCTTGTCATCAATTTTCCATTTAATAACGATTTTTTAATTATTTTCTTTTGCTTAAAAATCAATTCTGCAATTTTTCTTGATTTTCATCAATTTATAATTATATTTATTTTTTTGTCATTACTTTTAAAAATTTCGATTATTTATCCGATATTGCAATTATTCCCATCAATTTTCGTTATTTCTGCAATTTTTTAATTATTCTCTTTAATTAAAATTTTTTAAGTAATTTTCTAATTATTATTTTTTTCTAAACCTATACTCTATGCTTTTTTCAGTTATTTCTCTCAAAGCTTATTGAGTGTTTTCAATTTTTCATATTTAAATTAATTTAATCATAATTCAATTTTCTTTCTTAATCTTAAATTATTTTCAGCATATTTCAATTATATTTTTTAATTTTGAATTAATTTGAACATTTTTCAATTATTTTTCTTGATTGTTAATTATTATTCCCTTTTTCTAAAATTATTTTCTAAGATTTTTAAGTATTTTTCTGAAAATTCAAATATTTTCTCCAATTTTTAATTATTTTCATTTGTTATTAGAATTTCAAACTTTTTTTTTATTAATTATCGTAAATTTAAATTATTTTTAGCTTTCTTCCAGACTTTTCTCCAATTTTTAGTTTTTTCTTTTTATAAAATTAATTTCTAACATTTTTTATTTGTTTTTATTTGTTTTCATAATTTCCAAAAAATTTAATTAATTATCGTAAATTTCAATTATTTTTAGCATTCCTCTAGTCTTTTCTCCAATTTTTAGTTATTCTCATTTTCTAAAATTATTTTTTAAGATTTTTAAGAATTTATCTAAAATTTCAATTGTTTTCTTCAATTTTTATTTATTTTTATTTGTATTCATAATTTCAAAATTTGTTTATTAATTATCGTAAATTTCAAGTACTTTTCGCTTATTTCTTCAATTCTTTTCTCCAATTTTTAGTTATTTTCTTTTTTTTAAATTGATTTCTAAGATCTTCATGTATTTTTCAAAATACATTCAAATTTCAGTTATTTTTTCTTTATTTAAAAAAAATTCTGCAGTTTTTTTAATTATTAAACTTAAATGTCATTTTTTTTTTACAACTTATCATTGTTTGTATTATATTTTAATTATTTTCGTCAATGAACTTCTGAAAGTTTTAAGTATTTTTCTCAAATTTTGTTTAACTTTCTTTTATTTAAAATATTTTATGTAATTTGTTTAATTATTTTCTCAAATTTTATTTAATTTATTTTATTTCAGTACACCGGCTTACAAAAATTCGCCCTTTATAATTGTAAAAGAATTACATTATTAATTATTTTTTTAATTTTAATTTATTTATCTCCATTTTTAACCATGTTTTAATTTACTTTTAAGATTCTCAAGTATTTTTCTCAAATTTAAATTATTTTCTTTATGTTTAAAACATTTTTATGATTGTTTAAATTACTTTCCCCAATTTTTAATTTTTTTTTCAATTAATTTGCAAAATTTTCAATTATTTGGTTTAATTTCAATTATTTTTTGCAATTCTTTTTAATTCTAAAATATTTTAAATTTTGTCTAAATAAATATTTATTTTATTTATATTAATTGATTTTTAAATATTATATTTAAAATATTTATTTCTTCTTATTAGATAAATATTATTCACCGATTTGTTATATTTATTATTGTATTTTATAATTTCCAAAATGTATGAAAAACTAATCGCGCTCTGGCGCGCGTTTTATTTTACTAGTTATTCTTATAATTTTCTTAATTTTTCAATTTGCAATTATTTTCTTCAAATTTAATATTTGTTTAGTTTTTTCAATTTCTTCTGCAGTTTTCTATTAATTTAATCATTTTTCAAATTTTGTTTTCAATTGTCAAATATTTTCGTCATTTTTAAGACATTTTTTTCAATTTTTTAAATAATTTTTGTAATTTTTCAATTATTAATTATTTTTCGAAAGTTTTCAATTATTACCTACAATTTTTCAATTTTCAGTTATTCTCTTAAAATGTTATAATTATTCTTTCATTATCCCAATTTTTTGTCAATAGTTTATTATTGTCGTCATGTTTCAGATATTTTCTTCAATTTTGTGATTATTCTCGTAAAATTATAATATTTTTCAAGTATTCTTTTCAAATTTACAATGATAACTTTCGATATTTTGTAATTAATTTCCTATATTTTCAATTACTTATCTCAAATTTGAATTATTTTTGTCATTTTTTAATTATTTCCTTAAATTTGTGTAATTTTTTTCAATTATTTCCTATTATTATTATTATTATTATTATTATTAATTTCCTGAATTTTGTACTTTATTATTATTTTGTAATTAATTTTCTATATTTTAACTATTTATCTCAAATTTCAATTTTTTTTTAAAAAAATATTATTTTTGTTATGTTTCAATTCTTTTCTTTAATTTGATGTAATTTTTTTCAATTATTTCTATTATTTTTATTAATATTCTGAATTTTGAGTATTTCATCTCAGATTTCAATTATTTTCTTCAATTTACAATTATTTTTATCATTTTTTAATTTTTTCCTTCCATTTATACTTATTTCTATTATTATTTGACTAATTTCATAAACTGTCAATTATTTTCAGTAAGTTTCAATTATTTTATTCATTTTAAATTATTTTTTCTACTTATTTAATATTTTCATTATCCAAAACTAGCAGTTATTTTTTTACATTCTAATTTTGGTCATTATTTTTTCATGGTGTTTATTATTTTTCAGTTATTTTATTACATTTTAAATCTTTGTTGTAGTTTTATCACTTATTTTTCATAAATTTTATTTATTTTCTTTAATTTATAATTATCTCTATAATTTTGAAACTATTTTTTCCAATTTTTAGTTTTGAATAGTATTTTTTAGTACACTTTCTACATTTTTAATTTAGTTATCTTAAATTTCAGTTTTTTGTATTATTTTTCAATTATTTCCATCATTTTTAAATTGATTTCTATTATTTTTCAATTTTTTTTCTCTAAATTATAATTTTTAAAATTATTTTTAACTGATTAACTAAACCTTTAATTCACCTTTAACTTTTATTTCAAATTTTAATTAATTAAACAAATTTTAATGAATTTAAGAATTTTTCAATTATTGTTTTCAAATTTACAATAATTACTTTCGGTATTTGGTACTTAATTTCCTATATTTTTAATTATTTATCTCAATTTATAATTATTTTAAAATTTACTATTTTTGCCATTTTTCAATTATTTCAGTTTATATTATTTATTTGATATATATTCTGTAATTTTTTTCAATTATTCTTTTCAATTCTCGAATATTTTTTTAATTTTTAATCAGTGTCTTCAATTTTCAATTATTTCTATAATTTTGCAAATTGTTTTCTCCAATTTTCAGTTTTAAAAATTATTTTCAATTTGTTTTATTTAATCTTCAATTACTAATCTTCTATTTCAATTCTTTTTTGTCAATGTTTAATTTGTTTTATAACCTATTCATTGATTTCCTCGATTTTAAATTACCTTCATCATTTTTTAATTAGTTTTCTAAATTTTTAATTATTTTTCTCAATTCTCGTTTGTTTTCATCAACTTAAATTTTTTTTTCAATTATTCTCATCATTTTTAAATTAATTTTTTCAATTTTCAATCATATTCTCTATTTTCAATTATTGCGTTCAATTTTCAGTTGTTTCTATAATTTTGACGCTCTTAGACGTTCGTTAATATTGCTAGTTATTTTACATTTAGTCATGGAATTTTAAGAAACAAGATCTGAAAAACCTGTAAAAGTTATGGAATTTTGAAATTCTTAAAACGTAGCAACCCTGTTGGGACATTTACCTTTCATACAAATTAACAGTACATTCACGGCAAAAACAGGTGTCTTAATTTTAGACATTTTTGGCCAATTTAAGACACCATGTTTTTGCAGTGTTTTCTTATTATAGCTCGATTTCCAAATCCAGTGGTTTGCCAAGTTAGATTTTTTTCCGTGTATACTAAAACAATAATCTACAATGTTTTCCAAATGTACAAAATAACATTTTCTCGTGTTGAACAATGTAACAATTGTCACGAAAAATGTGGTGTCAAAATGATACTACAATTGGACATAGAAACAGCTATGATCCCTGTTATAATTACACTTGATTCCAACGAAAAATTCTGTCCAAAAATTCAGATCTTTGCGAACATGATCATTGAAGATTTTTCATAAATCGAAAATCGAGACACTATGAAGAAAATCCCCTATGAAGAAAAAAAAGATATTATAGATAGCAGGCATCACAGACAGTCACCTTTTCATCTTTTTTCAATTTTGTCACCTTTTTCACCTTATTTGATGATTTGTCATCTTTTTCACCTTTTTTAATAACTTGTCACCTTTTTACATCTTTTTTCACCTTTTTTGGAATCAAAAATATATAATTTTTTGTAAATATTTCGAAAGTATGTTCATAAAATTCAGATTTAATGTTTGAATTTAGTTTTATTGATGATTGATGCAAACAACAAAAAATCCGATTTACTGATATAAAATGACATAAATAAAAATAGAGTCGAATAAACAGTTGAGGAGTACTTTTTCAAAAGTTGATAAATCCACATTTTGTTATTTCGAGAAAATTGAACAAATGCAGTTTCGCACCTAACCCCAAGATTTAATTATAAAGTAGAAAAAATATACAAAATTATTTATAAACGAATGTTTTTTCACTTAAGGAGATTTATTTTTAATTAAAGTTTATAGTAATAAAGGAATTTAAAGGTTTTTGTAATTTATTCTAGGAAAATAATTACAATTTTAAATCATCTTGGTTAAGTCCCAGTTTTTTTTAAATTGAAAATTCTTTGATAATAAATTTTTTTCTTAAATTTAACAGTGACAAATCGATTTGTAAGGTTCCTAATATGTTAAATTTGTGATTATCTCAACTTTTTTGGAAAATGGATTTATCAAGTTTTGAAAAAGTGCTCCTCAGTTAACTAATCTTTTCTATGTTCCTGCTATTTATGTAAATATGAAAGAAAATTTACAAAATGATTTATAAAATTCTAAATATAGAATTAACATTACCATAACATACCATTTTCATCATTTTGTAATTTTTCTTTCAAATCTCAATTATTTTACTTATATTTCAATTTAATTCTTAAATTTTCAATTTATTTCCTCCATTTTTAATTATTTTCTTGAATTTTCAATTGACTTCTTCAACTTTCAATTATTTTATTCAATGTTCAATAATCCTCGTCTTTTTTCAATAATTGTCAATTATTTTTTTGAACTTACAATATAATTCTTTAATTATCTTCTTCAATTTTCAATTGATTTCATGAATTTTCATTTATTTCTTAAAATTTTTACTATAATTTTCTTCAGGTTTTAATTGACAACTTAATATTCTTCTTGAATATTAATAAATTCCTCCAAATTTAATTTAATTCTTTAATCTTCAATTTATTTCTTCAGTTTTTAATATTTTCTCTAATTATAATTCTCGTTATTTTTCAATTATTTATTTCAATTATAATTTATTTTCCATAATTTATAATTATTTCCTACAATTTTTTCAATTATTCTCTTAAAATTTTATAACCATTTTTTTCAATTTTTTTGTTTTGCTGTCTATTAATCTAGCCATTTTTCGAATTATATTTCCAATTGTCTATTATTTTTGTCATATTTCAGATATTTTCTCCAATTTTTCAATTATTCTTGTCATTTTTCAATTATTAATTTTTTCGCGATTTTCAATTATTTTCTTCAAATTTTTCAATTTACAAATATTCTGTAAGTTTATAATTATTCTTTAATATTTTGTTCTGTTGACAATTATTCTCGACAGTTTTCTAAGTTTTTCTCAATTGTCAGTTACTTTCTTAAAATTTTAATTTAATTCCTTAATCTTTAATTTATTTCTTCAATTCTTAATTATTTCCACTTCTCAATTATTATTTTTAATTTGAAATCCCAGCCTGCAATTTTCAATTATATTATTCAATATTCAGTAATTCTTACCTTTCTTCAATTATCAAATATTTTTTCAAATTTGAATTTAATTCTTAAATTTTCAATTTAATTCTTAATTTCTTAAATTATTTTCTTCAAATTTTAATTTTTCAATTATTTTCTTCTTTATTCTACAATTATCAGCTTTTTTAATTACTTTTTTTTTCAATTTTTAATTATATTCTTTAAATTTCAATTCCATTTTTCAATTTTTTTTTTATTTTTAATCCAGTTGTTCAATTTGTAATTATTTCCAACAATTATTCCTATAATTTTCTTAATTTAATATTTCTTGCATAATTTTTTAAATTATTTCTTCTAGTTGTGTATTAATCTAATCATTTTTCGAGTTTTGTTTTTAATTGGTAATTTTTTTGGTCAGTTTTCAAATATTTTCTTCAATTTTTCAATTATTCTCGTCATTTTTCTATTATTTCTTGCAACTATTAATTATTTTCTTCGATTTTCAATTGTTTTCCGAAATTTTTCAATTATTTCCTGCAATTTTTTCAATTTTCAGTTATTTTCCTAAAATTTTATAATTATTCTTGGATTTTTTCAATTTTTTTGTTCGGCTGTGTTTTTTGAATTTTGTTTTCAATTGTCCATTATATTCGTCATTTTTCACATATTTTCTTAAATTTTGTAATTATTCTCGTAATTTTCATTATTTGCAAAAATTTAGTTTTTAAGGAGGTTCTATCGTAAAGAAATCAAATTTCATCAAATTTGGTACACTGATAGACAAAGGTTTTATAATGATGCAGTTAAAATTTTGAGACTTCAATGTACTTGTGAAAAAAGTTATAAGCGTTTTTGTTTGTTTTTAATATTTTTGAACATTTAGCATTGAGTCTTATGGGAAATCAGTAGTTTTTCATATATATTTATTTGCCACAAAGTATTTAGCATTACCGCAAATTAATGAAACTTTTTTTAATACATCACAGATATATAAGGATTAAATATCTGATGAAAAAAGTGTCATTATGTACCTGTGAGAGTTGCAATAAATTAATTTGTACAAATATTTCTCGTTTTACACGATACAGTTCAGACGCTCTGACATTTTAAAATGATGATTTTTATCACACATGAAAAATAGTCATATTTAAAAAGTAAATAAAGTTAATAAATACAATTGTTTAATTATATATTCGTAAAATTAAATTTAAACCTAACCTCAAAATAATGGTCTCTGTTTTGACTAGTACCGTCATACCATAGAACCTCCTTAATGACTAAAAATAATGCAAAATTTTTCGCGATCTTGGGCGCGTGTTAATGTTGCTACTTATTTTATATTTGGTCATGGAATTTGATGAAAAATGGTCTGAAAAACCTGGAAGTCATTGAATATTGAAATTTTGAAAACGTAGCAAACCTGTTTTAAACACATTTCAGTTTGTTTTTTTTTTACATTTTTTGTCACCTTTTCCAGGGAAAAAATTCACCTTTTTTTTTAAGATAAAAGGTAGTGTGATGCCTGAGATAGGGTAAGAACCCAGGAAAGTCACACGGGGAATCCCGAACCTTAATGAGATCGAGAGAAGAAGAAAAAAACTCGAAAATGAAACAAGACGAGAAAAGTGATCCACTCGCTGTGAAGTCTATAGCCAACTGATCTGACTGTTGATAGCCAGCGGTCTAACTGCTATAGGTATATTCACCAGTCAGACTGCCATGTGCGCTCAAGTGGATTCTCTTTACAAACATATCATGCACAGCGCCAAATACACAATGCTCAGGTGGAACGGTGGTTGTGACAGAAACGGTATGAGCTACCGGTAACAGCGAGAAGAGTCTGCTGACTCAGCTTGGGATCCCCCGAGGATTCAGCCAATGAGCGTCTCTCCTGCGGGTGCGCGCCACGATATTACGAAAGCATGTCCGAGAAGTAGCTTCTGGCGTGGTGTCGCGGACCTCTGACGTGAGTCTTTGACGAGCCACGGACCACCCAAAACCCTTCTAGGTGGGGGAACCCCTGACCCCGGTATTGCTTTGTAGTGAAGGGAGGTCGCGTTTATAATGCACCGTCAAACCGCCCTGACGACGCATTCGCTCGTTCGCTTCGCCCAAAGCAGACTCGCGGGGGAGCCTCATTAGAAGACCAGAGGATTGGACAAAAAAAAAAAAAAGAATCTTTCAAAGGATTTTCTTGGAAAAAAAATTTTTTTTTTTGCTTTTGGAGAAACAAAAAATAAAAAAAAACACAAACGCGCGGAGTAATTTGAGCTTGACGTGAATTACGACAAACAAGAAAGTTATCAACCCTTATTTTCACTTGTGGTCGCGATCCTCAAGTTCCTAGACACCGTGATTTCATCGCTGTTTTTATTTTGCGGCAACTGCAGGCAGTGAAACTTCCACGATTAAGAAGAAGATTTTAATCAGGCTTGCTTGAAGACCGAAGGCACCTCCGTTTCGAAATTCAATCGACAACAACAGGGCCAGTGATAAGACAACTGTGATCAAAGGGAATCAATTGTTTCGCTTGAGAAGAAGCTTTTCTGAGGGTTACAATGGCAGTCGCAGCAGCACAGAAAAATCGAGAGATGTTCGCTATTAAGAAGTCTTATAGCATTGAAGTAAGTAATTGATTTACGTACTTGTGATAATGAAACAAAATTTATTTGATTCAAGTGATTTAAAAAGATTTTTTATTTACATTAAAAATATATATAAAAATATATACTTTTGATGTTCAAATAACTGAAGTTGAGTCGTGTTTTTTTAAATCAAGTTAATCTTAATCGGATGAAATAATTAGATAAATCTAATAAATTATGTGTTTAAGGTATTTGTCTCATGGCAGTTCCTGCCAAAAGTTAGTATTTCGGTTAATAGCGATTATTAATTGAAATAATTTATTTCTTAACTTATTATTTACTGTTAATAGTTAATCAGACATCGGTCAATAGTTCTTTTAATGAAAGTGTTTTAAAAATGAAGAAAAATCGCTAAATTCTTCACCTTTTTTACAAGTTTATCTTTCCTTGATTTTTTTTTAAAAATGGTACAATTTAAGTAAATAATTGCTTGTTTTCTTGAGAAAAATAAATTCTACAACTTCACCTCGTTAGATTTTGGAAAAAGTAGATCATTTTTTAAATAAAGCAGTTTGTTTATAAATATTTAGAAATATGTTTTTAATTAAATTACTATATTTAAAAAATGGTCCAATTTTTCAAAAATCTGAAAAAGTGAAGTTGTAGAGTTTGTTTTTATCAAGAAAATAAGCTATTATTTACTTAGGTTGTACCATTTTTAAAAAGAAAAAACTGTTTGATTAACTATTAATAGTAAATAATAAGTTAAAAAATAAATTATATCAATTGATAATCGGTATTATTTGAAAAAACTAACTTTTGTCAGGAACTCCTCATTGGAAAAATACCTTAAACGAAAATAATGATTTATTTAAAATAATTAACTTATTTATTGTTTTGAAATAAGTAGATTTTTAATATAGTTAAATAATTAAATAATTATGGAAAGTTAATAAATTATGAATCTGAAAAAAAGTAAGAATTTTTTTGGAACAATGACTTTATTTATTGTACCGAATTATATGATTTTTTTTATATAATTAAAGAATTATTATTTATCAGAATAACTTAGTTTTATTGATTTAGGTAAACTACCTTTTTTTAATGCTATATTATGTCCTTATTTTAAACAAATAAACAATTTTTTGAATCTAATAAATGGTTAATCTGAACGACTGTAATGATTTATTTCAGACAATTATGTATTTATTGCTCTGAAATAAATGTTTTATTTATTTAATTAAACAATTATTTATTTATATTTTATTACAAAAAAACTTTTTTTTATTAATTTAAATAACCTAAATTTTTTAGTGCTAATATTTTATTATTTGAAACAAATAAATACTTATTTATTTTGTTATATATATAATTTTTGGTTCAAAATACTTATTTGAGTCAAATAAATGATTAATTTGATCCAATTTTATGATTAATTTGAAACAACTAATTAACTTATTGTTCCTAAATATATTTTTAATTTAAATAATCAAATTATTATTTGACAGAATAAAATTGTTTTATTGATTCTCGTAAACTAAACTTTTTAGTGCTAGCATTTTATTACTTGAAACAAATAAATAATTATTTAAGTCTAAAAAAGTATTAATATGAACAAATTTTATGATTTATTTGAAGCAATTAGTTTTTTTATTGTGCTGAAATATGCGTTTTGTTGTTAAAATTAAATAATTATTTAACAGAATGACTTTATTTTATTGATTCAAGTGACTTTAATTATTTAATACAAATAATGAATAATTTCAACACTAATACTTTATTATTTATTATAAATGAAAAGTATTTTGTTCTCCTTTCAATTTATCAAATATATATTTGAGCCAAAAAGACGTTTACTTGAGTTAAATATTTTTTGAATTGAATCAAATTTATAATTATTTGAATCAAAAAAATGTTTTCATTGAAGGTAGTAAATTTTGTCTTTGGAGTGAATAAAATATTAGTTGAATTAATTGAAGAAATTTTAGTTCTAATTACAATTATCCATGTTGAATAATTTTTTGATTGAGTCACCTATACATTTATTTGGATCAAGAAAACTATTTTTTTCAAGCAATACATTTTGTTTTTAGGTTCGATAAAAAATTATTTAACACAAATACAATGATTTTAGTTTAAAATAACACAATTACGTATGTTGAACAATCAAATATTTGATTTAAACAAATATATACTTCTTTCAAGAAAAACATTTTAATCCTGCTAATAAACATTTAGTTGTATGAAAAAACAAACATTATTGAATTAAATAATTGTTATGATTGATTTAAAACATTATTTCTTTGTGCCAATTAAAAAAAAAAATTTGATTTGAATAATTTAAATTTAACGCAAATAACAAGTTATTAGATTTGACAAAATTAAATAATTAGGACAAATAAAAATTCATTTGTCTCAAATACAGATTTAATGGATAATAGACAAGTAAATCATTTTATTGGATTAATTAAATTTTATTTGACCCAAATAATTTTTTTGTCAGTGTATCAAAATAATACGGGCTTAAATTTTTCAACTGAAATTGTATTTTTGGGTCCGTATCATTTTGATATAATTTTCCTAGTACATGTTATATTATTCAACCTAAAAAAAATGTTATTTTCTACTCCTACTAAAATAAATTTTCTTTTAAGTTTTAATAATATTGAACAATTGAATTTACTGGATTAAATTAGTCCTTTAATATTAATTTAATGTATTAAAATCAATTATTTAATAATTAAAACTTAAAAATCTTATATTGTAGTAAGAGTAAAAATAAAATTTTCTTAGGTAATATAACACGAACTACGAAAAATTTTGTGTCAAAATGATACGGACCCGAATTTTCACCACGGAAAGACGTATTTTAAAGTTTTTATAAAAACATTCATTTCAATTGAAATTGAATTTTTACAATATTTTATACTTTAAAATTTAATAAAACTTTTTTGTGCGAAAATTTTTCGATGGAATTTTTTTCACCAAAAATGAACCTAAAGTTATGAACTTAATATGATTGTTTTTTAAATTCAAATTTGACCAAAAGTAATGTTTTAAATACCTATAAATAATTTGAGATATTTTAAGAATTGGATTTCTTTTCTATATTTTGTGTTGCAAAACTTATTTTTGAGAATACTTCCATGGATATAGAAAGTTTCGTTCAAATGAACGTTTAGAATTTCCGGAACATAACCAAAAAACATTTTCTTTGAAAATTTACCAAAAAAAAGTATTTATTATAGTTTTTTAAAGTTGAAAAATTCAAGGGTTATATTAGGGTGGCTCTTAATTGGACAATGTTTTCAAATCCTCGGTCTTCACCCGGAAATTGTTTATCTTTCAAAATAATTGTTTTTGTTTAAACAATACTTAGATGTTCTTAAAAACTACCATTTAAAAAAAAAACCTTTAAAAAAATTAAATTTACAAACTTATAGATTTTTCCCATTTTTCAACTTTTTGTTTTTATCTTAAAAATTCGTTATTGAAAAAAAATTGGATTTTCAAACAATTTTTGATTTATCTTATACCTGAAAACATTTATTAAATAAAAAAAAGTTTTTTAAAAAATTCAAATTTATTTCTTCTTGGAAAAACTTTACTTTTCTATAATTCATTTGTATCCGAATTGCAAGATTTTCTTTTTTTTATTATATATCTAATCTTTCAAATACAAAAATTAAATTTTAATACAACTTTTGTGAATGATATTCTGATTTGAAGTAAATTTGATTATTCAAAAAAAAATTTTTTTTTTCAAAACATTTTACAACAATTCTCTGTAATAAATTTTTGATTTCTGAAATTCTTTTTCACTTCACAAGATGTTCATTAAAAAAAGTCAGTTTTAGAAAACTTTAAGATACTTTTCAAGATTATTTATTCTTCGAAAGAAATTAGATTTTTTTTAAATTTTATTTTTTTTCTGAATATTTATCCAGTTTTTTTCAAGAACTTTAATTCAATAACAATTCTTCAAGAACTTTTATTTAAGAAACCATTATTTATTTTAAATAAATTTTCATTTCTTTATAATTTCACAGATATTTTTGTTTCAAAAACTTTGTTTCCTTTTACTTCTTTAAATTTTTAAAAAGTATTCATCCTTTCAAAAAAAAATTCAGTTTTTCTAAAAATCTTTGATTATTTCTTAAAAAATCTATTTTAAATCTTATTTAGACCTGTCTTAAAACACTTGTGGTTTTATTTTCTTTAAAATAAATTTTTAACCGCCTTATTAACGATAAGCTACTTTGTATAAAAAATCTATTTACTTATTCCATTTTTTTATCTTTTAAATAAAATTGTATTTTATTTTTAATTTAATCAAACTTTGCAAACAAGTTTAACAAAAATAAAGATACGTTAAATGTTTTAAAAATTATAATATTCCAGGAAAGAAAATTTTATAGATTTATTGAACTAAAGACTATAGATTTATTTAACACTTTAAAGTTTTATTATTTTAATTAATTAATTTTTTAGTAAATTTAGAAACGATCATTAAAATTAGTAAATCTTAATTTAAAACTCGATTTTAATTTAAGTATACAAGTCGATTTAAAAATAGAACAGTAATTGAAAATTCGCGCACGAGGAGTGCAAAATTTCCGCCTTTTAAGTGTATCTCTGACGTGAATCTCAACCGGTCTGTCTTTAACTTGGAACTCGTTTACCGCTATTTATCAGCGCGGACGGGTTTTACGTTGATATCTTTTATGGCTATATTAGAGTCTTGTGTTTACATATTTTCGATCATATGTGCGTCTTTACTCACATTAGTTTGTAACAGTGTTTTATTATTACGTCAGAAACAACTTTTATTACTTTTTTTCTAACGACAAAATCACTCTCTTGTCGTTTACAGTTTCATAATCTCAATTAAAGAATTCAATTTTCGGCTGTAAATTGTGACGCGAAACAAAGATTTACGATTTTCTGTTAAGGGAATATGATGATAATGCAAAATTTGTTCGTAAACTTTCTCTTAAAATAATAAATGTTTTGACACTAAACTTTGTAAAATTACCATTAGAAAGGTCTCTCTGACCCAATTTTGTTTAAAACTAAATTTTTTTTCAATTCACTAATTTTTAAAAAATTCCCAAAATCCGTGAAATTGAAAAAAAATCATGCGCTCGATTGCCTGAATAAACAAAAATAAATAAATAGAAAAAGTTTTTGCAGCTGAATAGAATTGATTTTTTTTAATAATATTTTTTTTTATAAAATACTGTTTTTGAATAACTAACAGTTTTTTAATCAAGAAAATCCTGACTTTGTTGCATAAGATTTTTTGTTACGAAACTTTTATCTTCCTGATTCTAATCGAATTCCAAGAAAATGTATTTTTAATTCTAACAGTTTTTTAAAAGATAATTTTTTATTGCTCGCTAATTACTGGGATTAAAAATAAAAATAACATTGAAAATAAGTGATTTAATGAAGTTTCAATTATTCCAGTAAGTTGTTATTTTTTAATTGATGATTCTTCTAAAACAGAAATGAGTGCTGGTGATTTTAACGACGGAAGAGAATGTGCCAATGTTATATATATTTGTCGCTCGATTTTGTTGAAGACGTTCCGGAACTACTTTTACTAATTTTTTACTTTTAAGACTTTAATAAAATCAAATATTTGTTTTTCTTAATAGTTACGTATGTTGTTGTATGCGTTTACATTTTGCGTGACACTATAATATAATGAGTAGACTTTTTCTAATTGATGTCCTTCAAAATTGCATTTTACACAATATAAGTAAACAGAAATCTGAAATAAAATAAAAATAAAAAAAATCTGAAATAAAAATGAAATTTTAAAATAAGTTTTTAATATAAAATACTATTTTATTTGAAATTAATAATTTATCATAATAAATAACACGTAATAATTTAGAAAAATTACATAAAATTTTCAATCTCAAGCAAACATAAAACCAAAATTTTTTCATTTTTCTTTAGGTTTGCTTGAGATTGTACATTTTATGTAATTAAATATTATATGAAATATATAGTAAAATATATAATACGATAAGCAAGAAATTGAAACCTCGAGTTTACTTTGACTGATTCAGGAAAATAGTATGCTGTCCTTGTAAAATTATTGTAAGGTCAGTCAATATCTTACAGAAAAATAGCTAAAAACTAAAGTTTATGGTCCTGTAGTTAGTTTTATGTTTTAAAAACAATAGTTTTTTACTGCATTGAAATTTCTTTATTATTAATAAAAATTCCTTTCTCGCGGTCTTGAAACTACTTACGCGGAAAGAGAAATTTTTATGTTAATAAATACCTCGGGCATAATTATTTAACTTAGGTAATATTGTAAATTTTTTTTTACAGTAATTATAGAAAACAATTTTATAAAACTAAAATTATAAACAAATTTTAAATAAAAATTCTGAAATTTAATAATTATTTAATTATATTATAACATAAATTTTAATTTTACAAAGTTATGGAAAAATTTTGCTCTATTAACACTTGATGTTTATAATTTATTAAAATTAAAGTATTAGTTGTAAAAAAAAAAAATTATTCTGAATTTTTTATTTACAATCGTGACTGTCTGATAGACTTCTACTACTTGCTGGCTGAGAGTAGTTACGTCTGACGTACAAGGACTTTTCTACTGATTTTCACTTCTAAAGAATCGATTAATTCTATACAGGAAAATTTCTTTGGTTGTTAATTTAATTAATTTAAATTAATTTCTTGCGATCGTATCTAATTCTTAGATACGAATTTTTTTTCAAGATATTTATTCATAGTAATTTTACCTCTAATTTACGCAGTGTAATTTGTTTTTCGACCGTGGCTCTTAGACTTTATTTTAAAATAGAAATATTGAAAAATAATTTTTTCTAATTAAACAAAAAACTAAATCAAAGTTTAATTTTCAGATCTTGATTATCTTGTGAATGAAAACGAAAGATTTTGCTCATTATAAATCAATAAAAAATGTTTTTATTTATAAATGTTTTAACAGGCAAATTTTTAAAGAAAAATTAACTAATGTTCTTCTTTTTTATTTGAACCAATTGAAATTGATTTTTGGATTAAATATGAGAATTTAATGTTTTAAAACATATCCACAGGGTCTTTTTATTTATAACTAATTAAAGTTGTATTTTGATTAATAGACAATCAAATTTGTATTTTAATTGAGAGTTAATCAAATTCGCAATTTGATTTAAAATCTAATCGTATTTTTAATGAAGAATATAAACTAAAATAGTCTTAAATTAGAAACTAAAAAACTTGATGTTATTTTAATAAGCATAAAAATTATCTTTTGATTAAAAATCAAAGAAAATTGTTTTTCAAGTTAAAAAAAAGAATATTTAAAAAAACGCTAATCTAAATATTTAGATCAACAATAAAAGTTGTTATTTGATTAAAAGCTATTCAAAGTCGTAAAATTAATTATTAATTTTTTTATAAAATGCCTTTTGGAATAAAAACTAAATAAAATCAGTTTTTTAAAAATAAAAACCAGTTTTAAGGCGCAGCTTTAAATTTCAAATAAATCAAAACAGTTTTTTTTGTTTTTAATTAAAAACTAGTTTCAGGTGGCTTTAAAAAATATAAAAGATAATCAAAATAATCTTTATTATTGAAAAAACAATTTCAGTCGAGATCGTTTTTAAGGATGCTCAACCTATTGACATAACCTCAAACTAGAAAATGGTTTTTTCACATAAAATAAAAATTATATTAAAATTAATTTTACTTAATCTTGAAAGTCTTTGAAACATTCTCTCTAAACTTTTTTTCATCTGATTTAGTCTATAATATTTTGTTAAATAATTATTAAACAATTAAAATTTTTCTATTATATATTTTTTAAACAAAAAATATTATTAACAAAATCCAAAGAACAGATTTGTAGAGAATGTTCCAAAAATCAAAATGAGCTACTATTTGTCGAAATTGAATGAAAATTACAATTTATCACAAATTTTAAAGAAAAAGCACAAATTATTATTCGATAATAATTTGAGACAAATTTTGTCTCACTAATTTTTTTCCAAAATGTACAACTGGGTCTTTCAAAATTGGATGAAATAAATTGTAATAATATTTTTATTTTATATGAAAAACCATTTTCTAGTTTGAGTGTTAAACATCCTCAAATAGTTAAAATAATTTTTTTAAAATTTAATCAAAATTACATTAAACACTGTTTACAATCGTATTTCAGTTAAAAACAAACCTAAATCTTATAATCCGAAAGAAATTTCATTACAAAGCAAAAAATAAAATTACTACAATAGTATACAAAAATCTTAAACCAGTTTTTTATTGAAAAATCAATTTAGGTCGACTTTGAACTAAAAATTAATATAATTCATCTTTTGATTAAGGTTTAACAAAAAAAATAATAATAAAAATAATATATTAGTTAAATTTATGTTGTTTTTAAAATAAAAGTTTGCATTCGCTTTGACATATTTATTAAATATTTTGCAATCGTATAGCTATAAAAACATTTTTTTTCACTATTTTTATCTTGTCTAAAAAACATATGCTGAAAGACTCTAATAAATAATTTTTAATATCAGGTTACTAATCTGAGATAATCGTATAAAACAAAAATTTTTCCCAGCAAAGATAGTAAATTTTCAAAGCATGAAAGGAAACTTTTCTAAAAAAATTTAAATACTACTATTTTTGATTAAAATTTTTCTAAAAAAATTTAAATATTCCTATCGTGGATTGAAACTTTACTATCTTCGCTAGTAAAATTTTTCTTTTTGCACTCTCTAAATTCAGCAATTCGTTAAAAATAACTAATAATTAGTAAAAAAAAGACTAATTGTTAGTAAACACATAACTAAAAAATAGTTAAAATTCGACTAATTGAATTAGTAAACAGAACGTTACAAAAATATAAGTTATTTTGACATAACCTAAAAATGGATTTGACTAATAATAAGTTATTTTTTACTAAATGATTAGTAGAAATATAACTATTTGAATTAGTGACTGAGTTTTTGCTTTCAAATTAGTTATTTTTAACTAATTCAGATTAAGAGAGCACAATCATCTCAGAATTATAATTTGTATAACAAAAATTAATGGATAAACTATAATACTGAAAATCTAAAGTCTTTCCCTGTAAACTTAAATAATTTTTGTAAACGATGATTTCTTTCTCAAAATTTTAACTTCAGTTTCTTTATTCCATTGCATTAAATTATTACCTATTAACAAAAGTATTGAAGAAATAACGAAGCTCTTTACTTAACAAAAAATTGTATTCCTAATAGCGACATTAGATTTCTCAGCATTATATTATACCACGTATCATTATTATTTTTTCTTCCTTTTTTTTTATAAGTTCAGAAGAGGAGGAAATGTATTCAGAGCACGTTGTGTGGGACTCAACCACTTGCTGTGTTAATACCCACTAAAACCACCTCTTTTGTTAATTACTACTATTTTTTTGTTTTGTTTCAATTTAATTAATGAAGAAATTTTATTAAAAAAAATTTTGAATATAAGACACTTGATAATTTCCATTGAAAATTCAAACCATCAAAAAAGTACTAAAAAAATTAAAACACAATTTTTCAAAGAGCACGTGATCGCGTGTATTGCTCTGAGATCTCGAAGGTGTAGTGATTTAAAAAAAACTAATTAATACTTATCAATAATTGCAAAATGTCATCGAAGCCTCTGCTGTGCTGAGACTTGCAATAGTAAGGTGTCTATCTATCTATCGGATTGAGAAATCAATTGGCCTTGTAGTGAGCATGATAATTATGAATATGTTATAAATATGAGAGCGCAAGTGATTGTAAAGTGGAAATGTGCACGCTTCTTGTTTCCTTGAACAGTTGGAACACCAGTTCTCAAGCAATCATATCAGTTATATCTTTGGAGGCTCGCCTCCGCCTTTGACTATTGGTCCTCGCAGAATGCTTTGCATTTATACGTTACAAGCGCTTCAACCATCAGATCCGCTATGCTAATGCCTAGTTAATTACTGTATTTAAAAGTGTTTTGCCTGAACCCCTCCAAAGGCATTCATTTAATATATGAAAATAATCATGTCAATGCAATATCGTAACGACGTATAATACATTCAGACATTGCACAAGCAATAGATTGCGGATTAATTTCCCTTTTTTCTCCCTTTTATCTAGAACTTCTTGTCACACTGAGAATGACATGATTATCACCGAAAAAATTATAGACGTGTCATAATTTCTCCTTCCTCAAGATTCAGACACATTTTTATTATTTTCGATAAACCAGCTTGAAATTTTATGATTAATTTATTTGATCGTCATTAATTCATGTATTTTCGTTTTATTTGGTCGTACGATCAGTTAATTACATTCTTTTTTTTACAAAAAATGTAACGTTTCGACATTAGTTGTGTGTCTTTTTCAAAGTTTCAATCTACAAAGGTAATAACATATAAATTATACAATTAAAGCAATTAATAATAATGGAAAAATTGTATAAATTAACAATTTAGACATGTTTACACTTTTTACTTACGTCTTAAATAGGTTAGAATATTTGACAGATTCAAATATAACAAATTTTTGTACATATTTTAAAAATCTCCAGTTTTGGTAAAGAAAGATAAAAACTTTCAACAAAGAGCCTCCTTTTAAGCGTTATTTTGTTATTAAATGTCAATTATTTTAGGCTTAATCAATAAAAACTATTTGAATCTAAAACCGTCAAAAACCAACAATCAACAAGTTTAAAGGTATAGTCATAATATCTAGAGTGATAGCAGACGACAAGTCTCGTTCTTTAAAGGTTTAAACACAATGTCAGTGACTATTTTAAAATCTATATTTATCAACTATTTATTTATATTTGTTATAAGGGTTATAAAGTAGAAAAGTGCAAAACTGAAACGCTGTAATTTCTTTTTTTACCTAGGTTATGTTGACTACTATATTTTGCTTCATTTATAAAAAATATAGATAGAAATTTTACCAAATATATTCATGAAAGGTACAAATAAAAATTTCTCACGTTTTATGAATACAATTTTTCATAATTACAATCTCTATATTTTTATAATTCAAGCAAAATATAATAGTCAACATAACCTAAGTAAAAACAAAGTTTCGGTTTTTCAGTTCAGCACGGCAATTTGTAAAATTATTCGTTAAAGGGTTAAATTAAAAGGATAAAAAAGGCAATTGTTGTTTGGAATCGTTTAAAAATGACGTATAGTCTCATTTGAACAATTATGGACTTTTGACGATTAAGTTTTTTTGAGGGTTGAATCGTTTATCTATTAAACGATCACGGGATAACCGTCTTTGTGTCGCAAGACTTTTGAACAGTCATCGTTCATTTATCCAGGTGACATTGAGTACTTGGCCCACTTTTCAGCACGTGTTAAATAATTGCTAAACCTACTTCAATTCGTGCCAACTTCTTTTCTTGATTCGCATAAATCATTCCAGTTCAATTTGAACGATAAAAGTTGCTTTAATTAAATCCAATTTCAGTCAAGTCGTGTCGAATTTTGAATATTCTTTTTTCTTAATGTAGTGATTTGCAAAAATTAAAATTTTTAAAAATAATTTATATGGTTGTAAAATGTTTCTAGAATTTTATTTTTCTCAGAATTTGTATGATTGGAACAATTCTCAATTTTTGATTTACTTTAACGCCCTTTGAAACCTCTTTGGAGGGAACTATAAGCCATTTCCGTGCTTGGAATTCATTTCCGCTCTTCAAAATCCACGTGTGGAAAAATCACTCATTCAGAATCTTTGTTCTGTTCTGTTGTTGAACAGTTAAGTTCTTCAGGAAATAGAGATAGAGGACAAAAGATCTGACCACTTCTGAACTTTAATTTTCTCGACTGAATAAGTTTTAATCGCAAATCCTAATTTGGTCTTATTCTCACTAACACAACTGGATAATTAAAGTTGATAAATTGTTTTATTTTGATTAATGTCAGTTAATCAAATATTCAATTATTTTTTAACTAATTATTTTAATATAAACTATTTTGTTTACAATCTGATTGAATAATAAAGTTTATAAAAATGTAGATATAATTAATTTAATAAAAATTTGGGTATAATTTAATTAATTAATTAAATAGAATAAATTTGATATTTAATTTAAAAAATTTATTTCTAGAATGGATATCCAGCACGACGTCGTTCGCTTGTGGACGATGCCCGATTCGAAACTTTGGTTGTGAAACAAACAAAACAAAGTGTGCTTGAAGAAGCCAGACAAAGAGCCAATGGTAAGCTTTGAAATAATTTTTAAGTAATTAAAAAACAACTGTTACGTAATTTTTTCCGTTGCTTGAATTATTTGTTTCTTATATTGAGTTTCTTTTTCATATAATTTCATTTTTATTTCTATATTTTTTTTGTAATTGTTTGTGCATTTGTATTGTTTCTTGTTTAGTTTTTTGTATTGCAATAAAATTGTAATAAATTCTTCAATAATATCCAATGTTTAAGAGTAATTAAAATTTGCATGTGTGTATTTTGCATCTTGTAATTTGGATAATTTCTATTATATTTCGAAACATTAACTTTTGACAATATTTATTTTTATGTACATATTGCGTTTGTTATGGATTATACTTTTTTATGATTTTTGTTACCGTTGCATGACGTTACTTTTTTATTTTTAAAAATTAGACACAAATTCCGACTCAACTGCATGTGACCAGGAACAAACTCAGATTGAAGATGAAACTTATATTTCATCTAGTGATGACGACCAATCAGAATCGCTCAGTCGTGCAGCTAAAGAAAGTGGTAAGTTATGTTTAAAACTCTTGATTTCAGGACAATTTCTAGTTTTTGAAAATTTTTTTGTTCCTTTTTACAAATATTTGCATGTGCATGATTGTTAATTGTAAATTTTGTTAATTATAGAAGCTAAAGCCGAAGCTTCATCCTCAGACGGAGAAGAGAAACCAGAAGACGATGAAAGTAAGTTTGATTTTCAATAAATAATTGATCTTGAATTAATAATTATCTAAAAGAAATTTGAAAAAATAAATGGAATTTTTTAATAAAAGATTAAAATAAGAGTAGTTTAATAAACAGAAAATTTTGAAGAAATTATGAAAAAATAATAACTAGAATTAAAGAACGGAATAAAATTGTACAAATGCAGAAATTGTGTAAAAATATCATGATTGATGATTGAAGTACTTGGAACTAAATTTATTCTTTCCTGCATTTAGAGTCATATTACGATTCGTCTTTTTTCCTTCCACTTTTGTCATTCCATTTGCCAAGCAATTCGAGATGTGAAAAGTCTTGCTGAGAAAAATTTATAACTCTGTTAAGTCCCCTTTCTCGAGCTTTCTTTTTTCTTTTTGATCACGTAGTCTGACAATAGAGCAGCAACTTTTAGCCTTTTCACCCTATGAGAATAAGCACCGCTTTTATTATCATTCATCGAGGAAATGCACTTTAGCTCCTTCAGTCTTGGAGATTATTTTCTACTTGAAATTTGTACCGTTCAAAACGTAAAAAGTTTGATAAAAATAGTCTTAGATTATGAAATATCATATTTTGAGTAAAATAACCTAGTTTTCAAATTTTAATTTTCATACCAAATAAAAATATTAAAATTCATTTAACTATATTATTAAAAGATCCATTAGTAGATTTTTCAAAAAAAATTAAATTTTTCACAATTTCTTTACTTTTCACAATTTGGGGAAATGTTTCCGTTTTTTGCTTTCTCATTTATTGGCTTTTTTTTCTCTAAGTTGCCTTTATATTTGTTAAAATTTCCTTAATTTTTATAATAATTTTTTTTTCTGTTTTATTTCGAAAATTTTTTTCATTCCTTTGATAGTATTAGTGTTTTATGATATATTTCCTTATTTTATAATGTTACTTTTTTCATTTCTAGTAACTTCTTCCGAACATTCTTATTTTTAAAATTATTCAAAAAAAAAATTCAAACTACTTCTAACATAACCCCACAAAAAAAATAAAGATGAGACCCATATTTTCCTATTTATTTTGATGTTTTGAATCTGAATCAGCCATCAAAATTAGTCTAGGGGATCTGAGTTTGGACCTAACCCCAAAATCAAGAAAACTGTATTTTTTCCATAAATTCTGAACTAGACTTAACATTTAAACGTGTCCAGGATCAATAGAAAGCTTGAATTATGACCTTTAAAACACTTTTTTAAAAATTATTTGACAATGATTTTTAACGAAGATATGATGTTTTACTTAAAATTATTTTTTTCCACGACTCACTATTGATGTGTTTTTAACATTTGAAAAAGTCATATTTTAAGTAAATCATATATCTTCATCGAAAATCATTGTAAAACAATTTTTTAAAAAGCATTTAAATGTTAAGTCGGGTTCAGATTCTATCGAACAAAAAGTATGTATACCATATTATTGATTTAGAGGTTAGGTCAAAACTCAGATCTTCTAGAAAACGTGTTTTATCATTAAAAAAAAGTTTTAGAAAAAAAGGAATTAGAAGTTATTTTTTAAAAAAAGTGTCTACCAATCTAGGAAAATATGGGTCTTAAAACCAGATCAGGAAATTTTATTTTTTTTATGAGGCTGTGTAATTTAAAACTTTTTTTTTAATATTAGAAAGGTCTGGAAAACCTGGAAATACAAAGCGATTCCACCGTCCTTTTACATTATTTCGGAGTAACCAAACCAAATATGATGACACTTAGGAAATTTGTAATAGGCATCTAAAGTAACAAAATCCATATAATATTTAATCAAAATATGCATTTGTTTATGAAACATCAACATATTGAAAAAATATGTAAATCCCTTCTGTTCTGTGTAACGTATTTTAGGTTATTTTCTTGTTTTAACACTTTTAAATTGTTTACAAATCGTTGAACCGATTTTGCTGTTTCAAAGAGAGAATTAATCTACAATAACTCTTGATTAATATTGCACAAAACACTGAGTCGAATAATTGAGAACTATGTAGATTTTTCATAATTTCTGTATCACAAAAATGACGCGTGAAACACAAGAAGCAGACGAAAATTAATGGTCGGATATTGTCATCTGCGCAACTCCCTAGAAAGTCGTATGATTGGTCCAAGTGAGCGGGATGATTTAAAAAGCTTTAAATTAATATTTCAAACACCCCGCTCATTTCACCAATCATACGACTTTCTAGGGGCGCGTTCGAGATTCCACCCGGGTGATTGTCTGTCTTTTTCTAACTAATAATAAAAGAGAAAGACAGAGATACACCCGGGTGCTCCCGGGTGGTGATTCTGAACGCTACCCTAGAGAGTTGCGCAGATGCGCTTGCGCAAAATTCGACCAGTAATTTTCGTCTGCTTCTTGTGTTTCACGCGTCATTTTTGAGAAACAGAAATTATTAAAAATCCACATAATTAACAATTATTCGACGCAGTGTTTTGTGCAATATTAATCAAGAGTTATTGTAGATTAATTCTCTCTTTGAAACAGCAAAATCGGTTCAGCGATTTGTAAACAATTTAAAAAAGTGTTAAAAGAAGAAAGTAACCTAAAATACGTTACACAGAACAGAAGATATACAGAGATTCGCATCTTTTTTCAAAATTTTGACATTTCATCAACAAATGCATATTTTGATTAAATATTACATGGATATCGTTGCTTTAGATGTCTATTACAAATTTTCAGTGTCATCATATTTGGTTTGGTTACTCCGAAATAATATAAAAGAACGTTGGAATCTCTCACCAAGAAATTTATATTCAGACCAGTTGTAAAGACCCTACAATAAAATTGTATAAAGAACAAAATAAAACGTGTCTTTTTTTCTAGATTCCGGTCTCACTGAAGAAGAAGTGGTTCTGGCCAAGTCAATTGCCGAGACACCAGAAGGTGATCAGAGTGTACAGAAGGCAGCATTGGTGCTTCGTTTGCGCGAAGGAATAAGCTCACTGTCTCGAATTTTGAAGACGATTGAAAATTTCAAAGGCACCGTTACCCACGTAGAATCGAGACCCTCCAAAAGAGAGGGTCTCCAGTTTGATGTTTTGGTAAAGGTCGACATGACCAGACAGTGTCTTCTCCAATTGATCAGAAATCTCAGACAAAGCGCTTCCCTCGCCGGAGTGACTCTTCTAACTGATAACTCTGTCAGTATTAAAGATCCCTGGTTCCCAAGACACGCGTCTGATCTTGACAACTGTAATCATCTGATGACCAAGTACGAACCAGATCTGGACATGAATCATCCTGGATTCGCCGATAAAGAATACAGAGCTCGCAGGAAGATCATTGCTGAAATTGCTTTCGCCTACAAATACGGTGACCCGATTCCCAGTATTCCATACACGGATACTGAGAATAACACCTGGAATCGTGTTTTCAATACTCTGATTGACTTGGTCCCGAAACATGCGTGTATTGAGTATCAAAGAGTCTTCAAAAAACTTCAGGATGAGAATATTTTTGAACCTACTCGCATCCCGCAATTGCAAGAAGTCAGCGACTTTTTAAAAAGAGAGACTGGATTTTCTCTACGACCTGCTGCTGGATTATTAACTGCCAGAGATTTCCTTTCCAGTTTGGCATTCAGGATCTTCCAGAGTACTCAGTATATTCGACATATCAACAGTCCGTATCACACACCCGAACCGTAAGTGTTCCTTTTGTTAAATGAAAAATTATTATGGTATTTTACACTCGAAAATACTTACAGAAAACAGAATAGTATCAGTTGAAATTTAATTTATTTATAAATTTAAATCTCGATTGTTTTATTTTGTAAAATATAATTTTACGAACTTTTTTAAAAATGGGTAATTCCATTGACTTTTGTCTGAGGGGTGTTGCTGGCATATCTCAAAAATATATTTATTTAAATTCAATTTATTTTAATTTAAAACAACGCAAAGAAGCACAAATTATAAACAATAACAATTGTCTTTTATTTATTTTTTATTTAGTAATGTGATTGGTGTGCTGACAATAATGTAACCGATTTCAAAAATCGTAATATTTTATATCTCCTTTAGAGCTGAATTGTTGTCATTATTGTACCTTTAATGCAGCGGTAATTAACGGTTTTTGTTATTTTGTCAAAAAATTCGGCTATCACGCAAAAAACGTGAGGACAATCGATATTGAATTATGACGAACAGAGGGCGATCATAATAAAATTACTACACCTCTCTAAGCTTGTAATGGAACTCTAATTGGCTTTTAACGTCGCGACGACATTGATAACTCACTTTTGCAGTTGAGAACTCGCTCTCCATGAACTCGTTCTCACAGAAATGAGAGAGGATAAAAGCATAATTTTATCATAGACTAATCAAACTCCTATTAAGTTTTCCCACTCCCGATTGCATTTTTAACAGTTATTATCTTTTTGATTTTTAATTTTTTTTCCAATCACGATAAAAAGTCAGTTTATTAATGATTTTTCAACTTAATTGACATTTATTATAATGATACTGAATATTAATTAGCATTTATTATTATGATGACAGCCATAAGTTGTGTATCAAATAAATGTGTGTGCTTTTTTTTAATTGCAATTTTTGTTCAATTTTTACAAACAATGGCTTATTTTGATTTCTGGAAAACTATTTTTTTTGTTTGAACACAATTTTTATTTACAAAATAATAATAATAATTTATTACTTTATATGGAATTATCATTGTAGTGGATTGAATTTTACATATAGTAGAAATTTTAAATAAATATACATTTTACAGTTAAGAAATGCTATATAAATGAATGATTGTTAAAAATATTAAGCATAGAAGCAAATTTGTAATTAAGATAATTTTTGTGCTAAAGAATGTTGATTTAATTGAATTTTCATTTGAAATGATTTATACAGAATCCAGTTTTTATGGGAAAGAATTCTATTAACTCTAATTTCTATATTTCTAACGTAACCTAACTTTTGGTTATAGGAAATGTTAAATAGAATTTTAATTTTTCATAGATTGTATATAATCGAATATTTATAGGACAAAATTTCAATTTATAAGAATACTTAATTTTTTCATTTTGCATTTTTTAGAAACTGTATTTATCAGATTTAGCATTTGTCGAAATATTTAACCTCTCAAAACTCCATTTTTCAGAATATTTAACCTTTCTAATTTTCATTTGTCAGGATGTTTAAATTCTCGAATGTATATTTCTTAGAAAATGTATTTATCAAATTCACCATTTGTCCGAACATTTAACTCATCGAAACTTCATTTGTCAGTCTTTTAAACATCCCGAAATTCCTGACTACTAAAAAACCAGAATGTGCATTTGTCATACACTTGGAAAGTAGAGGTCCAAAAAGAGCTTGCTGATTGGTCGGTAATATTTCGGGAAAAATTGAGACAGCCAATCAGAGAAGTACTTTGAGTATTTTAATATGACGTCACTGGTCAAGAAAGTTAGGTCATTTTGTCAGGAAGGTTAGGCCCAGACCTAAATTTACATTGAAAGGGATTTCTAATATAAAAGGTATTTTAGACAAATTTATTTAAAAATTGCATAAATTGTTGCTATTAGAAGATAGAATATGTTCTTTTTACATTTTTATAATGCATTCATATTCCTTGTCAATTAATTAAATTTGTATTTAGAAGCCAAATAAACAATCACACTGACAGAACTTTCTAACCTATATTGAATTTTTCACTATTTTTTTGCATTTAAAAATTAAGCAGATAACCAATAAGAAGTATGATTATATGACAAAAACGTAGAAAAAACATGTTTTATTATCTTTTGTCTTTAATAATTCTAAAAGTTTTTTATTGAATTATCATAAAAATCACTTTTTGTTAAAAATCCCATTACAGTCGAACTTCCCAAGAGTTAATTTTGGTGGGGATTAACTTATGGGAGACTTGGCAAATGCGGGGAAATTTTATGTAGATTGTCGCCATCTTGTCCTGTCTGCGCATGACAAAACATGAGGAAAGGGACCACAAGAGGAGAAAATTAACTCTTGGGAAGTTCACTCTTCGGAAGTTCGACTGTATAACGTAATGTAAATTTGGGTCCGAGCCTAACCTTCTTGACTAGTGACGCAGAGATACCAGAGACCGTCCGTATGCAAATCTGCGCATGCCCCCAACAACACTTTTGATTGGTGGAAGGTCTTTGGACAAATATTTTAAACAAATCCACCAATCAAAAATGTTGTAAGAGGCATACGTAGTTGCGAATGCGGATGGTCTCTGGGCGTCTATGTAGTGACGTCACATTAAAATACATATTTCTATAGGAGTTACGTGTTAAAATGTTAAAGCATATCTGACGATAGCTGTAAATGGAAGTTAAAATAACTATGACTTTTGTCATGAATTTGCGTTGACCGGGTTAAAATAAGTGAAGCTTTAGTATACTTTAAAATTGGTGATACTTTCTGTTTAGCTGTGATTAACATTATAATTATTAAAAATAATAATTAATGAACTTGTCAAATTTAATTATAAATAAACAATTAAATGTTTTAGGGACGCAATCCACGAGCTTTTGGGACACATGCCCCTCCTGGCTGATCAGAGTTTTGCCCAATTCTCGCAGGAAATTGGTCTCGCTTCGCTGGGAGCATCTGATGAAGAAATTGAGAAGTTGTCGACAATCTACTGGTTCACGGTTGAATTTGGTCTCTGCCGCGAGGGAAAAGAAGTCAAGGCTTACGGAGCAGGCTTGCTTTCAGCTTATGGAGAACTTCTCCATTCTCTCAGTGATAAATGCGAACATAGAGCTTTTGACCCGTCGATAACGGCCGTTCAGCCCTATCAAGATCAGGACTACCAACCAGTTTATTACGTCGCCGAAAGTTTCGAGGACGCCAAGGAGAAATTCCGTCGCTGGGTCAGCACAATGAGTCGTCCATTTGAGGTTAGGTACAATCCTCACACACAGCGTGTGGAGGTCCTCGACAGTGTCGAGAGGCTGGAACACCTTGTCTCCCAATTAAATCTCGAGATGACTCATCTGACGAATGCTCTCAACAAAATGAAATCGTCATTCGCGTAAAGCCAGAATCCGGACTCTATCTCGGACGAGGAACATTCTAGCCTCACTTAGCGCCCTGTTTCGCCTTGCACGAGTTCTCTTTTCTCTTAGTCGCATCCTGGGCGATTCGGATGATTAGAATGCTTATTTATTAAATTATTAAATTGACCCCCACATTCTCCAATCAAATTGGACTCAATCCTTTGGATAGAATTATATCTGACAAGGATTTTCTCCGATAGGACACTACACTCTTGCACTTTTGTATATTTTAATTTCCTCCCTGAAGCTCAGGATCTGACAAAACTCATCTTCATTCACCTCATTCTTCTCCTCGCTCTGTGTATAAAGTCGTCATTTCTGTCGCCTGTTCAGCATCACCTGTGATTCGGGTTTGATATTAATTTTATTCTAGGTGTAATTTGTTTACTGGCAATTATCAGAGTATCATTTTGACACAAAATTTTCGTAACTAAACTGTATGAACTTTATTTTAACTCTTGGAAATTCGGTTTTATACTGTTGTATAGTTGATTTTGAGGTTATACAATTATTCGTTTATCGATTTGAAAGTTTTTAGGTTATGTAAACAAATTTCAATGATTTGAAGAAAAGATAGGTAAAAAATGGTTGGTCGTTATGAAGTTTGTTATATTGTACAAACATAGGTAAATGTTATTTTGTACAACTGTTAAAATTTAAAGATTTTTCAGATTAAAAATTTTCTAATTATTATAAAGATTTGATTTTTGTGAATTAATTAAAGTGTTTATTATTTATTTATTTTATTAACTGAATTGATTGATGTTAAAACCTTTAATTTTAGCTGTTGTACAAAATAACGTTTATCAATATTTGTACAATATGACAATCTTTATAGTAAATATTGTGACAAAATGATACTTACTCAATTACTAAAGCTTGAGTTGAATAGACATTTGGTGAAATAGTTTAGTTTTAAAGTTAGCTTGAAAATTGGCATTGACGAATTTATTAAAGATTTATTAATTCATTGAAGATTTATATTGCTATCTGTTGATATTGAACTGTTCAGGTTTAAAAATGTTTAATATGTTGTTTTAGAAATGGTAGAAACAGTATTATAATGATAAATTAGAGAAAAAGTAATTTTTGGGAGAATTTAAAGAAAAAAAAAAAAAATATTTGAATTGAAAAAAGATTAAAGGGAATAACGAGTTAAGGATAAATTAAAGAGAAACGGAGTTAAAAAGACAAGTTGAAGAAAAACCGAGTTTGTGACAAATTAAAGAAAAAAAAAAAGAATTGAGGACAAATTAAAGGAAAGCTGATGACAAATTAGGAAAAACAGACTTGAGGACAAATTGAAGGAAAATAGTCATAAGGACAAATTAAAAGAAAACAGACGTGAGGACAAATTAGAAGAATAGATTTAAGGTCAAATTGAATAAAACAGATTCAAGGTTCCGTGAAGTGAAGTAAATTCATTGGGTTAGATTAATTACATCAGAAAACTAAATGAACCGGATAAAATAAATTGTCGTAAATTGTTAAAATTGATAAATGTTTAAAAAATTAAAAAAAAAATAGTTAAATTTGAACGTTTGCTGAAATAGATAAATTAGAGTTTAAAGAAAATAGATAAACTATTGTTGAAATAATAAATTAGAAATTAAATGAAATATAGATAAACTCAAGCTGTTGTTGAAATAAATAAATTAGAATTAAAGAAAAAGTTAAATCAAATTAGATCAAACTTCAATTTAATAAATAAATAAACTCATTGAATAAAATCAAAGATTAAAAAACCAAATACACTGCAAGATTTTGTAAATGTCCAAAGTCTTTCAATGTAATTATTAAACCTGTTATATTAAAGAAAATAATTGAATAGAGATTTAAATATATATTTTTTTCGTTATTGAAATAGAATAAAAATTTAATTAAGCAAAAATTAACTGGAATAAATTACACAAAGTAGATTAAATAATGATATTAAATAGAGATTAAGGTAGCGAATCACCCCGAGAAAAGATCTGTCCAGGCGGACTTAATCGTTATTATTTTATTATAATACACATTATTTTATTGTATCGTATTAGTTGTACTGTACGATTTTTTTTTAGTATTGTATTTGTCTAACACACAATGCAACGAGCACCTGTCCGTTTAGGATTTCACGAAATCGTCTTTTATGTGATTGATATTATATTTTATTCACACGGCCACTCAAAACCAATATAAAAACTGACTCGACACCGCAGTCGTAACGAGTTGGCGATTATTTACTTTTTTCTGATTTTTGTATTTTTTTCCATCGGATCTCTCATTAGTATGAATGCGTGGACAGCTGTGTGTGCTTTGAGACGAATGAATTCGAATTCTGAATTTTTAATTAATTCCAAATTTATTTTGTAATAATTCGTGATGTTTATGAACAGATCTGCGTTAATTATGAATTTTTATTTCTAATTCAAGTAAAAAAAAAAAGTGGTTTTTATGTACAATTTGAGTAAAAGGAATTATTTTCAATAATCATAATCAACAGTTCTGAATGTTAGCTGTTTGAAATAATAATAATGTATCGGATTTTCATCAGCATCACAGATTTTGCAAATTTGGCGTCACTTAAGTAGTGTAGAACTGTAGTTTTCTTGATCTTGCTCTCTGATTTTTGTGTTTGAGAATTTTTTGAAAAATTCTTAATACTTATCTTGAATGTTTGGCAATTATTAATAATCAGAGTGGCAATTGTGTGCATACCAATTAGCGCGTAGTTTAAGTTTCTGCTTGTACACCTAGCACTATTTCACCGCTAACAGTATGTACGAATTTTAAATTGAATCAATAGATTCACCTCATTTGTATTATATTGTAAAGTATCAGCAAAATAAAATCTTAAGATATGCATCTTAAAAGGCATTTTTTACTTCTACTCGCTTCTTCCTATAATTTAATCCTCAAATTTTCCTTCTCAGAAAATCATTTAGGGGAGTCCGCACAACAGTAGATAGTAAAAATTTCCAACAGGTGTAATTATTTCAAGTTGAAGTAATTAATGAATGTTTTAACAATAAAATGAAGCTAATTTATTCAATTAGTTAACATAACCAGCAAAATCGGCCTAAAATTAACCACTTATTTATTATAAGTATTTTTATCGTACGACAAAAATTTACTAAAAAAAATAACCTCCTGCAAACAGTATAGATAATCGTTTCTTATTTGAAGAATATAAATTGTAAAACAGCTTTCTTCTCGTGAAACAATTCTCTGAAAAGTATTCTTCAAAATAAAAATAATTTTTCAACACAAAAGTTGCTTATTCTTTAATAATTAAATGAAATAATAGAAATATGAGAAAAACCTTGTTACACTTTTGATACTCGCCTAACCAAACCTGACAAAACCTGGGAACTGCTGGGAACTAAGATCAGCGGGAATTTTAAAACGCAGAAAATAAAAATCAAATAAATTATTTTTATCTATTGTGTATCAACCTTACTTAAATTCTTAAATATAAATACTTTCTTAATTTCTTTATTGATAATGAGTTGATTCTCGTTAGTTGATATAGAAGTATTCAAACGAAATTAAAAAGTTTTCTAAAACGAGAAAATGCTATCAAAACATAACCTCAACTTATCTGACAGTTCTATAATGGATTATCTAATATATTGTTACACTGATTGTTAAAAATTGCTTATTAAATATTTATAAAAAGTTTTAGGATTCCAATTCAAATTTTTTGTTTTGTTTGATATTGGACATGAAAATCAAAATTGTAGTAAAAAGTCGAACTTTAAAATTGAACCAAGTTCAAGTCGTTCCTGTCATTTCTTTCCCCTCTGATTTTTGATAACTAAATTAAAAAAAGTTTTTAATATGTTAGGCACGTTTTTTTAATTAAAATTTGTAAAAGTAATGAAATTTTTAGTTCTTTTAATCGTGGTTTTAAATCTTTTGTGTGTTTCTTGTCACTCGGATGGTAAGTGACTAGTAATATTCTTAACCAAAACGTGAAATTAAAATTAATTAAATCTGACAATAACTTATAGGTAGTGTAAATAATTATTCGGAGGGACTTATTTCACAATGGATAAATTATTGGAAACGCTTATCATTAGTTGTCTCGATATTATCTGGAGTGATTTTATATTATATTCCTGATTCTCGTTCTTGTAAGTAATTAAAAAAAATAAATATTTAACTTTCATATTTAACTTTTTGTTTTCTGTAAAAAAAATACCAGATGCGAGAAGAGGTTGCTGCCTTTTAATAGATAATTTTGCAGAAGGTTTAAAAACTGTTCTCTGTTTGAAAGAAAATGAAGTTGATTTCATTAAAGAAAATTTTGATGATGTTGATAGCTTTATCTCCGAGGATTTTTATGATAATAACAAGCTTAGATCCCAAAATAGTTCCAATGATTTTGAAGATTTAAAGCCTAAGGAAAAAAAGTTGTTACGATATTATTATTTTTAATATTATATTTTATATTAGTATAATACTCTCTATTATATTATGGTCGTATTTAGAAAGGAATCCAGAAAACAAATTCTAAAACCGTTGAAGTCTGATTCAAAACAATTTTCTGCAAGTCACCATCGACATAATCAGAAATATAGAAGATTAAGAAATCAAAAAAAAGAGAGAGATTTAAGTAAAAAATATTCTTATTATGTTTTAACTTCAAATTCCGATCAAATTGATGACAGAAATCTGTATTTTATGATGGACAATAAAATTACGAAATCGGATATATTTCCTACTGAAAACTGGGTCTCTTCTGTAACCAGGTTTTTTTAAATATAATATGAGTGATAATTAAGAAATAGTAAATAATAAGTAGCAGATGTTAAATAATATAAAGTTAAAAATATTATTAATACAGTAAATTTTAAGAAATTAATACTATTAAGTATATTAGTATTGATATTAGTTTCGATTTTTTTAAAAGAAAATTAGCACTTATTTTCATTTATTTTACGTTAGAGAGAATGAAAAAATCAAAACTGAAAGAAATGATTTCGATATTGCTCGTTCAAAGACAAAAAAGTTTAACGAAGAAAGAGTTAATGAAAATTATGATCAAGAAAATTTAAAATTAGGAAAGGTACGATTTTATAAGAAAAATATTGTTGACAGTTAATTTACTTTGTTTTATTTTAAAAATCAAACACAATAAAAGTTATTTAAAAAAGAAATTAATTAAAACAGGAATTGGACAAGCCTTTCAATAATGTTTCCAAAATGGCAACAACAAAAACAGTTATTTTAAAAAATGCTGATTTGAAATCGAGTTTTAATTCTGGTAAAATTAAGAATATAAAAAACCAATTAAATGAAGAATATGGCAATAAGACGAAAGTTTTCGTTGAACCGTGAGTTTTTCAAATTTTTGAAATTTGTGTAATTTATTTTTTCTTATCAATGATGATAAAATTGACGATATATTTAAATTAATTATCAATTATTTACCTATATACTTTATTTAAGAAATATATTTTAGATTTTTTGATTCTCTTAATATGAGTTAAAAAAAAGTCGTCCTCTAATTTATTATATATAATTATTATTTTTAAAATATTTGATAGTTGTTATTATTGTAAATAAAAGTGAAATATATTAATAATCATTCCAACATTTTTATCAGGACACCGCGAATAAAGCACCAATTAACAGAAAGTAATGATAGTATTGAATTAAAATTATACCATGAAATAGAAGATGAGAAAAATGAATTGAATCACTCAATTAATAAAGAGCAGTCATTTACTAAAAATGAAGTTACAAAAAGAGGCGAAACTCTTCAACAGGTTAATAAATAATTAATAAATATTTTTTGAAATAGTTAATTTAATACTTTGAATAATTTTTGAAATATATTTATTATGCCTTTCCAATATAAGCAATATCAACGCGAGGATAAAGAATTAATTATCAAAAAAGAGAAAAAAGACGATACGATGAAAAATCGTAAAGAAAATGAAAGTGATGAAATAATTTACATTATTGAAAGTGACCTCAAAAAAATGATGTCACAGGAAAATTATCACGCAAAAAAAGAATTGAGAAGAAAACGAAGACAAAATTCTGAAAACTGTTTTCAAAATTATGAAGAAACTCCTATTCCAATATTTACAAGTTAGAGTACAATTTTTTTTTATCTCATGATCTTATTAATATTAAAAACAAATGAATAATTAATAATTTGTAATAATTAATTTAAAATTAATTAAAGACGTTTAATATTAATGTGTTTTTCTTTAATTCAGATCGTTTAAAACCAGTAATATCTCGAGCTTTTGGTTGGCTTTTCGGAAGGTGCCCTCATGCAAACGAAAATCATTCTGTAAATTTAAAATATTAAGGAAATATTATTAAATTATTTATAGAAAAATGAAAAATTTGCACTCAACAGAATTGAAATTAATTAAAAAATATGAAACTATTTAATATCGACGATTTGAATTGTAATTATTGATTTGCAGTAATTAATAAAGTTAAAAAGGTGAACGACAAAAAAACTTAAATTATTTGTAAAAAGTATTTTTTCTAGATTTACTAAATTGTGGCTCCATCTTTTTAACAGAAGTGTTATTCTCTCTTCATAGTATACCGACTGAAGTAACAGAAATTCTATTAATTTACCAATATTTAAACTGACAATTTTTAATTGAAATTTATAAATTTATTTTTTATAAAATATTTTCTCTAATAAAATTTCATATTCACACATGTACTCTAAATAACCTTTAATATTGCAATAATTTATTATTTATATTTCAAGTTATTATTGTACCATTGTATTTATTTATATTTATTAATATAAACAAATTCCCAACTTTTTATTTTAAAATATTTTCTTCTTTTTTTATCTTCTAAAATTTTTATTCCAAAAATACCAAAAACCTTTAAAAAATACGATGACACTTTTTAAATCCAAAACACATATTCAGTAGAAACAGGAAATCTATTTTTATGCATTTTTAATTCCAGTTTGATAAATTTAGAAGTTTTAACATTAATAAAAGTCTTCGAAAAAACACCCAGTGTACTTTAAAATTAGGTAAAAATTGAAACAGAAATTTTCTGGCTGAAAGTAATTCTTGACGGACCAAAGAAGTCAGTCGCACTCGAGCCAAGATCTACAACGGTTCTCGCAATGATCCTCTGTTATGATCAAAATGCACGTGCTGAATAAAAATAAACCTTTTTCGAAATTTAAAAAGTGACCAATGTCATTTGCGAGAAAAACGAAATAAATTGAAGCTCGAATTTCTTTTCGAAAACGTCTATTTAAGGAATCGGTAATTTTTCCCAGTGATTAATAAATTAAAGTGCCCTTAAAAATCGTGTAATTTGCATATTTTAGGAATTATTATAAAAGGTAAGAAAAAAATTAATTAGACAATACACATTACTATTAATTTATTCAATTTCCTTAAATTTTAACTATTTTATTGAGTTTCAGATTACTTTGTGCATTTTTTTTTAATACTTAATTTATTCAATGGTGATTTATTAATTTTTTTTCAAATCTTTAGATCTTTTTTTATCGATTTCTGGACATAGTTTTTAATAATTTATTTATTTTTTAGATTTACGGTGTTATTTAATTTATATTAATATTTCAATTTTATTAAAATTTTTTTTTGTTCCACTTTTTATATTTTTATAAAAAAATTATTTTCACTTGTGTTTTTTCCTAACTTTATATTACTGATTCTCAGTCATTGATTTTTCTCGTATTGTACTAAAAGTTTTTCCAATAATTAATGAAAGAACATTATGCGTGAAATTGACCCTGAAAAAAGCTTGACAATAAAATCGGCAAACTTCAAAGATCAACAGAGGGTGACGCGTTTGGGTCACAAAACGGATTCCTTGGATTCCCCAGAACACGTGTGCGAATCTGTTCTATTAATGAACTCTTCATTTCATCCTGTCTTCTCCCTTTATCACACATTCTCTTTCACTTGCATTTTCTCTTCGGTTTTACTCGATTTTAGAAGCTTTTTTAGTCACAGTTCGAGGTCAATGTCTCCCAACAAATTCTCTCGAAAATAAAAAAAAGAAATTATTTTCAGGAATTTGTTAAATTCCTCACTCTGGCAAAAGATTTTAAATTATTCTTGGAAAAATCTAGAAAATTCAATGGAACTTTTTCTGACTCAAATAAAATTGTTTTGTTTAGAAGTTCTGATAAAAGAACAAATACTTTCTTTAAGAAAAAAAAATTGTCCAGCTGCTTTTGGTGAATTTTTGATAATAATATTTTCAAATATTTTTTCAATAAGCTTATCAATTTCAAATATATCAAAGAATTCTTCTTTTTCTTCTTCTTCTGATTCTTCTTCTTCTGATTCTTCTTCTTCTTTAATAATAATTATTAATGATTTTTATTATTTTTTTAACAAATAATCTGGAAAATATTAAAATGATTCAAAAGTTTCTATCTAGAGTTGCAAAATTCTCAGTAATTTAAAATCCAGTTACATTCTCGAGAATATAACCGAGAATATTCTCCTTCCGGAGAATTTATGAGAATTTTTTTGAATGAGCTCCACTATTATGAAACACAAAAAATTTATTTTTAAAAAAATAGATAAATAACAAAATAATTATCATTACAAACTAACTGTAAGTTAATGAAGTGTAAAAATTATTATTAAATATAACAATTATAAACAATTTTAATTTTAAAATGAAAGAAAATAATTTGGATTTAAAAAAATTAGAATAATAAAAAATTGGAGAAAATAATTGAAAATTTAAAAAAATGATTGAAATTGAGATAAATAATTAAAATTTAAAAAAATTAATTTAGAAAATGATGAAAATGATTACAAATTTATGAAAGTTAAGAAGAAATAATATAAATCATTTAAAATTAAAGAAAATAATTAAAGTATGAGAAAATAATTGAAAAAAATGCATAATATATTATAAATAAAGGAAATTTAAAGAAAATTTCAGAAAAAGACTTGAAACTTTTAGAAGTTTATTGCAAGAAAAAAGAAAATAATTAAAAATTAGATAAAATAGATGAAAAAAGATAAACATAATTAAAATTGAGATGAACAATTTTAAATTAATTTTTTAATTGAAAATAATAAACAAATAATATAAATAATTGAAAATTATTAAAAATTGAAGAAAATAATTTAAAAAAATAAGAATAGTTAAAATTTGGGGAAAATAATTGGAAAATGATTTTAAAATTTGAAACTTGAAGACAATAATTGAAATATGATAAAAACAATGATAAGTTGAAAAAAATTTTGCAATTTTTCTTTTAAATTGTCAACTATTTTTTTAAAATTTCAATTTCAATCTTCAATCTGTATTTTAATTCTTTAATCTTCCATTTATTATTTTAATTTTCAATTATTTTCTTCAATTTTAAATTGCATTCTTCGTTTTTCAATTATTTTATTCAAAATTCAATAATTCTCGCATTTTGTCAATTATCAAATAATTACTTGAAATTTCAATACAATTCTTCAATTTTCAATTGATTTCTTTAATTTTCATTTATTTTTTACAATTTTTTCCATTATTTTCATCAGTTTTCAACTGACAATTTATTTTTATCCTTCAATTTTATGATTATTCATCATTTAAACATTTTTTTTGTTCAAATGCCGATTATTCTCACCAGTTTTCGATTTTTTTTTTGAATTGTCAATTATTTTTTTAATGGTTAATTATTTTCTTCAGTATTTAATTTTTTTCGTCATATTGTAATTTTTCTTTCAACTATAAATTATTTTCTAGCAATTTCCATTTAATTATTGAACTTCCAATTTATTTTTTCAATTTTAAATTATTTTTTACAATTCTCAAATATTTTTTTTAATTTTCAATTATTTTGATCGATTTTCAATTAATTCCTTAATATTAATTAATTCTCGCAATTTCTCAATTATCAATTATTTTCTTTTAATACAATTCTTGAATTTCCAATTGATTTCTTTAATTTTCATTTATTTCTTACAATTTTTGCCACAATTTTCATCATTTTTGCCATAATTTTCATCGGTTTTCAATTATCAACTTATTATTCTCCTTCAATTTTATGAATATTTATTAATTACAATTTTTTTTTGTACGAATGCCGTTTATTCTTACCATTTATCGAATTTTTTTTCAATGGTTAATTCTTTTTTTAATAGTTAATTATTTTCGTCACATTGTAATTTTTCTTTTGGGGCCGTCCATATATTACGTCACACTATTTTTCACCATTTTAGACCCCCCCCCCTCCCCCATAAAGTGTGACATAATATATGGATGACCCCTTTGATTATTAATTATTTTCTTTAAATTTCAATTTAATTCTTTAATTTCCAATTTATTTCTTCAATTTTTAATTATTTTCTTCAATTCTCAAATATTTTCTTTAATTTTAAATCAATTCCTTAATATTAATTAATACTCACAATTTCTCAATTATAAATTATTTTCTTTCAATACAATTCTTGAATTTCCAATTGATTTATTTTATTTTCATTTATTTCTTAAAATTTTTGCCATAATTTTCATCAGGTTTGAATATTTATTAATTACAAAATTTTTTTTGTACGAATGCCGATTATTCTCACCATTTATCGAATTTTTTTTAATTGTTAATTATTTTTTTAATAGTTAATTATTTTCGTCATATTGTAATTTTTCTTTTGATTATCAATTATTTTCTTAAAATTTCAATTTAATTCTTTAATTTCCAATTTATTTCTTCAATTTTTAATTATTTTCTTCAATTCTCAAATTTTGTTTAATTTTCAATTTTTTATATCGATTTTCAATTAATTTCTCAATATTCAATAATTCTCGGATTTTTTCAATTTTTTTTTACTCATAAATTTTTTTTAAAATTTCAATTCAATTATTCAATTTTAGAACTATTCTCTTCAATTCTCATTTATTTTCTTCAAATTTAAATTCACTTTTCAATTATTTTCTTTAATATTAAAAAATTATCGCGTTTTTTGTTTTATTTTTTATACATTAAATAAATAAATAAATAAATAAATAAATAATTATTATATATATAATATAATATAATTATAATTATATTATTAATCTAGTCATTTTGTAAATTTTTTTTCAATTAACAATAATTTTCGTAATTTCTCACATATTTTTTTCAATTTTTCAACTATATTGCCAAAATGTTAATATTTTTTTTCTTTTTTCTTCATTAATGTAAAAGGTTTTACTAAGCCTGTAAAATGATGAAATAAATAAATAAATAAATTTCGATTTAATTAAATTTCGAACAGTTATTTCTATAATTTTTCAACTATTTTATTTAAATTTAATATTTATTGTTTAATTTTTGAAACTATTTTTTTTAATTATGTAATTATGTAGCCATTTTTCGAATTTTGTTTTTAACTGTCAATTATTTTCGTCATTTTTCAGAAATATTCTTCAATTTGGTTATTTTTATTATTTGAATTTGCAAAAATTTATAGTTTTAACTGACAAACAACAATGCAAAGCTACATATAATTCTTACTATTAACATTGAAATTCAAATCATTACTAATAAGAATGACGCTATAGAGATTCTATTTTCGTACATTGATTGAGAAAATTGAACTTAATTTGATAAATAAATAAAAAACTTAAATTCTTATAAATTCTCGATTAAAATTTTGGTCGGTTATATTCCCGGTTATATTCTCGTTCTCATTACCGTTCTCCAGGTAATATTACTTCTTCGCAACTCTAAGCCAAGCAGAAAAAAAGAGTTCAAAAGACTATGTATCAGAAATCGATAATGTCTGAAGTATTTTCAATTTTGAATAAATAATTACAAGCATTTCAGAAAGTTAAATTTTCAGCCGATACAAATGCATGTAATATGACGTCCAATGCGATTAGGGGCATTCGAAGGAAGAAGAGTTCGTTATGCGAGGTCAAAGTGGCTGTAATTGGAGCCCCAGGAGTCGGAAAAAGCGGTAAGAGCTTCATTTTGCTTCTAGAAATAAAACCTAAGCAAATAAAATTCTCTTTAACGGACAATTATGTTTGACATAATAAGTAAAGAAAATTTTATTTCATTTTTATGATCGTCTATGTAAATAATGTCAAATTATACATGAAATAATTATGCGAAATTATCTATATGTACCTAAAGAAAAATAAGAAAATCTTGATGAAAACTATTAAAACTCTTTAAATCTGAATTAGTAAAAAAATGCGGTTACTAAATCAAATTAATTAAAATTTGCACTGATTTTTTGTAATAATTTATTATTAAAACTTTAGTTAAAAGTTAAAAAACTAAAAATTCAATAAATGAATTATTAATCGATTTTTCACTAAATAAGATTTAGAGAAAAAGAAAAATAGTAAAGAAATAAAATAAGAAATTAAAATGATGGGAATTTAACGAAAATAGACTTTTGAGGAAACGAAATATAAAAAAATTTAGACAAGAAATTATAGAAAACGGAAGCAGGAAAAGTGCTGATGGGGCTTAGAGAGTTGCCAACTCTGAGAGTATTTTTGGGAATGGCACGTGCTTGTGGATAAATAATTCACAAATTAAATTCTCGAAAATTTGTCATAAAATAGGAATTGATCCGAATTTCTGATAATTTTGTAAGAGAATCGAAAAATTTGTATTTTATAAGTAATTAAAATTTTGTAAAAGAAGTTATTAGAGAATTGGAAAATATTGCTAAATTAAAAGAAAGGTTTAGAAAATCGAAAATGGTACATAATCATTGGAATTAGGAGAAAAGCAATTTTCCTTTTCTTTGAATCATTTTGATATAATTTATGAGTTGATTCAATTTTGTTAGAAATAATTAAGAGAAAAATTTGGATTTGTGTTGATTTTGCTAAATTTGAACTTATGTTGTTAACACAATAATTGAAGAATTTCCAAGATTTTATGAGCGCATAATCATTTCCGTTGCTGTAAATATATTAAAAGGAATTTCTGCTTCGCTAGATCGTTAAAAGCATGTCTAGCTTATAGAGAAACAACACACTCCTGCCAAACGAAATACCTATACAACGTCTTCCACTTATTCGTGAACTAGATATGAAATATTTTTAGCTACATTCCATCTTACGGAATTCCTTGACGTTTTACTAACAACTTCCATTTTTGAAGATAGATATTTTGTTTTCATTTTTCGCAGAAATCATATTTTTAACACAATTTGACAATAGGAACTAAATTCTGTTTCTTGGCATTAAATTTTGAGATTTTCTTTTCTAATTTAAATTTTAGGTTTAATTTAACTTTTTAGATTTTAAGGAGAGACAGAGACGACACTTTTAATACATTTGTTTATACAATTTTTTTTATAGCACAATTTATGACCTAAAATTAAAAAAAAACATTTTTGACCAAATTAAAAGATGGTGAAATTCTAGAAGAGTCAAACAATTTTTTTTCTTGATTTTTGGTAATTTAGCAAAATTCTATATCGGTCCCAAACGATCTACTCAAAATCTGTGTTAATTTTTAACACACAGGGATTTGTGTTGTTTTCTTTATCGTCTGCTTGACAGAAGTAAAATATAATTGTGTTGAGTTAAGAACTCAATATTATTCAATTAGTATTGAACTTTACCTTTTGATAATTACTAAAATCATTTCTCAAAATGAAATTTACGTTTTACAACAAACAATTAAATGTAAATTACAGTGTTATTATGCTAAGAAATTAGAGGTTATATTCAAGAATCGAATGACAGTTATTAAATCAATACAAAATTTTTACACAAAAATTCTAACCATTTAGAATAATTATTTAATAAAAATGTTTTGGCTGTCTCCCCTTGAATCGAAGGCAAATAGATTTATTTTTCATTTTGATGCTTAAAACGTTATTGGAAGCCGTTATTTATTGGAAAAGAGCTTTCATAAAACCATAATGAGAGGGAAAAAGCGGAAGTAAACTTTCAACTTGAACGTTGTCTGATTACAGACTAACGAAGTTCTGTGGTAGATTTGAAGTAAAAATAGTGTGGTGCACCTCAAAGCAGGTCACTAGGCTGCAACTCTCGTTTTGAATTCATGACTCGATTCTCCATTCAAGAGTTTTCACTCCTCATTATTCCAAGATAGACACTGTCAAGCTAAATAGAGTTTGTAAACTTCTCCTCTGGCATGTTAAAAACAACTTGAGAAAACCATTTAAAGGTTTCAGATGCTTGAACAATTTTTAGGGCAGATTTTTTATTCTAACTTGCTTAAAAGGAACCCCTTTTTATTTCCATAAACCTTATGAGCCTGCTTATACCGTATATACTTAAAAATCAGGCTTAGGGGAGAGTCGGACAAAATGCCTATAATAAAGTTTGGAGCAAAAAAAAAGTATTTAATTATAGTTTTGAAAAATATAAACCATCAAATATTTAGAAAACAACCCTTAAGAATATCCCAGTGGGCAAATATCCATGTTCGTTCTTAAAACGTTCTTCAAACGTTTTTAAAACGTAGGGGAGAGTCGGGTAAAATGCCTAATTGGGTAAATTGGCAATGGTTAATAACTTGGCCAAAAATAAATATTAATCATAATTGTTTTTAATTATGAAGTATATTAAGATGAAGATGATTTCTGTAAAGTTTCATGTTTATCAATTTATTATTAAATAATTTATTAAAGAATTGTGAAAATGATGCTTTCCAACGACAATTTTTTCATTTTTAAAGATTAGAAAACATGCACTTCTATCTCACATACGTACATAATTTTTTTTTTAAATTAATCCTTGAATATTTAGCTATCTAATCACTTTGACTTAATTTATAAAAATGAGTTCTAAAATGAAAATAATTAGTTTAATTACATCGTGTGTTTTTGGGTAAATTGCCTTGGTTAAATTGCCTATATGCTGTAAAACTTCTAAACAAGATACGTATGATACGGAAAATCTCTCGGGTTACACGTATATTTTGATGTAGAAACTAAATATCAAGTTGTTACTGCTCCTGTATAAAAAATCAGCGTTTTAACAAATTAATTATATTAATTATTGCATTTATATTAATAATAATTATAATAATTATGCATTGAAGAATCATTTTTAATATATTTTTAAAACATGATTTCAAATAAGCGCGGGATGAATCAAAAGAAGTGCGCATGCGCAGAAAAAATACATAAGATTACGAGAGATACGTGTTGTCACGTGACTATAAAGAATCATGGCGGATTAACTTGTCACATTTGGCATTGAATGCCAAAATTTTCGTTTTCTTCCTAAAACTCACGCAGTTTTCAATCGAGCAGGTATTTTTCTAATTTATTATAGTGTTTAATTTACTTTTGTATGATTTTTTATAATTGTATAAGCTTTATTTATTTGTTATAGACTTTATTTCCATTTTTTGTCGGTCTGCTTTGGATTAAAATTTTAGTTTTATGACAAAAAGATTATATTTTTGTATTCACAGCTAGTTCTTTTTTTAATATAAACAAGATAATTGATTATAGAAAATATATAAAAAGAATTTTTTACTTTTATTCATATTTTTCCATATTTTTGTGCACAGGCCGACTCTCCCCTACATGGATTTTTGCCCACTGAGATAATATAAGGTAGTTATTTTAAGTACTTATTTCAGAAAAAATAATTATGTATTTTTGTGCCTGTGCACAAAATATGGAAAAATATGAATAAAAGTAAAAAAATTTTTTATATGTTTTCTATAATCAATTATCTTGTTAATTTTAAGAAAAGAACTAGCTTTGAATACAAAAATATAATCTTTTTATTATAAAACTAAAGTTTCAATCCAAAGCAGTCCGACAAAAAATGGAAATAAATTCTATAACAAATAAATAAAGCTTCTACAATTATAAAATATCTTACAAAAGTAAGTTAAACATTGTAATTAATTACAAAAATACCTGCTTGCTTCAAAACAGCGTGAGTTTTAGAAAGAAAACGAAAATTTTTACATTCAATGCCAAATGTGACAGGTTAATCCACCATGATTCTTTATAGTCACGTGACAACACGTATCTCTCGTAATCTTATGTATTTTTTCTGCGCATGCGCACTTCTTTTGATTCATCCCGCGCTTATTTAATAGTTATTTATGACACAAGGACCTGAAATGGCACTTTATAGTACGAGTAAGTATCGTAATACGAGCCTAAGTCCAATCGCAGCCGAGGCGAAGTAGAGGTGGTGACGAGGCTTCATTGAACGTAGCCGAGGCGAAGCCGAGGTGAAGTGAAGATATGAAGCCGAGGCTCTGATGTGGCTGTGGCGAGTTGTACGATACACGAGAACTTAAGTGTCGAAAGGGTCCAAGTGTCATATAACATTTTTTATCACACAAAAAACTGAGAATTCGAACCTAGGGAGAGGTGATTATCGTAAAAAACGGCCTCAGGGGGCATTTCTAGGTGGGAGTAGGTCGACAGACTTAGAAATGCCCCCGGAGGGCGGCGAAACCCATGAACAGCCGTGACGTTTGGGCCAGTTTGGGCAGCTGTACCATAAAGTAAAGGTCAGCTGACCAGCATCAGCCAATCAGATTGCGAGTTTATTTACTTTACGGCCTAGGCCGTGAAATGAGCTCTTAAAGGTTTCCAAACAAGCCGTAAAATCTAACTTTTGATGTAAGTGTGATAAAAAATCATGTTTTAAAAATATATTAAAAATGATTCTTTAATGCATAATTATTATAATTATTCTTAATATAAATGCAATAATTAATATAATTTATTTATTTAAACACTGATTTTTTATACAGAAGCAGGAACAACTTGATATTTAATTTCTACATCAAAATATACGTAAGCTGAGATACTTTCCGTATCGTACGTATCTTGCTTAAAAGTTTTGCAGCATATAGGCAATTTAACTAAGGCTATTTACCCAAAAACTCACCATGTAATTAAACTAATTATTTTCATTTTAGAACTCATTTTTATCAATTAAATCAAAGTGTTTAAATAGCTAAATGTTTAAGGATTAATTTTAAAAAAAATTATGTACGTCTGTGAGATAGAAGTGCAAATTTTTTAAAATTTAAAAATGAAAAAATTGTCGTTGGAAAGCATCATTTTCACAATTCTTTAATAATAAACTGATAAATATGAAACTTTATAGAAATCATCTTTACCTTAATATACTTCATTAATAAAAACAATTGTGATTAATATTTATTTTTGGCCAAGTTATTAACAATTGCCAATTTACCAAATTAGGCATTCTACCCGACTCTCCCCTATAAGGGGTCTGATAAATTTTTGAGGCCATAAATAGAAGGTTTTTTAATAATGATTTTTCTCAGAACGTTATGCGTTAAATTTTTACATAGATCTTGTTTCACAAACTTTGTTTTACATCTTTTGAAAATGTATAGTAGTTTTTAAGAGATTATAAAAGATAAAAATTGTCAACACCTTAAAGAGTAAAAACGAAAAATTAAAATGCAATATTTTTTCAAAATGATTTAAAACAGGGGGGGGGGGGGGGTCACAAATAAATTTGTTGAAGATTTGTGAGAGAAGATTTTTAAATTCTTTTATTATAAACAATTTATGTTAACGTAAAGTGTGAAAAATTGAGATTTTTAAAACTTATCTATCTCATTCACTAAAAAAAAATTTACCCAATGCTAAATACTTCATATGCATATTGCCCAGGAAATTAAAAAAAGAAAACAACTTTTTGTTTTTTAAAAATATTGATATAAACAAATAATATAAACAAATTCAGTACTTTGACACTTATGAATAGAAGAAATCTCGTTTTCAGTCAATTGTTCCTTTATTATGCGAATTAATGTATTTTATTAAACAAATTTATTTATCAATAAATTTTTCTTTTTTTTATAATCAATTTATATAAACAAATACATTATTTGGTCATTTATAAGCTAAAACTTTTTGCATTTTCTGGTAATTTTGATTAGAAAAGAAGTATGATGTGAACGTTCTTTCAATAAAATTAATTTTCCAAAAAATTTACCTTTTTTTATAAATAATTTATATAAACAAACAAACTAAAATTTTTTTTTCGACAAAACAGTTGGTTTTTTTTTAATATTATGATTAGATTTGACAAACAAAAGTTCATTATTAAAAAAAATTTATTTTGCAATAAATATCCATTTTTTATAAACAATTTATATAAACAAATGCTGGATCTGGACATTTATAATCTAAAACTTTTTGCACTTTCTGGTAATTTTTACTAGAACATACAAGTACATTCTTTCTGTAAAATTTGATTTTTCAATAAATATACTTTTTTCTATAAACAATGTATATAAACAAAGAAACTAAAATAACATTTTTTTGAGTAAAAAACAAGTTTTTGTAATATTATGCTTAGATCTGACAAACAAAAGTTTATTCTTAAGGTAAATCGTTTCGTAATAAAAATCCATTTTTTATAAACAATTTATATAAACAAATAAACAAAAATATCCTTTTTTTCACAAAAAAGTTGGTTTTTCTTTAATATTTGCTTAGATTTGGCAAACTGTTCATTAAAAAAAAAAAATTTATTTTGCAATAAATATCCATTTGTTATAAAATAGTTATATAAACAAATGCTGGATCTGGTCTTTTATAAGCTAAAACTTTTTGCATTTTTTTGTAATTTTGACTAGAACATACAAATTGTACATTATTTCTGTAAAAATTGATTTTCCAATACTTTTCTCTATAAACAATCTATATAAACAAAGAAACTAAAATAACATTTTCTTGAGAAAAAGTCGCGTTTTTTTAATATTATGCTTAGATTTGCCAAACAAAAGTTTATTATTAAGGTACATCTTTTTGCAATAAATATCCATTTTTATAAACGATTTATATAAACAAATAATCTAATATATTATTTTTTCGTACAAAAAAGTTGGTTTTTCTTTAATAATATACTTAGATTTAGCAAACAAAAGTTGATTATTAAAAAAAATGTATTTTACAATAAATATCCATTTGTTATAAACAATAATTTATATAAACAAATGCTTGATCTGGACATTTATAAGCTAAAACTTTTTGCATTTCCTGGTAATTTTGACTAGAACATACAAATTGTACATTCTTTAGCTGTAAAATTTTATTTAATCAATAAATTTAATTTTTTCTACAAACAATTTATATAAACAGCTAAACTAAAATATCATATTTGTGACAAAAATTCGCGTTTTTGTAATATTATGCTTAGATTTGACACACGAAAGTTTATTATTGAGAAACATTTGTTTTGCAATAAATATTATCTATTTTTTGTAAACAATTTTTATAAACAAATAAAGCAAAATGACAGTTTTGTGTAAACAATTTTCTTATCGTATATTATGATGCATATATTTTTGAATACTGTATTTTTTATCAAGAAAAATTTATTTTAAAATAATGTCGTCTTTCTTTATTAAACAATTACTACAAACAAATGTAGAGTGTATATAGAAAAATGTTTATATATTAAAAGGGCACTTTACTATATTTGTTTACAAAAATTTATTGTTTTTAAAAGAACCTAAATCAGTTGCAAACGAAATTCTTACTCGAAGAATTTTTATTTTCTATTTTGTATCATCTCGTAAAAATTACTAGAAAATGCAAAAAGTTTTAGCTTATAAATTTCCAAATAGAGCATTCGTTTAGATAGATTGTTTATAAAAAAGGGATTTTTACTGTTTAATTTTCCACAATAATAAACTTTTGTTTGACAAATTTAAGCATAATATTACAAACATGTTTTTTTTTCTCAAAAAAATGTTATGTTAGTTTCTTTGTTTATATAAATTGTTTATAAGAAAAGGAAAAGGGAAGAGCAAGCTAAATTTTTCTCTCACTTTGTCCTTAAAATCTGGTTGTTTAAACAGGCTCAATAATTTTGTTATTTTTTAATATTTAATACTTTTTTCGTAAAAATATCAGCGATATAGAAAATACGTTTATTTCAATATTATTAAAATACAAATTCAATGATTTCAATATTATTTAAAGTTTTAAAATATTTTCTGTCCGTGAAAAAACTGTTAAATAGAAGTACTTAATGATATTTATAAGATGGCATTATGTTCAAGTCTCTGAAGAAACATAAATGTTGACTCAGACCTCGAAAAGCAGATTTCAGACAGACCTTCTGTTTGAGAACTAATGATCTCTTTAGTGTTTAGAATCTTTACAGATTGCTATTACCTTTCCGTATTATAGTGAGAATCGCGAAAATTAAATTTGGCACTTTGTCAAGTTCCCACAAATACAAGTACAACTCACTTTTGATTTCAAATATCAGATAAAAGGTGGCAAACTCATAAATCTAAATCACTTTAATTCATCTAGACAATTTTTGACAAATCTCTAGTCTCAAAGTATTCAACAGTAAATGATCATAATCTTCAGGAAGCTATTTTCGAAAATTTCCTCAAACTTCTAAAACATCTGTGAATCTCGATTCTTTTTGAATTCTTCCATAAAAGTGAATGCAACAAAAAATAATATTTTTTGAAATTTGTTCCAGTTTTTTAATAGTTTTTATTTATTTTATTCTATTTTTTTTTGTTTTGATATTTATTAAAAATTAAATTTTTAATTTAAAAATGGAAATTAAAATTAAAAATGATCTGTAGGTAAAAATTAACATTTTTTTAAATATGAATTATTCGTTAAATTTTTTAATTTCGCCTGCAAATAAATTTATAGACTAATAAAAAAGACATTGTAGACCGATTAAAAAATTCTGTTAATCTTGTGATTAAAAAGTCTATTGTTTTTGACCTTTTGGAAAATTTTTAGCCCTGACCGTGAGGTTTTTGACGAGAAGATACATTGGAGAATACGATCATCAGTCGGGTGAGCAAAAACATGACTTTACTACCTTTGTTAAATTGGGAAATGTTCGACTTAAGACAGCAAAATCACAACACAGGGAGTTTTGAAAAATTGCCAACAACTGGTTAAAGCATTCAATATGTCCCCTTCACTCGTTTGATCTATATTTATCCAAGACGAGAAAATTTGACACTAGATTCTAGTGATGAGCGATGAAAGAGTGTTTTTTATCAATATTTTTTATTCAAATTAAAGATTTTTAATAAATTCGATTTTTATTACAAGTCTTCAATTTTTCAAAACTTTTTATAAATTCAATTTTGATTAAAAGTGAAGTTTAATCAATTTAATTCTGATTCCAATTGGTTTTTAATAAATTCAATTTTTAGATAAATGGCTTCTTAAAACATTTAATCAATTCAATTTCATTATTTTTTTACATTTGTTTTTATCAAATTGATTTTTTATTTTGAGTTATTTGTTTTTATAAACTCAATTTTTACTCAACTTGTTTATTAATAAATTTAGATTCAACTCGATTTTTATTTAATTTGAAATTTAATAATCAATTCGCTTTCTAACTTAATTTTCAATAAACTCAATTCTTATTTAATAAAGTTTTAATTTAAAGATCATTTTTTGAGTAGAATTTTAGAAAAATCAAAATTTTATTTAAATTAGTTTTTATCTTTTAATAAATAATTTTAATAAATTTACAATTTATGATTTTTTTAAACTCAATTTTCAATTAGCTGAATTTTAAATAAACTCGATTTTAAAAAAAATGTTAATTTACTGAACTCAATTTAAAATTTAATTTAAATTCAAATACATTGAATTTTCACTGAAGTTCGATTTTTAATAAAATATTTTTATTTAATTTAAGTTAGGTATAATGAAGTAGTCTTTTTTCTAACTAGATTTCCAATAAACTCAATTCTTATTTAATAGAGTTTTAATTTAAAGCTTATTTTTTGAGTAGATTTTTAGAAGAATCAAATTTTCATTTAAATTAATTTTTATTTCGCTTGTTTTTTAATAAACAATTTTAATAAATTTTAAATACATTATTTTTGTTACACTCAATTTTCAATCAGCTGAATTTTAAATAAACTCTATTTTCATGAAACTCGATTAAAAAAAAAATAATAATTTACCTAACTCAATTTTTATTTAAATTTATTTTTAATAAATTGAACTTTCACTCAAGTTTGATTTTTAATAAAATCGATTTTTATTTAATTTAGATATAATAAAGTCACCTTTTCTCTAACTAGATTTCCAAAATAACTCAATTCTTGTTCAATAGTGTGAATTTAAAGATCAATATTCTTATTTGAGTAGATTTTTAAAAAATTCATTTTTTTGTGTTTAGATATTTTTAATTTGTTTGATCTTTATTTCGTTCGTCTTTTAATAGACTTCATTTTTATTTAACTTTATTTTTAATAAATTCCGATTTAATTTAATCCGACTGTTAATAAATGTGATTTTAAATTAACTCAAGTTCTGTTTAGAATTTTGAATTTTAGATAAATTCTATTCTCTTGGAATTCGATTTTAAAGAAAATTTTAAGTTACCTAACTCAATTTTCACTTTAATTTATTTTTAATAAATTGAACTTTCACTCAAGTTTGATTTTTAATAAAATCGATTTTTATTTAATTTCGGTACAATGAAGTTACCTTTTGTCTAACTAGATTTCTGTAAAAACTCAATTCTTGTTCAATAGTGTGAATTTAAGTTCAATATTCTTATTTGAGTATATTTAAAAAAATCAATTTTTTGAGTATATTTTTAATTCGCTTGGTCTTTATTTCGTTCATCTGTTAATAAACTGTATTTTTATTTAACTTGATTTTTAAAAAATTATTTTGTTACGTTGTCGATTACTCTCGTCCCTTTTCGAATTTTTCTTTCAATTCTCAATTATTAGTTTTCTCATTTCTCAATTATTTTCTTTAATATTTAGTTATTTTAGTCATTTTGTAACTTTTCTTTCAATTATCAACTATTTTTATAAAATTTCAATTCAATTCATTAATCTTCAATTTATTTCTTTAATTTTTAATTATTTTATTCAATTTTCAATCGCATTATTCGTTTTTCAATTATTTTATTCAAAATTCAATAATTCTCGCATTTTCTCAATTATCAAATAATTTCTTGAAATTTCAATTCAATTCTTCTATTTCCAATTGTTTTTCTTTAATTTTCATTTATTTTCTACAATTTTTTCCATAATTTTCATGAAATTTCAATTGACAATTTTATATTCTCCTTTAATTTTATGAATATTCATTAATTTAAAAAATTCTTCTGTTCGAATACCATTTTTCGAATTTTTTTTTCCAATAAATTGTTAATTATTGTTTTAATTGTTAATTACTTTCGTCATATTATAATTTTTCTTTCAATTATCAATTATTTTCTTGAAATTTCCAATTAATTCTTAATTAACCAATTTATTTCTTCAATTTTTAATTATATTCTTCAATTCTTAAACATTTTTTTTAATTTTAATTTATTTTTATCGATTTTCAATTAATCCCTCATTCTTCAATAATTTACGTATTTTTTAAATTATTTTCTTTAATATTAAAAAATTATCGCCTTTTTTCTATTATTTTTTTCGATCATCATTAAGTTTCTTTAATTTTAAATACAATTATTTGATTATTTTCTTTAATTTTTAATTCTATTCTTTAATTTCTATTTCCATTCTTCAATTTTCAATTGTTTTCTTTTATAGTAATTAATTCTCGGCTTTTTTTAATTACTTTTTTTAAATTTTTTTAAGCATATTCCAAAAGTTTAATTCCATTCTTCAATTTTTAAATACTTTTTTCAATTTTCAATTCAGTTGTTAAATGTGCAATTATTTCCAACAATTATTCCCATAATTTTCTTCATTTTTCAATTTCCAATTATTTTCTTTTTTTTTCAGTTGTCTATTAATCTAGTCTTTTTCGAAATTTATTTTCAATTGACAATTAATTACGTCATTTTTCACATATTTTCTTCAATTTTTCAATTATTCTCGTCATTTTTCCACTATTTCCTTCAATTATTAATTATTTTCCGCAATTTTCAATTATTTTATACTCTTTTTAATTTTTCATTGTTATCATAAAATTTTATAATTTTTCTTTGATTTTTTAAATTATTTTGTTTGATTCGTATTAATCTCTAGACATTTTGTGAATTTTGTTTTCAATTGTCAATTATTTTCGTCATTTTGTAATTTGTTTTTTCAATTCTTAGTTATATTTTCAAATTTAAATTTATTTCTTAAATTTTCTTTTTACTTCCTCAATTTTTTATTACCTTCTTCAATTTCAATTTTTTTTTTTTGATTTTCAATCCAGTTTTCAATGTTCAATTATTTGCAACAGTTATTCCTATAATTTTTTCAACTATTTTGTTAAAATTTAATATTTATTGTTTAATTTTTGAAACTATTCTTTTCATATTATGTAATTATGTAGCCATTATTCGAATTTTGTTTTCAACTGTCAATTATTTTCGTCATTTATTTTTATTTCGTCAATTATTTTCCGATATATTCTTGAATTTCATAAGTTTCATTATTATCAATAGACTCAATGATATACATACTTGCACTTTCTTATTTAATGTTGACTTGTTTAAATAATTTATTTATAATTAGTGAATGAATTTTCAAAACCTGATTAAAAATTTTATCTGAATTTTATACCGAAATTTCAGTATCCGATTTATATGGGAAAATAATTTACCTTAAGGGACTTCAAAACTTATCCGATGAACAATTTTAACAAATAGACAGTTTTTAAAGACAATTTTCTAAAATACGAAATTTTGCAGAAAACAGATACAAACACGAAGTTTTGGTCGATGGGGAACCAATTCTTTTTGAAATATTGGATACGTGTCCTAAGGTAAGAAATATTTTTAACACCGTACCTAATTTAATTTTTCTGAAAATTAAAAATTTTTTTAGAGTGAAGAGGAACTTCCAACGATTGAAACTTTACAATGGGCAGATGGACTGCTCTTGGTTTATTCTATAACCGACAGAGGATCTTTTAATTTTGTGAGGAAAGCAAAAGAAGCTTTAGCTGTTGCGGATCCGGAAGCTACAATGCCACTAGCATTGGTTGGAAATAAAGCTGACATGGTTCATCTTCGACAAGTGAGTGCCGAAGAAGGAGAAATTTTAGCCAAGGATTTTGAATGTTGTTTTAGTGAAGTCACAGCAGCTGAACAGGTATTAAAATTTTCAAATGTTAATTTATCACATTCTTAGATTTATATTTTCGTTATAATTGAAATGATATATTCAAAAAATAAAAATAATACCCTCTTGTGATAAAAATGAAGTAAATAACAGGGAATTAACTCACAACTTGAATACAATATTGACAAGATAATCGAGAAATTAATTTAAATGATTGAAAAAAATAATTTTACAATTGATTTTATCTTAGGTCGCACAAGTGGCAGAATCTTTTCATGAATTATGTCGTGAAGTTTTGGCTGCAAGAAGAAGAAATAAACAGTCTTTGCTTGATAGAATGCTTGGAAGTAAAGCTACAAAGACCTATTCACGGGGGAAAAGTGATTCTTCATTACCCAAGGATTAATGCAACAGATAGTAGGAACCAAAGAATTGAATTCAAGAAATTCCGGAAATGAATTTCTCTTCTCAAAAGATACTTCTAGTCAGTTGAAAATATTCTTTGTTGTGGAATTTGTTACAATGAGACGACTAGTTTAATGAATTTTAAAGAGTACCATAAGTGCCAAAGATATTGTGAGATAGAATTTATACAGTACGTTCCGAATACTAATAATCAATGGAAAGTAATTCTTAATGATAATTTGTAATAATTTTAGAATAAGTACTTAAGTTCAAATAATAATTATTATCAAATAACGAATTTTGAAATTTCCATAAACTTATTATTTATTTTATATTCTAGTATCAATAAATCTTACACGTATATTTATAGAAAGTTAATTCCCCTTTTGCGATTTTTTACAAGGAAAATAGTTCCCGAATATTTACACGTTTATAAATTTATAAAATATTCAACTGTTTTAAGTGGTTGATGTTGATGAATTATTCACAAAAGCACATTTAATGTGCTTATTTGTTTTCATCGTAATTTTCAAGAACATCCGCCAAATGTTCGTTGTCTCTGGGTTTCTTAAGATTTTTCCTTTTCATGTTAGGTTTCTTCCTCTTGAGAGGTAACATTTTTTTCACACCGTGATGCTGCATAGATTTAATTCCCTGCTTCTCCAAATTTTCTTCTATTTTTTGGTCATCCATCGCATCAACTGCCGAAGAACGCCAAAGATTATGCCAAATTTCATCGAATAGAACGTCCGCCGTTTTGTCATTATAAAATATTATTTTCTTTTTATCCGGCCTATTAATGATTATAATTTCATTTTGAAGACTCTGAAATTAAAATAGAATTTAGAAATAAGTATAAATTTTCAAAATTAATAAATACAGGCCTTGAACTGTACAAAGAGATTAAAAAAGTATCAAATAAGTAATATGAAAAAAATAATGAAACATTAAATTTTGTTTTTTTACATCTTACAAATTTATTAATTCCTTATTATTTATACCTTTAAATGTTTATCACAGTGCGGTAAACTTTCTTGAATATCATCCAAATATATACCACCATAACCTTTCAAATCGTGTTGTTTTAATAATCTCAGAAGCGATTTTTTGTCTTTGATTTTGTACATGGCTTTAAAAAGAAATTTTCCATCTTGCGTGACTTCTATTTTCGGATTTTTGAGAAGAGCTTCGTTTTGGAGCCAAAATTTCACCTAAAATGCAGATTTTAAGTAGACTTGTCTATTTTAATTAAAATACTGATAGTATCCGTGTAATAAGTTTGGATTAAAATTAAAAATATAGAATATAAAATAAAATTTAACCTTGGGAGCCACGTCTAATTGGTTCGTTTCATCAAGAATTTCGTCCAATGAAAGTGGATGATCATCACCGTCTTGATGCCTTGTTTTCATATGTTTTACAATTTTAGCTAAAACTCCAAATTTGTACTGAGAACTACCAGCCATAGATTTGTAATTAACAACATTGAGTTTAGGTGCCGAGGACACTGCTGGTTTTGGTTTCTTTTTTGCTTCATCTCGTGGATCTTTTACACTCTCCTTTTTCTTCTTTTCAATACTAAAAACAAAAATTCATAAAATAAATAATAATTAAAACCTACTTTAAAATCTATTTTAAAGATGAATAATATTTGAAAAAGGTATCAAAACTTTTAATATAGATAAATTAAAATAAATAGGTGACGAAATATGATACTCGTTAAATTGCGTTTAATTTACAATAAATGTAGATTATCTTATTATAAAATAAATAAATCTAGTCTTGCTTGACGAAAATAAATGATAATGAGTATTAATTAATGATTATTTTAATAAATATATACAATAGAGCCAAAATATAAATTTTATAGGTTATGTTACTTCGGAGGTTAGAACTATTAATTTATAAGGCTTTCATTACAAGCAATTCGTTTTTTTAATTAGCTTAAATTATATTATTTTTATATAAATAAAAACGACAGTCTTAATTTGTATAAATAACATGATTTTACGTTAAAAATCAGTTTAATTTATAGGTTACTTACGTTGGTGTGGTTAATGCTTTCTTTTTAAAAAGTTCTCTTTCCCTGAGAAGTGCAGGATCCATAGTGTTGCAGTAAATATAAACCTTTACAGGAGAATTATTTGTTTTCTTCAAATAGTTATTAAATTCCTGTAATATTATTAATTTCACTGACAGGCAGCAAATGTGTTTTGATTGACATTGATAACTGTCAAACGCCACCGGCCATCGTTAATGCACCTCTGTCGATAAGGTTGCCTTCCTTCAGGGATACACGAAACCGCGAATTGACGCGAATGTTTGAAATTCATTATTATTAATATTAGGTTAAATATCAATTTATCGGTGTAGGAATATTTGTACTCTTTATAAAATAGTGAATATAATTTAAAATTATTTAAATATATTTCATACTACATGGTGAAAAAAGTTATTTATACATATTTAGTAATAATCAAAATTTTATTTATTGTGATAGCTTGAATTAATAAGTAAATTACAAAATGCGATTATTCTTTTCGATTTTCACTGTAAAAAAATATTTGTCATTTAAAATTAATAGACAGTAAAATTTTTATTATTAATACTATTTCTATTATAGATTATTATTATTATTTTGTTCTGTTGTCGATTATTCTCGCCACTTATCGAATTCTTCTTTCAATTGTCAATTAATTACCTCATTTCTCAATTATTATCTTTAATATTTAATTATTTTAGTCATTTTGTAATATTTCTTTTAATTATCAATTATTTTCTTGAAATTTCCATTTAATTCTTTAATTTACAATTTATTTCTTCAATTTTTGATTATTTTCTTCAACTCTTAAATATGTTCTTTAATTTTTAATTATTTTTAACGATTTTTAGTTAATACCTCAATAATCAATAATTTTTAATTACTTTCTTCAATTTTCAATAAATTTTTTCAAATTTAATTATTTTTTTTGATTTTTAATTCAGTCGTTAAATGTGCAATTTATTTCCAACATTTCTATAATTTTATTAATTTTTCAATTTGCAATTATTTTCTTTAAATTTCATATTTCTTGTTTAATTTTTTCAATTATTTTTTTCAGTTGTCTATTAATCTAAATATTTTTCGAATTTTGCTTTTTCGTCATTTTTTACAAATTTTCTCCAATCTTTTAATTAATCTTGTCATTTTTCAACTATTTCCTTCAATTTTCAACTATTTCCTTCAATTATTAAAAAAAAAAAAAATTAAACAGATTTTTTTTCAATTCTGCTTTTTAATAATTAATTCACTATTATTGTTTTCTGCCTCGCTTTGAGTGCCTTTTATTTATAATATAAAACGTTTAATATAAATTAATTAAAAACGTCTATAACATGTCAAAAATATAATAAATAAATATTATTTCCTCCATTGCGCATCTTTGTGCGCAACTTGGAATCATAGCTTTGTGTTGTTTCTGCATGAAACGAAAATATGATTATTTTTTTTTAAAGGATTTAGAGTTTTTTAATTTTTGTAATATTTTACTAGGTCGTAGAGCTTCACTTAAGGGCATGTGATGGATTATGACGTCACTGGCATAGGCAAAATTTGTCCGTAACTTTTCTCTTAAAATATTGAATATTTTGTCATGAAACTTGGTAAAATTACTTAAAATATCATTAGGAAGGTCTCTCTGACCCAAATTTGTTTAAATTTTGGCTCAAATATAATTTTTGAGAAATTTTGGAAAAATAGACAATTTTTAAAAAATTACTTTTGACCCAAAAATCAAACAAATTTAGGTCAGAGAGACCTTCCTAATGATATTTTAAGTAATTCTACCAAATTTCGTGACAAAATATTTAATATTTTAAGAGAAAAGTTACGGACAATTTTTGCCTATATCAATGACGTCATACTCCATCACATGCCCTTAAAGATAAATTTTCCATAAAAAAGTGATTTAAAAAAAATGGACTTATGCGGTTTCTGCACTGAGAAAATAAGCCTCTAGCCAAGCAGCTTTATTTCTAGGTTAGGGTTCCTCGGGACAAAACAAACAAAACACCGGCGATGACAATCAAACTTCTAGGATACCGGAGCATATGCTCTGCTAAAATCAATTAAGTGCTTTGCAGGTGCTATATCAACAACCTCTCTCTGCTAAATTTAATCAAAAATTGGTTGTATTTAGTCAACTTATTTTCTCAGTGTGCACAAACTGCTTTAATTGTTATCTTAAAATTTTATAATTTTTCTTTGATTTTTTAAACTATTTTGTTCGGTTGTGTATTAATCTAGACATTTTGTAAATTTTGTTTTCAATTGTCAATTATTTTCGTCATTTTGTAATTTTTTTGTTTAATTCTCAATTATTTTTTCAAATTTTAATTTAATTCTTAAATTTTCAATTTATTTCCTCAATTTTTTATTATTTTCTTGAATTTCAATTATTTCTTAATTTTCCTCTTGTTTTTAAGGAAGAAAAGTCAGATTTGTCTTTATTTTTAATCTCCTGATCAAAGTTTTTAGATTCGTTTGTATTTTTGTTTAGATTTTCTCTTTTTTTAAAATAATTTTTTTTGTAAATTTTTTCATGAAAGTTATAATATTTCAAGAAATGTAAGTTTTGATTATTTTATTTATATTCTAATTGTTTTAAAAGTTTTTGTTTTTTTTAAATATATTTCATAATTATTTCATTTCCGCATTTTTAAAATAATCATTTTTATTTTACCACTCTTTTCATTAATTTTTTTTTTCCTAGAATTTATAGATGATATTTTTTTTTTACTTTTTTTTCTCTTATTTTTAAAATGAAAGTTCCTCTTTTTTAAAGATTTACATTTACTTTTCACCTAACATTTATAAAAAATATGATTAATTTAAACAAATTTGTTTTTCAGAAGAATAATGTCTTTTCAGACTAATATCTGTATAAGGCTAAGAATGGAATTATTTTATTATTTATTATTTTTTTTCGATATAGAACAATCCTAGGGTTCAAGTTCAAGTTTTCAATTTGTTATCATTTTTCATATAAAATTGGAATTTTGAATCTGAATATCTCAATTTTCATCCTAGCAATACTAAAATTTTAACCAGATAGAAGGCACATATAAAATAACGTTTTCTCACAATAATTAAAACAAAATCATAAGAAAATAAATTTTTTCCAGTATAGGTGACGGAAAAATACAGTAATTAAAAATCCACCTGTAATGCCGTAAAAAATGTAGCGGAAATGGAAGTTTGTCTGTCAAAAGCGAAGGATATTTTGGAGGAATTATTTTTCAATTTTTCAAAGACGTTTTCTTGCATTTCCGTAAATGTCTTCCCAATCATTGAATGTAAGAAATTCCTCTCGTTCAGTTTCGCATCTTTATTTAAAAATCCAAAATATTCCTGAAATATTTCATCGTTAAAAAAATACAGTGGCAAATATTTTTTTGCTATCCATTCGACAGTCATGTGATTAAAAATGTCTCGATCGAATTTCTAAATACCAAAAATTGTTAATAAATTTATCTTATATAATTTTTTTTAAATTTTAGACAAAGTGAAACATTTTTAAATAAATAATACCGCTTTATTTAAACTTTTAAAATTAACACTTCTAAAGATAGATTAGGTACACTGTTAAAAAAATGATATATGCGCTTACAACTTTACACCGGTGTTAAGAAATCGGTGCGATTTTGGCCGTGCACTACACCGGCCGAGTGTAAACTTAAAACAAATTGGCATTTACAACCGAGCGGTGTAAACGGACTATCAAATCGCACCAAAAAGTGCGATTGTCAGTTTCTTTGTCTAACTGTCCCTCTCTTCGCCCCCTTTGTCAACATCTGAGAATAGCCATTTTTACGTTTTCTTCTAATTTTCGTTTTCATTGAATCCACTAGCAGACAACTATATATATGACATGACTAGAAGTTTCCGATGCGCGAACGCGCGACATGTTTTTCCCACGTTCAAAATTGAAACAGCCCATTACTAGTAAACTAAATGATTACTAAATATTTAAATATGATAAATCCAGTTTATCAAAAACATAATATACCTAATGTAACTTAATATATAAAGTGAAAAACAATAAAACACAGAAGTAAATAAAAACAAAAAAAGATTACTCGACGACATAACCTAAACAAAGTAATGAAAATAATGTCATATCAATTTATTCAATTCTCTAGTCTATTTTATGTGGCATATAGATTTCCGGAATATTATTTCAGCTTCTTTAAGATATTTTAAATTCAGAATTGTATTTAAAAACAATTGGAATTTATTTTTATAATTTAGAAAAACAGGAACAGGGTTTATAATAGAGAAAAATATCAACTGTTGTAGAATCGAATGTTTTTTACAAAATGTATTCTATGTGGCAAATAAATATCCTAAATATTGTTTTAGTTTTTTTAAGATATTCCAAACTCAAAACTGTATTTAAAAAAAATTGGATGATATTTCTATAATTTATTAAAACAAAAACAGGTTTTAGAATAGAGACAAAATATCAATTTTTGTAAAACCGAATACTTTTTCCAAATTCTATTCTATGTGGTATATAAATTTGCTAAATATGTTTAGCAATTCTTTAGGCTGTGTTAAAATAAGAACGTATTAAAAAAAATTAGATTATATTTTTAAATTTTATCGAAACAAAAACAAGTTTTAGAATAGACACAAAATATCAATTTTTGTAAAACAGAATATTTTTTCCAAATTTTAATCTATGTGTCATAAATTTCCCAATTATTTTTTTAGATTCTTAAAGATATTTTAAATTTAGAATTGTATTTAAAAAAATTAAATGATATTTTTATAATTTATAAAATACATTTCTGAATTTAAAATATCTTAATGTATCTAAAATAATATTTAGGAAATTTATGTGCCACATAGAATAAAATTCGAAAAAAATATTCGGTTTGACCAAAATTAATATTTTGTCTCTATTCTAAAACCTGTTTTTGATTCCATAAATTATAGAAATATCATATAATTTTTTTTAAATACAGGTATTAAAAATTAAATATCTTAAAAAATAACAATTAAAATTTGGGAAATTTATATGACACATAGAATAGAAATTAGAAAAGATATTCAGTCATACAAAAATTGATATTTGGCCTCTGGTATACAACCTGATTTTGTTCCCATAAATTATAAAAATATCATATATATATTTTTTAAATACAATTCTAAATTTGGATTTTCTTAAAGATTCTAAAATAATATTTGGTAAATTTATTAGCCATAGAATCGGTAAAAAATATTCGATTCTACAAAAATTGACATTTGCTCTCCAGTCTAAAACCTGATTTTCTTCTCGTAAATAATAAAAATATCAGCTATTTTTTTTTCTGAATACCGATTTTCTTCAAGATTTTAAAATTATATTTGGGAAATTTATTTGCCATAGAATGTGTAAAAAATATTCAATTCAACAAAAATTGATATTTGGTCTCTGGTCTAAAACCTGATTTTGTTCTCATAAATTATAAAAATGTCTTCTATTTTTTTTAAATTCAATTCTGAATTTGGATTTTCTTAAAGATTCTAAAATAATATTTGGGAAATATATTTGCCATCGAATGTGTAAAAAATATTCGATTCTACAAAAATTGATATTTGCTCTCTGGTCTAAAAAATGATTTTCTTCTCATAAATAATAAAAATATCAGCTATTTTTTTTAAATATTGTTCTGAATTTGGATTTTCTTAAAGATTACAAAATAATATTTAGGAAATTTATTTTCCATAGAATGTGTAAAAAATATTCGATTCTACAAAAATTGATATTTGGTCTCAGGTCTAAAACCCGATTTCGTTCTCATAAATTATAAAAATATCATCAATTTTTTTTATTGTTCTGAATTTGGATTTTCTTAAAGATTCTAAAATAATATTTGGGAAATTTATTTGCCATCGAATGTGTAAAAAATATTTGATTCTATAAAAATTGACATTTGCTCTCCAGTCTAATACCTGATTTTCTTCATGTAAATAATAAAAATATCAGCTATTTTTTTTTTTCTGAATTTGGATTTTCTTAAGATTATAAAATAATATTTGGGAAATTTATTTGCCATCGAATGTGTAAAATATATTCGATTCTACAAAAATTGATATTAGCTCTCGGGTGTAAAAAATGATTTTCTTCTCATAAATAATAAAAATATCAGCAATTTTTTTTAAATTCAATTCTGAATTTGGATTTTCTTAAAGATTATAAAATAATATTCAGAAGATTTATTTTCCATAGAATGTGTAAAAAATATTTGATTCTACAAGAATTGATATTTGGTCTCAGGTCTAAAACCCGATTTCGTTCTTATAAATTATAAAAATATCATCTATTTTTGTTTAAATACAATTCTGAATTTGGATTTTCTTAAAGATTCTAAAATAATATTTGGGAAATTTATTTGCCATCGAATGTGTAAAAAATACTCGATTCTACAAAAATTGACATTTGGTCTCTGGTCTAAAACCCGATTTTGTTCTCATAAATTATAAAAATATCAGCTATTTTTTTTTAAATTCAATTCTGAATTTGGATTTTCTTAAAGATTATAAAATAATATTCAGAAGATTTATTTTCCATAGAATGTGTAAAAAATATTTGATTCTACAAGAATTGATATTTGGTCTCAGGTCTAAAACCCGATTTCGTTCTTATAAATTATAAAAATATCATCTATTTTTGTTTAAATACAATTCTGAATTTGGATTTTCTTAAAGATTCTAAAATAATATTTGGGAAATTTATTTGACATCGAATGTGTAAAAAATGTTCGATTGTACAAAAATTGACATTTGGTCTCTGGTCTAAAACCTGATTTTCTTCTCATAAATAATAAAAATATCAGCAATTTTGGTTAAATATTGTTGTGGATTTGGATTTTCTTAAAGATTTTAAAATAATATTTAGGAAATTTCTTTTCCATAGAATGTGTAAAAAATATTTCATTCTACAAAAATTGATATTAGGTCTCAGGTCTATGACCCGATTTCCTTCTCATAAATTATAAAAATATCATCAATTTTTTTTTATTGTTCTGAATTTGGATTTTCTTAAAGATTCGAAAACAATATTTGGGTAATTTATTTGCCATAGATTTTGTAAAAAAAAATTCGATTCTACAAAAATTGATATTTGGTGTCTAGTCTAAGACCTGATTTTGTTTTCATAAATTATAAAAATTTCATCTTTTTTTTTGTTTTGAATTTGGATTTTCTTAAAGATTCTAAAATAATATTTGGGAAATTTATTTGACATCGAATGTGTAAAAAATGTTCGATTGTACAAAAATTGACATTTGGTCTCTGGTCTAAAACCTGATTTTCTTCTCATAAATAATAAAGATATCAGCTATTCTTTTTATTGTTCTGAATTTGGATTTTCTTAAAGATTCTAAAATAATATTTAGGAAATTTATTTGCCATAGAACGTGTACAAAATATTCGATTCTACAAAAATTGACATTTGGTCTCTGGTCTAAAACCCGATTTTGTTCTCATAAATTATAAAAATATCATCTATTTTTGTTTAAATACAATTCTGAATTTTGATTTTCTTAAAGATTCTAAAATAATATTTGGAAAATTTATTTGCCATAGAATGTTTAAAAAATATTCAATTCTACAAAAATTTTTATTTGGTCTGTAGTCTAAAACCTGATTTTGTTTCCATAATTTATAAGAATATCATTAAATAGAGTTTTGAATTTAGAAAATTAGAATATCTTAAAGAATATTTGAAAAATATTTAGCAACTTTTTGTGCCTTGTTGAATAGAATTTCAAGTAAATATTGTGCTTTACAAAAATTGTCTAGTATTAGAACCGTTTTTGTTTCCATGAATTATAAATATATTTTTGTTAATTTCTTCTTAAATTTTGTTTTTATTTGAACATATGTTTAAGAATTTAAAAAATACTTAGGATCTTTAAGTGCCACATAGAATAGAATTTGAAAAATATATTCTCTTTTACAAAAAATTGGTATGTCATATGGCAGGGATCACAGTGGTTTCTTCGTTCAATTTTAGGTAAAAAAGGGGATTTCGATTTTCAAAAAGGGGATTTTGGAAATTAAGAAAAAAGGGTTATATTAATAATTTAAGTTTTCTTTTACAAAATTTTAATGTTTCTTTTTTTCAAAACAGTTTTATTAAGTAATTTAGTCTTTTTTTGTTTAATTTGTTAATGAAAATTTCAAAAGAAAGAGCACTTTCGGAAATACAAAAATTTATCTTTTAATAGGTTGTCTGTTCAATGACGAGAAGATGGTTGTTGCAATTAAATATTTTTAAAAATCATTTTCAACTTCAAATGGTTTTTTAAATTATTTATTTAATAATTAGATTTTAAACAGGAAACATAAAAATCTGTGATGTAAAATTTTCTGATATAATGTTAAAGAAATTAAATTAAAAATCTTTCAGCGAAATATAACAAAATCAATTCAAATTATTTTTATTAATCTCTTTTATTGTACTTTTATATTTTCTAATTCAAAACAATTAATTTTTGTTTAAAATAAATAAATATATTTCATAAACAATTTTTTTTCATCTAATAAAATAAATTTGATGTATTTCAGCAAGAATACATGGTTTTATTTTATGATGCAAAACTAGTAATATTTGTTTAAAACGAGTAAAAAATATTTATTAAAAAATTTTTTTATCCAATAAATTAATTTGCTTTAATTAATAAATTAAGAATACATGGTAATAAGAAAATTATATAACTTTTTAAAATAATTTTAATTTATTTATGATTTTTTTATGTTTCCTGTTTAAAATGTAAATAAGTTCAATAAATAATAATAAAAAACCATTTCAAGTTAAAAATTATTTTTAAACATTTAAATTCAATAACTACTTTCTCATCATTCTACAGACACCCTAAAAAAGGATAAATTTTTGCATTTCCGAAAGTGAAAAAATATAAACTTTTTTAAAAAAAGAAGGTCAAAGAAGAGAAAAATGTTGATTTTAGGTGTTTTAGGTGATTTTTCTAAAAAAAAGGGGAAAATAAGGGGAAAAGGGGGAAAAAAGGGGATTAGGTGAAAAAGAGGAGAAACTGTGATCCCTGCATATGGTCATATGTTATGTTTGCGTTGTCAATTCTGTTGAGCATAACCATTAAAACGTTTGTGGCTTTGTTGTTTAGCTGTGTGTAATATCATTTGTGCTCTTGACAATTTTAAATATTAACTTGAGTGTATGACTTTTGAGTAAAAATGTGTATTGATAGTTTAGAATTTGTGTTTTTATGGATGTGATTGTAGGTTATGTGTAATCGCGAGTAGCACTCGCACCAATCAGTGTTGATGTCTCATGTGTCATAACAACTTCGCACCGTAACACTGGCGTTGCAATTTAAAAGTGTAACTTACAAAAAATCAACACTTTTAAGGATGCATTGCATTTTCTTCGCACTTTTTGGTGTAAAGTACGTTTCTTTTTTTTAACAGTGTAAAATTAAACTTTTGATAATTCTATTACCTCTCAAAGGGTTTTTTATTATTCTCAACCTCCATTAATTCTTGATCTCCTTCTTGATCCATTTTTCTTTTTTAATCCGTGAAATTTTATTGGAAATGAGTTGAAACTAAATAAATTATCAGTACTTTTATCACTAATTGGGCAATGGGAAATAGCTGGTATTTTGACAATTTATTTATTTTCAACTGATTTTCAATGGAAATCGCGAGAATTAATTAATTATAATCAGTGATTTTTAGGTTGGTGTTTGCTATACTCTGAAGTCAGATTTTAAAAATTTAAAAAGGTGAAATAATATAATAGTTTATTTTAAATTACCTAAAACTTAATACACTTAGGGGGTTTTCGGCACCTTGATTATACAAAAATCTTGACTTTTTAAAAATTAAAAAATGTTTCAAATAATGTTGTTTAAATAATGCATTTACTTTTTTATTACTACATTAAGAAAGCTTTAACAACGCCTTAAACATCCTAATTACGATTCTTCTTTGATCCACATTTGTAAAAAAATTATTATATATAATATTATATCTTGAAATTCTATTTCACCTCTTAAATATAAAACAAATAAATCTTTCGATGACAATGAAGTTCATGTGACAATTTTTCTTTATCATAAAAAAAATTAACTTATTTTAAAAGAACAATATTAAAAGATACCAAAAGGAAAAGTTAAATCGGATCAATTTTTACATTTCTAAACAAAAAAATGAAGATTATCTTGTTAAATTTCAGGTAAAATAAACAATTTTGAACATATTTCAGTTTACAGAAAATGAGTGATGAATTGGACGCAGAAAATTTCTCCTTCCACTTACTGGCAATAGTTTCGTAACTTCACCAGACAAAATTTTGTCATTTTAATGACAGCATAACCGTGCAGTATGAAATTGAAGTTTTCAATATCTAAAAAGGTTAGGAAATTCATTTTAGTTTTTAAAAAATATATTTATTATTATAATTTCATTTTCTAATAAGTAACAAAAACTTTGCCTCCTGTAAAAAAAGTATTTAAAATTTACGCATTTATACACACATACCATTGCGAAATTTCCCAGAGAGAATGTACATAATTTTCCGACTACTATTTCGTAGGGCTTACTGCATTTTTTCATTATCATAAGCAATAATTTTTTGAATGTACTGTTTGTCAATACCATTCCGATGCGTACCTGAAATTTTAATAATCGTATTGCGATTATTACATTTTTTAACTGTAAAATTCTGTGGCTGAAAGGTAAAAGAGCACAACTCCATTTTCATGGTTTCGAGATAAACGAGTTTCAATTTTTTCTTAGTTTTGTGAAATCGAAAAATCAACAAATGTTTTTGGTGTTTTGCATTATGTCTTATTATTTAATTGATTTTTTAAATACGTTTATCAAATTTAATAAAACGCTTCGATTTTAAAGAAATTTAATATTTTTCACCGTAACATTATATGTTGTTGAAGTTGTGTCGTTTCACCTTTAAATTGTAATATCTAACTAACTTCAATTTGTTTTTAAATGTCATTTTCAAAAAATGGTTATGATTTACATTCTTTTAAACTCTTGCTTAAATAAGACATTTTTAGGTTTATATACTTTTTTATTATATATTATAATTATTGTATATTATATAAATACATATTGATAAGTCAATTTAATCAATAACTTAAAAAATATTTTGTAGAATCAGTAATTTTTTAAAAGCGTCAATTGTTTTTCTCATTGTGAATGGAGTTGTGTCGTTGTACTATTCGATCAACGACAAAAGTGGACTTGTGTCATTATATTATTCATTATTTTCTTTGTAAATAAATGTTTTACTCATTTTACAAGTATCAAACTTTAAATAGCATGTCTAAATATATATGAATCTGATGTTATCTCAAATTTGATAAAATGGCGCTTGTGCTGTTTTACCTTTCAGCCACAGAATTATTAGATCAGTGTTTCTTAGTATCATTTATTTACTTTTCATCTAAAAAATCTAAAAAATTAAAAAAATAAATGTCTTAAGTTTTTTAACGTTACTTCAGTTCAGTTGTCAAAAAGAGAAAGTTTTAGATCATTAATTTTTAATAGATGTAAGAAAAAATAAATTAATGTAACTTATTTTCTTTTTGTAATTGATAAAACATTTAAGTAGATATGCTAGGCGGATTCTGGGCTAAAAAGTGTTAGTACACAGGATTTAAGACAGGAAAGGTCAACCTTCATCACTTTAATTAAGCGAAATGCAAAACAGACTTGAGCGAAAAAACATTCTTGTTTTGTTTGGGTATCCGGAGAGAAATACGGATGGCAAGAGGAGCAATTCTGATATAATGGATATAGCATATCTATTCATCTATTTTATAAATGAAGTATTTAAAATTAAAATATTTCTTTATATGTGTACGCCCGCATGAAAAGGGCCCATTTTGTCGATTTTATTTGCCTAGATATTCGCTTTTTTCCAAGGGAGGTTCAAACTTTTTTTATTGCTGGAAAATAAACTATGTAATATCCCACGTCGAATCATGCATTTATCATAACTTTAGGGTAATTAAAAATACAAAATAATTGTATTTTTAATTTTTAAAATTCATTGGCACTAATGGTGATCTTGAACTTTAAACTGGGTTTTCTCAAAACTAGGGTTTTGACACTTTTAACTTTGAATGCTTGTAACTTTGTGAATTTTTCATCTAGAAGGTTCCAAGACCTCTTAAAATGTTCAAAATTTAATTAAGAATATGAACATATAAATGGGTCTGATAGTGCTAAAGTGGGCCCTTTTTATGCGGACGTAAACATATAGTGGCAAAATTTATAGTGTAAAGGTTGAAAATAGGTATATGTAAAAAAGCAGACTGACACTGATTCAGAAACATCGCTGCTCATATTACTCATTTCAACGAAAGGCAGGGTAATTAGAAGCATGTGAATCACTTGGCCAAAATTCTCTGATATAAATCTAAAGACAAGAACCGGATGATTTAAGTTTACTACTGTCTATTCATAATAAAAATAAAACACTTTTTATTCGATTTTGATAAAAAATATGTTTATTAATAATAAGATTTCAATTTAAACTCACGGCCACGCCTGTTACACTTATGATTAATAAATTCAACATAACTATAATTCCATAAACGAGTGAAAAATAATTTTGAATATTTTGTAGAAATATATAAATAAATGTTCTTTAAATTGATAATAATAGAAAATAATTGCGAAAATAAGTTTAAGCGCAATAAATTATTTATGCAAAAGATTGTTTGCAATTACAGGTTATCAACAAAAATATTTTAATCCGTAAAAGATATTTTTATTATGTATAAGTACAAAAAAAGATATGCACAAACCTTAATAACTCTTCATGTTCTTTAACACAAAAAATAATTTCATTATCAACCGTTTTTTGTAAATTATGTGCATGAATTGGAGAATTATGTTGACGTTCTATCAGTTTTGATAATTTTATCCTGTACATCAAAATATTAAGTATTTTATTTTAAAAAAAAATTTATGGAAAACTTTTGCCTGATATAGATACCAGTGATAACAAATAACAAAAATAAATAACATTACAGACTGTAATTTCGACAGACGAGATTTGTGATTAATAGTCATTCGATGTAATAAAATTTTGTGAAATGGGTATTGAGTCACTTCAGTTTTAGGAAATATAAATTACCCGATAATAAAATAATTTATTAATTGTCAAATGAATTTTTCAATAACTTATTATTTTTAACCTATATATATGGGGCCATCCATAATTTATGTAACAGGTTTAGGAGAAATCGGGGTTTAAGAAAATGTTTCTATTTGTCACATGACTCACATGTGAGAGAGGGGGATTCAAAATTCAAAATTGTCGAAAAAAGTGTTAGGTAATTTATGGAATGCCCTTAATATTAATTTTTTTTATTTTCACCCTATCGCTGCAAATATGCTGCAAATATGTTGTACGAAAGCCATAAATATTGAATCTGCATTTATGATACTTATTATGTTAAAATAAGTCGCTAAAACGTTGTGTAAAAAAATTAACTGATAATACTGATCAGCATCTACTCCATAATCAGCAACATAAACTGGAACCCAAGGTCTTGTTTCGTTTAATGGTTTTACTAAATCCAAAAATTTTGGTACTGTTGTTAGCATCATGAAACCTGATCCAGTTCTGAGCATAAGTACTGAAAAGAAATAATAATTACGTTTAGGTATATTAGGTATATCTTAAATATATTATGAAAAGTACTTCAATATCTTTAAAAGCCCAATAATTACCACAGTATGTCAATCGCAGTTTTTTCCCTCTGACAGCGTATTTTTCCAAAATTACAATTTCTTGTTCAATTGACCAACTTTGCCAATCTTTTTCGATTTTTTCTAATAAAATTGCTAACTACGATTGTTAATTTCTCTTAATATTTTGCAAATTTAATTAAAATAGAAAGTTAAATTATAAAATGATCATTAGTTGTTTCTAAATTACCTGCTTATTGTTCACCATTAATATAATAAAAAGTATTATGCCTATTCCATTAACTAATAAAGGTGAAAAGCATTCAGCTGCGGAATTCATGTCACCTAATCGAATTGATCTAATCAAGCCCAAAGACTAAGAAAATTTTTTTGTAATTTAGGTATTATTACATATGAATTAAAATTAATTTTTTAATTTACTTTTTTTTTAATATTAACCTTAGGGAGAAGTATAAATACAACAAAAAGTGTAAAAAACTAGGTAAAAAAAATAATTTAAATGCAAAAACTAGAAAAGTCATGAATTATACACTACCGTCGGAAATTGTTGGTCCGATCGATTGGAGCTGATCAAAAAAATACAGCTCAAATAAGACCACGATTTCTTGGTTAAAAATTAAGATAGAAACTTGACATTTAAAAATTTGGAAAGCTTATTAAATTCTGCCTTAGAATACCTATTAGTTAAAATTTTTTAAAATTCCAAAGTGATTATATTAGTTGATGTGTTAGAAAAAAAAATTCTCGATTTTTTAATTATCGTTCCATATGTTCAGTTCGTTGCCTGATTTAGAAAACTTGAATAAAAAAATTGAAATTTATATTGTTCTCTTCGTTGAATTGCCAGCTTTAATTTGAGCTAAGGGAACTTGAAAAATATTGAATGGTTCACGAGATATGACTAAATATGTCCGAGCATGTTTTTCTCGAAAATCAATCAAAAACGTGGTTTTTGCCTAAAAATGAAGGTTTTTGAGAAAAATATGCTCGGACGTTTTTATTCATATCTCGTGAACCATTCAATATTTTTCAAGTTCCCTTAGCTCAAATTAAAGCTAGCAATTCAACGAAGAGAACAATATAAAATTCAATTTTTTTATTCAATTTTTCTACATCAGGCAACGAACTGAACATATGGAACGATAATTGAAAAATTTGAGAATTTTTTTTTCTAACACATCAAGTAATATAATCACTTTGGATTTTTAAAATATTTTAACTAATAGGTATTCTAACGCAGAATTTAATAATCTTTTCAAATTTTTAAACGTTAAGTTTCTATCTTAATTTTTAACCAAGATATCGTGGTCTTATTTGAGCTGTATTTTTTTGATCCGCTCCAATCGATCGGACCAACAATTTCCGACGGTAGTGTATTACGAATTTTTGATCAACAATTACAAGACTGTAATCGATCCAATAGATTTGTTTTGAGACAAGAAGTATGATTTTTGTATACATTAAGTTGTATTTTTATTACAGAAAAAAATGTTTTCCAAAAACAATTTTTTTTATAAAAATGATGATCAAAAAAATTTGATTGGGTATTTTCAAAAATCTCTCTGTCCAAATTTAGGTATATATAAGTTTAATAATCCATCCAAATTTTATTGAAATCAATTGAAGCGTTCTCGAGATATCCTGACGACAAAAAACTATTTACACACATACACAAACATACACACAGACACACACACACACACATACATCTGGACATTTACTTAAGAATATGAATTTACACTTTTTAGATGAAATTGAGTCGATTTAGACTATTTTTAAAAAATTGAAAGTCTTTAAATTTTGAAAAAAATAAGATATAAGGTAAAAAATCAATAGTTAACAAAAAAGCGATATCTCTTAAAAATCTTTTAAGAAATAGAAAATAAATTATTATGAAAATGTAAAATAAATTAATATTAATTAATTTACATTAAATTCGAATTAATTGAAATTTGAAAGTTTGAATAAATTGAAATATGAGTTAATTGACGTTTGGAATTTATTTAAATTATAATGACTAGAAGATATACACTGAGAGACTTTTAATTACAGTTTTTGCTTTTTTCAATTTCTATATTTGTAATAAAACGTAAGAATTTAGGGATAATCGAGGTACGATCATATCAGTTCTTTTAAAAAAAAGAGATTGTGTTACCTTGTTTTCTATTATTGTAATTTCGTGAGACAAAAAATTGATACATATAATTAGAATTAGTATTATTTGAGGTTAGAGGAAAGTAAATGTGAAAAAGCGATATTCATTTTTAACATATTTTGATCTAATTTATTATGGCATGTCTAAAATTTTATTAGACTTTTTCGACGACAGTTTTTCGAGCAGCCATATGTCTCATGAGCTATTCTACCACTTCACAATATTTATTCAAAAATATATTTAAAAAAAATCGATCTCTAGAAAAATTTCGTATCATCCGAAATACTGAACACAGATGTTAATTATTATTACCATTTTCACTTCAATTTAGTAAAAAACCACTTCTCAAACGACATAAAACTTTTGCTGGTTAGTATATAAGGAAAGTTAAAACACTCTGTTCTATAGCTACGCGCGCGATTATTCGACGTCATCGAAATGTTATATGTTTGTAGTTAAGGCTTAAAAGTGTGCGTAATGTATATATCATAGTATAGGTTGTTCGTTACACAGATTTCGTCAAATACCACTATAAAGACACAGAATACTTGTAACTATACAAACATCAAAGGCGAACTTGCATCTGGATCTCTGACATGAAGACTAGAATAAGGAGGTGAAATGAGTGGAGTGGGGGTGTCCACAGAAGCAGGCCAAACAGTAGGCGCCTCTTTTCGGTTCGGGCTTTGCTCAGTAACGAATTTGAGTTTTCTGCGCACGAAGAGGGAGAAGGGAGAAGCAGCTGTTGATCAGCTCGCTTTTCCCTTCTCTTGTTTCTCCCTCTTACGTGCGCAGAAAACTAAAATTCGTTACTGAGCAAAGCCCGAACCAAAAAGAGGCGCCTACTGGCTAGCCTGTTTGCCGCGCCACCGTTCCCTGTGGTAAAACTATCTAATTTCACCTCCTTATTCTAGTCTTCATGATCTCTGACCTGTCAAACAAATACTGCCATCTTTCTTTTTACTGCGCGCGCATCCCATGCTTTTAAGTTTCTAACACACGTTTTATAATTCTTGCAATTCTTTATTTTCATCTCTCTTAAATTTTTTAGAGGTAATATATTTATGTGTCTTATGAAGTATATAACATTTTTACTACATTTTATCAAAAAGACAACTGTTGCATCTAAAACGTCTTTTCTTAAACAGTGTATTAGTTTTTGTAACCACATTTCGATTATCCCTAAACTCTTAAATTTTATTTTACATAATAATAAGCAATAATTCAGATATCAGATACGGTAGCGCTGTTTGCTTTGTACTATATAATTTTGGGATATTTAAGCTGAAATGAATCAGCAGTAATGTAAATAACACTAATATGCTTTGACTTTAAAAAAAAATGCGAATACACCCTTGTACTAATACAAAAAAGTTGAACTTAACCCCACAAGATAGCGATTTGACATAGATATTTAGTCAAAACGCTATGAATAGCTATGAAAATCGTTGAACATAGCTTATGATCGTCAACTTTTCGTAGCAGTAGTTGAAAATAAACATGTTAACAAATGCTTGGAAAAAAGCAGATTATACAAGGTGTCACGATAAATTAGAATTCGAGTAGTAAATACAATTATAATTATTATGAAGTTAACAGGCTAACGGAAATAAGATAGTCTAACCTATAAAAATTGACACGAGAGTCCTAATAATTTTCGACCAACGGTCCTGTGAATTTTCAATAACCTTGTAAAATTTCCATGGCTAGTGTTGTGACTTTGACTCTACGTTTTTATGAAAATTCACAGGACACTTCTGTGTAATTTTATGTGAACCAACTGTCGGTGGAAAATTAAAAGACAGTGTATCCTAATATTTTTACTCTATAGTTATACTAAAAATACTATTTTACTTTAATTTTTTTCTTTTAATTTAGAAATAAATAATATACAGATATTGGTTTTCTTTAAATAATATTATTAATTTGATAATTGTATATTTATAATTAAATAATGCTATTATTAAAAACTATAATTATGTATATTTGATATATGTAATGAATTTATAATTTTTATAAAGTTTTACTATTCTGAATCATAAATTTATACATTACTTAATTATATTATGAACTAAATAAATAATATGTATAAGTCTGGTTATTGTGATAAACTGAGTAGGGGACACCGAGGAGGAAAGAAACAGAGGTGGAAAGTAACAACGCTTATAACTTCTAAACCAATGCGAGCGGACAGACATAGTCCTTAAATAATTGTTAGTCTGTTTTGCTCCCTCTAACTCCCCCAAATTATGTTAGGGGTCTACCGGAGGCTATATATCTGATACAGACATTTTGTGCAAAAATTACGTCAAAAGTAAGTTTTTGCCTAAATTTTCAAAATATCATATTTTTTTGATTTTATAGATATTTTAAATATGCTTTTGATTTTTTTGAAGCTTTTTTATTTATCTTTAAATCGTGCTAGTGCATAATTACAAATTCCGAAATACTTTTGTGTAATTTAAACTTGTTTATTGAAATCCAAGGAAAAGAGGGGTGAGGTGGAAAGTAACACGTTGTTACTTTCCTCCTCATCTAATGCTTTATTTTTATAAACCTGCTCCTTTTTTATAACTGTGTGATTTTATATGTTTATTTTATATTTTAAAGATTAAATATTCGACTTTTGATTTGAATTTTTACGAAACGATCCTTTTTTAATGTCATTGCTATTCAACGAATACTAAATAGATAAAAAAAACTTGATTTCAAAAAAGTGCAAAAATATTTGCCAATTATGTACAAAATGTAGTTAATATCACTTTGTCTTTTTATATGTTCATAATAAAAATAATTTAAATTAATAGCAGTTTTATATTTGAAATGCTAGCCTTAATTTTAAAGTGTTACTTTCCTCCTTCGTGCTGTTACTTTCCACCTCAGGGGTGAGGAGGAATGTAACAAATAAAGAGCTGATTAAAAAGTCCTGCAGTGAACTATCAAATTAATAGGTGAAAGTCCAAGCTTTCGATTAATATGTTTACAGAACTTATCCGACAAATAATGTTAATGCTAGCATCAAAAAACTGATTTTTTTTACTTTCCTCCTCGGTCTCCCCTACAATAAAATATAAAAATGCTTATTTTTAAATTGAATTTTCATAACTAAAATTAAATGGTTAATATACCTAATGAAAATTTAATCTTTCGAGAAGCCAAGACGGTTTAGTTGTAGTTTAGTTTCTTATTCATGTTAATTTAACTTGGAAAAATTGATTAGTTCTTTGAAAAAAGTTTATAAAAATAATAAAGGCATTGTAAAATTAATTAATTAAAATTTATTATTTTTTAGGGTGAAAGTAAGAAATTATAAAATATTAATATAAAAAAGTAATAAACTATACAAAAATTTTACTAACTTTAACAATTCTTTTATTGAGACTTAATTACATGATTTCTTTTTGTCAATGTTTTTATTATATATTTTGTAGAAATAGTGTTACCACAAAACTTGGATGATTACTTAAATTAAGGACTTTTTTTAGTGAATACGTTAATATGAATCTTTAAGAATATGTTTAAATTATTTAATTTCAAGAAATTTAAAATAAAATATCACATACTTTTAAATATTTTTGAGTTGGAAGAAAATATAACTTAATGAATAGAACTTAATATTTCGAATTTTATTGACAGTAAATGATTTTTAAAAATTCAATATTTTCGTAAATAAATTATTATTAATAAAATCAAATTGAATAAATTTAAAATAAATATGTAATTTTTTTAAAACTATTGTTAATGATTTGTAGAAGTTTACAATTATATAAGTTTGTACTTATAGTTCTAATAAACATTTATTAAAATTTAAGAAATTCATTATTTAAGGGGTCTGTCTCATACAAACGACCTTTTTTATTCATTAATTTTTTTTAAAACTCTTTTATGTTTTCATACTTTGTTTATTGATTTTTGAAGGTTTCTTTCCGAGAAATCACTGCTTGAACTATACCACTTTTTTCTGGTTGACACGATAACTTTGGAAGGCTGCATGTAAAACTAAAAAATAAAACGGATTCTTAAAATATAGATCACTCGCTATCGTATAAACTAGAATTTTTGTGATCGGGTAAAACAAAACAAAATGGCGGCCATTTTAATTTTTTTACCTTGTTTTTACAACTTAAATTGTTTGAAAATATTAGTAAATATTAATGAAAAATTAAAATCCTAGTTTATGCGATAGTCACTTATGTGTAGTAGAAGTCCTGAAAATTTTAACGTGATCGATGCAATAGATTTTTGAAATCGTGTCAACCGTGTCTAAAAACACGGTTTCGAGAAAAACGCGTTTAAAGTTTTTAGTTTATTTATTTGCAATGCCAAAGCTATTTCTAAATGGTTTCTCATGACGTTGCATATGTAAATGTTCTTTGGGTCGCTTATTACGAATCCATAGTCTGATTTTTAAAATAGCGGTTTTAATATGGCGGACATTCTTTTTTATCTAGACCTTTTTGAATGGTAAATTACATTTTGGTCCCACTGAGCACAGACACCCTTCTATTTTTTGGCTTCTGAAGCCTGTTCCTGTGCTCGGAAATATTAATAACTATTTTTTCCTGATTTCTACATACATATACAGTATAAAAAATATTTTTTAACTAGCTTGTATAAATTAATACTAAACATCACTTATATAAGGTTAGAAGAATTTAATAATATATAACTTTTTAGTAGTATGAAGAATTTAACTTTGTCAAAAAATGTAGTTTTTATATGGGTATATGTAAAATTAATGATTTACGCGATTACTTAGATATTAATTTCCTTTACAATTTTAATAGCTATATAAAAATTCTTAACAAAATTCTAATTTTCTTAAATTATCTGTAAATATTTTTAAACATCTCTAAATGCTGATAGTGCGAAAAAATGATACTGCTTCAAAGATGTATTCCAGTGTGGGCTTTAGCAGGGACCACAAGATCTTTTTTTCATTAAATAGAAGAAAAGGTGAACAATTATCTGAAATAGGTGAAAAATGGTGAGGAAACTGATAATTCATTATCTATAATAATAGAAATTTCGCTGATTAACTCATACTGGTATGACATTAAAATTAATTGTCAAAAATTATATTGAAATTTTCAACCTTGAAAAATTGTATTACTAAGAATTAGGAAAGATTAAATTTTAAAATTGATAAATTAAAATAGTTGAGAATTTATATTGTTTCAATTGTTATAAGAGTTAAATATAGAACCATTAAATATATTAAATAACTTGAAATTCGGGACAGCTTCAATTTATAATTAATTAAAATTAAAATTACATTAAATTTTTACAACATAAATTTAAAATCGATTTACATTTTACCAATAAAAATTAGAATTTAATGAAATTTGGATCAATTAACTAATGTTTATAATTGATTAAAATTTGGAGAAGTATAAATTTAAATCGATTAAATTAAAAATTGATGAAAAATATAATAAACATAAATTTAGATTCTGAATGAAATTTGAATTGAAATCATTTAAATGTTTATGTGGTTAAAATTTGTTTATAAATAGTAATTTAGGGCTCATTAAATGTATTATTTATTCATCTCCGATGGTTTATGATTGTTATTTTCTAGTGAATCAAATTATAGATTAGATTTTTCATCAGTTAAAATAAAATTTTTTAATTTTGCAAATTTTGTAAACTTTGTAAATTTTTTTATCAAAAATCTAAATCGTGAACTAAGTAACATATTTTTAGCAAGTGTAATCTTAATTATTCAAATTTATTAATTTTTTAATGTAATGACAATGAGCTACTTAAATACCTATAGTCTAGATGCCCTATATGATTTTTAGTCAAAATTCATGTCTTCCGAAATTTAATTTTACGAATGTATAGTTTGTGTGCCTGGCAATGAGCCCTTCCGTTTTCACCACGTTAGAGGTTGCTTACTATTTTTAATAACTTTGTTAATAATTATTAGATTGATTTAAAACTTTAAATAGCTCGTGTGATTATGAAGAAATTGAACATTCATTGATTAAGATAGGACCAATAGTTTTTGCAATATTTTATTTGCTTATTAAAAAACGTGTTTCTTTGTAAATCTCTAGATTTTTTGTACATGGATATTTTACACCTTATAAGTTTTTTTTTCATTCTTTTCATGTTCCGCTAAAAATTTTGTTTTTACATTCTCATCCTAAATGAGAAGGTCTTAAATTTGTGCGATTTTGGACTTTTGCTAAAACCCACATTTCTCGACGTTTTGAGACCTCCTGATTCCGAAAAAATGGGTTTTACAAAAATGTCTGTCTGTCTGTCTGTTGTGGAAAAAATTTTGTCGTCGGATAACTTGAGTAAAAATTGTCTGATCAAGTTCATCTTGCGTACGCTTTTTCTTGGTACAAAAACACAGGTCAAGTTCGTTAGCCAGCTATTTCCGTTCAAAATGATCAAAAATAGACCATTTTCAAAATTCAAAAAAAAAAAAGATTTTTTTCAAAAAAAAATTTTCTCTAATTTTTTTTCTTAAAGTACAAGTAAAATTAAACAAATTTTGTTTATTAAAGTTTCCGATATATTGCAAACCCAAAAAGATATGAAGTTTTTAAGTTTCGCAGTTGTTTAAAAGTATTGTTTGGTGAGTAGAGGGGAGAGGGGGAAGTAAATATCGGTCAGCAAACCGTTGACGCATTCTCATCTTACTCAACTAAAGTAGAAATTAACAAGAAAATAACCATTTAACTGCTAAAAACCTTGAAAATCCTCAAAATACACGTTATACATGCAAAAAATTGAACATAAAGTGGGTAAATCATATACAGAAACACTATTATTATTTTCCAAAAAATGAATAAACTTACGGTTTTTTCTTCCTATTTACTTTAATTCATCACCCTTAATAAAACTGCATAAAAAAATATTGACTTTTCTAAGAATTTTTTTTTACATTCTCATCCTAAATGAGAAGGTCTTAAATTTATGCTATTTTTGACTTTTCCTAAAACCCACATTTCTCGACGTTTTGAGAGCTCCTGATTCCGAAAAAATGGTTTTTTTTTATATAAGTGCTGCACGCGTCCTCTCAGCCTGTAAAAACATTATTAATATTTTGAAATTCTTATCTTTAAAGAAATTGAAGTTCTTTTTAAATTAATACATTTTTGAATAAATATTATTATGTCGTTATTAGTATTATAATGAGAAGGAATTTTATTTAAGGGGTAACACCACTCTAGAGCCCTAAAAAAAGGCATAACTTTGACAATTTATTTTAGGAGTATGGAAAAAATAATCGAATTTCTCTCTTTTAAGCTTTATTAAACATGTATTTAAGTACATAAAAAAATTTTATATTTACGTGCTTGTTACAAAATGGCGGCTACTAAGCCAATCTTTGGAATCACCTTTTTAAAGAGGGCCTCTACGGGCGACCGTGATTCCAGGAACTCGTGATATCTGATACAAAATAAATAACGGGTTCTTAATCTACATAAGATTTGCTAGTAAAGTACGTACGATTTTAGCTTTCCATCAATTTTTCACAAAATGGCGAACTTTTTAAAAAATGTTCAATTTTTGACCCAAAAAATTAGCATTAAATTGTTTATAAAAAAAAAAGTTGCAATGATAACAAAAAGATCGTACGTACTTTACTAGACAATGTTACTGTGAAGCTACAGTAAAAATTGCAGGTGGATATGTGCTATAGTGTCCGAGTACTATGGTCGCCCGATTTGAAAAATGCAGTTTCGAGAAAAACGTGTTTAAAGTTTTAAGTGTTGAAAATTTTGTTATACCTTCAGTCAGCGATGCCTGCGCCGTACATTTAACCTTCCATGGACAAGTGGAACTCATCCTCTTCCTTTCTGGATGTCTTCTGCTCAATTCTAGATTTTCTTGCAGCATCTGATTTTGTTTTTTAAAAAATAGTTGTTTTTATTTCTTTATTTATTGTTAAAAATGAAAAAAAAAATTTGCCAATTAAAACCAATTTAATTTTTTATGAAACGCAATATTTAAATTAGGAAAGACGAAAATTGTTGAAGTAATGATTTAAGAACACATTCTAATAGTGAGTTCATTGCTTAAAAAATGTTTGTATTTGTTATAAACAAATTAGTGGAAAAAAGATATTTTTATGATTTCCTTGATATTTATCAAAATAAATCTATCTATTATTAATTATTTACAACTAATAAGTAATTAAAATTACAAAAATTAATATAAACAAATTATTTTGTTTATTTATAAACAAATTTTATAAACAATTCTACTTGTCCAATTTCTTATCATGAAATTACTGAAATTTTATACAAAATGTACAATATTATTGCTGCAGATTGTTGAAAAAAGCAGAATTTAATTTTTTTTAACATTTACATTGTTTAAACAATCACTAATTAACAAATTCATAGCTTCATTATTTTCAGTCGTAGAGGCTTCGTTCTTTTTACTTACCTCCTTAAATTTGAACTATTTTTCAAATAAGAAAGAAAATTTAATAATTATAAATAATAAGTATTGTTATTAATAATTTTATAAACAATTTTACTTCTCCAGTTCTTTACTTCAAACTTAATGAAATTTTAAATGCAATGTACAATATTATTAGTGAAGATAGTTGAAAAGATAATAATTTAATTTTTCTCAACATTAACATTGTTTAAACAATCACTAATTAACAAATTCAGAGCATAATTATTTTTAGTCTTACAGGCTTCGTTCTTTTTGCTTATCTCCTTAAATTCCAATTGCTTTTCAAACTTTTTGGAAAAAATTGACAACTATTAATAATTAGTATTGTTATTAATAATTTTATGAACAATTTTATTTGACCAGTTCTTTACAGCAAAGTTACTGAAATTTTAAATGAAATGTACAATTATGACCAAAAGTTGGCAAAAACACTATTCGGAATTTCAAAAACATAATTAGTTGTCTTAAATAAAGACATATTAAACTAGTATTTACTATAAAGTTTCAAAGCATTTAGTTAAAAAATACGTTGTTGACAAGGAGGTGTAGTCAAAAATTTGGGGCAGCTTAAGGGAGTAGTCTGGTGTTTCGAGCCTGTTTTGAAAGCTTATTTCAATATTCTTTTTGTTATTATAAAATAATTTTTAATTTTAATTTTATTGGGATCGCTGATAACGAATATGATGTCGATTTTTTGAAATTCAAAATGGAGGATCCAATATGGCGGACAGGTAAAGTTTCAAAATGGTTGAAAAAATTAGGGGAAATATTATCAAATATGTTTCACTATTTTAGAACTTCAATATAATTTTTTTCTATTTTTTTCGACTTTTTCTTCCTCAAGGATTGTTTTTAGATTCGTTTTTTTTGCACAGTTTTTAGGGGTTGATAATTCTGGTCATCAATTGTAGAAATTAAGGTGCATATTAAGGGAACTATTTTCGAATATGTTTCACTATTTTAGAACTTTAATATAATATTTTTCTATTTTTTTCGACTGTTTTCCTCAAGGATTGTTTTTAGATTATTTTTCTTTCGCATAGTCTTCAGGTGTTGATAATTCTGGTTATCAATTGTTGAAATTAAGGTGCATATTCCTAAGTATTTTCCGCCATTTCAGAACTTCATTAGAATTTTGTGCTAGAAAATGATAATCTTTTTTAATATTTTTTTCGACTATTTTTCTCAGGGGTGGTTTTTAAGGGATGATAATTCTGGTTCTCAATTGGAAAGGTTAGGGCTCACATTTCTGAGTATTTTCCGACATTTTAGAACTTGATTAGATGTTCCAAAAACACCCATGTATAACCAGTTTTAACCGAATACGATAGGTTTTTAAAATTTGTGTCCGCCATATTGGATCCGACATTTTGAATTTTAAAAATCTGACGTCAGATTCGTAATCAAAGACCCTAAAAACAGTAGATAGCATAATTGAAGTTCATAAAGTTTACCCAGTAAGAAGATACCCACGATTCAGCTTTATTTCATTCAAATAAATACCATTATAATGAAAAAAAATGAAAAATTTAATATTTGAATACACATAGTTCAGATTATTCAATCCAAATTAATCTCTTTATAATTTAAATAAATAAAACCAAATCCATTGTTCTAAATATTCATCTCTTTAAAAATAAATCAGTGAAAAGTCACTGAAGAAATTCAAATTAGTATAAATTTCTACTAATTTTTTTTAAATTCTTTACTAAAGTTTTAGTGAAAATTGACTAAAAATAAGTAGAAAGTTCCACTAATTCGAATTAGTGACCGCTTTTCACTAATTCAGATTAAAAGAGCACATTTGAAATCACTGTAAGGTGTAAACAAAGAACAAAGAAGTAACAAAGAATTTCAATTTTTGAAATTAATTTCATTAATTTTGTTATAAACAACTCTTATAAATGGGGGGTATTTATACACAATTTATGTAATTATTAATTTATAACTAATATCCAAATGAACATAGCGAGTTGTAGTCTTTTCTGACTTAACTATTTTTTTATATTTTAAAACAATAACTTATTTAGTAAAATTAACCATAACAACCAATTGCAATTGTTATAAACAAATTATTGTTAATAATGATTAATTATTCACAAATTCACCTGGAAAGATACAACTTTTTCCTAATTTTACAAATTAATGGCCAATGGTTAGAAAAATAAAAATTGTTGACTGTCAATTATTATTTACTAGCAACATTAACGCGCGCTCGAGCGCGCGACAAACTTTGCATTATTGGTCATTTAAAAACATAAATTTTTGCAAATTCAAATAATGAAACTTACGAAATTGAAAAATATATTTGAAAAATGACAAAAATACATTGACATTTGAAAACAAATTTCGAAAAATAGCTACATAATTACACAATTGAAAAGAATAGTTTAAAAAATTTAACAATAAATTTTAATTTTAAACAAAATAGTTGAAAAATTATAGGAATAACTGTTGGAAATACCTAATTGTAAATTAAACAACTGTATTGAAAATCGATAAAAATAATTGAAATTGAAGAAAAGAATAAAAATGGAGGAAATAAATTGAAAATTTGAAAAAAATAATTGATAATAAACAACAAAATTACAAAATGACAAAAATAATTGACAATTGAAAACAAAATTCAAAAGATGGCTAAATTAATACACAACCGATTAAAATAACTTAAAAAATCGAAGAATAGTTATAAAATTTTAAGATAATAATTGAAAATTGAAAAATTGTAGGAAATAAATGAAAACTGCGGAAAATGATTAATAATATTGAAGGAAATAGTTGAAGAATGACGAAAATAATTGTCAATTGAAAAAAAAATTTGAAAAATGACTAAATTAATAGACAACTGAAAAAATAATTGAAAAAATTAAACAAGAAATATTAAATTTAAAGAAAATAATTAAAATTTTAAAAAATAATAATTGATAACTGAATAAAAAATTACAAAATGACGAAAATAAATTACAACTGAAAACACAATTCGAAATATAGCTAGATTAACACGCAACCCAACAAAATAATTTATAAAATCAAAAAATAATTATAAAATTTTTAGTTAATAATTGAAAATTGAAAAATTGAAGGAAATAATTGAAAACTGCGGTAAATAATTAAAAATTGAAGTTAAAAAATAACTAAGAAAGAAAATAATTGCAAATTGAAAAATTTAGAAAATTATAGAAATAATTGCCCATTTAACAACTGGATTGAAAATCGAAAAAAATAATTAAAATTGAAAAAAGTAATTGAAAATTGAAGAAAGCAATTGAACATTGAAGAATGGAATTGAAATTGAAAGAATATACTTAATGCCAAGTAAAAAAGTTTTAATTTTTCCTTGATGAAGTCAAGAATCTTATGAAGCCATTCATTCAATTTTGTTCCTAAAACACTGTTACAAAAATCTTTGTTTTATTTAATTTGTACATGTATATGAAAGATTCATGCAGTACATGTATTGACAATGTAGATACATAAAGTAGTTACATTTGAGTTACATGTATATTTCTTCAATTACAAATAAGAAAAATTAAAAATTTCATTGGCCAAGATTTGAACTGGGGTTGCAAGCACATTTGAAACTTTATTAAGAACGATTTGTGTACTTCTTTCTTTATTATTTATTAAAAAATTGTGAATAATCGTTTATAAATTCTTTTATACATTTCTATATTTTTATTTGCATCTTCTGTTATTTATTTCCTTTTAATATAATCTACTCTATATAATCATTTCTAACGTTAGATGTAAGTCCCTGTAATTAAGAAGTTGGTAAATTGGCACATTGGATAATGGATACAGTGGAATGGCAAATTTAAAGATTAGGAAAGTGGTAAACTGTTAAATAAGAAAATTAGTAAATGTCGTTAAATCTCAATTGCTTATTTCATATTCACTGCAAACTGTACACTGCTAAATTTGGCATTTAGAAGTTTCAAAATTGTGAAATTGGTAACTGCAGTAATTGATAATTAAAAAATACGTCAATTATAAATGTGGTAAATTGGAGAATGTCTTATTAGTAATTTATTGACTACATGTTTAATAGGAAATTGGTAAATGTATAAATCGCTAATTGTATAATTGCAAAGTTGGTTATTGCATATTTTAATAATGGAAAATTCTTTATTACAAAATTAGTTAATGCAAAATTAGTAACTTTTTATATTTAGAGTTTTATTCATTTACATGTATATGGAATATATAAATAAAAGTTTCAATAGGAGGGAGGCAGTAGAAAGTGCTAAAATGTCATCTATATTACTTTGTAATTCTAATAATACAAATTCAAGTTTACAAGAGTCTGATGTTGATAATAAAAGATGATCTCCTTCCAGATGCATTGAAATATGACAATTAGAAAGAAATAATTTTATCGGAAAGGGAAAGGAATAACTACCATTTGTTTCTTAAAAAAAATTGAAGCAGAGTGAAGCGCAAGTTTAACAGAAGAGCAAAGAAAAAAAGAATTTTTGAATAAAAAAGACCATTAATGATATAGGGAAGTGCTATCGTGCAATAGTAAGCAATAAAAAAGATTCCAAAAAGATAGAAAATAAATTGTAATGCAGATCTTGCAAATTCTGTAATGAATTTCATACCGTTAAAATCTTTTCAGAGTGTTTCCGATTTCAAAAATTTGAAAAGTAATTGCCAAGTTTCAGTTAAGTATGATGTTTTCTCTATTATGAATTTTAATAAAGCAAAAACCCAAGAAATGTAAGATCTAAAGAAGGATAAAATAAAGGAAATAAAATGAATTACGTATTTGCTGACAGCCAGACATTTAAATTGAAATTATTTAATTTTTTCATTATTATTTATTTTTAAAATGAAAATATTAAGATGATTACCAGAAAACATAAGTGCGTGGAGATACCTTTCCACGCAGTTTTCCCTCCTCCCTTTTCCCTAATGGAGAGATAAATATGCTGTATTTAAATGTTAAACATAATGTGGAAAATAGGGTTTTCCGCATGTGTCATTTAAGAACAGTGATAATAATGGTTGTACCTCACAGGAAAGAGCGTGAATGGGGCCCTTCCCTTCCTCCAAAAAATAGAAATTACAATTTCTTCATGCATACTAATCACATATGCAGTATATGTATTGAAATTAAATATACATAACGAACTGAAATTTGAGATACATGTATATTTTTTACATTACAAATAAGAAATATTAAACATTTGATCTTCCAAAATTCGAACTCGGGTTGCGAGCACATTTGGAACTTCATTTAGAATGTTTTATGTACTTCTTCCTTATTATTTCTTCAAAAATTGACAATGATTGTTTATCAATTCCTAAACACATTTCTATATTTTTATTTATATCATTTCCTGGAAATATTTACTGCGCATCCCAAAACGTAAACTTTATAGTTCATCACTGTAATAAGGTGTGTTTATCAAATACAGAAATTGTGACATTCTTCACTAATGTTTTCCCTGCAACCTGAATAATGATTGGGCGCGCGTAGCGCGCTTTTATAGTTCTAGTTGTATAAAAAATCCTAAATCAGTTTTCTATCAACGCCGAAAGAAATTGCCCAAATTTTGGACCGAGAATCACATTTTTTTAAACGCAATATTTCTGAGATGTTACACATTAAATTAAATAACTTTACTTTAAATAAAAAAGAAGACATCCTATTTTTAAACAAAAATTTTTTCTCTTTAATCAACAGAATAAATTCATGATTAAATTCTTCTCGTTATTTACTGTACGTTCTTGTTTGTATACAGTGTGTTTACATTTATAATATCTCTCTCACTAAGTTCAATAACTTCTTGGCATTTATAAAATTTAATATTTTTGAATAAGTAGTTAGTTTCAATTACGTCGTGTTGTCTGTCTGGTCGTTGTGAGAAAAGTTTCTAATTTACGCTAAACACAATTTTATTGTAATATATTTTAATTTTTTTTGACGAGTTAAAGAATGTTTAAAATTTTAACGAATATAGGTAATTTTTTGGTTTTTTATACGCTTTTCAAAGTAGTTTATGTTTTATGTGTTAACTTATTATAAACAAACAAAAAATCTAAAGTTGATTATTAATTTTTGTATATTTTTTATAACAAAAACAGCCTGATGAGGCCAACGAACCCTTGTTGGCGAAACGTTGCTTTTGACATGATATAAAATTGTTATTTCTACCTTCCTGGGTCATATATAATTTCTGATTTGTTTATTAATATTTTTCTTTGAAAATTAGCATGTTTAAGTGAGAATGTAAAAAATCGACAACCTCCTAATTTCATTTTTTATTGGGGGAAAAAAAGGTGAAACTGATTTCCACATTTACGCTTAATCGCGGTAGTTGGAGTGGGGGTCTCCCGGTCTGCAGTTGCTTGCGCAAAAATTGACTTTAAAGTTTAAAATTTACAAAATCTACAATATCTGTACGTTAAAAATGAATGAATTTTGATCTTCTTATTTTACTGGGCTAAAAGTTTCTTCTCATTCTAAATTAATGTCGTTTTTTCAAAAAATCAAAACTTGTGTGTCAAAATGAATAATAATTTTTCTATTAAGGTTAATGGAATTTGTGAACAAAAATACTCTCACCTCATTTTAATGTTCATTATTCTCACAAGCCTGTTGGAAGAAGAGACTCCTCTGTTCGAAAATTTATATGAAACTTTAATGCTTTGCCTAATTTTCTTAGGAAAATCTAACACTTTTAAAAAAAAGTTCCATGTTATGCAATTAGTTAAAAAGTGGAGATTCTAAAACAATGTCGGATCCCATGGACTAAAAGTCATAACAAAAAACAAATTTAGTAAAATAATGTAACGCCGAAGAATGATGCCCTTTCTCCGCACTAGGAAAGGGTTCTAGATCCGATTCTGTTCTAAAAAGTATTTGTTTTAAAACTTTAAACGCGGTTTTTTTAAAACCATGTTTTTCAAATTGGTAGAACTCACAGCTTATCAAATTTTTTTTCGATTTACTTCATTTGCAGCTTAAAATAAAAGTAATTAAATATATAAGCAAATATAAATTGAGTAGGTATTCGTAAATTTTAAAGGCTGAAAAAAATTCCTGAAACAGAAAAGTAAAAAATTATTATCCATTTTTTCTTTTTCCTTTGTTATTTAAAAAAAAATTTTGCAAATTAAAATTTATTCTCATTTTAGGGTAACGGAACCAGTGAAAGAACATTTAAGGAATTGTATACTTTTATCATTAATTCTTTTTGAATGCAAATACCGAAAATGGTCTGGTAAATTTTTTTTCAATAATTTCTTAAGTGTAGAATATGACGGTCAAATTTAAATTATATAAATGTGAATCATAATTAAAAATTTTAATTAATAAGTAAAACATACCTATTTCACCAGTAAAAGAACACGTTCACCAGTAAAAGAATTTGGATCCCTCCAGTGAAAGAACAAATATTATTTATGTTAAATTAATGCATAAAAATACAGATTGTGGTAAAAAAAAATTCACAAATGTTGTAAAATTAAGTTCAAAACTTACTATTATGAATATTTTCTGGACTGAGTACCCTAAAATAGCGTTTTAAGTGTTTAACCACTTCTAACCAATTTCTTTGTTTATGTTTTGATTACTTGCAATGTCAAATATTATATCATTTGTCAGCTACTTCGGACTGTTCTTTTGCATGCAAATAAATGAAATTCTTTCACTGGAAAGTGATCAAATGCAAACCCAGTAAAGGAATTTGCATTTAATAATAATATTTGATGAATAATTGAGTTTTTTTACCAAAGAAAATAATTTAGAGACATTCTTAAGTTAATTTAGAAAAAAAAGACATCAATTAAAGCAGTTTTTATAGAAGAAATATAAAAATGAAAATGACGTGTTCAGAGCGATGTTCTTTTAGTACGAGGTATACGTAACCTACTAAATTTTTAAATAATTATTTTTGAAAGTAATCTGCATTTTAAATCTGATGCTATGTTATATACAAGGTTTAGAAGTAATTAAGTCCCTAAAAACATAATAATTAACAGAATAAAAACTATAATTTTTAAATTATTATGGAAAATGTTCAATTTGTTCTTTCACTGGTGGCAGTTCTTTCACTGGTGCCATTACCCTACGTTCATATTTTATTAAAAAAAAGTTTGCGATTTATGTTTCAGACTTTTATTTATTTGTTTGTTAAGGGGTCATAGGCAGTCAGGGACGCTTAAATATACAGTTTTTCTCGATTTTTTTTAAAGGAAAACGAATGACGGTTTTTTATTTTAAATTTTTACATGTAATTAACCTATATTTAAAGAACATTTCTGAATTTATTTATTAAAAAATAATAAAAGTTATAATAAATTTATTCGGTCTCCTAAAAACAAAGTTTTTTTTGTGGTGGACATCATAAGTCCTGACAGGATCATCTAAAATCAAAATAACAAAAATTTTTCGTTAGTATATTAGCTTCTTTAGTACTTGAGCGAAGGACATTTGAAAAAAAAAATTTTCAATTTTTTATAGCACTTTAAAAATGGTGATTTTTGCTTAAAAATAGGATCATTTTTATTTTTTCAAACAAATTGCAAACGTTATAAAAAAAAGTCTTCCGCTCAAGTACAAGCTAAATATGTATAAAAGATGTGCAAAAAATTGCAAAATGATCGGTTTGTAATTTTTTAAGATATAGTGTCCACCGACTCTGAAAATGTGGTTTTGAGAAAAACGCGTTTAACCTTCTCGCTATCTTAGAGGTTTGAAATCAGAATTTGATGTTCAAATTAACTTTTAAAGAGAACGGGTGCATGGATTTTCAATTTTCTTTTTTTAAAACATTCAGTAATAAATTCTTAAGAGATTTGTGAGATTGATTTGAACATCAAATTTTGATTTCGAACCACTGTGCGCCACAAGAAACGACACGACAGTCATGGGCTTTATAAAAAACGCACTAAACGCGCTCTCTCTCCCAAAAATCGATTTTTTAAATATTGTGACGGCCTTTGCCCCTTTAACTTTAATTTTGAACAACCAGACTTTTATTATGACAATGAGAGAAAAGATTTCTTTTAATAAGAACGGATTAAGAGATTATGCGACGGATAATATAAATATTCCATAGAGTTCAGTATTAAAAATTCCTATAAAAACTGTTATTATGATGTAGGATTGTAAACAAATTTTTTAATTTATTAATACTAGCCAAAAGCGCACTAAAGCGCGCGAGAATTACTTTTTCATTGCCTTGTATAGTTTTAATACAAAAAATAAACTGAACCTATTTAGATTAAATTAATTATACTATCAAATTAAATTTTGTGAATTTGTTAAAATGTGTTATAAATTAACAAATTCATAGAAATTTTAGAGAATAACATTGATTTTCTTCCTAAGTTGAAAACAAAATGTTTTTATAATAGGTTACAAAAAGTTAAAATATATTTCTAAATAGTTTTTTGAACAAATTTTTTTTTTTAATACAAATATTACAATTTTCTATACAAATTTAATTTATTTTAAACTTCTATTGATATAAAATCATTATTTTTAAATTTTCTTTAAACAATACGAACATTAGTAAAAAACCATTCTTAAAAATTTCTATCAATATAAATTTTAATTTTTCTAAATTAAAAAATGTCCAAATTCTATTAATTCAAATTTAAATTATTTTAAACTACAATTCTAATCAAAATTTCAATATAACCAACGTTTTAATTCAACCAATATTAAAATCTTCAAATTATAAAAAATGTGTATTATAGTTTCAAAACTTAAATCAATTCAAACTTTATGATTACAATTTCCACTATTGAAGTGTAAAAATATTTTAATAATTGGAAACAATGAAACCTAAAATCATTTGCAAATTTAAAAACTATTAATTTTAACTTATACAAATTTGGAAATTTTAAATAGACTTAAACTTATATTTGATTTAAACTTTAATCAATTAATACTTAAATTTAACAATTCTAACTTTTTTTAATGATGTAGACTTCTTCTCCTAAGAATTATTTGAAACAATTTAAAATCTTAATTTCCAAAAATCTAAATGTCATTCAATTTAAACTTCTACGCTTAAAATTTTAAGGAATTTTTACATCAACCGAATTAAATATATTTAATTTAACAAATATAAGTCTACCAAAAAATAGGAATATATTATAAACACAGCATTTAAAAGCCTTAAAAATTTTGGAAAACTGTGCTCGCTTTCATTAATTTAATTTCATGATATCTTATTTTTATTCTTATTTATTTTATATTTCATAAAATTATAATTAAATCGTCGAATATATTGAAAACATTAAATTATTTTGAATTATTTATACATATTTTTTTCATTAATTTACATATTATGTTTAAAGTGTTGTAAATCTTTATTAAAAACTGGAAAGTACATTGAAGTAAAACCTCGAGTAAAACACGCATTTATATTTTAATGCACTATTGTTAAAAAAAAAAAATTTATTACAAATTCTGGAGAATTAACAAATAAATAAGTAACATTAGAAATTGTATATAAAAATACATTTTTATTCAAAAGTTAATTATTTAAAACAAAAAAAACATCTACAGTTCTATATTAACATTTCTTTACGAAATTCAATTAATAAAAAACCTTTCTTAAAAATTTCTATAAATATTTTTCATTTTTCCAAATTAAAAAATTCACAACTTCTATCGATTTAAATTGAAATTATTTCAATCTTGAATTAATCAAAATTGAAATATAACCAAAGTTTTAAGATTTACAACTCATTTTTATTTTAATCCCTAATGATGGGAACAACTATTTCAATCTTTTACCTTTACAAATTAGATTAAATTAAAAATTTTAAACTTGTTATTATCAATATAAATTTAAATTGCTTCAAATATTAGTTAGTATATTTACTATGAATTATTTAAATTTTAATCATAATAAACTTGAATTATTTAAAACTTTTAATTGTTCGAATTTGATCAATTCATGCTAGAGTTAGTATAAACTTTAAATATAACATTTATTTGGAGAAACTAAATTTGGTTCGTATTTTTATTTAAAATGGGGAAGAAAGTTTGACATTAAAAAAAATATATATAATTGAAAAAAGAATAAATTATAAAAAAGGCATTTAAAAATCTTAAAAAATATTTTAAAACAGTGCTCGCTTTTTACCAATTACATCATGATTTTTCATTCTTTATACTTATTTATATTGTATTTTTAGAAGTACACTGCAAAAAGTAGGTATCTTAATTTAAGATACATTTGTAGTCACTTTTAAGATGATTCCGAAAAGTTAGCAAAAGCATATTAAAATGCATTAGTTATCTAAGATGGAAGCTGAAATATAAGATACTTTACACGTCTTAAAAGTGACTACAATGCATTTTAAGATGTTTCTTTTTACAGTGTAAATAGAAGAATGGAATATTATTATGAAAATTATTCATATATTATTATAAATTATAATATAAAATATTCATTATTTTTCATATTATGTTTAAAGTGTTTTGAATTCGTTATTAAAATCAGTAAAGTAAATTTAAATAAGACACGTTTGTATTGTAATACATTATTATTATTGATAATAAAATATAAATTTGTCAATTGATTTAAAAATTACATTCAGGAGAATTTATAATTAAATAAATAAAATTAGAAATCTTATAATTAATATAAAAATACATTTTTCAGAAGTTATTGATTTAAAACAAAAAACATCTATTGTGCCAAACTTCAGGTGTGGACAGAATGAAAGAATGAAGTTTGCGATTATTATTATTAATTCTCAAATCAATAATTTCCATTTATGCAGTTTTATATTTTATATTATCACTGATTTTCACGCGAAACACTTTTACCAACCTAAGCATGTCAATTAGCTATATTTATTTCAGTCACCTGTCATTAAAAATTACTTTCATCTGAATATAGTTGAAAGCGCTACATAGCGTTAACGCTTCAGAGAATCCGTGCCCTGGTAAAATATAAAACTTTAAGCATAGGGTAACTGTCCCAGTCGTTTCGAAATAAATTATTTCCAAGTAAACATTTTGTACTTGAATAGATTTATTTCAAGACAAATAAGCTTTCAAAATATATTTAATGAAAATATTGCATAAATATATATTTTAAAATGAATTATAAATAATAAATGTTTAAAAAGTATTTCAAATACACGCGCGTATTTCGACCAATAACCACAGTCGGTTCAGGGCAGCCAGTCTTGAAAAATGAAACTTTTAAAACTCTGCCTCTCTGCAGTTTATTTATGTCTGTTAATAAAATTAATTTTACAAAAATCGAAAATTTTATGCATTTTTTTGTAACAATACAATTGATAAATGCTTATTTTAATGATATTCATCTATTTTGGAATTAATAAAACGTACTTTTCGATGTAAATATTTTACTTTTCTAGGTTGGTGCATACTAACAGGCAAAAGTTAGTGACATAAATATTTCATTTAAACATTAAATTCACTTATGTTTTATTAAATGGATTATATTTTTTCAGTGTTATTTCAAATAATGTCCATTAATATTAAAATATATTTCAGTAACAAGTGGAAATAAGGAGTGCCAACGACTAGGACGTGATTAAAAATTGCTTGCCTAGTCGTTGGCACTGGGGTGCCAATAACTAGTGAAATTGTCTTTTGTGAACAATTTCATTGGCACCCCCCCCTAAAATAAATAAATAATTTGCATGACTTGACGTCTTATATTATCAATATTTAAATATTCCTATTTCATATTCGCGAAGGAAGAATTGAATTTAGTAACTTATAATAATGGTAAATTGAGTTTTTAAATTTTAGCTTTCTTAAGATTTTCTTTAGAAAAGCTGTAAAATTCTTGACACTCTGAGAATGATATTCAATTTAATTTTTTAAAACTAAGTATATAAATGCATTTAATAAGTTATGTACTTAATTTATGTAAAAAATGTTGCAGAATCTGATAAACTTATGCAAAACAAGTTATGTATTTTATTTTTCTTGTTATTTAAAGAAAAGTAAGAAACGTGCCAACGACTAGAGCATTGCCAACGACTGGGGCAGTTACCCTACTTCATTTTCGAGAAAAATGAGTGATGAAGTGAACGCAAAAAATTTCTTCTTCAACTCACTGGCAATAGTTTCGTAACTTTAATAGGCAAAATTTTGTCATTTTAATGACAGCAAAACCATGCAGTATGAAATTGCAGTTTTTAATATCTAAAAAGGTTAGAAAATTCATTTTAGTTTTTTAAAAAATATATTTATTATTATAATCTTATTTTCTTATAGATAACAAGAACTTTGATTGCTGTAAAAAAAGTATTCAAAATTTTGGCATTTATACACACATACCAGTGCGAAATTTCCCAGAGAGAATGTATATAGTTTTCCGACTACTATTTTGCAGGGTTTATTGCATTTTTTCATTATCATAAGCAATAATTTTTTTGAATGTACTGTTTGTGTATACCATTCCGATGCATACCTGAAATTTTAATAATCGTATTGCAATTATCACATTTTTTCACTGTAAAATTATTAGATCAGAGTAATAGTGTTTCTTAGTATCATTTACTTACTTTTCATCTTAAAAATCTAAAAAATTAAAAAATAAATGTCTCAAGTTTTTTAACGTTACTTTAGTTTAGTTGTCAAAAAGAGAAATTTTTAGATCATTAACTTTTAATACTGATGTAAGAAAAAATAAATTAATGTAACTTATTTTCTTTTTGTAATTGATAAAACATTTAAGTAGATATGCTAGGCGGATTCTGGGCCAAAAAGTGGCAGTACACAAGATTTAAGACAGGAAAGGTCAACCTTCATCACTTTGCTTAAGTGAAATGCAAAACAGACTTGAACGAAAAAACATTCTTGTTTTGTTTGGGTATCCGGAGAGAAATACGGATGATTCTGATATAATGAGCAATTCTGATATAATGGAGCTGGAAATTTCTAATGTTAACAATTTCCTGACTTTTTTCACATAATAATAATGAGATTAAAATTAAACGACTGGGAATTTACAAACAGAAGTTTGGTCCTTCACGACTATCTGAATAAAATTTGTGGACGTCAAAAAAAAAAAAACTGTTAACTCTTCATGACTTTGGAAAGTGGAAAAAAATACAGTAGGTTCCTTCGATGAAACTATTTTTGACTCAAAACTGTACGCTTATTCAAAGACAACAACACAGGAATACTGTCAGAGTTCTATTCAAATGATTGTTTTAGCTCTCAGGTTACTTCTTATTGTCTAACAAATACATTCAATTGTTCACATACTACTATCTTAGATTTATTAAACGAACTTGTGACATATTTTCAGAATGTAAAAGAGCTAAATAATAAACTTGACATTTTATCTTCTTCATTGATTGTTTCTGATTTCGATATTTTCGTTTTTACTGAAACTTGGCTTAAAAATTCTACTTGTGATAAAAAGATTTTTGATTTAGAGTTATTTTAGAAAATGGGTGGTGGAGTTCTCGTTGCAGTCAAAAATATGCTCGTCTCTTGTTAAGTCAATTTATTAAATGCATTTCAAACTTCACCATATTATAATATTGTTGCTTGTAAAATTTTGATTAAGTCAAATCCAATTACGTTAATTGCTATTTACATTACTCTTAATACTCCTTTATTAGAATTTGAGAAATTTTTCGATTCATTGTCTAACGTTTGTTCTCATTGTTCAAATAATTCTATTTAAATCGGGGACTTTAATATTTTCTATTGAAAGCAGAATGTACTTTCCGTCATTTCCCACAATAAATCAACTATTTGTTAATAATATAAATGATAGATAGATAATTTCACTATAACTAATATTGAAAATTTATTTATAGATAGTTCTAATTATTGGTATTCTCGGAGACTGTAGATCAGAGGAATTAGTTTCTTTATCGGTAAATGTTGTTAGAAACCTAGAGGATGCAAAAATAATAACACTTGAGGTAACCAAACCTGGAATATCAAGGACCTTCATCATCGAAGGAAAGTTTCTTCAAACGTAGATAATCTCATGTCTCAAGACTTATATTTCAATTATTATATATCATGTCTCAGGTAGCAAATCTTACGCATTGTAGCATGTGTATAGATTCTTATATTTTGAATTTGATGTATTGAGTTTTATGTTTTTAGTTTTACTATTTAAGTGTTAGGTTCATTACGGTCCAAGTCTTATATTTTAAGTAACTTATCAAAAATTTTATGTTCTTTGTATTGAGTATTTTTTCTTGGTGTAATATCTTGTATTTCATGTTTCAAAACTTAATTGTTGAGTTTTATGTTGATAATTTTATGTTTTTAGGTAAATGTTTTTCGTATTGTAACGTGGTTAAAAAATTACCATTTGTTTGTCAAAGTTGATCTTCTGTAAATTAAATACTTTCTGAGATTTTGTAAACTCGATGGTTTTGTTTCTTGAAAACACGATGTCTAACTAATAGCTACTTTTATTAATACTTGTAAATTACCGACATGAAGCACAGTCCGCGAGCTGCTTTGCACAAACACAACACAACATCCACACACTAGAAAACTAGACCGACGTAAAGGATCCAGACGATCGATGTCGTGATCGTTGGCCAGCTGATTGAACCTTGTTGACATCTGGCCAAGCAAACGATGCGAGGAGACAGTTAGTCCCGAAATTAACCGTCAGTGGTCAGCAGCGGACGAGCAGAAACTTTAGCACGCATTGTTGCTACGAGTTGCGTGGGTTAGAAAGAGAAAGGTTACAACTGTCGACCCAACACGTGGGGCAGAGAGAGAAAGAGTCGAACAAAAGAAATTGGCTCAGCACAGCGAATCTTAGGACGTGAAGAATACCACGTCACAACACCCATGAGAAAGGCCAATGCAGAAACGATCATAAAGGCTTTCGAAGACCTAATACTGTTTCGCTGGAGCGCACCGGAAGTGCTAGTGTCGGACAACGGGACCGAACACGTAAACCAAGCGTTCTAAGGCTTACGGAAGCGTATGGTATCCGACACTCATTTTCTTCGGTGTATCACTCGCTAGCAGACTTAGTGGAGCGAGTAAACACAGTGCTCAAGACAATGATCTCTGCGTACGTAGAGAAAGAGCATAGGCGTTGGGTCGTCTATATATAAGAGATTTTATGTTTGCCTACACAGCGGTACATAGTACGACAGTGGTTAGCCCAGCTTACCTGAAATTCGCTAGAGAGCCACGCCCATGCAATAGTTTGAGCAGAGAGGTTGAAAAGCCTGTCGATCCCGTTGAGCAGATCCAACTGAGTGAAAAGAAAGAATGTTAAAACTTAGGGAGTTACAAGATCTCGTGAACTTAAACCTTGAAAACGCGTTTGACAAACAGAAGAGTTATTACGATCGACGTTGACGTCACGCGATTTTTCAGATCGGTGATAAAGTCATGCGGTAAGATCAAGTCACATCCTCAGGAAGGAAAGGCATCACGCGTAGTTTTGGGGGCAAGAATCAGGGACCGTACGTCGTAGTAAGAGTAGTTGGACCCTCTGTCTACGAATTAGGTACAACGGAAGGGCGACAATTAGGTAGGTTCCCGGTCAAGCTTCTAATTCCGTAGCGTGACCAAGAACCTAGGGAGAGAAAGAGGGTAAAAAAGGGTGAAAAAGATGAAAGCTTAGATATCCCGTCCACCAGTTACCTCTGACAAGGAAACTACAGAACCGAGCAGGAGTAAAAATGATGTTGATTAATTGTGTTTCTGCGGAAGGAGGCATTTTTTTTAAATGATCGTGTCCTAGTCATTTAGAACGTCCTACAAACCAGCTAAGAGTTTGAAGCAGCCTCCTCACAGACACGAGAGTGTAGGGGGAACGCAAAGTATTTCTGAAATTATTTTGTTTTTAGCAAATTTCGAGTTAGAGTCACTGAACCCACCCATTAGCTTCTAGGGAACAGGGAGGTTGAATAACTCTAAAGGCCACCTAGGGTAGTCAGTAGTCAAGTTTTAGTTCCAAGGACCTTACTAGGTGGAGGTATAACTCGAATAAAATGTCAAAATTCAAAAAAGTTTACAAAGATGAGACAAAAGAGGTAAGTGGACAGGAGGGTCTGTGTTAAGGGTTAAAATAGGGTCAAGCCAGAGTCAGGCTGAATAGGTCAAAGCCTTGCTTTGACCACAATGATGTGGTACGGCTCGTCTCCTCTTCAGAGGATGCCAAGTGCAAAAATGAGCCTTCTATTCGGATGAGAGAGGAGACCGGGATTAGAATCACGCGAATAAGGAAGAGCGGGTAGGCTTCAGCTAGGTCCGGGGGAGTTGTAACGTGGTTCTTGAGAAAACACACGTTGGTAAACAAACCTGCCGGATTTCGCCAAAGTTAACCTTACCTGGTAAACAGCAAACCAGGGCCACCAACCGGCAAGCGCATGAACCAGCGTTGCGTGCGCCGGGCTCCGGAGAGCTTAGTGTATACTGAGCCGTCAAGTAAAATCTGTGCGCTTCGTTATTAGAACGACAACCTGGATTAAGAGGACAAAAGTTCCAAGCCTGTTCCTGGAATACTTTGATAAACGATCCCCGGGAATTGCTCCGACGCTTGAAAGGTCAGTCTTCTTCTCTAAAACTTTGAATTGGTGGTCCGAAAAGCATCGTTGTGCGCGGTCGTCCGCGAGAAGATACACACCGTGAGGTAGGAGCTAGCCGGCCGGTACTCAGGCCAGAGGATTTTAATGTTAGAAGAACCTGGGTGGAAGTTTCCACCTGGCACAAATATTTAAGTATTTTATCTCATGTTTTAAGGTGCATGTGTGACGCGTTCTGAAGAAAGGGACCTAAGAAGGCAATTGGTTATTTTACAGGAGAGCGAAAACAAAAGTCGAGCGCGCATGGTAATCGGTACAAATCGAGAGATTGTGTCTTGTGTCATATATTGGATTTTTATACCCTGTGTTGCATGTATTGAGCTTCTTTTCATTAATCTATTGGGTATTTAGGTACTATGTATTAGTTCATTTTTTTTGATGGGTTATATATTGTGCTTATATTTTGAATCATAATTTTTTTAGTTTTTTTTATGTTTTATGTCGATGATCGTATGTCTTGTGGCTTATATTTCAGTAATATATCTCATGTCTCGAGTTGTATGTCTTAATAACTTTTGTGTTATGTGTTAGATTCTTATACTCTGAGTTTCATGTATTGAGTCTTCTTTCTTTAATCTATTAACCTTGAGTATTAGGTATAAATATTAACTTGATTACTGTTTAACTCTTGTATGTGTTTTAAGCTATTTGTGAAATTTGTAAACTCTATGTATTGTATCATTTAAAGTGTTGATCTTTTATCTTATGTTTCTAATCTTATGTCTTGAATGTTCAATTCCTCCTTTTCTAGTTAAATATATATTCTTGTTAATCCTCATGATCGAAATGCTTTATTCTTATTTAACTCATTATCTCACGACTACATTTAAATTAAATAATGAGATTTGTGGAATAAGGAAACAATAATTTTTAATTAACAAAAAGTCTGGAAGCGATAAATTATATTTTTCTTAAACAAAAGACGACACAAGTCATAATTTTTAAAACTGTCACATAAATTTGCTCTGGAATGCACTATAAGAATAATATTCCTGAAAAATAGTTCAAACAGACCTTCAATGGTATGTTATCTGGTCCGGAACTCATAAACACGATTGCGCAACACAATTCAAACTGTACGATTGAGAGCTAATTTCTTTATTCTAATTAGACTTGTATTAAATTGTCACATTCTTTTCCATGGCTAAGAACTTCCTGAGAAAAATAATTAATAACAATTTTTAAAAAACAAAACTCAGATAGTAATAAATTCCGATAAACAATTCAAAAATTCTAAGAAATCGGAAACCATAAATTATATTCGTTAATAATCAAAGTATATAAGACACGTGTTGGCACTAACATTTTTTAACGCAGAACCCGCCTAGCATATCTACTCATCTATTTCATAAATGAAGTATTTAAAATTAAAATATTTCTTTATATGTGTACGCCCGCATGAAAAGAGCCTATTTTTGTTTTATGCGGACGTAAACATATAGTGGCAAAATTTATAGTGTAAAGGTTGAAAATAGGTATATGTAAAAAAGTAGACTGACACTGATTCAGAAACATCGCTGCTCATATCACTCATTTCAACGAAAGGCAGGGTAATTATAAGCATGTGAATCACTTGGGCCAAAATCTCTGATATAAATCTAAACGCAGAAGCCGGAGGATTTAAGTTTACTACTGTCTACTCACAATAAAAATAAAACATTTTTTATTAAATATTGATTAAAAATGTGTTTATCAATAAGATTTTAATTAAAACTCACGGCCACGCCTGTTACACTTATGATTAATAAATTCAACATAACTATAATTCCATAAACGAGTGAAAAATAATTTTGAACATTTTGTAGAAATCTATAAATAAATGTTTTTTAAATTGATAATATTAAAAAATAATTGTGAGAACAAGTTTATGCGCAATAAATTATTTATGCAAAAGATTGTTTGCAATTACATGTTATTAATAAAAAAATTTTAATCCATATAGGGGGCCATACTTAAATTACGTAACGCTTTTTTCAGGAATTTTTAGACTCCCCTCCCCCCTGTAACAGTTTTTATAATGTAAACTTTTGACAGTTTACACAGGTGTAACAACTTTTCAAAACCCTCCCCCCCTCTAGAGCGTTAAGTAATTTAAGTATAGCCCCTAGCATATTTTTATTATAAGTATTAAAGAAGATATGCACAAACCTTAATAATTTTTCATGTTCTTTAACACAAAAAATAATTTCATTATCAACCGTTTTTTGTAAATTATGTGCTTGAATTGGAGAATCATGTTGACGTTCTATCAGTTTTGATAATTTTATACTGTACATCAAAATATTAAGTATTTTTAAAAAAAATTAATGGAAAACTTTTGCCTGATATAGATACCAGTGATAACAAATAACAAAAATAAATAACATTACAGACTGTAATTTCGACAGACGAGATTTGTGATTAATAGTCATTCGATGTAATAAAATTTTGTGAAATGGGTATTGAGTCACTTCAGTTTTAGAAAAAATAAATTACCCGATAATAAAATCATTTATTAATTGTCAAATGAATTTTTCAATAACTTATTATTTTTAACATATATATATATGGGGCCATTCATAAATTATGTAACAGGTTTAGGGGAAAGAAAATGTTTCTATTTGTCACATGACTCACATGTGAGAGAGAGAGGGATTCAAAATTCAAAATTGTCGAAAAAAGTGTTACGTAATTTATGGAATGCCCCTAATATTAATTTTTTTTATTTTCACCCTATCGCTGCAAATATGCTGCAACTATGTTGTACCAAAGCCATAAATATTGAATCTGCATTTAGAATACTTATTATGTTTAAATAAGTCGCTAAAACGTTGTGTAAAAAAATTAACTGATAATACTGATCAGCATCTACTCCGTAATCAGCAACATAAATTGGAACCCAAGGTCTTGTTTCGTTTAATGGTTTTACTAAATCCAAAAATTTTGGTACTGTTGTCAGCATCATGAAACCTGATCCAGTTCCGAGCAAAAGTACTGAAAAGAAATAATAATTACGTTTTGGTATATTAGGTATATCTTAGGTATATTATGAAAAGTGCTTCAATATCTTTAAAAGCCCAATAATTACCACAGTATGTCAATCGCAGTTTTTTCCCTCTGACAGCGTATTTTTCCAAAATTTCAATTTCTTGTTCAATTGACCAACTTTGCCAATCTTTTTCGATTTTTTCTAATAAAATTGCTAACTACGATTGTTAATTTCTCTTAATATTTTGCAAATTTAATTAAAATAGAAAGTTAAATTATAAAATGATTATTAGTTGTTTCTAAATTACCTGCTTATTGTTCACCAGTAATACAATAAAAAGTATTATGCCTATTCCAGTAACTATTAAAGGTGAAAAACATTCAGCTGCTGAATTCATGTCACCTAATCGAATTGATCTAATCAAGCCCAAAGACTAAGAAATTTTTTTTTTGTAATTTAGGTATTATTACATATGAATTAAAATTAATTTTTTAATTTACTTTTTTCTAAATATTAACCTTAGGGAGAAGTATAAATACAACAAAAAAGTGTAAAAAACTAGGTAAAAAGTTTGTTCATATCGTGGACATTTCGCTTCCACGTAAACAAATTTTTTTGGTTTCTCATAGAGGAAGCAATAAATTAATAATATAAAAGTTAATTGGAAAATTTATAAAAAAAAATAATTTTAAATGCAAAAACTAGAAAAGTCATGAATTATATTACGAATTTTTGATCAACAATTACAAGACTGTATATAGGCCCAATCGATTTGTTTTTAAACAAGAAGTATGATTTTTGTATACATTAAGTTGTATTTTTATTACAGAAAAAAAAGTTTTCCAAAAACAATTTTCTTTATAAAAATGATGATCAAAAAAATTTGATTGGGTATTTTCAAAAATCTCTCTGTCCAAATTTAGGTATGTATGAGTTTAATAATCCATCCAAATTTTATTGAAATCAAGTGAAGCGTTCTTCAGATATCCTGACGACAAAAAACTATTTACACACATACACAAACATACACACACACACACATACATCTGGACATTTACTTAAGAATGTGAATTAACACTTTTTAGATGAAATTGAGTCGATTTAGACTATTTTTAAAAAATTGAAAGTCTTTAAATTTTGAAAAAATAAGATATAAGGTAAAAAATCAATAGTTAACAAATAAGCCATATCTCTTAAAAATCTTTTAAGGAATAGAAAATAAATTATTATGAAAATGTAAGATAAATTAATATTATTTAATTTACATTAAATTTGAATTAATTGAAATTTGAAAGTTTGAATAAATTGATATACGAGTTAATTGACGTTTGGAATTTATTTAAATTATAATGACTTAAAGATATAAAAATTTAATACTAGGTATTTTTCGCTATGTTCATACAAAAAAAAAATAAATGAAAAGTTACGCTTTTTAGATGAAAAATGAGTTGATTTAGACCATACTTGGAAAATCGAAGATCTTAACGGTCGCAAAGCCTCCTCAATAAGAAAGCAATAAAAAACAAAATTTTAATTTCAAAACTAATAAAATAATTGTAGATATCATATACATAATTCATAGTAGATTCTGTAATATTCCATATCCTATTATCTTGTACGCAGCTCTACTTTTTAGTAAAAATTTATTCTCACCAATGCTATGAACAAAGAAATTAGCAGAAATAAGTAAATAGAAGCTCGTATTAATTTTTGTGATTTACTTAGATAAAACCATAGCCCGGTTAGGCACAGCATTTTATAGTTAAGACTGTAATACGGTCCACGTAATGTGTTCATGTTCATAGTTGTAAGCTAACTGTTAATTTCAAGTCTAGAAAATCGTCCTTTCAGTCATTATGTATTCCCGCTCTTTATTAATACTTAATCATTTTTCAAAGAATTTACGTGAATCGATAAGAAGTCTTAAAAATAATTACCTTCTTTGATTTAAAAATTCAAATTAAGCTTCTTATTATAAGGTATCAGTCACGCTACTGTCTATAATGTGTGAATAAATAAGTAGGTTATAGAGAAGTCTTTTTACTGTGTTTTATAATTTTATATGATTACAAAGTCAGTATGGAAAGAGCCGTTGCAAAGGTAACATGAAAATTAAAAAAATGAAGATTCATAATAATCATAATTGAAAGAAACGATAAGAAATTTTGTGTTCTATTTCACTAGCTTACAATACATTGTGTATTTACAAAATATACTCTCTCTAAATCTCAATTTAGTAAAATACTATACACGGAAAGAAAATTAGTTATAAAATGTTTTATATATAATTTAGGGAAAAAGAGTAAAACGAGAAAATTTCAGGTAATGAATTTCAAACTTTCGTAAAATTATATTAAATTTCTGCAAACTATATTAAAGTTTAGAATTTCTTAGTAACGATGTGACAATGTGAAATTTTATAATGCTCCGATTTACACTCGCCGGATCCAAGATTCTCAAAATATATTCACTTATTCATGTTAACTGGATTTAGACCTAAAATTGACAATTTATACTTATTTGAACTTTATTTATTTTCTACTGTCGTTGTGGTATAGGGTTAGTCCGTAAAACTCACAGGATTTCTATTGGTAAGAAATAACAAAATAATATATTGTAACTAAAATAATAAAAATGTACAAAAAATAATATAATATCATAAATGAAATATAATCAAAAATAATATATTAACAAATTAATTGCTTGAAGAGCCGATGAAATATAAAAATGAAAATAAAACAGGAATCATAGTTTCAATTTGGTACTGTATCCAGGCGCACATACTGCCAGAACTCTCTAATAGTTTGTCTACCAGAAATCTATAAACAAATTATTATAAAAAAATAATGTAGATTTACACAAATAAAATAATTGAATTCAATTTGAATTAACCGGAATAATCGGTCGCAATATACTTGGAAAAACTGCGTCTCCATTACAACACTAGTTACGAACGAACAGCTAAAAAGTATTGTTGCCGTTATTCACCGTGATGTTAAAATAAAATCGGCCATCTAGACACGTTCGGTCGATTTGCAGATACGTAATCTGAAATTAATTATCAGGAAAGAAAAGAAATTAATAATTTCATTTTACGTTAATTACGGGTTTTAGCCCAGTAAAAGATTAAAAATCTGAGCGCGTAATTCACGTGAGCGGTGAAGATAACTGGAGAACAGTTCAACGAACAGTTTGGTTTTCCAGTGTTGCAGCGCGCGGGGAAGGCCCGTGCGACAATCTGTGTCTGTGTGTCGGTATATTTATATTTATTTTAGGCCTTGATGCTTGTGATTTTTATCTTTTATTTATTTATTTATTTATTTATAACACCAGCGCCCGCGTCCTAAAATGGCCATAAATGGGCAACTTCATATACATAAACCTTGATAGTAATTAATTACATTTGTGAATTCAGATACGCGTTCAAACATTTTATGAATTCGGTATTTAAAGAAAAAAATAAATTTAGATCAGACGATCTAAATTTAGATCTTTATCTAATTTAAATAAGATAAAGACGATGTTAACAGCGAATAATTATCCTAGTGATTTCATAGAAAAAAACGTAAAAATTCGTTTAAATAAAATTAAATTTTCTCATTTAAATAATAATAACAAACACATTAATGCAGAGATATATAGTCGTATTCCTAAAGTTTGTTTACCGTTCATCAAACCTTATTTTACAAAAATGTCGAATATTCTAAAAGAATATCAGCTTTCTTTAATTCCTTTATTAAAAAAAAATACCAATTCAATTGTAAAATTAGGAAAAGATATTATGAAAAAATGGGACCGTAATAACATTGTTTATAAGTTTTGTTGCAATGATTGTTCGGCTTTATATATCGGTGAAACAAAATGCACTTTATTGGAATGTATTAACGAACATAAAACCAAAAAAAATTTAGACTCTGTTGTGTGTCACCATCGGGATTCAAGCGGCTATGATTTAATTGGGATAATGCGATTATTCTTGATTTTGAATCAAATTGGAAAAAAAGGAGAATTTCCGAAATGATCCATATCAAGTCTAATCGAGGTGCGATTAATAAAAAAGAAGATGCTTTTTCGTTGAACAAGATTTACTTTCCATTGACCAGTAGATTACATTCCTAGACCCTTGTGTATATGTTTTGCTTTGAGTTCATTGACTTATAAATGTCGTCGACTTTATTTTGATTTAATATATATATTTTGTCACATTCTCCGCTTCGAACTTTAGTTATCGTTCGACCGTTGCTTGACATGAAACGAAGAGTTTATAATTTAATAACGCTCTTAATTTTTGACAACATTTTAATTTTAATCTTTGACATGTTGTAACAAAGTGTTTAATGTTTTAACAAATAGGTTATAACGAGATTTTTCTATAACTTTTTAATTAATTAATTAATTACTCAATAAATATATTCTAATACTAGAAATCAAAATAAAACCTCGTTATAATTTTTTAGCCTTCAAACGTGTCTCGATGCTTTTACCTGGGGAGGCTCACAATTTTCAAAATCTACGACTTTACTCGTTTTTCTCGAGTGCGCCAGGTAATGATCAAAAGGATTTGATCATTACAGCCACAAATTTATCTATAATACAAATTGAGCCTCAAAAGCACCACCAGCTAGCTCATCTGGTGCGGAGAGGGGCGTAAGTCGAAGAACGAACGAATTCTCCGAAATTCTTGCCATGCTTCCTGGAAAACTTCTTGCCCTCTTGAGGGAAAACAAAATACGGGCTCGAAATAAATTAACACTCTGCTTTTAATAGAAAAATAACACAAATGATATTTATTAAAAGAAAAGATTGGTGAAGCTCAATAATTCGTGTACAAAAAGAACATCAGTTCTGACAAAAACATAATTGCAAAATCCTCAGAGGGAGGTGACTTTAATACTCAAATATCCGATGCCCATCCCGAGATCGCTTTTTGAAAGACAAAAAGTATTTTAAATTCAACAATTCTGATTAGACAAAATTCCGACCTGCGTCGGGTAGAAGCACATGGCGATTTCAAATAAGTTATCAATACATGATACAAAAATAATAGCGAGCCGCTTACCATGAAAACAAAGACTCGTCGTGACAATCACCACTAATTCTCAGCATATACATTTTAAATAATACTTTTCTTAAAGTCCGCCATCAGGGCGGTTAAAACAATTATAAAATACGTGAACTTAATTTCACGACCACTCAAGACGAAGCCACAACCAGGAAGGAAGATGGTGGCGATCATTCGGGGGCTCGTCATGTGCCATCCCCCCTTCACCTGTTAGTCATCCTTCCTTCTAATCGGTAACTTGTATTCTTAATCGATGTCAAAACCATCAGATGTCCCTTGCTGTGCGAATTTGGCCCAAACTTACTCGTCGAGAGATTTTCGTAAAGCGGGAATCTCATCCGCTAAACGCCCTCGATGTACAGCCCTCGGCTGCGCTCCTGACGAGCACTGGCGTAATGCTGGCAACCTTCTTTGGAACGCCTTCCCAGGCGTTGGACGGCATAGTTTAATAAAAAACAACAAAATAAACATTTTCAGTAACTAATTCTCTAAAGAAAACGACCCCGGAAGAGCATGGAAATTCAGATGATTCGCCCACCCCTCAGAGAGGAGCAAATAATAACAATAAGTTATATCTTAAATATGAAGCTTTTGCTCCCTGGTTGCGCGAATCCGCGACGGGCTCCTTCGAGTTAGTAAGATGAAAAATAACGTGTCAGAATCAATCTGCCACGTTATAACACCTCCCCCCTAGAAGGAGCTTACGGGTGACAAATTTGGAGTCCTCACTCCTAGCAAGCGGCTGGTTTTACAATGTTGCCAGGCCCTTCTACTCTTAACAGGCTTCCATTCCAAATTCCATGCTCGTGGGTCAGTAAACAAAAATTAACTTAAATTAATTTCTAAATTTACGGAAAACTTAATCGATTTCGAGATAGGGCAATGAGTATTAATAAAAATCAAGGTAAAACAAAAATCAACTTATTAAACTGTGTTTCTTAGGTGGACGACCACACTCATAGCAAACACATTATTATTTGCATTGTTTCTCGCGCTTTACCAATTACTAAAATCACAACCATTTTACCCCATTTGCTTTAACTGTGCCTTACAAAAACAAAAAAAAAAACAAGTACTTTCAACCGTTGAAAGTATCGTTTCAAACCAAACAAAAAAAAAACACAAAAATAGTAGGCCTAAGTTCATCCAGAAAAAAAAATGGTAATTCCAACCCTAAAATCTTGCATGAAAATGTTGGGTAAATGGACTCAGTGTCTTGGCGGTAAGGAAATAATGCAAAAAGAAAGGACAAGAAATTGAAAACTACAACCACACAAAAAAATTAAAGAGAGGATACTAAAGGCAGTATTGTGGTCACAGGAACTGAATATTTATCAAAAAAAAAGAATACTAACATAGAAGAGCCCTCAAGTACGTCCGTAAAATAAATGTGAGCGCGCTCGACAAGGCGCAGAAAGGACAGTAACTGTTTTAATCAAGTTCAGGCGAGCTTCCCCTTTTCTCGGAGGGCAGTCGTACTAAACGTTTCATAATTTCCGTTGATAAGGCGTTAGTATCTTTAGATTGTGGGATTTACGTAAAACTCTAATACGGATCTGTGCTTTACACAATAGCACAGACCCCCTCCACCCCTAGAAATCTTAACATCGTTGACAAATTTCCTCTTGGGTGTCAATCATCCCACAGAAGCTTATTTCCCTTTCCACGTTGGAAAGCGGATAAGTAGCTTCCCCTTCCATATTGGAAGGCGGAAGAGCATCTGAAGTCTGTACTTCATCAAGAAAAGGTTCCCCCTCCCCACTGGAGGGCGAAACGGGTACTTTCGCTTCGCTACTGAAAGGCGAAAACAAAGTATGTGCTTCCACATATACGAGATTCCCCTCAACCTTGGAGGGCTTTAAACACACTTCCGCTTCCGTGTTGGAAGGCGGAAAGAGAGTCTGTGGGTCCACAGAAACCAAATTCCCCTCAACCTTGGAGGGCTGTAAACGCACTTCCGCTTCCGTGTTGGAAGGCGGAAAGAAAATCTGTTCTACCACAAAAACTGAATTCCCCTCAACCGTGGAGGGCGATAAAAGCACTTCCGCTTCCACATTGGAAGGCGGAAAGAAAATCTGTGGTTCTACAGGAACATAATTCCCCTCAACCTTGGAGGGCTTGAAACGCACTTCCGCTTCCATATTGGAAGGCGGAAAGAAAATCTGTTCTACCACAGGAACTGAATTCCCCTCAACCGTGGAGGGCGATAAAAGTACTTCCGCTTCCACATTGAAAAGCGGAAAGAAAGTCTGTGGTTTTACAGAATTAAAATTTTTCTTAACCTTAAAAGATTTCCCCTCATCCTTGGAGGGCTTACCAACAGATTTCCCCTCTACTTTGGAGGGCTTGCGGAAAAATGTCCCCTCTACCTGGGAGGGCGAACGGAAAGCCTTCCCCTCCTTACTGGAGGGTGAACGGAGAGCCTTCCCCTTTCTAATGGAGGGGGAAGAAAAAGCCTGTCTTTGTACAGGGTCTGCAAAGCCATTTGATTCTAAAAATTCTCTTTCCGTTGAAAAAGAAAAAGCCTGCGTTGCAGCAGGGTCAATTTTCCCTTCTAAGTGAGAAGGCGAAAATGTAGTCTGTTCTACAACAGAATCTAATAAAACTTTAAAATTATTTTTATTTACAATTATTTTCTTATTTAATTTACCCTTTGTTTTCAGTCTATTAATGGAAGGATTAGAAATTTTTAAATTTTCATGTCCCGACCGTATTTTTCCTTTATTGCATTTTGGGCAGTCCCTTTTAATAACATTGTCAAATCCGCAGCCAAAACAAAATATTCCCCTTCTTTTAACATTACAAAATCGAAAACTATGTCCCTCCTTTTGACAATTAAAACATTTCGCTTTCTTGGGACAAGTTTTCTTATTTTTGTTATTTTGAAATTGTTTACGGATTTCAGATAGTAAAGCCGTTTTAATGTCTCTTAGTTGCTTTGATAAAAATATTTTGAGCTCTGTTAAGAGGGTGACATAGGATTCTGCAGAGTTAATATTTGTTGGGGTGTTGCACTTTGGACGCAAAACCGGTGCTTGAGACAAGGTTTCGTTAGAATCGTCGAAATCTATTAAGTTATCGGAAACGGAAGCTTGTCCAGTATTGTTTATTGCGTGACCGGCCATTAGGTCACGAAAGTGCTCAGGGTTAATTTTCTTCAACCAATCGTATTGTACTGATGCCATTTTAAAAGTTTTACCGTGGGTTAATAAAATTAGGAAAACTGAAAATAAACCACAAAAGGAATTTTCTTTTTATTTTGAAAATAAAAAGTTTATTAGATTTGGTGCATTTATTTGTAATTGTTAAATTATTTTTAAAATAATTTAGTTATAAGATTAAGTTTCCAGAAGAAAATTATTCCAACATGTGAAAGGGTGGGAGGAAACAAAATGTTGCCATTGACTCAAATTCAAAAAAAAAATAGTTGCTCATTTAAGTTCTCGAAATCTCGGTTTTAATTTTTAACTTAAATCGAAGTAATTTCATTAGCCGCATTGTAATGTTATTTAAATTATTAAGTTTTAATTATAATTGTTCATATATAATTTTGATTATATTTTATTTTTAGGTTAGAAGACTCTTCTTGTTTATTCCATTTTAATTTTGAAAACAATTCTATCTTGAAGAATTTCACTACTTTATTTGAATTTATTTATTTATTTGTTTATTATTATTATTGTTGGTTATTTAATTTTAAAAGTTTCGCAAATAAGCAACGGAGATGGTCTTGTTCTGAATTTGAAGCAACAAAAAAAAATTTGTTTATTTAATTTAGGAAATTCAAATTTATTTGTTGTTTTAGTTCTTGATTAATTCATTATTTGGATAGTTTGCAAACGTAAAAAAAATTTATAAGTGTGTCAGAAGCCAAATTTTATTTATTCAGATTTGATTTAATTTGTTAAAATTTATTTTATCTCAGTGTACTAAAAAAGGATTTTATTCTATCCTGTATAAGAGATAGAACGGTGACACATTTGTTATCAACTAAAGACTAATGTAATTAATAAATGATTTTAATTTTATTTTTATGATTAAAAAAAAATTCGAAGTGTTTTGTATTCACTCTATTAGACTTTAATCTTTAAATTCGCTTTTATTATTTAGTTTTATTAGTTTCCTTTATTATTTTAAATTTTGTTTAAATTTTAATCAATTTTAATTTCGTTCAAATATAATTAATCTCTCTTAATTTAAAAAATTTAATTTGGTTTAATTTGTTTAGATTTTTTTCGAAAAAAAAAAAATCAGTAAATTCAATATTCAATTATGTAGTATTTGAACCGACTTTCAATTCAATTTCGTAATTAAATATTTGCTTAAAATTGTACATTTTATTTGTTTACCCTTTGAGATCATTTTCCCACTTTTCTGTTAGATTTATTTAACACTGTCTCCTTGTCGCATTTTATTTTTCATGGAAATACGGCACAACTTTATTATTTTCGTTTGTTGAATTTATTAGTTTTATTGCTGCTAATTTAATTATTTTCAAGACAGTTTTGAATTTTAAATTGTGGTTCTTATTATTATTATTTTTGAACCCATAAGATTTTAATTCCGTATCGCAGTTGTTTCTACTTTGTTTACACTGGGTGGTAGAATTAAAACAGACATCTTTATCGTTAACACGGTTATTATTCGGGAGGAATAATTTAAGAGTGTTTCTTCCAATACCTATCAATGAATCTTGTCTGTAAAGGGCGGTCTGTTATTCAAAATTCGTCCCAAAAATTCAATTTCGCGGCCGACCTGTCACTTTTACCGCGCGGGGAAATAAACAAAAATGGCATCCGCCGTCGTTCTCGCTTCACAAGTTACTATGTACACGCCGCCGTCTAAAAGCTGGCTCTACATGCAAAGCTAACTTTGATCCGACACGACATGTCGGACCCGACTTGCACGATATAGAAAAGGACAGAGACTCTCTCCGTCCTTTTCTATCTCATGCACGACGTGCGTGCGGAGCAGTGTTAGGTTCACATGTAGAGCCAGCTAAATGCCGCGCGAGCTCGTCACCCGTTGTAAACAGCTGTGCCTGTACCGGTAGATGCACGCCGCATTGTCGTTGGCTTTTTGTGATTGTTTTCGAACTTTTAATGATTTCAGGTGTCGTCCACTTTTTGAATCGTGTTTTGATTTAATTATTGGGTGGAAATTTATTGAAACCGTACCACGTTTTTCACTATTTTGTTAAAGAGATGCGAAAAAGATCGAAAACACTTGTCGCGAACGGTCAAGAAAAAGCACTTGTTCTTGGATTATTCACTTTACTAACCTGTATGTATTTTTCGTATTTATTCTCGTAGTTCGTTTGTTCGCGTTACGTTCTCTACTGCTGTATGTAAAACCGAAGCGCGCCGAGTTTACACGAAGGCTTCGACCCGTCATTGTCGGCACTTGCACACTATAAGGTGGTACTCCGAATAATGTATTTTATTAAATACGGTAAATTGCACTAAAAGTTTATAATAACAAGTAGGTAATGGGAATATTAATTTTGGATGGTATATAGGAATAAAAATACCAATCAGGAAATAATTTCAGCCTTCCATAAGGGTTAAATTTAACATTAAAAATCTTTTAAAAAAATGATTAAATTTTCTAAAATTCGACAGTTTGTCGACTTAAACTTTCTTACTTAAAATCTGACATCTTGCTGAATTCGTTCGCTCGTAGACCCGTATCGTTGTGGCGCCATTTATAACGAGATTTTTCTATAACTTTTTGATTAATTAATTAATTACTCAATAAATATATTCTAATACTAGAAATCAAAATAAAACCTCGTTATAATTTTTGCCTTCAAACGTGTCTCGATGCTTTTACCTGGGGAGGCTCACAATTTTCAAAATCTACGACTTTACTCGTTTTTCTCGAGTGCGCCAGGTAATGATCAAAAGGATTTGATCATTACAGCCACAAATTTATCTATAATACAAATTGAGCCTTAAAAGCACCACCAGCTAGCTCATCTGGTGCGGAGAGGGGCGTGAGTCGAAGAACGAACGAATTCTCCGAAATTCTTGCCATGCTTCCTGGAAAACTTCTTGCCCTCTTGAGGGAAAACAAAATACGGGCTCGAAATAAATTAACACTCTGCTTTTAATAGAAAAATAACACAAATGATATTTAATAAAAGAAAAGATTGGTGAAGCTCAATAATTCGTGTACAAAAAGAACATCAGTTCTGACAAAAACATAATTGCAAAATCCTCAGAGGGAGGTGACTTTAATACTCAAATATCCGATGCCCATCCCGAGATCGCTTTTTGAAAGACAAAAAGTATTTTAAATTCAACAATTCTGATTAGACAAAATTCCGACCTGCGTCGGGTAGAAGCACATGGCGATTTCAAATAAGTTATCAATACATGATACAAAAATAATAGCGTGCCGCTTACCATGAAAACGAAGACTCGTCGTGACAATCACCACTAATTCTCAGCATATACATTTTAAATAATACTTTTCTTAAAGTCCGCCATCAGGGCGGTTAAAACAATTATAAAATACGTGAACTTAATTTCACGACCACTCAAGACGAAGCCACAACCAGGAAGGAAGATGGTGGCGATCATCCTGGGGCTCGTCATGTGCCATCCCCCCTTCACCTGTTAGTCATCCTTCCTTCTAATCGGTAACTTGTATTCTTAATCGATGTCAAAACCATCAGATGTCCCTTGCTGTGCGAATTTGGCCCAAACTTACTCGTCGAGAGATTTTCGTAAAGCGGGAATCTCATCCGCTAAACGCCCTCGATGTACAGCCCTCGGCTGCGCTCCCGACGAGCACTGGCGTAATGCTGGCAACCTTCTTTGGAACGCCTTCCCAGGCGTTGGACGGCATAGTTTAATAAAAAACAACAAAATAAACATTTTCAGTAACTAATTCTCTAAAGAAAACGACCCCGGAAGAGCATGGAAATTCAGATGATTCGCCCACCCCTCAGAGAGGAGCAAATAATAACAATAAGTTATATCTTAAATATGAAGCTTTTGCTCCCTGGTTGCGCGAATCCGCGACGGGCTCCTTCGAGTTAGTAAGATGAAAAATAACGTGTCAGAATCAATCTGCCACGTTATAAGGTATTATAACCTTCGTTTTTTAATGTTTTTATTTTTGTATAACTGTTTGTTTGAAGTATGTAATAAATATTACAGCCTGATGAGGTCGACAAACTCACGTCGACGAAACGTAGCTTGGTGACGAAAAAAATTTAAAGTTTTTATTCCAATTGACCTTCCTAAGATCATATATTTCCTCTCTCTAATAAACTACAATGGAAGGAAACAACTCTTTGATATTAAATTTAGATCACGGTTCATTTCGGCAAACATTAAATTAATATTGTAATGATCTGAAATTTAATTTTTTACAAAGCTCGAGGTAATCACAGCCACGGGGTGGGTAAATACCATTCGTTTTGAAATCAAGGAACTTCAGGAACCTCTTCTGGACTTGTTATAACATGTTACTTTGATAAGTAAAATTTGGATTCCATATGATGAAAGGAAAATTCCAATTTAGATTGAATAAGAGCAAAATATAAAAGTTTTAGAGTATTTGGCTGTGAAAATATTTTTGAAGTTCTGAAGAGGAAACCCAAAGTTTTCGACGCTGATACGACTATTTTTTAGATTCGCTCGTTGAAGTTTAACCTATCATCGAAAATGACTCCTAGGTCGCAGGTAGAATATACTCTTTCTAACACGGAGCCGTTCAGAACATAATTACATATGAAAGGCGTTCTACTTCTCGTAAACGTTAAAATATAACATTTTGATAAATTTAACGGCAAATTATTCAAGTCTGACCACGAGTAGATCAGATCTAGATCATTCTGGAGTACTGTAATGTCACTGATAGTCTGAATAATTCTAAAAACCTTTATGTCGTCCGCAAAGATCAAAACAAAAGATTTAATACCCTCAGTGATGTCATTTATAAAAATAGAAAAAAGAGGTGATCCTAGTGAAGATCTCTGAGGAACTCCCTTATTTGGATTAAAACTTTTGGACGAAAATGATCCAATAGAAACCTTGTACAACCTATCATGCAACTAATTCAAAATTAAAATGCAAAGATTAGATGGTAAATCAACCCTTGACAATTTTTGCCTCAAGATTGCATGGTCGATCGAATCAAAAGCCTTAGAAAAATCCAAGAAGGCAGCGTCAACTTGCAACCCTTTTTGTAATGCTTCATTTATGGTTTGCGTAAAAAAAACTAAATTAGTTAGGATGGATCTACTTTTTATACATCCATGTTGTTCGTTTACTACAAATTTACTTAAAGCTGAATTAATAGTGTTAGATATCGCCTTCTCAAAAGGCGATATCTCTTGAAAACCAAATCTTCAGATAATAAAAATTCTTCATTGCATAAAAATTCGGAAAAGTCGCACGATGGTTCACTAATTGAATTTCAAAATCTATTGAAGCTCTAAGAAAATAACTCCTTAAACGCGTAAACTATTAACTGAGGTTCATCCAAAATCCTATCCTCAAATGACATCACATTAGGCAAAGAATAATTTGACTTATTACTATTTATATATCTCCAAAATGATCTTGGATCGGCATGTAAATTAGCTTCAACCGATCTTGAATAATCTCGGTAACACTTCATAACACTTTTTTTAATGTAAGTAGAAAGTACTTTAATCTGATCATCATAAAGTTGTGGATTTTCGTTTTTTCTTTTTAAAAGGGTTTTTTTTAAATTCATATCTTTAATTATATCAGCTGTAAACCATGGTGGATTTCGCCGCTTAGGTGTGCACATCGATCGTCGTGGAATAAATTGTGAAAAGATGTTGTAAAGAATTAGATAAAATTCATTACATGCCAAATTAGAATCCGTATAATCATCCAAGAAGTACTAATCAATCGTAGTTAAATACACATATAAACCCTGAAAGTTAGCCTTATTGAAATTAAAGTCAAAAGATAAATAGTGATCGTTAACATTCGCTCTCGAGTTATTGTTTAAAATGTTTAAAATTCGTCTTTTGACGAATTATAATTTTACTTATTGACGATCAACTATGGCTTATATTATATTTTCATGATCTTTGCGTTCTTAATTAATATATTTGTTAAATTTTAGTATTCGGATTTATATTCTTTTGGATTTTTAATTTAATTTTAATGTGCTATTTTAGGGATTAAATAGAAAAAGTTTTTAATCGTTACATTTTGGCGCCCGGACACAGGGACTGATGATTGCCCGTTTACTTTAAACTGTTATGATTATTTTTGTTTGAATGTTATTGTTTGAAACTGTTATTGAATTCTGTTTCCTATTGCAATTGATTATAATTGTTTTGTCTTATTGGTCATTTATTGAAATTTTGAATTGATTTTAAAAGTGTAAAATGCTTTCATGAAATTCTATTTTATTGTACTAGCACTAAGAATGGCACGCTATGCGCACCCTTTTCTTTTACTTATGTGCTCGTAAAGATAAAGGTTAAGAAGAAATCGAGGGCTACTTATTTATATATATTTATCGGGCTATTTGTTCAAAACTTTTATCAAATGAGTGGGGATCATTGTTTCTGTCTGATAAATTGTGAATTGTATATGATTTGATTCATAATAGCAAAATAATATAAAATGATTAAAAAATAAATGTGAAATAGCTATTACACTTAAAAAAAACATGTTTCTCAACGTTTAATTAACAATTTTCTTAATATCCAGAGTTACTCGAAACTTTTTTTTTACCCATATTGCCTTGAAATATTTTTTTATACTTTTATTCCCTGTACGTTTATGTTTTGAATTTATTTTAGAAATTTATTGATATTGATATCATAACTATAAAAACCTTAGAGGAGGTCGGAGTATTCTTGGACACACTTTTATTTTGTCCACAAACTCTCAAAAAATTTGCTTTTTCTCAAACTGTCAAAGCTTGATTTTGTAGTACGATAAATAACCTTTCTTTTGGTACCAACAATTTAACTTAATTGTTTAAAATTGTACTCTTTATATCAGATGGCGCAAAAAACAGGTTTTTGAGATTTTGAAAAATCTCGGGGTATTATTGGACAGTTTTATAAGTCAACAAAAAGTGAAAATTATTGCTGGAAAACGTTTATTTGTGAATGAAAACGAAAAAATATATTATAATGAATAAAATAATGGGAATAATATCGATGAAAATTATTGAGAACCGCAGTTCAGGCACTTGAAAGTGTTCGGGTTTGCTTCGATACAAATCAAGTGGACACCTCGATTACAAGCGATACAATGGGCTGTGTTTCGGCAATTTTTTTGTTTTTGGCAGATTTTTCATCCAAATTATGCAGAAATCAATATCTTCCTCCGCATTAGTTTCGTTCGGATACCGGCAAGGGTGTCCAATAATACCCCGAACGCTCATTTTTAAAAAATGTCGGCGTATAAGTAACACAATGCAAATTTTATTTAAAACTCTTATATGCGTCGAAAGCTTAAAGTTTAAAGAATATTATAAATATATTTTGCTGACTTAGTTCTTCAAAAAATGTTGTGAAAATGAACTAAGTGACAAAAACACTTTACAAACATCAAAATTCTGTTTGGTACGATAGCGAGGTAACAATGCGTCAAAATAAGTCAAGTGCTCAATAGAAAATAAAGTTATGATAAGACAAGTCGATGCTCAGTTGGTGGAGACCCTAAGCATTACAAAAGGGAAAAACATCGCGCTGTCTATCAATACCCCGTGTCCAAAAATACCCCGATCTCCCCTAAATACTAATATTAAAATTGTTATTTTACAGCTTATGATTAAAACAACTTAAGTATCCGGGGCTACCTAACTATCCCCTATTTAACCCTAGAACGGATAACTGGGGTCGTTTGTTACCCTACGCGAAATTTAAAGTAGGCTCCTGACCCACACAGTGTCAATTTCAGCTGGAGATCCTAACCATAATTCAATTTAGTTACCTGACAGTTGATTTTAGTAAATTTTCTAAAAAAAAAGAAATATTTTGTGTAAAAATACAATTTTTTAAGAAATATAAATTTTTTCATTGTAATTACCTACATATTTTGACTTTATTGTTAATTTTTGTGAATTTCTCGTGCGTCATATTTTATTAATTTTTGGAATTTTATCTATTCAAATAATTATACTTTTTTCAAATAATTTAAAGGTCAATAAAAATTTCTTCAAGTATGTCTATTCAGCTTTCAAAATCCACAAGATTTTTCTAAATTGGTTAATTTCTTGAAAAACTACAGTATTTCTTGTACAAAATGACAATTTTGAGAGAATTTGCTTCTTCTTTTTGTTTTTACAATGTTCTTAGATTTATTTTTATTGTATTAAAAACGAAACTTTTTAAACTAATCGGGAACAAGGTTTGTTCTTTTGTCGGACTTTTTTTCCTAAAAAAACAACTTTTTCAGGATTCGAATATTGTACTTCACTCATTTCTTTTATTTCGTCTTTTTCCATTTATCGGCTATTGGCTTTTGTCTTTTATCTCCTTGTGCTCTTTTTATTTCTCTTTACCTCTTCTCTCTTCTATAGGTCTTAGCTTCTTTTGGATTTTTCCTTTCTCTCTCTATTACCTGTTCTTTCCTCGCTTTTCTCTTTCAGTCTCTCGATCTCACAATCTTTCTTCTCTTATTCCTTATTTCTTCTTTTTTATCTGTCTGTGTCTTATCGGTTCTCTATGTTCTGTATTATCTTCTTTATTATTTATTTTTTCTTCTCTTTTCTTCCTTTTCGTTCCTCGCTTTTCTCGGCTCTATAATTTTCTCTATTTTCTTTCTGCTCTCTATTCTCTCTCCCTCTCTCTTTTCTCTCCCCTAGTTTCCCGCCCTGTTTGAGTCATTTTTCTTTTCGTGTATTCTCTTTTTCATCTTTCTTCACTCTTCTATCTCTCTGTCCCACTCATTTTTTCCTCCTCGCTTCACACGACTCTGGTTTCTTTTCTGTGTTTGCTTTTCGCTCGTCTCTTTTCTATCGAGTCTTTTCTCTCTTAAGTCTACTCACTTCTTTCTTTTCTCTATTCACGTCTTTCTTTTATCTTTTGTATTCTTTTTTCACCTTCCACCTTATCTCTTCATGATTCTCACAACACTCGTCTCTCTTCTTACTTCTCTCTTCTCTCTTCTCTTATTTCTCTACTCTCTTTACTCTTCACTCCTTCCCTTCTCCATCTACCTTTCTTTTTTTCTTTTCTTTCTGTATTCTTTCTTCTCTCTCCAGATTCTCTTTTTTACGTTCTAACATGTTTCCCTTTTTTTCTCTTGCTCTTATTTCTTCTCATTTCTCACTTCTCTTTTTTATTTTGTCACTTCTCGGTTTTTTTTGCTTTTTCTTTATTTACTCTTCCTTTTTCTCTTCTTCCTTTTCTTTCCTCTGGTTCTTTTTCTTTCTACTCGCGTTATTCTTTTATTCTCGCTTTCTCGGTTCCCTGATCTCAGATGTCGTCTCTTTGATTTTCCCTTTTTTCTTCTCGTCTTTTTCTTTATGTTTTATTACTTTTCTTGACTCTCTTCTCACTTCTATAGCTTTTCTTTCTCTTTTTCCACCTTATCAGTTTTTAATTTCTTCTTTTCGGCTTTTTTCTATCTTCTCGCTTTTCTCCACTATCTATTTTCGTCTCTTTTGTACTTTCTCACCCTTTTCTCTCTTCTCTCTTATCTCTTCCCTTGTTTCACCTTCGCTTCTCTATTTTGGCTTCTGTTGTTTATTTCTCGAATTTTTTCTTCCACTCTTTCTTTTCTTCTAGATTGTAGTTTCTTTTGGCTCTATTCTTATCTGTCTATTCTTTTTCCTTTTCTCTAATCACTTCCCTTTCTCTCTTTTCCCCCCTTTTTTTATACCTCTTTATTTCTGTGTCTTACTCCATCGTTTCTTTATTATTTTTGGAGTTAAGGAGGGTCAAGGAAAAATTTAAAAATCTAATTTTTCTTTAAAAATATTTAACCAAATTGAATTAAAATTAAATACCTTGTAAATAGAGATAAGAATATAATTTTATGTCTTATGTTATGTTAAAAACAAAATTAATTTAAGGGGTCAGTATGGATTTATTTTTTAAAAAAATTTATTTTTCATACACATAAATTTCGTATACTATATACCTATAGAAATAAGATAAAAACTAATATATAGGTAGCGGAGTTCAAAAACATGCTAAAAATGCGATACTGCAGAAGCATAAGACGCATATCATAGCAGTAAAAAATTGTTTAAACAAATGTCATTATAGCATTATTAGTAAAATTAATTATTTGATAATACACAGCAATGTTAGAGAAAATTATTTATGTATTTAAGTCCTTTTTACCTTAAAAATTAAAAGTACAATAGAATATTTATATTGCGTGACCAGCGCGAGCAGCCCTTGGTTTCGCGAATGTTTAACGCCGTTTTCTCAAAACAACGTTTTTCGACCTGGCCGACACGATTTAAGAAAACCTATTAAACCGATTAAGCTCAAATTTTCAGGAGTTCTTCTATGCACGTGTCGCTTTGGCATGAACTAGGATAATAAAAATCCATTGATATTTAACCCTTTTTTTAAACAAATTAAGTTGTAAAAAAAGGGTTAAAAAATTTAAACTTCCGCCATTTTGTTTTCTTTCATCGGAATTAAAAGATCCTAGTTCATGCGATAACTACAGATCCAAATTTAAAGAAAATACTTCATTTTTTGATTTTAGATAATCCAAACTCCAGATATCGTGTCGGCCAGTAAAATTTAAGGTTAACTTTAAGCAGCTATTTCGCAGAAATAAACAATCAAAAATAAAAATGAAAAATATTTTTTGTCACTTTTAAATGTCAGTTTTCATGTATAAAAAGACTGGGTTACAAAAATATATTCTAATATAAAAAATAAATCCTTGAAAATTTGTACAATAAACCCATACTGACCCCTTAATGAGCAAAGTGAACTTTAATGAATTAAAGAAATAATTGGAACCTTCGCTTAACTTTTTAAAATTTAATGCTACATAAATATTAAAAGAAATTTCACATTTCAAGTTAATATATATTTTTTATTGACAATTAGAAAGTTGTTTATCATAGGACCATTTTTTTAAATAAAAGGTTCTAATAATTTGGAAGAATGATTGAAAATACTTTCGCCTTTAAAATAAAATTTTGTCTCATGTAATCAGAAGATAAGAGGTGTGCAGAAACTCAAATTTCACATGGATTCGAAATTTCAATCGAACCTGACTTATGTTAATTCTCATGAAAAGGATCGAATTTTACAAATTTTGAAAGCTCTACAAAAGATATTTAATACATTGTACTTTCATTTAGCATGAAACATTTAAAAAGGTCCAAACAGAAGAATGTTTTCCTGATATCTTGTAAATAATTTGATAATTTCATTTATATTTAAAAAATTGGTTATAGGAAATTTTATAAAACTAGCTTTTTTACAAAATTGGTAAAATTGAAATATTATGAAAATTAGGAATTTAGTTCAAATGGAAAATTGATAAAGTGGTTATTAGAAATTTTGTAAATTGGTTATCTAAACTTCCGTAGGCCTAAAAAGAAATTTTTTTTCTGATTTTTGATAAAAAACTGATTATTACAGATAAATAAAATTTTCAGTAAAATGAAGAAAGAAGAAGAAAATTCAGTAGATAAATCTAAATCGTATTATTATTGTCAATTGGGAGAAAATCGTAAATTTTATAATGTACATTTCGTAAATATAATGCCTTCAATGTCCTCTGTATCAGTTTCTGATTCTAATAATAAATCTGAAAAAAGAGTGCAGGAGACTGTAATAAGGAGAGAAAGGAAAAGAAAAATGAGTGATGCATCATCCACTGTAATAACAGCAAAGGAAGTAAAAGAAAATATTCATGCATGTTGGATGTAATAGATGAAGTAGAAAGGAATAAATTATTTGAAGATAATGATAAAGAAAAAGTTAATAGATTAACAGAAGATGATAACATAGAATTAAAAAGGATTCACACAAACAATTTGAGCAGGGAAAGAATGAAGCGTTATCGTGTAAGAAGTAAGGAACAAATATTAGAGAAGAAATTAGTAAGTACATCAGTTGATTCTTTAGAAGAACATAAATTACAATTTAATCCTATTCATTCTTCTACTTATAAAGAAGATTATCTTGGTAAAATGTCATTTTCTTGCAAACATTATCAAGCAAAACACTTTTGAAGATGAACAAGTTGCTAAAAAATCGAAATTCAATAAGAAAGAAAAAGACGATAAAGAATTGAATAAATCCAATAAAAAAGGAAAAGTCGATGAAAAGTTGAATTCATGTAATAATTGTTGTGGTCATGGTGGTGTCGAGTTAAAAGTGTTGGATTATCCGTTGGAATTAAAAGGGTTATTAGATGGCTCACACAAAAAATCAAACAATTTTAAGAAAAATATAATATGTTATAATAATTTATTAGCTTTTGCCTTATTTAATGCCAAAGTTATTAATTTTAATGAAAGACGAAAAGGACCATTTTGTTTTAAAATTCAAGGACAAATATATTATCAAATGAATAACGCTTTATATCCTGAAATTGGTGATAACCCTTCTTATGGTCAGCTGTTTATTTATGATCCTCATGCTGCTGTTGATTATAGAATTAATCATATACTTTATTTACTCTCCCTTTAACGGGTTCGAGGGCTCCACTTCCTTTACATTTTTAATACAATATATTTCTTACAACTACCTTTTTACAATCTTAATCTACTTAAATCTAAACGCCATCTTAACTTATTTTAACCTATTATTCGCCATGTGCCTGGGCTTCCATTTCCCGTTCCTTTTGACAAATCTGTCTTTATCCCTTTTATCGACCACCCTTTTACCTTTTACTATACTCTCTCACTCACTCCTTACTATCCACTCTTTTTTCTCACTTCTCCATTTATTCCACTTTCGTCATTTACCCCCACACTTTCTTCCATTCCTAACATACCCATGCACTCCATACCTACACACAATCACACTTTTATAACCTCTCCTGTCTCTTCCATCACTTTCCATCTTATTCCATCCACCCAGACACAATCTCTCCCCATCCTTACCTCATCCCCTTTTCTTCTTTCTGTCCACGCTTTCTCTTCCAAGAACCATCTCATCCTTCTCTCTCTCCATGTTCTATCTTCATCTATCCTCTTCCCACTCCCTCTCAACCTTCCCCTTAATTTCATGACTTCATATTTGTCCTCCTCATTTTCCAACTCCACTATCCACAATTTTATTGTCCCCTGATCTACTCCTCTAATTCCCGTAACCTTTTTAATTTTTACTTTGGCCCCAATTCCTGTAAGCAATCTTTCTACTTCCTCTTTGCCTTCCCTACACCCTACTTCCAAACCTCTAATCACGATGTTCAGCTTTCTTTTTTCCCTTTCAAGCAACTCAACCTGACTCGCTAACTCTTTCATTTTCCTTTCTAAATTATGATCCCTTACTTCTCCATTCTTCTCTCTACTTTCTTCTTTTTCCCTTATCTCTACAACCTCCAATCCGCCCTTCTCATGCTTTCCATCTCCCTCACTCCAATCCGATATTTCTTTCTCTAACTTATTCATTCTCTTCCACATATTTTCTTTTTCCATTTTCCAATTTTCCTCCCACTTTTTTAAATTCCTTTCCATCCCTTCTATCTCCTTTTTTATTACCTCCGTCTGCTTATCTCTTTTTTTTTCTATGTCTCTATCAATCTCTATTCTGTCCCACACCTCTATCCATTCTTTATCGGACCTTTTTACCAACAACTTGACAAACTCAAGTAAGTCGATGCAGTCCTGACACTTCATAATTTCCCCGTCTTTTCCCTTTCTTATTTCGCCTATAATATTTCGTATTTCCGATATTTTCCCGCTTATACTACTTGAGTCAAATTTCGCCATTCTAAATTCCTACCTTACCTACAGTTCATTCGCTCTCCTCGTCATTCACTCTATCTCTCGCACTCACGCCCCACTCTTTCCACCTAACCTCACAATTCACGCTTTCCTTTTACCTTCTTTATCTTTCCCATTCACTCTATTTTCTACTTACATTCTTTTTTAACCATTCACCTTACTTTGCACATCACTTTTCACTCACACCACTACCCACCCTTAACTAATAATAACCAAATTTTCCAAAAAACAATTTACACTTTACAAACGCGTGCACTACTGTACGGTACCGGAAACGGAAGCCTATAGAATTAATCAAAATGGGAGATTAGATAGAGATGTTTTGCGAGAAATAGAGGATGTAATGAGAAAACATAATGTATTTACTAAATCATTAAATATGATGAAGGATGTTTTAGAAATTGAAACAGCGTTGGCAAATGAAAAGAAAGAAATCAATCATTATGAAGAAAATAGATTTGTTGGTTCTGTTGAAGCAGCATGAAGAATTATGGGTAAGCATTTATCAAAAAAGAGTCATATTGTATGCCGTTTACCTATACATTTGCCAAATAAACAAAATGTTTTGATTCGATAAGGACAAGTAAATAAAAAGATATCATATGATTTAAGCAAAAAAATAAAATTATTGGATTATTTTAATTTAAATGAACATGTAAATGCTCGTAAAAATTTTTACACTGAGATACCTGAATACTATGCATAGAATAAAAAGACATGTAAATGGACTAAAAGAAGTCGTAAAGAGAATGTTGTAGGAAGAATGGATTCCGTTAGTCCATGTAACATTGAATTATTTCATCTTCGATTATTATTACTTACAATTAAAGGTGCAATTTCATTTGAGTGCTTAAAAAATGTGAATGAAGTTGCAAACGATACATTTACGACAACTTGTTTAACATTAGGACTTATAGAGCATGATAAGGAATGGAAAGAGACCTTAAAAGAGGCTACTGTGTGGATGATGCCTCAATCACTTCGTCGTTCAAAGTTCATATGTCCGAAGATTATCTTAGAAGTTTTGATAATATAACCTTCTACTTCCATCCAAATTCCTAAATCAGTGAATGAGCGAGTAAAAAAATACAAAGAAAAGATTAAACAAAATCCTGAGTCATTTTTGGAGCATAAGGAAAAAGAACGATTAAGAAGTGAAAAGAGACGCAAAGATGGAAAATTAAAAAGAATTTCCCAGATGAACCGATTTGAACAATTTGAAGCACCGTAAAAAAATAAAGAGTATAAAAGAAAAAAGCTATTAAAGAAAAATCTTTCTTCAGATATTGATTCAAAGCAAACAAATAGTCCAAAAATTTACAATCTTCTAAATTAGTTCTTCAATTGAAAAAGAAACTCTAGATTCAGAAAAAAATTGCTAATCGTTGGAAAAAAATATTTTATAAAGTTAATAAAAAAACAAGTCACACAAGAAGCAAGAAATGTTGAACAAATTATGAAAGGTGGAGAAACTGCTATTAAGAAAAGACTGATTTTTTGTGAAGCTTTAACATCTCAGTTAGAACACCGTAAAAGTGAGTTAAAATCCGAACGTTGTAAATCTCTTTTTTGGAAAATAGTTGCTGGTAAAATTCTCAAAAAATATCGGGTTTTGAGGCAAGCATGAAAAATTGTTAGTATGCATATTCAGCGCAAAAATTCGGATACTTCTAAACTTCTTTTGAAAAGAAAGAATGATTTAAAATTATCTGCGCGTTTAACAATGCAAAATTCTGTTGAAGAATTTTTAACTAATGATGAAAATTCAATTCCTGCTCCAGGTGCAAAACAAAATATCACGAAAAATGGTAAAATGATGAGGATACGCTATCTAGCAGTTACTATGGATAATTTGAATAAATGTTGTAAATGCAAGTCTATTATTAAAGTTTCTTGAACCTTATTGTATCGATTTTTACCGTTTTGGATTCTGAAACCCAAATCATCATGCCTAGACAGTTGTCAATGTGAAGCTCATGCGAATTTTGAATTTCTCTTGCAGGCGCTTTTAATAAAAAATTATTGGATCCAAAAGCTGGAAAAATTTTATACAATCAATGACATGTTCAATCGAAAATAAAGACTGTATGTAAAGAACATGTGAAGAATGTGTAGGAAAAGTAATTGTTAAGCTTGAAAATAAATTGGAACCTTGTTCTTACAATCAAGGGAGAAAAATTACTGCATTTGAATTTCTGAAAATTACGAGAAAAAATGCGCGCAAAAGGTTCAAGCTGCTCATTTCGGTGCATCAAAGGAACAAATTTCCTTACATACAGGTGCTTTTTTTATAGGAACGTTGAAACAGAAGAAATAGAATGTGTTTCGTTTGGTACTTTGTCTGACGAATATTTGCGTCATGATTGTTCAGCGATTTGGGTTCACATGAAACCAGTTCTAGATCTCATGAAGTCCCATGTTCCAGCTTAGCATACAATTTACTTTCAGAGTAATGGTCCTAGTGCTCAGTATAAAAATAAAACAAAATTTTTATATAATGACTTATTATTTCCAGCAATTAGGATTGACTCAAGCAACTTGGAATTTTACAACTGCGGGACATGAAAAAAGTTTTGCTGATGGAATTGGGGGATTCCTTAAAAATCAGTTTAACCGTGCTGTAACCTACGGAAACGGTGTTACATCTGTCCAAGGTATGATTAGGTTTGTTTCCTCTTCCAAAGAAGCAAAGGTAAACATGTATACAGTATCCAGGAAAGAAATTGAAGACATTGATCTTTTAATACCAAAGAATTTAAAACCTATACCAAAAACAAGGTCAATTTATCAAATTATTTGGAGAACAGAAGATCTAAATATTATTTATTTAAATAGTTTGTCTTGCGCTGTCTGTATAAGTAATTCACCTTGTACTCATTTCAGTTTGAAAACAAATAATTTTATTTTTCAATCGGTCGACTCAAATTCATCAGAAGAATCATAAAATATTTTAAATGAAAATAATGCTTTGGAATTTCAGAAGTCGTCTTCTCATTTAAAACATGATTCTCAGATACAAAGTTCTGATTGGATAGCCGTTTCAGTTAATGAAACTTGGGTTCCAGGAATTGTAAAAGATGTGAACAAAGAAAGTATCTTTGTTAATAGTATGAATAGAATTGGCAAGAAATTAAAATGGCCTAAAAACTCGAGTGAAAAGTGAAGGTGAATGGTTGAAAAAGAATGTAAGTAGAAAATAGTGTGAATGGGAAAGATAAAGAAGGTAAAAGGAAAGCGTGAATTGTGAGGTTAGGTGGAAAGAGTGGGGTGTGAGTGCGAGAGATAGAGTAAATGACGAGGAGAGCGAATGAAGTGTAGGTAAGGTAGGGATCTAGAATGGCGAAATTTGACTCAAGTAGTATAGAAGGGAAAATGTCGGAGATACGAAATATTATAGGCGAAATAGGAAAGGGAAAAGACGGGAAAATTATGAAGTGTCAGGACTGCATCGACTTACTTGAGTTAGTCAAATTGTTGGTAAAAAGGTTCGATAAAGAATAGATAGAGGTGTGGGACAGAATAGAGATTGATAGGGACATAGAAAAAAAAAGAGATAAGCAGACGGAGGTCATAAAAAAGGAGATAGAAGGGATGGAAAGGGGTTTAAAAAAGTGGAAGGAAAATTGGAAAATGGAAAAAGAAAATATGTGGAAAAGAATGAACAAGTTAGAGAAAGAAATATCGGATTGGAGTGATGAAGATGGGAAGAATGAGAAGGGTGGATTGGAGGTTGTAGAGATAGGGGAAAAGAAAGGAAGTAGAGAGAAGAATGGAGAAGTAAGGGATGATAATTTGGAAAGGAAAATGAAAGAGTTAGCGAGTCAGGTTGAGTTGCTCGAGAGGGAAAAAAGAAAGCGGAACATCGTGATTAGAGGTTTGGAAGTAGGGTGTAGGAAAGGCAAAGAGGAAGTAGAAAGATTGCTTACAGGAATTGGGGCAAAGGTGAAAATTAAAAAGGTTACGGGAATTAGGGGAGTAGACCAGGGGACAATAAAATTGTGGATAGTGGAGTTGTGGATAGTGGCTATACAAATAAAAGTTTCTCTTTTTTAAAAATTTACATTCACTTTTCACCTAACATTTACAAAAAATATGATTAATTCAAATTAGCATAGCAATACTAAAATTTTATCCAGATAGAAGGCACATATAAAATAACGTTTTCTCACAATAATTAAAAGAAAATCATAAGAAAATAAATTTATTCAAGTATTAGGTGACGAAAAAAATACAGTAATTGAAAATCCACCTGTTATGCCATAAAAACATGTAGCGGAAATGGAAGTCTGTCTGTCAAAAGCGATGGCTTTTTATTTAAATATCCAAAATATTCCTGAGACATTTTATCGTCAAAAAAAGTAACTGGCAAATATTTTTCTCCTATCCATTCGACAGTCATGCGATTAAAGATGTCTTGATCGAATTTATAAATACCAGAAATTGTTAATAAAGTTAACTTATATAATTTTTTAAATTTTAGACAAAGTGAAACATTTTAAAATAAATAAATTTTATTATTAAAATATTTTAATTACAATTGAAGAGTGACATACAGCAATTAGTCCAATTTTCGATAGATCTAAATTCAAACACTTCCACAAAAACTTCTTTTTTTCTTTTTCCTTTTATCTCTTTCTGTGTAAACAACTTGTACAATTTCATTTATTGGCACTAAATTTGTAATAGAAGTAAATAACAATAAATCTTTAACCTATATTACATTTATTTATTAACCTTCAAAATTATTCCTCTTTATTCAAACTTTTAAATTAACACTTCTAAAGATAGATTAGTTAAAATTAAACTTTTGATAATTCTATTACCTCTCTAAGAATTTTTTATTATTCTCAACCTCCATTAATTCTTGATCTTCTTCTGGATCCATTTTTCTTTTTTAATTTGTGAAATTTTACTGGAAATGAGTTGAAACTAAATGAATTATTACTACTTTTATCACCAATTGGACAATGGGAAATAGCTGATATTTTGACAATTTATTTATTTTCAACTGATTTGCAATGGAATTTTACTGATTGAAATCGCGAGAATTAATTAATTATAATCAGTGATTTTGAGGTTGCTGTTTGCGACTCTTAAGTCAGATTTTAACATTTTAAAAAGGTAAATAATATAATAGTTTATTTTAAATTACTTAAAACTTATTACACTTGGGGGGTTTTCTGGACCTTGATTATCAAAATCTTTACTTTTTAAAAATAAAAAAATGTTTTAAATAATGTTATTTAAATAATGCATTTATTTTTTTATTACTACATTAAGAAAGCTTTAACAACGCCTTAAACATCCTAATTGCGATTCTTCTTTGATCCACCTTTGTAAAAAAATTATTATATATAATATTATATCTTGAAATTCTTTTTCACCTATTAAATAAAAAACAAATAAATCTTTCGATGACAATGAAGTTCATGTGCCCATTTTACTGTTATCTTAAAAAAATTAACTTATTTTAAAATAACAATATTAAAAGATACCGAAAGAAAAAGTTAAATTAATACAATTTAAATTTGTAAGCAAAAAAATTATCAATTATCTTGATAAATTTCTGGTAAAATAAACAATTTTGAACATATTTCAGTTTAGAGAAAATGAGTGATGAATTGGACGCAGAAAATTTCTCCTTCCACTTACTGGCAATAGTTTCGTAACTTCACCAGACAAAATTTTGTCATTTTAATGACAGCATAACCGTGCAGTATGAAATTGAAGTTTTCAATATCTAAAAAGGTTAGAAAATTTATTTTAGTTTTTAAAATATATTTATTATTATAATTTCATTTTCTAATAAGTAATAAAAACTTTGCTTACTTTAAAAAAAGTATTCAAAACTTACGCATTTAAACACACATACCATTGCGAAATTTCCCAGAGAGAATGTATATAGTTTTCCGACCACTATTTCGTAGGGCTTATTGCATTTTTTCATTATCATAAGCAATAATTTTTTTGAATGTACTGTTTGTGTGTACCATTCCGATGCGTACCTGAAATTTTAATAATCGTATTGCAATTATCACGTTTTTTACCTAACTGTAAAATTATTAGATCAGAAGAATAGTGTTTCTTAGTATCATTTATTTAATTTTTATCTTAAAAATCTAAAAATTTTAAAAATAAATGTCTTAAGTTTTTTAACGATACTTCAGGTTAATTGTCAAAAAGAGTAATTTTTAGATAATTTATTTTTTAAATTGATATAAGAAAAAATGAATGAATGTAACTTATTTTCTTTTTGTAATTAATGAAACATATAAGCAGATACGCTAGGCGGGTCTGGGCCGAATAGTGTTAGTACACAAGAGTTAAGATATTCACCTCAAAACATGAGAGAAAATACTTAAAACATAAAGCTTAAGACCTAAGATCATTTACATAAAATTCAACAATAAACCTCAATACTTAAGAGTCAATACATAGAATCTGAAACTTTTAACAAATTATTAATTAAAACATAAGACATGAATAGTAATTCCCCTACAATTTACATGATAATTCTAAAGACATAAGACTCAAAATTAAAGCATAAGAATAGAAACACATAACACAAGACTTATGACATACAAAGCGAGCCATGAGGTTTGTAACGTGACTTATTGGACACAAAATAAAATAAACGACGATATGAACTATTTCTCCTTCGAAGTAAATTGCCGAAACTTGCTCGCCGGACCAGAGTTCGTAGAATGAAATTTAATTCTAAAAGTAAGGAGTTCTAGCTACAGATAAAACAATAATACGTTAATATACAATAATAATTGGATATTTATTATAATAACTTTATATCAAAAAATTACATTGATTAAAGCCGGCCAATCGCAAATACAATGAAAATTATTTTTGTTTAATACGTTATCTCACGAGGCACGCTTTTATCATTCAACGAACGGTTAACGAAATCGAACGTAAGAATCTAGATTACAATTTGATTCATGAAGTAAAAAAATATAATATAGGAAGCGCTAGACGCCGGTTCCTTCGCGATACGCGTCAACGAATCTCGGAGAAATATCTATTTAGCCTAAATAACTGCAAGCAAAAAGAATTTATTTTAGAAAACGTCGGCTTAAAATCCGAATGAAAAGAAAACGCCACGTGAAATTAAACTATTACGTAAAACAGTTTATAAAACGAAGGAATAACTCGCGAATTATTTTAATAACGCAATAGCGGAAAGCGCGCGATAAATACGATACCTGGTGACGGAGTGGCTTTGCCACTGTAACGAGTTTCACTCGTTTCTATTTTGTGAGTGTTACTCACAGGACATGAGGTATCACTGCTTGTCCAAACACAAAAGAAATGTATGCATACAATATTGAAATTATCAAGAAGGAAAAGGTAAAAGAGTAAAACGTAATATTCTCTTTATTAATTTAAAATGTTTGAAAGTGATTCCTTTTGTTTTTATAGGTAAAACCACCAAGAATTGTGAACGCTTTAGTAAAGCGTCAAAATCGTTGTGCCGGCAGTAAACCTGCCAGAAATCGTCGCCGCAGTGTAGAGAAATATCAACAGCCTCCGGGCTGCTGACGTCAAATAAGCGATGTAATCGCCCTCACGTGAAGCTGGCAGAAGCACTGACAAGAAGTCATACTCGTAGCGTTACTACCAAAAATCCGCTGTCGAACGTAGTCTCGTCGTCTGGGCTCTCACTTGGCGGTAATGCCACCTAGGGAGAGAGAGAGAGGAGGTCTGCGCGGTATCACTTCTTGAGGTCAAGTCCCGATTTTCACGTCGCGCGGATGTTTACGTATTTCGGCATGTTGAGCGCGGCACCTGCGCAGAATGAGCCTCGCGTTGATTGGTCGCTCGCGCGCTCTGATTGGTTCGTAGCCATTTCCCGGAGTAAATGTGTCGAACTTAGTTTCTCGACGAGCTGCGACTGCAATACCTTAACCTACGGTTGCTTGAATTTTCGTTCGCCTATGTATGCCTCGTTTTCAGAGAGTGAAAGTTTTCTATAGAACTTTCTCACACCCCCCTTTCGTGAAAAAGAAGACTTGCGATCAAGTTTTCTATTCGGTTGTTTGTTTGATCACAATAGAATTACCTTCATTTTGAAACAATTTTTTTTGGTTTTTTTTTATAAGAATAAGAATTTATTACATTTATTTAAGGACTAAAATATCGTTGTTATATAGAATAAAAAGTGTTAAATTTATCAAGAAAAAGGTTTATTCGTTGCGTCGTTTGATTTCATGGTTTTGGCTTCTTGTAGATAGGTTTTATCTTCTCGTCGCCTCTCGCACCGATTCTCACCTGCACCAGCTGTCCGTCAATCTCAGACAAAAATTTCTTCCTCTTTCGTTTCTGCTTTTTTGATGACGCTGGTTTGTGATTCTCGGCTCGTGAAGTTGACGGTTGTGGATCCCTGCTGGAATTGGGGATATGTTCGGTAGGTACCTCCTTGGCTTGCGTAAGGAAAGCTATTTGTTGGTCTCTGCGTAATTTCAATTTGCGTTGAGAAATTGGCTTATCATCTTGTTGTACGGCTACCAAATTCCAATTTATTTCAGGTAACTTGATAATTTCCGTCGGGGAATATCGTTGTTCGTCTGCATAGGCTATCATGGCTATAATTGCAATTGAGCCCCAGTCAGCGTAATCACATTTTTGTTTGTGATTTCTTTTAAAATTGTTGAAGAAACTTTTCGTTGTCGCGGCGGCGCCTTCGTGTCAACAATTTCTAATTGCCAACCTCCTCTATCAGTGCTGCGTTGCACCGGTATCGCTGGTCCTTTAGATTCTTAAAGCACAGAGTCGATTTGACATATTACGTCTTTCTGGTGGGGACAATCGAAATCTGGAATTGTAGTTGACTCTTCTGCTTGATTCGACATGTTGAATGAGATGTTACCCTAACAGGTGAAAGATAAATAATGAACTAGTTCACTCTGTTGCGTCATATTTATAAACAATGTCGATCAATCCAAGCGCTCGTTTTTGTGTTAAGGGATCTGATTGATGTCATTCGTTAATTTGCAACTAAACGTGGTGAAAATTTTCGTGGTTTCTTGTTCAATTTAGCTGCGTTGATTCTGTGTTAAACTTGATGTGACTGCTTTTGACGGTTTAGTTGTCAGAGGCTCCTTACGGTGGAAGGGCTTGATGTTCTTCACATGGCATCGATTACGTTTCCCAGAATCTTCTTCTAATTCTACTACGTTTTTAGTAATTAATTTACAAATTTTAAAACCGCCGACGTATTTTTGTGTTAATTTGGCAGAAAAATCATTTATATCAGAGGAAAGTGGGTGTTCCTTTTTAGCCACTGTTTCGACGATTTTGGGAGTCCAATCGATTCTTTTCCGGTCATAATATTTGCTTTGCGCGGTAAAAGCTTTTGGCAAGTTTGTACGTATTAAAATCAAACTTTCTTTTAACGGCTCAATGCACGCCGCGTGCCGTTTTGAGTGCAACTCTTGTTCATCGCGTAACGTGTTCTGGGGTAAAATTTCGCGTTGGCAATTGAGATATGCGGGGGAAATTTCGTGGTTTCGTTTTGTGACGTGTTATACACGAATTGAAATTCCGGAATATTCAAATCCCACTTCTTTTGATTTCCGTTCACGTATTCAGCAATTATGACTTCTATTGTTCGATTTGTCTTTTCGACCGGATTGCATTGGAAAGAATACGGGAGTGTTCGTTGGTGAATTACACCGAAATTCGCGATTAAATCTTGAAACTCTTTAGACGTAAATTGAGTACCGTTGTCTGTAATTAATACTCGCGGGGAACCATAGCGTAATAAGATTCTTTCTTTGAATCTCTGCAGTATCACTTTTGCTTTTATATCCCTAATCGGTAAAATTTCGACCCATTTTGTGAACTTGTCTTGCATTACTAATAAATATTTAAACTATTTACTAGATCAAATGTGGGACCGACAATATCCATTGTTACGTACTCCCAGGACTGCGTCGCGTTTGATGTGCCCATTTTTCCGGCTGTTTTCTCCTGGGACGGTTTGTAATTTTGACAAGTGAGGCTGTCCAGTCAGCCAGCCGATGTGTGAATTGTGAAAGTGCCATTAGTTGTCTGCTAGCGACATACGACATTCTTCTTCTTTTTGTAACTGGTAAGTTGGAACTTTTAATTTTCAATAATTATTATAATTTTCTTTTAACCTTTAAATTACTATTTAATATTGATAATATTATAAAATTATTTTTTTCGACGATTTTAAACCTAAAATATTATTTACTTTTTTCAGTCAATTGAAAAGTGCGGTTACATTTTATCTTTTAAGTTTTGAGGTTAGTCTGCCTGCAAAAATTTCGAAAAAAAAACACATAAGGTTAGTTATATTTTTACTATTTGAATAAAATGAGAACATTATATTGGTTAAATTAGTCTTTACTCGGTACTATTTTTAATTATTGGGCAGTTCATAAATATTTAAAACTACGCAGTATGTATTTCACCGTGCACGTGTTGAACGTGTACATACTTATGCACTTAAAAGGCACAATAAATTGACTTATGCATATAGTTATTCCCAATTTTTAACGAGTGACTTAATTTTTGTTTTTTTAATGAATATTTGTGTTTATGCATATATTTACTTTTTATAGTGCCAAAAGCTGTTTAACACAATGAAACCAAAAATTGCAAGCGAAATTTGGCAATATTTTACCAAAAGTAGTGGAAAATCCTCAACGTGCAATTTTTGTTTGACATCAGTTACTCACAGCGGTAATACAACAAATCTATGGAAACACTTAAACATACAACATAAGAACTGTATTCTAAAGAGTAATAAACCTGTCAATAAATCCAACCAAGGCAAGGTAAGATTTGTAACTTATTATACTTAGTTGAATTACAACATATTATACAAAAATAGTTAAATTTGCAATATTTTCTTAAAAATAAAATTATTTCTAAAAGTACACCGTAAATGTCCTTTTTATCTTAGAAATTACATATCCAAATAGACAGCCGGGTAATTCCACTGACATTGATTTGCCGGCTATTGCTGACATATTATTAAAAAATCTTGTTTTAATATACGTCATGATCCTTTGATGATATTATTAATCAAAAACAGGATGTTCATTATATGATTTCGTAACCTCTAATTTTGCATTTTTTAAAAAACATTAAAAAACTACTTAACATGTAATATATATTATTACTTACAAGAAACATAAATCACTTTATTCTATCCATAGAAATTATGATATTATTATAAAACTATTTTATTTTAAATTAAGTTTAAACATTTTTTCGTGTACAAAATTTCATAATTTTTAAAATCTTGTAATTTTTGTCTGAAAGCTCCAAAAAATTTGAAACTTTGCAGATATTTTATTCTTAATATAATTTACCTGATATTAAAATTTTAAGGAGGTATATTGCTTCGTTTCGGAAATATTACATTTGAAAATTATTTACTCAAAAAGGTTAATTTGAGGACTTTAAGTCAACAAAACAATTTCACATCTCTCTGTTATTTGATATGAAAAGAGAGAAGTAAAATGTTTTAAATCCTCGAATTAACCTAATTGAATAAAAAAATTTCAAATTTAATATTTTCGAAACGAAGCAAAATACCCTCTTCAAATTTTAATACCAGACCGAATTCATTTCAAATCAGGCAGGCTAGACCTGTTCGGAAATGAAAGTACTTTTTGCCTTCAAAATGTCGTTTTATAAAGAATTTTAGACAACACGTATTTTTTTATTTTGCTGAAAAATTTTTTTTTTGAAGTTATAAGGATTTTAAGTTTAAACGTCGGAAACTTCGTTTCTACAAAATTCAGGGAGAAATCTTTAAAGTGTTGGAATTTTTTAAGTAATTAAGATAATTTTTTTTTCTTGCATCTAAAAGTGCTTTTGTTCGTCTTTCCAAATCCATTGGAAAAATTAAAAAATATTAAAAAATAACAAAATGGCGGTCATTTTACTAAAAAATTTAAAATTGAATTTACTCAAAAACCCCACCTTTTTTTTTTGCTCAAAATTTTTTTAGAAATTGTGTTCATAGGGATGAATATTTTCCATAAGAATTTAACTTGTGCCCGATTATAGTACAAAAGAAAAAAAAATTTTTATTTTTTTAAAGCAAAACATCATTTTTCTAAAGAAATACACTAGATATGAAAAAATTTCGCAAGTAAAAATTGTTTGTCTTTAAAAAATCTAAAATAATGTCTTCTGTCATTTTTCTTAATTTTGCGTTTTTTAGTGAATTTTGAAAAAAATCGATAAAACTCTCTGTTGTTAAACTCTTTTGAACTTTAAACAAAAATAATAATGACATTTCCATGCAAAAATCATGTAATGTCTTTGGTTTTTTCAAAAATAATATATAACTCATTAACGTCTCAATATTCATACTCGCTATTGCTTTATTGAACACCAAAATTGTCAACAATTGTAACTTTAGTGACAGCAAAGATAATTAACTATTTATATGTTACTGTGGATGAAAAAAATTGTAAATCAAAAAAATATTGATACCGACATTAAAAATGCAACAAATGTGAGTGCTTAATCAATGTTTTTCATAATTGACTGAAAAAACGCAAAATAGAGAAAAATGACAGAAGACATTATTTTAGATTTTTTCAAAACAAACACCTTTTATTTCATAAATTTTTTCTTGTCTAGTGTATTTCTTGAGAAGAATGATGTTTCGCTTTAAAAAAAAAAAAAAAATTTTTCTCTTGTACCATAATCGGGCACAAGTTAAATTCTTATGGAAAATATTCCTCCCTATGAACACAATTTCTAAAAAAATTTTGAGCAAAAAAAAAAGGTGGGGTTTTTGAGTAAATTCAATTTTAAGTTTTTTAGTAAAATGACCGCCATTTTGTTATTTTTTAATATTTTTTAATTTTTCCAATGGATTTGGAAAGACGAACAAAAGCTTTTTCAGATGCAAAAAGAAAAAATAAATTATCTTAATTACTTAAAAAATTCCAACACTTTAAAGATTTTTCCCCTGAATTTTGTAGAAACGAATTTTCCGACGTTTAAACTTAAAATCCTTATAACTTCCAAAAAAAAATTTTTTCAGCAAAATAAAAAAATACGTGTCGTCTAAAATTCTTTATAAAACGACATTTTGAAGGCAAAAATTACTTTCAGTCCCGAAGAAGTAAAGCCTGCCTGATTTGAAATGAATTCGGTCACCAGGTAAATTATATTAAGAATAAAATGTATGCAAAGTTTCAAAATTTTTGAAGCTTTACAAGTTTTAAAAAATTATGAAGTTTTGTAAACGGAATAAATTTTGAATTTAATTATAATCATAAAGTTAAATAATTTTATAATAATTTCATAGTTGCTATGGATAGAATAAAGTGATTTATTTTTTGTAAGTAATAATACATACTGTATGTTAAGTAGTTTTTTAATAATAACGGTTTTAAAAAAATGCAAAATTAGAGGTAACGAAATCTAATCATATAGTAAACATCCTGTTTTTGATTAATAATATCATCGAAGGAATTTAAAATTATTTTATAAAGGAAAGTCAGTGGAATTACCAAGCTATAATAATTAAATTTCGACAAAACAAAAACATAACAAAAAAATGCCTACAGGAGCTGGAACAAAGTGCTGAAGATCCTGTGATTGATTTAAATGATATCAATACAGAGACACAAAAACAAAAATCAATAAGGAATGAAAGCAACACAATTAGGAATGATTTTGAGAATATTACATCATTTTAAGGTAATAATTAATCACAGCTGTTTATAATAATAAAGAAAAATTTAAATTTAGACATATATACATTTTTTTAAAATTATTTTTGTTTAAGTAATGAAATTTATGTTTTTGATTTTAGATGGCGGATTGAAACAGTCTGCATTAACTAATGGTATTCGCCTTGGATGTTTTCCACTTGTAAACAGTAACATTGAAGAGTATTTAGACACACAGCTTGAGAAGATATGTGCCGACTGGAATATTTTAAAATAAAAAAATACTGCTATTATCAGCGACAATGCAGCTAATATTGTAAAAGTCATAAAAGAATATTTTCCACTAAGTCAACACTTGACGTGTTTCGCACACACCCTACAACTGGTACCAGAAACAGCAATCAAAGCCACAGAGGGTTTACATGAATTAATACAAAACATAAAAAAAATTGTTACTTATTTTAAACAAAGTATTAATGCAGCAGACGAACTTTGACGAATTCATCTTCAGTCTGGGAAAACAGAAGGGACTATTTTAAAATTAAAACAAGAGGTAGACACAAGATGGAATAGTATGTTTTATATGATTGAGAGATTTCTTGTCCTGGCTTCTGTAGTTAGATCTGTTCTTTTTACCATGCGAGATAGACCGCCAGTGTTACAACCATCTCAAATTGAAATTTTGCAGGATATTATAAAAATTCTATTATGAAAATTCTTGCTATTACATCAGTAATAGCAATCGATTTACAAATCAATCTTGAAAAACAACTGAACCATTGGTTTCAGCATTTAGAAAAAGTGTCATTAGTAGCTAGAGCTTGCGTTCTTGATCCTCGATTTGAAAAATCTATTTTGATTCTGCAAGTGCAGCCTCTAGAGCAATAAGCTCTATATCAGAAGAAATGTCGTTATTGAATACATCTACAATAAACGAGGTGTCAGTCCCGGTTAGCAACTAGGAAACAGATGAAATTTGGTCATTCCATGATGAAAAATCAACATCAAACGTAATGTACGATGATGAAGATTCAAGGCAAATTGCTATAGACCTCCAGCACTACATTCGTCAGCCATTAATATCACGAGCATCTTGTCCTCTACAATACTAGAACAGAGTAAGGGGAAACAATCCAAACCTTTATTTATTGGCAAAGAAATATCTATCAATACGCGCTACATCAGTCCCGTGTGAACGATTATTTTCTAAAGCTAAAATAATAGACTCGCCAAGGAGAAACAGGTTAACCCCGGAACATTTGCTACGTTTAATTTTTGTATCTGATACTAAAGAAGAGGATTGGGGTTTTTAAAGAAAAATTAAAAAACTTTATATATTTTTATTGAAAAAGTAGTCTGAATAAATTCCAAACTTATTTAAGTAAGAAATTAAAAAATACTGTGATATTTTTATAGTATAATATTAATTTTATTTAAAAAATAGTCCAAATAAATTTCAAACGTATTTAAGTAAGAAATTCAAAAATATTGTGATATTTTTATAAAATAAAATACACTAATAAATCTCTAGATACGTAATCTGTCAAACTGTATAAAGCTGTAAAGAGATTTGAGAACCTCGAATTATAAGTACGTGAGATTCAAAATTCAGGTAAGGCAGCTAAACACCTTGAGGAAGGTCAGCCTCCATCACTTTGCTTAAGTGAAATGGAAGACAGACTTGAACGAAGAAACAATCTTGTTTTGTTTGGGTACCCGGAGATAAATACTGATGGCAAGAGAAGTGATTCTGATATAATGGAGCTGGAAATTTTTAATGGTAACAATTTCCTATCTTAGTTCAGTTGTTATCTTGTTTGGATTGTAAAAATTGTAGTCAGATGTTTTGATTTTTTTTATAAAAATCCATATTTATTTTATTCAATAAATTGCGATACCGCAACTCATTATTTTTTTTTTAAATTTTCTAAATTTCTAATTAAATTAGCTTTCGCCTGTCGACGTCAGGCATCTTCAGATTTTTTTGTAAAAACTGTAATCATGAATTCAAAATTCAAATTTAGATAGTAAAAATATGTAGATAAGTCGTGAAAACATGTGTGTAGAATTTTATAATATTATTTGTAACTATTACTAGGAATGACAACATAACCTCAAACTTACCAAGAAGGTACCTAACTATACCTAATGAGATTAAAATTAAACGACTGGAAATTTACGAACAGAATTTGGGTGCTTCACGCCCTATCCGAATAAGATTTGTAAACTTGCAAAAAAAAACTATTAACTCTTCATGCCTTTGGGAAGTGGAAAAAAGTACAGTAGGTTTCTTCAATTTAACTATTTTTGACTCAGAACTATACGCTTAATCAAAGACAACATCCCAGGGATACTGTCAACGTTCTACAGGATCGTCGCTGAGCTGCGGAGAAGAACTTAATTATCAGGGAAATTCAGGGAGAATTCAAAATTGTAAAAGCAAAACATTAAATGATTGTTTTAGCTCTCAGCTTACTTCTTATTGTTTAACAAATACATTTTTATCCCACAGGCACAAACATGGCGCTTTTAGATGCCTGTAGGCAGGGTCTAAACGCATTCATTTGTTCGACCATGCATTTTTTCCACCACAGGGCAAAAAGGGCCGCCATTTTTATACGGTCAAACAAGTGAATGGATTTAGACCCTAACCTACAAACATTTAAAAGCACCAAGTTTGTGCCTTTGGAATAAAAAGTATCGTAAGCAACACGGGTTTAAAGTCAGTCCAATTTGTTTACAATGATGTTTGTGTACTCGTTTACGTCTCGGGCTTCGCCCTCGACTGTCACTCGTACACAAACATCAGCGTAATCAAATGGCTGCCTTTAACTCCTTGTTGCTTAATATACTATTAATCGTTCACATACTACTAACTTAGATTTATTAAATGAACCTGTGATTTATTATCAGAATGTAAGAGGGCTAAATACTAAACTTGACATTTTATCTTCATCATTGGTTGTTTCTGATTTCGATATTTTTTTTTTTACGAAACTTGGCTTAAAATTTCTACTTGTAATGGAGAGATTTTTGATTTAAAGTTATTTTAGAGAATGGGTGGTGGAGTTCTCGTTGCAGTCGAAAATATGATCGCCTCTTGTTACGTAAAATTGTTAAATGCATTTCAAACTTCACCATATTCTAATATTGTTGCTTGTAAAATTTTGATTGAGTCAAATCCAATTACGTTAATTGCAATTTACATTACTCCTAACACTCCTTTATTAAATTTGAGAACATTTTAGATTCATTGTCTAACGTTTGTTCTGACTACATGACACAAGCTAACGGTGGTCCACAGTGGGGACTGGGTACCAAGGCACAAAAACCAATAAAGACACAGATGAGATTTACGCCATTATGGCACACAATCCGTTGGGGCGGCCCACAATGACGGTGGACCGGCAGAACCCAAACGATTTTTGATACATCTTACTCAACTTATTCCCACAAATCGACCCGACAAGCACGGCAAGGGGAGGTTGGAGGGAGGAAACAATAAGTAGAGGGAAGAAACAGAAGCGATTTTCGAGGATAGCAAGCACACTAGAGCTACCGAGACATCGCGTCGAGTCCTGTTTTTTCCCAACCAACGGGAAAGAGTCCTTTAGGCAGGAGTCTTGCGGGCCTAGACACTCTAACGCGGGTATGTTTAAATTTGGTAAAGTTCAAGTCACATAGTAGGACAGAGTTTCCAAGTGGTCCAGGCGAGCAACAGTGGGAATTTTCCTTCCCAACGACTGCGCCTCCACCAAACCCGAACCAAGGAAGCTTTAACCCTGGGGGTCCGATGAACCATGATACCGGACCAGGAGGCAGACAAATGACGCACACCCCCCACTCCCAGACGCGACGCCTTAAAGATCGTAAGGGGTTGGAAGCTCAAGATGAAAGGGGAAAGAGGCGAAAACATAGACCAGTTTCTATAAAGAGTAGAGGAGGGCAAAGCAAGAACTTGTCTCTCTGACGAAGAGCTACTGCTTGCCATGCCTTTTCTCCTACACTGAATAGCGTACCATTGGTTTCGGAGGAACAAGGGCCGTTGGGCAACTTCGAGCCAATACAAGCTGCATTTCCAAGACAGATTCGTTAATTTGTCGTACTAGAAAAAGCTTAAGGGGAGGGACCGGTGAAATTTTAGCTTATGGAAATTCACGATGTTCAGGGTTACCAATTTTTTTTCTTGTGTAATTTTAGACCTAAAATTATGGGATAATGTCAAAAATATAAAAATAAATTTTTTGCGGAGTTTAAGATACATCTTCTGGAAAAAATGCAAATTTTGAAAATTAAACCTCTTCCACAATTTTCATTTTTTTCCATCGCCAATTTTTTTGTGGCCTTTTTAAATGTTTTTCTACAATCTCTCGTATGGATTTTAAAATATTTTAATTTTTCAAAAAAATAAAAAATCGTAAAATACTAAAATGGTCAAAAATGCTAGAAAATTTTTTTTTTACACCTTTTGATTGTATATCTATATTCTAGTTCCAAAATAAATTAAGAAAAAAAATTGGCACCCCTGAGCATAGGCTTAAATTTTTTTGGTCTCTCATCTTAAATATTGAACTCCGTCTACAATTTTCATTATTTTTTATCGCCAATTTTTTTTCACGCGATTTTAATGAATCTTTACAATCAAGCGTATGGATTTTGCAAAATTTCTATTTTTTGAAAAAATAAAAATTCGAAAATAGTCAAAAAAATATTGTTTTTTAATTTTTATGTAATACCATAATTCTACATCTAAAATTATGTAAGAAAAAAAATTGACACCTCTGAGCATCAAAAATTTTGATGGGCTAAAATTTCACCGGTCCCTTCCCTTAAGGGAACAAATCCTGCTTAGGAAACAGGAAGCCGACGAACTCGTGAGAGACTTCCTAACCTGTATGGACGGACTGTTCGAGGTGTCGACTATACCAGTACCACTCGAGAAACAGTTGAATCGGGTTTATGAAAATTTAAGACCAGAGATTTGAAGGGCCATCCCGAAGTATAGCTTTGGGGATTATAACAGATTAGCTGTTCTAACACGACAACATGAGAGGGTTGCCGAGACCCTTATAGACAGATTTGCACCACTTCTAGGAAGAATAGGGTCTTCCTAGGGTCACCTAGGCCCCCAGGGGCTATATACCGGTCAGAAAAGGAAGGAAGATGAAGAATGGAGTAAAGAGGAAGGAAGTAGGAGGGTTAACGAAAACACTGCGTTGCCCACGATTACAATATAGACATTGTAATCCTGGGAAGGGAGGGAGGGTGTGGGAAAAATTACCGCTTAGCGGAGTCTGAGACATCCAAACGGAATTAGAAGACCCGAGTGTCCCTTTCGGGAAGGAGAAGTATTTAGCAACCCTTGTTAGTGCTCAGCAACAAATTGCTAAACGCTCCCAAGGGCAGTACCCGCGGGGAACCTCGTGTAGGCCCTTCTCCCAGCAACTGCCGTAGCAAATGTGCTCACTCAGAACTAGGAATCGTGATAGGAGCGGTTTCGGCGACCTGGGCAGTGGCCCAATCTATTCTTTCAGATATGCTGCTAAAGTGGCCCGGTCCCTACTCGGCCCAGTCCCTCACATTTCCGGGTCAACCCTCCACGCCGAGGCTCCTCTACTTGGTTCGCTTACTAACATGTACTGGCGGGGGTGACCAAGCCGCGCATTCCAATGCGTTCCGCTACTACGTTCGATTGTTCATACAGCGTGGCGCCTTCCCTTCCATATAAGCGACCTGCTCTATCACTACTACTTCGGGCACGACCAATAGCCAGAGAATCGGACTCCACTAGAGAGTCATAGTATCCTGGTACTGGCCGGTACCAGCCTTCCGGGGATATGGGTGACCAGCTCAAGCCACGGACTTACTTGTTTCAGTGGGTGGGACTGAACCAGAAACAGCCACGCCAGACCTACTCCTTTCAGTACCGAGTGGACAGGAACCGTCCGCCTTCAGCCTTAAGACTTTTCCGTAGTCCTAGCTGTGACACATACAGAACTCGTACCCTTCAGTCAGAAGAGACACAGAGAACCTGCACGTCAACGCCAGGATCTTATATTACACGAGCCTGTACCTGCCACCGTCCATTAACCATATACCTATTGGCTTCTTCACGTTGACACCAGGCGGTATTTTGGGACGTTTGATCTTGTTCTGACTGTTTGAACAGCGCCCTCTGGCAAGCCAGAAGGCCCCCTAACCACAACGAGAAGGGCAGCGCCGATCGCATGATCATGCTGAAGCTCACCCAAGAGACGCGACAGAAGCTGAAGCTAATCTCTCATGCAAATACCCCCTCCACCTCCCAAAAAATTTCTCATCCCAGATTTTTCGTACAAGGGTAAGGCATTACCTGCAAAAAGGGCTCCGGCGATTGCAGTGGTGTCGGTAAAAGCAAAATCTGAGCCTGGAGCAGAGCATTGGGCAGAGTTATCAGGACAGGTCAAAAAAATCGGGCAGCGTTGAACTCTCCGAATTAGTTCCAACCCCAAGGTCAAAAGGAGGCTAAAGAGAGTAAACAGGGTCCGAAGTCACCGGACCCTAAAAAAAAGGTACCTCAAAGTCCCAAACAAATGAACGAACTGGAAGCATTGACCTCGAGCTCTAACGAAGGTTCAGAAGTGATTTGCTTTAACTGCAAGTCTGAAGGTTACTACCAGCGAGGTTGTCCGAAGCCACGCCGCAAAGACCACTGCATGCGATGCAGTAAAGATGGCGTATCGTTTACAGAAAGTAATCCGGGTCCAGGAAACAAGAAGCGGGGAAAGAAGTAAGGGTCGCATCTCTTCCCCAGCAACAAGACCCAAGTTCCTCAAACGTGGACACGAGTCATGAGACTCTACGAGGGCTAGTTGAACCACTAGGAGAATCTCGAGTACAGAAACTCGAGCAGTAGTTGAAGAAGGGGTAAAGAACCGGTCAGACCAAGACACCTTTTGCGACAAAAATCCCTCCCAACCTAACCATCCACGTCATACCAATCTAGGGCTCAGAAGCCAAGAGAAGCCAAGGACACGATTGTGATCAATTTGAGAATCGAGAACAAAGAAGGGGATGATCCTTGGTAAACGAACCAGGTTATTCTGGCAATCTTGTGATCACGTGGTGCGTCAGAAGCAATTGTTGCTCCAGAAAAAGAGGCGCCATGCCGGGCCCTGGAGAGCATAGTGTTTACTAAGACCTCAAGTGGAACCCGTACACTTCGTTTTTGGAACGATAACCCGGATTAAGAGGACAAAAGTTCCAAGCCTGTTCCAACTTTGAATTGGTGGCTCGAAGAGCATCGTTTTGTGCGGTCGCGGCTGTGATGAATCAAGGTGCTCAGTGTTACTATCTTTTCTTTTTTTTGTAAATCGTAATGTTCTATACAAAATTCATGATTTTTAAAACTGTTACATAAATCTGATCTGGAATGCACTATAAGAATAAGATTCCTGACAAGTAGTCAAAACAGATCTTCAATGGAATGTTATCTGGGCCGCAACTCATAAGCACAATTGCGCAACACAATTTAAACAGTACGATTGAGAGCTAATTTCTTTATTCTAATTAGACTTGTATAAAATTGTCACTTACTTTTCCATGGCTCAGAAATTCCTGGGAGAAATGATTAATAACAATTTTTAATAAACAAAACTCAGGTAGTAATAAATTCTAAAAACAAATAAAAAATTCTTAGAAATCAAAAACCATAAATTATATTCTTTAATAATCAAAGTATATGAGACACATGTATGCACTAACACTTTTTGGCCCAGAACCTGCCTAGCATATCTACTGATATATTTTAAAAATTAAATATTTAAAATAAAAATATTTCTTAATATATGTACGCCTGCATGAAAAAGGCCCATTTTGTCGATTTTATTTGACTATATATTCGCCTTTTTCTAAAGGACGTTTAAATTTTCAATTTTTTTTTGTTGGAAAACAAACTACGCAATATTTCTACGTCGAATCATGCATTTATTAAAACTTTAGGGTAATTAAAAATACAAAATAATTGTTTTTTTAATTTTTAAAATTCATTGGGACTAATGGTAATCTTGAAGTTAAAACTCGTCTTTCTCAAAACTAGTGTTCTGACACTTTTAATTTTGAATACTTCTAACTTTGTGAATTTTTCATCTAAAAGGTTCCAAGACCTCTTAAAATGTTCAAAATTTATTAAAGAATATGGTTCTATAGATGAGTTTAATAGTGCTAAAGTGGGCCCTTTTTATGCGGACGTGAACATATAGTGGCAAAATTTATAGTGTAAAGGTTGGAAATAGGTATATATAAAAAAGCAGACTGACACTGATTCAGAAACATCGGTGCTCATATCACTCATTTCAACGAAAGGCAGAGTAATTAGAAGCATGTGAATCACTTGGCCAAAATTCTCTGATATAAATCTAAAGGCAAGAGCCGGACGATTTAAGTTTACTACTGTCTATTCACAATAAAAATAAAACACTTTTTATTCGATTTTGATAAAAAATATGTTTATTAATAATAAGATTTCAATTTAAACTCACGGCCACGCCTGTTACACTTATGATTAATAAATTCATCATAACTATGATTCCATAAACTAGTGAAAAGCAATTTTGAACATTTTGTAGAAATCTATAAATACATGTAATTAATAACAAAAATTTAATATAATAAATAAGAAGATATGCACAAACCTTAATAACTTTTCATGTTCTTTAACACAAAAAATAATTTCATTATCAACAGTTTTTTGTAAATTATGTGCATGAATTGGAGAATCATGTTGACGTTCTACCAGTTTTGATAATTTTATCCTATACATAAAAATATTAAATATTTTAAAAGAAAATTTATGTAAGAAATGTTGCCTGATGTAGATGCCAGTGATAACGAATATCAAAAACAAATAAAATTACGTCCGAATTAAAATTCGGATAGACGAGATTTCTGATTAATTTTCATTGGATTTAATAAAATTCTGTGAAATGGAATTTGAGACACTTTAGTTTTAGGGAAAATATATCACCAGATAAAAAAATAATTTATTAATTGTCAAATCAATTTTTTAATAAATTATTATTTCGAACCTATATACGGGGCTATCCTTAATTTATGTAACAGGTTAGGGGAAATCGAAGTTTAAGAAAATGTTTCTATTTGTTACATGGGAGAGAGAGAGAGAGAGAGAGGGGTTCAAAATTCAAAATTGTCGAACAAAGCGTTACGTAATTTATGGATAGCCCTTAATATTAATTTTTTTTATTTTCACCCTATCGCTGCAAATATGCTGCAACTATGTTGTGCCAAAGCCATAAATATTGAATCTGCATTTATAATACTTATTATGTTAAGATAAGTCGATAAAACGTTGTGTAAAAAAATTAATTGATAATACTGATCAGCATCTACTCCATAATCAGCAACATAAATTGGAATCCAAGGTCTTGATTCGTTTAATGGTTTCACTAAATCCAAAAATTTTGGTACTGTTGCTAGGATCATGAAACCCGATGCAGCTCCGAGTATAGACACTAAAAAGAAATAATAATTTCGTTTATGAAAATAGTCAAAGAATTGTCTTAGATTCATTATGAAATGTGCTTCAATATTTTTAAAAGCCCTGTAATTACCACAGTATGTCAATCGCAGTTTTTTTCCTTTGACAGCGTATTTTTCCAAAATTTTAAATTCTTGTTCAATTGACCAACTTTGCCAATCTTTTTCGATTTTTTCTAATAAAAATGCTAACTACGATTGTTAATTTTTCTTAATATTTTGCAAATTTAATTAAAATAGAAAGTTAAATTATGAAATGTTTGTTACTTGTTTTTAAATTACCTGCTCATTGTTGACCATTAAATTAATAAAAAGTATAATGCCCATTAGATTAACTAATAAAGGTGAAAAACATTCAGCAGCGGAATTCATGTCACCTAATCGAATTGATCTAATCAAGCCCAAAGACTAAGAAAATTTTTTTGTAATTTATTATTACATATGAATTAAAATTAATTTTTTAATTGACTTTTTTTTAAATATTAACCTTTGGGGGAAGTATAAATACAACAAAAAAGTGTAAAAAACTATGTAAAAATTATGTTCATATTGTGTACATTTCGTTTCCACGTAAAAAAATTTTTTGCTTTCTCATAGAGGAATCAATAATTTGAACTATTTTTGGAAAATTAAAAATCTTTAAATTTTGAATGAAAGAGGTAAGGTTAAAAACTAACAGTTAACGAAAAAGCGATATCTCTTAAAAATCTTTTAAGAAATAAAAAAAAAAATTATTATGAAATTAAAAGAAATTAATATTAATTAATTTACATTAAATTTAAATAAATTGAAATATGAGTAAATTGACGTTTTGATTTTTTTAAAAATTATAATGACATGAAGGTATAAAAATTTAATGCCAGTTATTTTTCGCTATGTTCATAAAAAAATAAATAAATGAATATAAATGAAAAGTTACGCTTTTTAGATGAAAAAAAAGTTGATTTAGACTATTTTTGGAAAATCGAAAGTCTTAAGGGGGGATCCTACTTTAGAAGGCTTAAAAATAGCGTTTTTTAAAGAATTTTTTTAAGAAGGAAAAAAATAACTTAAACCTCCGGGCTATGTGGGATATTTTTGGTATGTATTTGAAGTTTGTTGTAAAATAATTTTTGACAAGAAATATTAAAATCCACTCTAGTTATGTTGAATTGTTGACGGCGGTGTATATCCTGACTTCCAAAACGGCGGGAAAAATAGAGATCGGAATTCTTGTCTGAAACATAAGATCGAAGACAAATTTTAAAGTTTACATATGCAGTTTCTATCTAAACTAAGAAAATTCCAAAGAAATAGTGAAATTCAAATATTTTGAGGGATAGAAAAAAAAAAGTTTTTTAAAAAAAAAAAATAAATTTAACTGGTTTTAATAATTGTTGAAAAATTTTTTTTTTCAAATTTTTTTAGTTTAGATAGAAGAGGGATTAATGCGGAGTAAAAGAAGCTATTATTCACTAAAATCGGTCAATGCGTTTTCCGTCAATCACGCCCGCCAGTTTGTAAAAAACGTAAAAAGTGAAATTGGAGAAAACACGCTTTAAAGTTTGAGGTTCAAAAAGTATAAATTTTAAGCGACTTACATAAATATTTCTCTAATCAGCAATCCCGGCTCCATAAAATGCACCTTCAGCTTCCTGAAGGACCCTTTGCAGGGTCTCCTCTGCAGGTAAAAAATTCGGAGTAGACAATAAAAGGGAGAGGGGAGCCTTCGAGTCTAGCCAGGCGCTCGAACACCTGCCCGACCCCTAGCTTCGGTTGGGCTCGTAACTTGAAAAATACTGTAGATTGAATTCTAAAACTTTGGGTACATATTCTCGGATATATTATCTAAAGATTTAAGCCAAAAAAAAAAAATCCATTTTTTTGACCTTCTAAAGTAGGATCCCCTCTTAACGGTCGCAAAGCCTTCTCCATGAGGAAGCAATAAAAAAAATAAAATTTAAATTTTAAAGCTCATAAAATAATTGTAGACATCATATACATAATTCATAATAGATTCTGTAAAATTTAATATCCTATTATTTTGTACGCAGCTCTACTTTTTTGTAAAAATATATTCTCACCAATGCTACAAACAAAGAAATTAGCAGAAATAAGTAAATAGAAGCTCGTATTAATTTTTGTGATTTACTTAGATAAAACCATAGCCCGGTTAGGCACAGCATTTTATAGTTAAGACTGTAATACGGTCCACGTAATGTGTTCGTGTTCATAGTTGTAAGCTAACTGTTAATTTCAAGTCTAGACAATCGTCCTTTCAGTCATTATGTATTCCCGCTCTTTATTAATACTTAATCGTTTTTCAAAGGATTTACGTGAATCGATAAGAAGTTTTAGAAATAATTACCTTCGTTGATTTAAAGATTCAAATTTATCTTCTTATTACAAGGTATTAGTCACGCTACTGTCTATAATGTGTGAATGAATAAGTAGGTTATAGGGAAGTCTTCTTTCTGTGTTTTAGAATTTTATATGAGTACAAAGTCAGTATCGAAAGAGCCGTTGCAAATGTAACATGGAAATTAAAAAAATTAAGATTCATAATAATCCTAATTGAAAGAAACGATAAGAGATTTTGTGTTGTATTTCACTAGCTTACAGAACATTGTGCATTTACAAAATGTACTCTCTCTAAATCTCAATTTAGTAAAAAACTATACACGAAAAGAAAATTAGTTATAAAATGTTTTATATATATAATTTATGGAAAAAGAGTCAAAACGAAAAAATTTCAGGTAATAAATTTCAAACTTTTATAAAATTATATTAAATTTTTGCAAACTATATTAAAGTTTAGAATTACTTAGTAACGATGTGACAAAGTGAAATATTTTATTTTTATTTATTTATTAAGAAAGTAAAGTCCCTAGGGCTTGTAGCCCTCAATGGAACAAAAATACAAGTTTACAATATATAATATAATACTGTCCATGGTCGTGGTCGCAAACCTCTACTTAAAAATATACTATAGAGATATTATGGTAGAAATGTGCAAATAAAAATAAACTTATATAAATTAATAAAAAAAAATGGAAACTGAATGCTCGAGTAACAAAAGGCAGGTAGAGTCATTACGCAAAATAACCTAGGCCCTATTAATTAATATCACAGCTATACAGTCTCAAAAAGCTTATTTGGGACCATGTGCCAGCTAATCAACAATATTTATATACTTTACCAATAAGTGATTTCAAATAAAGTACTACATGAGTAGTACTTCTTTGTAAAAAATCTGGAAAAAATCCATATATACATACAAATTTCATTAAAAAATTGAAAGTTCTCTAAAAATTTGCTTCGATTTTAATACTGACAAATTCAATGATAAAGATGTTTAAGGTACGTGTTGAGAATTAAGTTGGGACTATATTCACGTGATGGGCTAACTTTTCATTAAGAATTTAAGAAAAAGGGTTAAAAACTGAAAGTTAATCACTTAGCGGGGCTATTCTGGTTCAAAGCTTTTTTAATTATTTTATGCAAAATCGTTTTATTAAAACAGTAAAAAAGGTTTCTGTGCTTTGGTTTAATTGGTTTTGTTACGTAACTGTTTTATTTGTTGGCAAAAAATTGGAAATAAGTCAAATTTGACAAAGTGTGCATCATAACCTTAAAAACCACTTATATTAATATCATATTATTTACAAGTGTTTTAAGTTAATTTCAATAGGGCTTGACATAAAATAGCTCATAACGTTATTATGGACCATATTAAGTCGTTTAATTATTAAAATAACGTACAATACAAATTTTGAAAAATTTCATTATTTAACTTTTTATTTTCATAAGTAATTTTTTATAATAATAATTACTATTTGGCGATTTTAAAAAAATTTGTCTCTGGGATATCTATTAAAAAGTTCCCACATAGTTTAATGCAACAAATAAAATGTTCTCTTTATTTTATAAACAATAATAAATTTTGGACCATAATAGCCCCGACTGCGAAATCATTATAATACAAACTTTCAGTTCTTATAACTCTAAGAAAAAATGTTTTTTTATGGTAAAACTTACAGTAAACTTTCAGAAGAATGTAAACAACGTGACTAGTTAGTTAAAAAAATTTTTGTATATAATTCTGATTTTGATGCTTGTGATTTTTATCTTTTCACGAATTATAATTTTACTTATTGACGATCAACTATGGCTTATATTTTATTTTCATGATCTTTGCGTTCTCAATTTATATATTTGTTAAATTTTAGTAAATTCGGATTTATAAACTTTTGGACTTTTAATTTAATTTAAATGTGCGATTTTAAAGATTAGATAGAAATAGTTTTTAATCGTTACAAAGTGTATTCCTTTGATTTTTCAGTTGAGGACCAAGACGATGGCAACTGGAAGAGTCAGAATCCAAGTGTTCTCTACAGCGCTCCGACTCCAGGGCCTATATTTTCTCGACTAAAAAAACAGTCCGAGGAATCCAGCACCTATTAATAGTTAATTTCTGAAGAACCAGAACTCTCGCACTAAAAACGACGCTGTCGTGTTTTGCGTAAGATAAAAAAGGACAGAATGATATTTCTGTTATTTTTCTATCTCCTGCAAAACGCGATGGCGTCGTTTCTTGTGCGAGAAGCTTCACCCGAGCTTACTGAAGGATCTGCAAGCAAGTAGATTCATATATCGACGCACAGGGGGGCAAACTTGGAAGTCACTGTTCAAAACTATCTACAGCTTGCAATTCTTAACGAATTTTTAATTATTTTTTTTTATTTTAAAGATAATTGAATTCTTAAGAGGTGTAGGAAGCTATTTTATTATTTTTTAAATATTTTTTATAACTTTTTTTTTAAACAAAGATGTAAAAACGAACTTTTGCAGTGGAACGATTTTTCTTGCTGGACTTGAGGCCTTTATTTGTGCTCAAAATGAGTTTAAATTATACAAACATACATAGATAAATGCATACAGACAAAAATCTGATTTTATTAATATAGATAATTAAAAAAAATAATCTCTCCTTACGTTTTAGAAATATGATTATTTAGAAATAAAATTAATTTTTATATTACAGTAAATATATTTTTTTATTTATATTATTATTATTATAAATTGAAGTCAATTATGTTGTCTTGTTACGTATTTCTTTTAGGAAGTTAATTATATGAAAAAAATTATTATAAAAAAAATTAAAAATTATCAAAAAATATATAATTTTATAATTTTTTATTGTTAACATTTTTTGAAATAGGTGTGAATTCTGTCCATTTCATAGACACTTCGCTTCCAAGGAAGCAAAACAATTTGCTTCCTCACAGAGGAAGCAATAATTTAATAATATTTTAAATATTTTAAGTTAATAAAAACAAAAATTAAAAAAACATGACTTATTTTTTACCTCCTCGCGGTGCATCTTGGAAACAATATAATTGAATTTATTTTTTAATCATGAATTTCAGTGATATTGGCTAAAATACAATCAAAATGAACAATTTTTTTAATTTATAAATGTTTAATTATTAAATTTTTGTTGTCTTAGATAATTCCAATGGATTACAATTTAAAAAAAGAGATAACACTATAGTGTCATCTCTTTCTATTTCATATAATGCGCCCTCCAAAAAGTTTATCTAGATCCAAAAATTTCTCCCAAAAAATATGTTTTTTTCAGCCAATCAAAAAATGGCTTAAACAGACTTAAGGTACATGTTTAAAGCTTTAAAAATCCACTTAGAAATTTTATTTATGTCTATTTTTGGTGTTACTATAGCTATTTAAAAAAACGACTTTTTAAAACAGTATCTTTACATTTCTTGAAATATTTAAAAAAATATTAAAGACACATTATTTAAGCTAGATAGTCTTTTTCTACAGGTTCTGTCAATAAGTTTTAAAAAAAAGACGTCCCGATATGTTCATTAGGCTCTGAGCAATCAGCGTTTGAAAACCGCTCGGGTCCCGTAGACCCAATCTAGCAGTTACGTTAAATCCCGATAGTCTAGCAGTTGAGGGTTAATATTATTAGTAATATTATTATTATTATTATTATTATCATCATTTTACTAGGTGAAAATTATGTCCATTTCGTGGATATTTCGTTTCAAAGTTAGCAAACAAATTTGCTTTCTTATAGAAAAAGCAATATATTAATAATATAAAATTTAATTCGAGAAATTCTTTATGAAAAGGAATTTTAAGTGCAAAAAAATGAAAAAACATCAATTAATTTACGAATTTTTGATCAATTATAAAAGTTATATAGGTCAATCGATTCGTTTTGAGATAAGGAATATGATTTTTTTATTCATTAAGTTGTATTTTTAGCTTGGAAAAAAATTTTGGCAAAAAACGATTTTTTTTTATGAAAAAAGGTGCTCAACAAAATTTGATTGGGTATTTTCAAAAATCCCTGTGTCCAAATTTAGATATTTACGAGCTTAAAAAGTCATCCAATTTTTATTGAAATCCGTTAAAGCGTTTTCGAGATATCCTGGCGACAAAAAACGCTATACACACACACGTACACACGTACACACGCACACACACACACACACACACACACACACACACACACACACACACACACACACACAGACACACACACACACACACACACATACATCTGGACATTTGCTTAGGAATGAAAATTTACGCTTTTTAGATGAAAATGAGTCGATTTAGACTATTTTTCGAAAATCGAAAATCTAAACGATCACAAAGCTTTCTCTATGAGGAAGCAAAATTGATCAATCTTCTTTCACAATAAACATTTTTTAGCTAAGTAAATTTGTTATTTAAATAAAAAAATCTGAGTTAAAAACCTTAAAAAATAAACCAGTATCAAAGTTAAATACCATTTATTGTAGTAATTATGTTTTTTAATTTTTTGAAAATTTAATGTTTTACTCAAATGTTTTGAATTTTTAATTCGAACTTTTTCTATTTGACGATAAAATCTTAATTAGAAACAATAAAAATAACCCTTTAAAAATTTTTAGTCAAATTGATAAAAATATAACAAAAAATAAAAATTCTTGAATTTTTGAATTTTTCAAAAAATGTCATAACTTTAGTTCATAATTTTTTAATCTAATACGGATAAAATTTTAAGTTAGACTAAAACCTAAAAGACTTCCAAATTTTACTTAAATTGGTCAAGAAATTTTTACGTGATGCCGGGTTCGAAGTTTTGACGACAGACATACATACATACATACATACATGCATACATGTTTTTGTCGATAGTATTTTCGGAAAATTTGAAGTATAGAAAGAAAAAATTTAAGAGATATTTTCAATTCTGTGCAATGTACACACTAAAGTTTGATTTTATTTATAAGGATGTAGGTAAAACTTTTACCTGTGTTTGTCATCTTTTAAAATCTTTTCAAATTATACTAAATCTCGACGTTATCTCGTTGAAGCCAATAAAGTGAAGCAGGAGACTGACGTTTTCATTAACTCGAAAAAAAAATAAAATGCAGTTTAGACCTTATTAACTTTAATAAGAATTCAATTTTTAATTAAAATAGTCTGCTCTCTAAATTTGAATCAGTAAAATATTACTGATTTTCAGTTTTTCAGTGACTCTGCTCATGATTTCAATCAGTGAAATAATACTGGAAATCACTTAAAAATGACTAAATTGTCAGTAATTTTTCACTGATATTGATCAGTAGAAAATAATTGACAATTTTAGTAAATTATTGAAATTTAACTATATATTCGAGTAAATCGAATCACTAATTTTTAACTATGTGATAAATATTCAAATTAACTATACAAAGAGGATTAGATTAGCTAAAAATAGTATATTTTGTAACATGCGTGACAAAAAGTCGTTTCTGAAACGAGTGCAATGTTTTTGCAACGAGTGAAACGAGTTACAAAAATTGCGCGAGTTTCAAAACGACTGCTTTGTTAACGCAGTTACGAACGATACTTTTCATAACAAAGTCATAAAAGGCGCGATTCGGTTTTCTGTATAGATAACCAGAAAGTTGCAGAATTAAGAACGATTCACTATGTCACGTCAGAGTATACACAAATACAATCCAAATTGAATGTCTCACATTTTCTTACATGTCAACACGCCGCGCTAGTGATAGGCCTAACGCACATTGAATCGTAATCGCTAATCCGTAATCGTAAGAAAAAGAGAAAGCAGGACAGAGATATATGTCTGTCCTACTTCCTCTCATTCTTACGATTAAGGATTAGCGATTACGATTCATTGTGCGTTAGGCTATACGGTCAGGTTAGATTTTGAAGCTGTACTAATCACGCTAAAGACATCGACTCTGTTCTGTTGGTCAAACAGTGCGTGCAAGAAAAGTAGAAAAGTGAGAGACATGCAATTTGGACTGTAGGTATTTGTTTGCACTTTAACGTCACATAGTGAATCGTTCTTAAATCTGCAACTTTCTGGTTATCTACAGAGAACCGAATCACGCCATTTTTAAGACTGCGTTATGAAAAGTAAATACTTTAACAACTCTTTACTTTTAACAATGTCGAATTTTAAAGGCTAAATTTTTTTCAGATTGTACATTTTACTGCATAATATCAATTATTATATTATAATACTACATTGTAAATTATTATGTAGATTTACCGCTGCAAAACTTGTCATTGTTAATGCATATAATTTTCCACACGTAAATACACGAGGTTCAGTACTTTCCTTCATTATTATGAGTAATGATTTTCGAATTGAAACCGGCAATGTGTACCATTCTGTTGAGTACCTAAAATTTTAATTTATATTTTAACATCAAGTATAAAATCAAAGACATATTTTTTGAATGTAATATAATTTTAATAACGAAATAAATAGTATTTTTTTCAATAACAGGAAATATAATAGAAACACACTGACACTGAATTAGAAAGATTGTTACTATGATCACTCATTTGTTCATAAGGCAATGTAAGGAAAAGTATGTGAGTCATTTGTCCAAAATTTGCAAAACCAAATCTCAACACAAAAGATGGTTGGTTAAAATTTAGAATCATCTGTTTGTAATAATAAGAAACGAATTTTGTAGTATAAATTAATCATTCGAATTATATAACACAGTGCAACATTTTTCACATTTTTAAGATCATCGATTCTGAATTGATTTTTTAGAATTGCTGCTGAAAGTACTTGCAAAAACTAGAAATTTTGCATAATTACTTTTGCCAAATTGGTTCGAATTTGGATTTTATGCTATCATCCATTAATTTGCTCAAACCGGATTTTGAAAACTATTTCGATATTTTGATACGGCTATATCTCGAAACCAAGAGAAATATTTTTTTTTGTCTTTAGCAAAGTTATAGGTATCGAATGGAAGAAAAAAATGCTGAACAAACTTACCCGATAAAATTGCATCTGGTGCTTCAAAATCGCAAAAAGGACAATTTTTTAACCATTTTTCTACAAGTTTTTACCATTTTTGGTCAATAGCTCGACCACACAAAACACATCCACAAATATGTCATTTTTCTTTTTTGCTTTATTTCGAATGAAACAAATGTTATGGCTATTATTACATAGAAAATATGAGTTTATGGTTGTATGAAAAAAATGTTGTGAACATTTTTCAACAGATGGCGTTAGTACAAGTGTGTTTGTGTCAACTTGAGTTATAGGCATGAAGTAGTATAAGGAGGCCCCACTCTCATGAAAACTTGAAGCAGATTTCCCCGTTTCTCTTACAAATTAGCGAAAGTGGAGAACCAAGCGAGATAATTTGGAACTTCAAAATTTCGTCTGCTACAATGCGTTTGCTAGTCACTTTTCCCACCTGATCACTCAGCTGTTTGTAGGCAGCCATTTGCAAAAAGCATTTCAAGTGTGTTAGTAATTGCATGTACACAAAAATGACATTGTGTGGCTTATAATTCGAAGCTTTTCCGATAGGTTCTCCACTATCGCTAATTTGTAAGAGAAACGGGGAAACTAGCTTCAACTTTTTCAAGGTTAAACATAGCAGTAAAGCCTCCTTATACTACTTCATGGTTATAGGAATGGGCGATCACGATACGATCTTCTGAAAATCTATCTTTTCGTTCCCATGGAACAAAAAAACAATTTTGGTCGATCTATTGACCGAAAATGCTAGAAAATTGTAGAAAATGGTTAAAAAATGGTCATTTTGGCAATTTTGAGACACCAGATGCAATTTTTTTGTTGGTAAGTTTGTTCTGCATTTTTTTTTTCCATTCGATACCTACAACTTTGCTGCAGATACAAAAAAAAATATTTCTCTCGGTTTACGAGATATAGCCGTATCAAAATATCGAAATAGTTTTCAAAATCCGGTTTGAGCAAAATAATGGATGATTCGGTTCTGAGCTGTCTTACAGTATAGACGTGTTTACGAGTGCCGGTCTGTTTACTAAAAGTGTTGTGCTTACAAGTGTCCAAAATCTACTTGGTGTCGTGCGTGTGCATTTTTGTAAATTGAACTGTTTTGCCCAGCCGCAAAATAAGCGGCGGTAAGTGCTAGTGCAGGTGTTTCTGACTACATGGGCATCTGCAAAAAACGCACAAAAATGAGTCCTCCAACTGTAAGCACCCCACCACAGTCTTCTTACTCTCAAGTTACTCAACAGATGCAATTTCCCACAAAAAACCAAGCAATTATTTTGAACTCAATAGAAGGACTTAGTATTCAGGACTATACTGTTGGAATTGGTAAATTAATCGAACCTAAAAATATAAAATTCGTGTTACGAATTTCCCATGGCCGTGTATGTTTGTATCTAAGTAATAAAGATATTGCAGACAAACTAACAGACAATCACACTAAAGTAAACATAAAGTCTCATAGCTTAGAAATTCGGCCTTTGATTTCAAAGTCTAAACGGATTATAATATCTAACGTGTGTCCCATAATTCCTCATCAAATTATTCTGGACGAACTCGACAAATTAAATGTTCAACCAACATCACAAATTTCTTTTATTAGAGCAGGTTTGAATGATCCAAACTACAGTCATATTATGAGTTTCCACCGACAAGTTTATCTCCAACCAGAGGACATCGAAAAACTACCGGAAGCACTTCAGATCAATGATGACAACACAACATACTGGATCTATTTCACCACAGAAAGACTAACTTGCTTTTTATGCAAGGAAGACGGACATGTCGCCAAATTTTGCAAAACCCCAGATCTGCTCTCACAACAACATTTAAGTCCTGAGTCAAAAGACCAAGAAAATTCTGACTCAAAGACCAACCCAAACATATCTCAAAAAATTCTTACTTCTACGCCCACGCTTGAGGAGAATACACCTTCAATGCTCCCTCCAGCTACCTCAGGTACCAAACGTGCTCCCCCTAGCTCCTGCAGCACAACCAACGACAAAGATGAATTACTAACTACAGTTGATGATTTTCTCTACCCAACTCAAAAAAAATAACCAAGCACGAAGAAACAAAAAACTGCCACATACACACCTCCTTCTATAGATGAAATCGAATTACAATTACAACCGGCAAAGGATTTTATTATAACAAATAATTTCCCTCTTGACTATAAAACTTGTGCCGAATTTCTGTTTAAAACATACGACAACCCTAACATTACAGAAACTGCCTTGAGTTATACAAAAAACCTTACAGACCTTATCAAAATGCTAAATGAAATAAAAAGTCAACCCTTGGAACGGAAGTTAAAAAGTCGAAACACAAGAATTACCAAAAGACTTAATCCTTCATTTGTTGACGATGGCCTCAGCAGCGACTCTAGTAACTTCGAGCCTATGGAATCATAATTCAATTAAATATATTTTAAATGGCTGCATCCTCTTCAAACTTGAGACTGCTTTTTTGGAACCTTAGGAGTCTTCGACAACGTGCTCCGGAGGTACAATCCATCCTGAATAACTACCATATTCTCATTTTTGTCGAAACTTGGCTTTCTCCTGATGACACCGTCAACTTTTCTGGATTTTTGACTCACAGAAAGGACATAACTCATTCAAGAGGAGGAGGTATTATCTTTCTTATTCGCGACAATTTAGCTTTTTTTGAATTATGTAATATAAGGACTCCAAACCAAACAGTCGAAATATGCGGAATTTGTATAAATAATGTTAATCCGTCTCTCAACATACTAGCTTGTTACAGAACCCCAAATATTACACTATCTCAAAATGATTGGGACTTAATTATACAAAATGTAGATAAAAATGTCAGTTCTATCCTGGTGGGCAATTTCAATGCGCATCACACAGATTGGAACTGCACAAAATCTGACAGTAACGGCAAAAGGCTAAATAATGCTGTACAAAACTCAAACCTCATTTTAAATAACGCCAACTCCTTTACCCATTTATACACATATAATAACGTTAAATCAAATCTCGACTTAGTTTTCTCCACCACAAATATAACCGACAAAGTTAACGTTAACGTACATGACGAGACTTGGAAATCTGACCATTACCCTATTTTTTTAATTACACTACAAACAAACATGACAACACACATAAGTCTTTCAAAATCAAATCCATCCGCACAAACTGGGACAAATTTTTAACAATTCTTAATAATTCTTACGACGATTTTTTCTCCCTAGAATTTGATAAAATGACTCCCAGCAAAAAGTACGATTTTTTTTCTGTCAAAATTATCAAATCAATAGTAAATAGTTCCCCCAAGAAAAAAAAACCCCAGTAGTAAACCAACCAAAAACCCAGTTCCATGGTGGGATTCTGACTGCGACAGAGTGAAAAGATTAAGGAGAGCAGCGTTCAGAAAATGGGAACACACAAACAATTTAGAAGACCTTATTAACTACAATAAAGCAGCTGCTAATGCCACTAAATTTTTCAAAACAAAAAAAAAGAAAATTTCAAAAAATTCGCTGAAACTATTAATTTTAGAACAAACCCTTCTTACGTCTGGAATAAATGCAAAACATTCAAAAACAACTGGACCAAAACTCGACCTCAACACTCTACCGAAAACTTACAGAACCACAACAAACTAGAAAACGCTCTCAATAAAATCAGCCCTCCTTGGGTTCCAACCGACCCTGACTGGTTCCCTCCATGCCATTCTGACGACTTTTTGGACTCCCGATTTTCCTTTACCGAATTCAACCTTGCCCTAAATCCAAAAAGTATCAAGTCTTCCCCAGGTTTGGATGGTATCGATTTCGAAATTCTGAAAAAACTACCTAATAACTACAAACTTATACTGTTAGATATTTATAACGAAATGTATGTGAAAAATGACTATCCTGAAACTTGGAAACACTCTTATATTCATTTTATCGAAAAATCTGACAAAAGCAACCTTCGACCAATATCTTTGACATCTTGTTTGTGTAAACTTTTTGAAACCCTTATCAAAAATAGGCTGCAGTGGTGGGCAGAATCAAAAAATTTAATACCAAGTAATCAACAGGGTTTCAAAGTTGGCAGATCTTGCGCCGATAATCTAGTTAATTTAAAGTTAAAGGTTGACGAAGCTTTTATGGAAAACAAGGAAGTTTTAGCTGCCTTTTCAGACGTACAAGGTGCCTTTGACAATGTCAACAGTAGTACTCTCTTATCTGGGCTCTCCTCTATTGGATGCTTCTTCAATGTTTTAAAGTTTGTGAAATTTTTAACTTACGAAAGACGCATTTTTTCAAACCATACAGGAGATGATTCTAGATTGGTTTACAAAGGCGTCCCACAAGGAGGTGTACTCAGCCCCCTTCTTTATATATTATATACATCTAATGTAACTAAAAATCTTTCTAAAACAGTTCAGATTTCACTTTTTGCGGACGACATAGCCTCCTACCTAAAGTTCTCTTCATTAAAAAGAGGACAAAAATTGTTAACAAACGCTATCTCAACCATAAAGAAAAACCTCTGAGAACTTGATCTAGAACTTTCTCCTAGTAAAACCGTACTTATACATTTTAATAACAAAAGCATTAAACCCGGACAAGCGAAAATTCAAATCGACGATTTTACTATTAAATCTAGTGAAACCGTCAAATTTCTAGGTACTACTTTCGATTACCAAATGTCTTTTTCTAAACACGTTAATCTAATTCAAAAGAAATGTATAAACGCGTTGAATATTATAAAATTTCTCCGTGGCACATGGTGGGGAGCTGATCCCGAAACTCTCTTGCAATTATATAAAAGCTTTGTTCGACCTATTATTGACTACGCACGGTGGTCTTGAAGCCGGAAAGTTCCGTCCTAAAATGACGAGAAAATCGGCTAATGAGGAAGTGTTCAGTTTGATGTGAATATCACAAATCCGTTGGATTTGAAATCCTAGCTGATCTTTTAAGGGAGATTTTGCAAAATGAATTAAAAATATACGATTTTTCAATTTGATTTTTCAGAAAAATTCAATTTTTCTTATATATGTAATTTTTTATGTAAGTGAATATACATATATACCTATATATAGGGTGTCCCAAAGTTTGGAAACGGACATGAATCTCAAAAAATCTAAATTGCATAATTCTAGATCCCAGTGTATTCAAAGTTTTGAACCCTTACCTTATTTTTATGTTGTGTATCCTTATTTGTAGTAAGTTTTTTTGAAATGCCCAACACAAAGTGTATGAATACTTGTTACAGTTTCTTTGTAAATTCAACTTGTATGCTGTGCAAATTAAGAAAAAATTATATTAAAAAGTTACAAGGGAAATGAGTTTAGATTAAATTTGTACTGCTAAATGCGTTATTTATTAAAAATGATATAATTTATCTTAAAAGATTTATTAAATAGATATTATTACAGAAATGAACTCATATATGTATATATCCTCAAAGATATAAAAAACAATTTTTTAATTAAAAAATAGTAATAAAAATTTTTAAATTGAAAACAAAATGCTCATTTACAAAAATAATTAATTATTTAATTAACTTTTTCAGTTCTTGATTTCATAATTTTAATTAAAAAATTGTTTTTTATATCTTTGATGATATATACATATATATGAATACATTTCTGTAATAATATCCATTTAATAAATCTTTCAAGATAAATTATATCATATTGAATAAATAACGCATTTAGCAGTTTAAGTTTAATCTAAACTTATTTCCGTTGTAACTTTTTAATATAATTTTTTCTTAATTTGCATAGCATACAAGTTGAATTCACAAAGAAACTGTAAAAAGTATTCATACACTTTGGGTTGGGCATTTTAAAAAACCTTACTACAATTAAGGATACATAACATAAAAATAAGGTGAGAGTTAAAAATTTTGAATAGCCTGGGATCTAGAATTATGCAATTTAGATTTTTTGAGATTCATGTCCGTTTCCAAACTTTGGGACACCCTATATATAGGTATATATGTATATTCATTTACATAAAAAATTACATATATACAATATACATATAATAAGAAAAATTGAATTTTTCTCAAAAATCAAATTGTAAAATCGTATATTTTTAATTCATTTTGCAAAATCTTGCTTAAAAGATCAGCTAGGATTTCAAATCAAACGGATTTCTCATATCGTCTCATTCCTCGATTTCCTCGCTCAACCGCATCACTACGGGCAGTAGATTCTTTACACCAGGAAATCTCGTTCTCTTTATGGGAATGCAGTACAATTCCTTCAGTCAATTAGTCCGAAATTGTATATTATAATAATTGAAATCCTGATCTTCGTTTGTAAAGACTTAGGGACATGGATTTCTGGAATTGATCGGCCCTCAACGCCTGCACTTCTCAGCCTCGAATATTTCGCTAACCCATCCAACAATTACGCCACACTAAACACGAAAGAATATTTTATAACATAAATCGAAATATAAAAGAACAATAAAATGACCACTGTTTTCCCTTTTCCATTCAATTATGATAAATTACCTTAAGGCTACCGGCGGTACACTCAAGGTTGGCGCGATGCTTTCCACTCCAGATCACGAGCAATAAGACCAATCAATTCCAGAAATTCACTTTTAATTCATACCTCGGACTGCCCCACCTCACGCTATCATCACCTTCAACCTCGAAATTACACGAAATCGTACGAATTCTCAGCAATTAGGCGCCAAACGTCTCATACAGGCAAATTATTTAATTTATATATTTAGACAAATACTGATTTTCGCTTCAGTTAGATGTAAGTCCCTGCAATTGAAAAATTGGTACATTGGATAATGGATACAGTGGAATGGCAAATCTAAAGATTGGGAAAAGGGCAAACTGATAAATACGGAAATTAGTAAATATCTTTATATTTCAATTGCTTATTTCATATTGACTGTAAACTCTACACTGCTACATTTGGCATTTAGATGTTTCAAAATTGTGAAATTGGTAACTGCAGTAATTGATAATTAAAAAATACGTCAATTATAAATGTGGTAAAATGGAGAATGTTTTATTTGTAATTGATTGACTATGCAGTTATTTAATAGGGAATTGGTAAATATGTAAATAGCTAATTTCATAATTGCAAAGTTGGTTATTCAATAATGGAAAAATTCTTTATTACAAAATTAGTTATTGCAATATTAGTAAATTTTTATATTTAGAGTTTTATTCTTTTACATGTATATGGAGTATATAAATAAAAGTTTCATTGGAGGAAGAAAGAAGAAAGTGCTAAAAATGAAACAAACAAGCATACTTCTTTAAAATTATGTGGAAATTATAAGCATCATCATTCTGATTTGACCATTTCAGTGTCTTCAATGTCATCTACATCACTTTGTAATTCTAATAATATAAATTCAAGTTTACAAGAGTCTTATGTTAATAATGAAAGATGATCTCCTTTCAGATATAATGAAATAGGACAATTAGAAAGAAATTATTTTATCGGAAAGGGAAAAGAATAACTACTATTTGTTTCTAAAAAGAATTGAAGCAGAGGAAGAGTGAAGAACAAGTTTAACAGAAGAGAAAAAAAAAGATTTTATTGAATAAAAAAGACAATTAATGATATAGGGAAGTGATATCGTGCAATAGTAAGCAATAATAAAGATTCCAAAAAGATAGAAAATAAATTGTAATGCAGATCTTAAAAATTCTGTCGTGAATTTCATACCGTTAATATCTTTGCAGAGTGTTTCTGTTTTCAAAAATTTTAAAACTAATTGCCAAGATTCAGTTAAGTATGATGTTTTCTCTATTATGAATTTTAATGAAGCAAAAACCGAAGAAATGTAAGATCTAAAAAAGGATAAAATAAAGGAAATGAAATGAATTACGTATTTGCTGACAGTCTGACATTAAATTCAAATTATTTAATTTTTTCATTATTATTTTTTTTAACATAAAAATATTAAGACCATTACCAGAAAACATAACTGCGTGGAGATACCTTTCCACGCAGTTTTTCCTCTTCCCTTTTCCCTAATGGAGAAGCAAATATGCTGTATTTAAATGTTAAACATAATGTGGTAAAGAAGGTTTTCAGCATGTGTCATTTAAGAACAGTGATAATAGTGGTTGTACCTCACAGGAGCACGTTTGGAACTTTATTTAGAACGTTTTATGTACTTCTTCCTTATTATTTCTTCAAAAATTGACAATGATTGTTTATCAATTCCTAAACACATTTCTATATTTTTATTTATATCATTTCTTAAAAATATTTACTGCGCATCCCAAAACGTGAACTTTATAATCCATTACTTCATGATCTTTGCGTTCTCAATTTATATATTTGTTAAATTTTAGTAAATTCGGATTTATATTCTTTTGGATTTTTAATTTAATTTACATGCGTGATTTTAAAGATTAGATAGAAATAGCTTTTAATCGTTACAAAGTGTATTCCTTTGATTTTTTAGTTGAGGACCAAGACGATAGCAACTGGAAAAGTCAGAATCCAAGTGTTTTATACAGCGCTCCGACTCATGGGCCTGTATTTTCTAGACTGAAGAACCAGTCCGAGAAATCCAGCACCTATTAATAGTTAATTTCTTAAGAACCAGAACTCTCGCACTAGAGATAAAAAAGGACAGAATGATATTTCTGTTATTTTTCAATCTCATCCTGCAAAACGTGACGGCGTCGTTTCTTGTGCGAGAAGCTTCACCCGAGCTGACAGAAGGATCTGCAAGCAAGCAGGTCCATATATCGATGCGGCTCGCTGTGGAGCTGCGCGGTCGTACTACTTAGCGTCGTCTGCGCTGTCTCTGGCGTTGCGTACAAAAGTATGCGCGGTCTGTTTAGCAAATTCGTCTGCTAACCACGTTTTGACAGCTCTAAAATAAGACTAAAGTATAACTTAACCTCAAAGTTAAGTTTATTTAAAATTAAATTTTAAAATATATTCTTTAATTGAAAATTAAAAGTCAAGTGCAATTGTGAGGTTCGTCACAACGATTTAAATGTTTTTTTCTAAAACTTAAAATTCACTATATAAAAATGTTGCTCTTTTGCAGTTCTTCACTAAATTGTAAAACATTTTAGCAAAATTTATAACCTATTTTTTGCATGTACAGTAAAGTATTTTACTTTTAACTGGTTAAATTTAACTTAGGCGCAGATCCAGACAAGGCTATTGGGGGAAGTTATATATGAGTTAAAAAAAAACACTTTATTGCCGTGAATTAAAAAAAAACACGGTTATTTGAAAAATAGAAAAAGACGAGAAAAACGCCAAAAACTTTTTCAAATTTTATTTCTCTATATCTCAAATCCTGAAGAAAATTTTTTTTGTCGTTTATTGCATTAGATTCAATTCAATGCGCTTTTTAAAAGTAAATGAAAAAATTGTAAAATTTGTTTTAATATTTTGTTATTTAATTTATCATTCAATATTAATTTAAACTCAATATAAATTAAATCAGACCCAAATTCAATACTTTTAAGCATCAATTTAATCGAATTTCAATTGATTTAAACTTTCCAATATTAATAATAATTGTAAATTGTAATCACTCTGAATTTTAAAAGGTATAAATAATATTATTTTTTATTGAAATTGAATTTTCGACTGGTTTTCTTAATTTTCCTCTTCTTTAGTAAGAAAGGGAAGATTTGACCTTATTTTTAATCTCCTGATCACATTCTTTAGATTCGTTTGTATTTTTTTTAGATTTTATCTCTTTTTAAAAGAATTTTTTTTGTAAATTTTTTCATAAAAGTTATAGTATTTGAAGAAATGTAAAGTTTTGATTATTTTATTTATATTTTAATTGCTTTAAAAATTTTATTATTATTTCTAAATGTAATGTATAATTATTTCATTTTTGCATTTTTAAAAGAATTTTAGTGATTATCTCATTTCTATTTTTAGTTTTCCACTCTTTTCATTAAGTTTTTTTTTTCTAGAATTTATAGATAATAATTTTTTTTACTTTTTTTTCTCTCTGATTTTTAAATGAAAGTTCCTCTTTTTTATATGATTATTTCAAACAAATTTGTTTTTTAAAAGAATAATGGCTTTACAGACTAATATCTGTAAAATGTTAAAAATAAAATTATTAATATGGTTAGTACCTAATTGTAAGTTTTTTCTCAAAAAAATATATTTATGAAAGAAATTTCCTTGTTGACTTTACAGATTTTTCTATTGTTTTAAACTGAAATAAATTTTTTTTTTAATTGTAACAATGCCCTGAATGTAAAAAAGTCAGATTTTTTATTTTGACTTGCACACTTAAAAAACAGTCTGGTTAGATTCACCAGAATTCTAGTTAAACTAACCAGAATTCTGTTAAGGATATAATTTTATATTTTGTTTCTGGGTAAAATAACCAGAATAAAATGTTAAATATAATCTAACCAGAATTTTTTTTCAGGGCAAAAACTGAAAAATATCAATTTTTCACGATTTTTCATTTTTTTCCAGTCAAAATAAACAATCTGACTCTTCTTAGGTAGAGAAATTGTGCAGTGGATATTCTCGGATCGTTATAAAACTTGTACACGATATTTTTTATATGTTTTATTTTCGAAATCCGTAAAAAAATCTCGACTTTTTGAAAATAAAGATCGGATATATAATAGTATTTTGTAAATGTAGGTCAAACTTTTACCTGTGTTTGTCATCTTTTAAAATTTTTTCAAATTATACAAAATCTTGACGTTATCTCGTTGAAGCCAATAAAGTGAAGCAGGAGATTGACGTTTTCATTAACTTGAAAAAAAAAAAATACAGTTTAGACCTTATTAACTTTAATAAGAATTCAATTCTTAATTAAAAAATAGTCTGCTTTTAGTAAATTATTAAAATTTAACTATATATTCTGGTAAATCAAATTACTAATTTTTAATTATGTGATAAATATTCAAATTAACTACACAAAGAGAGTTAGAGTAGCTTAAAAAAGTAATTACTTTGACAACTCTTTACATTTAACAATGTCGAATTTTAAAGGCTAAATTTTTTTCAGATTGTATATTTTACTGCATAATATCAATTATTATATTATATATTATAATACTATATAGTAAATTATTATATACATTTACCAATGCAAAACTTTTCATTGTTAATGCATATAATTTTCCACACGTAAATACACGAGGTTCAGTACTTTTCTTCATTATTAGAAGTAATGATTTTCGAATTGAAACCGGCAATGTGTACCATTCTGTTGAGTACCTAAAATTTTAATATTATAATTTAACATCAAGTATAAAATCAAAGACATATTTTCTCAATGTAATATAATTTTAATAACGAAATAAATAGTATTTTTTTCAATAACAGGAAATATAATAGAAACACACTGACACTGAATTAGAAAGATTGATACTGTGATCACTCATTTCTTCATAAGGCAGTGTAAGGAAAAGTATGTGAGTCATTTGTCCAAAATTTGCAAAACCAAATTTCAACACAAGAGCTGGTTGTTTCAAATTTAGAAGAATCTGTTTGTAAGAATAAGAAACGAAATTTGTATATTAAATTAATCATTCAAATAATAAAGTTTTATTATTTTAAATCATGTTCCTCTTCTACTCACTGCTAATCCAGTCATACTAATAATAAGTATATTTAAAAACACTATAATTAAATATACAAATGAAAAGGATCTTTCAATGTTTTGTAAAAACCTGTTGAGAATTATTAAAAATTAGCATACTATTGATTGTGAGAGAAAATATAAGGAATTTCGATAAACTTATTATAAGAAATTTCTATTCTATATGGAGTAGAAATTTATATATATATACGTGTTATAGTTTAAAATTTTTCTTTAATTAGATATAATTAAAAAAATCAATACTTTTCCACATAAAATAAAAATATTATTAAAATTTATTTCACTCAATATTGAAAGATACAGTTGCACATTTTTAGAAAAATGTACAACTATGACTTTAAAAATCAGGTGAAATTAATTTTAATAATATTTGTGTTTCATGTGAAAAACCATTTTTTAGTTTTAAGTTATGTCAATGGGTTAAAAAATTTTAAATGCCTCGAAATGAACAAGTATATTCTTTTACTAATTAATAAAAAAAGATATAATTTTTCCAATCCAATAAAAAAATATTAGGCGTGTATATATATAAGTTTAAAAAGAAAGATAACCTTAACAATTTCTCGTGTTGTTTAACGCAGAAAATTATTTCATTTTCAATCTTTCTCTCCAAATTTCTTCTATCACTTTGGGAATCACATTTATTTCTTATCACACTTGATAGATTTGACAGTTTATTCCTGTATATATATATATATATATAAAACATGCAAAATGCATTATTAATTATAACTATACTTATTAAATATAAGTGTATAATGATTTTCTTAAATTAACTATAATTTTTCTGAAAAAAATAATTTAATAACATGTATCGATCTTATTTATAATTTCTCAAAATTACAATAGGATTCTTCAATAATAAAATATTCTTAAAATAAGAAACATATTTTTGTATTAAGAATATTTTCTTATTTCTTTCCTAAGAATAAAGATTTTATTGAAGAATATTCTGACTATTTTAAGGATATTAAATTCTTAAAAATTTTTGAGTCAAGAATAATTCTTAAAAGAAGAATACCATTTTTTCAATGTTGACAAAATTTCTACCCTAAAATCTTACCCTATCGCTGCATAAATGCTGCAACTGTGCTGAGCACAAGCCATAAAAATCGTGTCTCCGTTTATAATACTTAACATATATAAAATTATTACAAATGTATTGTGAATCATAATTGAATTACGATATTTTTCACTATCTATACCATATTCAGCAATATAAATTGGAGAAAATGGTCTTGATTCATTTAACGGCCTCACCAAATCCAAAATTTTTGGCAATATCGCCCCGAGCACGAAACCACCTGCTGCTGCAGCTAGTGCAACTAAAAAAAATTCATTATTTTATCATTTTGACATTAAGGAGTGAAACGTAAAATGTATATTATTATATTATTTAGAAAATTTTATCTAAAAAAAAAGAAAACTTTAAAAAGCGACTAACGTTATTAAATTCAAAGTACCCGAATTAAGGTTAACAACTAGAGGTCCCGTTCGTTAAAAAAAATTCCAAATTCGAGCACAGTGTCAAATATTGTTAATTTTTATAATCAACTGATTAAATTCTGGCTAATTTTAGATTTGATAAAAAAGTCTTAACCAAGAGTTTGAGTAGAAAAATTTTACACGGGGAAAACGTTTGAGGTAATCTTTCCCATATGTGACGCTCCGCGAGAGAAGGGACCTATCGCTGGAAAGCAAACTTTAAAGAATGGACGGACAAAGAGGAGGAAGAAAAATCGAGACGCTTCACATGCCCATGTTTAAAGCTTTATAACAAGAAAACTAATTGCAGGAATCAAATTTTGATTTTTAGAACTCAAAGAGCAACTCAAAAACTATCAATTACCATGAAAAAATCAAACTAATTAATCGTTAATTTCACGGGACGGTCTTTTAGCATAAAAAAATAAAAATTGATTTTTTCGGCGATAGGTCCCTTCTCTCGCGGAGCGTCACATATTATATGCAGGACCTCGGATCAAAGTTACAATTGAGATATTGTGTTCAAAATTCTGATAGTTATTTTCAAAAAATAAGAAAAATTTTCCCATATACGTGGTACTTGAGAGTCAAAAGTAGACTGAAAAAGACTACTCGCTTAAAGCTGTAAAATGTGCATTAAAGTTGAAAAGAGTTTGCCGAGAAATGTGCAGAAGTTTACCATGCTACGGGTAATCGGAGTTCGGGCTCAGCGTCAAGTCCAATGACTCTCCAGCATGGTAAACTATCCGCAAAACTCGGAATTTATTCCTATCGCATGATAAATCAAACTTTCTCCCTCTTTTTCCATTTTTAATTTGCAGATGCGATCACATATTATTTGTCTGTTAATTCCACAAGAACTCTTTCTATTAAAAGGAAAAAGAATGATCTTTAAATTATTAATTTTAATACTTATATTAGAGGCTAGCCTAGCTTACGTTGAATTATATAACATGCAACTATGACAAACAAATTTTAAACGAAAACTTGTTAGATATTTCATATTTTACTGACTACTCTTTCAATTAGTTTATTTTTTAAATTCTTATAATATTTTGATTCTTTAATTGTGTATTACTGTAAATAGTTTAATTCTTAATATTTATTTACATTTAATACTAAAATAATAAATTTTATAATAAATTAAACAATATTTGTATTTTACATTAATTAAAAAGAAAATTACCTAAAATATTTCAGATATGATGCTTTTTTTGGTTTTTTTATCATTGTAAAATTAAACTATCAAACATATATTTTACAACTTCTAAACTTCTATGTTTGTAAATTTTTTTAAATAAAAATTTGTTGTAATTTAAAGGCAGATTTTTTATATTTAAAGTTTTTTTCTTGCTTTGAAAATTTTCAATTATGGTAATTTTTACTCTTTACTATTTTTAAATAGCTAAATGTCATTTTTTAAAATTATTATTTTTCTTACTTTTCATTTATTATACCTTTATAAGATCTACTTAATTCATTACTTTAAATTTTTAGTTGTAATAACTTTTATTTATTCAAATTCTTATTCAAAATAATATTTATTTTCGTAAATAACGTTTAACAAATTCTCTAAATCTGAGTTAGTTAAAAATAACTAGCTTGAAATCAAAAAGTTAACTATTAATTCAAATAGCTATATTTCTACTAATCATTTAGTAAAAAATAAATAATTATTAGTTTAGTTTATTTTTAAGTTATATGAAAATAGATAATATTTTAGTAAAATTCTGATTATTATTAATAATTAATTATTTTTAACTAATTCAGATTAAAAGAACAGATAGGATTTTCTAGGTTATTAAACTTTTAATGCAGAAAATACAAATTTGTTTCTATAAAAATTATTATTATATTAAATAACATTTATATTAATATTTTTATATATAATACATATAATATATTTTTAATAAATGAATATTTGGTTTTTTAAACATTGTAAGAATTAAAATTTTAATAAATAAGAATTTTCTGTCTAATTATTAAATTACTTTATTTAAAAATTATATAATACAGGAGTCTCGGAAATCGAAATTAACACAAGTGAAATTGATCTAAAGTGAATAAAAGATAAAGTCAAAGATTTTGTTAATTACACCTATTTTTAATATTTAGATAATTGTTAAATTTGTACACATTATAAAAAATATTTTTTAAAATATCTACAAGTTATTTTTATAACAAGACCTTTAAGTTTTATTTAATTAATGAACTGCATAATTATAACTTTATACATTAAATAAAACTTTTTTTTAAATTTAAAAACTATTTGACATTAATATAATATTTTGGTCGTACTTTTTAGAATTTAAAATACAAAATAAGTTCTAAATTAACATTTTGAATTTGATTCACAGATTATTGCAAGGCAAAAAAGAAAGATTTAATAGAAATTACCAAAATTTTGAAACTTGATTTATATAAAAAATTGATCAAGAAAGGAAGCAATAATTAACACATAATTGTTTTAAATTAAAATTATTCAGTCTAAAGATATAAGAATTAAAACCGTTTCTCATAAAGGGATACAATTCTACTCAGTTAGTATATAAGGAAAGTTTGAATCTCTAATTCCAAATGTATTCGAGCGTGTTCGGTGTGCGTGAATGTGTATTTAGATATTTGTATATTGCGGCGTAAGTTTAGTTTAGGTAAATCGCGTCTTGTATATAGTTCAAAAGAATATTAAATTAATCTTAAGGTTAAAACTATGATCGTGATTGTATCGTTAAATGTAATTATAATTAGCGAAATAAGTAATCTCTATAGGAAATAAATCTGTAATTAATATGAAGGGAATCTTTTTATTTTTTGGTTGAATAGAAAAGATCATCTAGTTGGCAAAACTTTACCATACTGGTGAGCAAGAGCTTTGACAAGAACATTGTCGAGGCGCGCTGAGCTCAAGAATTCGAGCTCAGCGCCTTGTCATCCAGCATGGTAAAGTTTTCCCACGTGCTGTGTATAATACTACTCAACTTTCTGGCAATCGAGGAATCGCCCTCCGACCATCAAATTACCATGCTGGAGAGTGATGTGTATCCATATTTTTGTATGAAACATTTCGAATTCTTGAATAATTTCTATTATAAATTGAATGGTAAAGTTTTCTAAAAATCACTTTGATCCGAGGTGTATCATGCTAACATGGTAAACTTTATCTGAAACATTTTCTCCGTGTACTTTTAAATTATTCATTTACCAGCGCATGTTAATCGAAGCTTTTTTCCTCTAATGGCGTATGATTCTAAAATTTTAATTTCTGGTTCAGATGACCAAGTATCCCAATCAAGTTGAATGTTTCTAAAAAGAATTGCTAACTTCAAAAAACAAAATGTTAATTAATATTTTTTATATTTAATAATTGTTTTATTGTATATTCATAATGTTATGTTCATATTCAGGAACTTTACTCTATTATAAAGAATTGAATTTTAATAATAGAAATACAAAATTACCTGCTGATTGTGCACCATTAAATTTATAAAAAGTATTATGCCCATTATAGTAACTATTAAAGGTGAAAAACATTCTATTGCATTATTAATGCTTCCTAATTTAACTGCTTTTATCAACCCAAAAAGCTAAGAACACATTTGAATAATTATTATTATTATTATTATTCCTAATTACTTAAGTTAATTATTATTATTTGTCAAGGTTCTTGAAGTTGCTTTCATTTAATTTTGATCACTTGTTTTTTTAAAATAAAATAAACTTTAAAATCTATGGAAAATGGATTTTCAGTTGTTTTATAAATACATAAGTATAAAAAGAAGTGAAAAAAATTGTATGATTTAAATTTACAGGAAAACTTGCTATCATTTTTGTTGCACCTAAGATTTATGAAAATTTGATTTATTCTCAAAATAAACTAATTGATAACTAGATTTTAACTCAAACTGAACTATAGTTCAGTTTGATAGATAGATAGATTTTGTTATTTGTAGATTTAAGTTGAACTTTAAAAATTATTTTAAAAGGTGTAATAATTTTGAGTATTTCTTATAATTTCTTCTTCAAAGCAATTTTTTACATTCTTTTCATTTTTCTATCACTGTAAAAGATGTATTTTTTTTAAATATATTTCTTGGATCCTATTTTGGAATATAAGGAAAATATAAATATAAATAATAAAATATGCTTGATTTTATTCTTATTTGGAAAATATGATCTTATTAAAATAAGAATCTAATTTTTAATTCTGTCCGGTTTGATTCTTAAAATAAGAATAATTTAAAGAATACATTATGCTTAATAATAGGAGCTAAGAAATATTCTTAAAAGAAGAACAAGAATTTGTTCTGTGTATATAATTTTTCTTGTATTTTAAAACATTGATATAATATTTTATTGCTAAGGATTATTCTCACCGATGGTATTGTTAAAGAACACAGAAGAGATAAATAAAGAGAAGTTCGTATTCGTTTTTGCGTGTTACTTTGATAAAACCATAATCCGGAAAGGTGTAAAATTCTATAATTAAAACTATAGTAGGGTCCTTTTAATATGTTCATGGTCGCCGGTTAACTGACAGATCGTTAGTCTGCAGAGTTGGCCCTTTCGTCATTTCGTATTCTCTTAGTAATAATTTATAAATTTGCAGAGGCTTCTGCTCTTGATTTCCACGAAACTTATTACCTCTCTAGAAATTAAAGAGCCTTGATAATTACATAGGTTTTAGACTGTCCACTGAATAAATAAGTAGGGGAATACTTTCTTCGATTTTAGTTAGAGACAGAAGCTGACATTCGTGTTAAAACCATCGCAGAAGTAACTTTCAATTTTCTAAAACAAGATTCAGATTTTAACTTTATAATCATATTAAACAACACTAAAAAAAACAAAATAAAATTTTTATTTTCTTTTGAACTTAACCGAACTCGATATATCATTGTATTGTTATATTGTATTGTAAGTAAAACTGTGAAGTACAAAAATACTGTTTTCAGTATTGGACATGTAGATACAAATAAACATTAAATTAGTATGTAAATTTAAATATTTAATAAATGATAAAAATTTAATTGACAAGAAGTTTTTCAAAGATTAATGTTTATTGACAAGTTTTTTTTCTTACTTTATTTATTGCGTGTTTGAAATTTGATTTTTTATGTAATAATTGTGAATGTTAATTTGTAACTATTGTAACTTAATTCTTTATTTATTTAATTTTTTTAGTTTAAAAAGTCGACGATCTGAGAAAATTCTCATATGTAGCATGGAAAATGTACGTTTACCTAAAAGAAACTAATTAAAATTTTTTGTCTCTTTTTTGTCCTATTCTGCTGTTTTTTTAATTTACAATCACTACCACATAGTAGTGATTTTTTTTTTAAAACGCAATATTATACTTCATTTTTTCATCTTAAATTTTAAAAAAACATCTTGGAAACTTTATTTGATCCTGCGATATTATTTTCTTTTTTAAGGTCGTACCTCAAACTCTCATGAAAAAGAGTCCAAAAAATATTTCAATAGAAAACAAGGAATTCATCCTGGAATAAAAATATTTCAAAATCAATACAGACACTTACACTGAATCAGAAATTTGAATACTAAAATTACTCATTTTTTCACAAGGGTCAGTAAGAAAAAATGTGTGACCAATTTGAGCGATGTTACCAGCAAAATATTTCAAGCCTAGAAGAACAAGGTTAGAACATTAACTAGTATCATAATTAAATTGAGAAAAAGATAACAATAAAAAAATTTGAAAATTTTTTCCAATTATGCATGTTATTTTATTATTATGAAAAATATTTCAATTTATAATAAATCGAACTTTTTATGAATTAAAACTCATAAATTAATTATTTGTAAGAAATTAAAAATTTTATATTTGCAATTTTAGAATACTTTGATAAAACATAAATGTACTCACATTTAAAATTTCGCCTTGGTCTCAAATCTAATTTTTGAGAGGCGCATGAATATTCCCTACAACTCATTTGACATAATTCTCAATTGACATAATCTCAAATGGCATAATTCTCATTTGACGTAATTTCCATTTGACATAATTTCCATTTGACATAATTCTCATTTGAAATAATTCCCATTTGGACATAATTCACATTTGACATAATTCTCATTTGACATAATTCCCATTTGACATAATTCCCATTTAACATAATTCCTATTTGACATAATGCTCATTTGACATAATTCTCATTTGACATAATTCCCATTTGACATAATTCCCATTTAACATAATTCACATTTGATATAATTCTCATTTGACATAATTCCCACTTGGCATAAATCTCAGTTGACATAATTCCTAATTGACATAAATTTTTTTCTATTTTAAAGAAAATTTTCCCTATCTTAAAGAAACTTTTCTTTATTTTAATAAAAATTTTATGCCATCTGAGATTTATGCCATTTGAAAATTATGACAAATAGGAATTATGTCAAATGAAAATTATATCAAATGGGAATTATGTTAAATGGGAATTATGTCAAATGAGAATTATGTCAAATGAGAATTATGTCAAATGGGAGTTATGTCAAATAAGAATTATGTCAAATGGGAATTATGTAAAATGGGAATTATGTCAAATGAGAATTATGTCAAATGGGAATTATGTCAAATTGGAATTATGTCAAATGGAAATTATGTCAAATGAAAATTACGTCGAATGAGAATTATGTCAAATGAGAATTATGCCATTTGAGATTATTTTAATTGAAAATTATGACAAATGAGTTGTAGGGAATATTCATGCGTCTCTTTGAGACGTTTCGTCCCCATATTTAAAACATTTAAAATGTCTTGTGTCCACATATTTGAAATACATAATGAGACTTATTTTTAAACATTAAATATGTCCCCAACAACATTGAGACGCTTTTAGTGTTTTAAAATAAGACATAAACTAAAAGCAAGTGTCTCAATTTAAGACACATTTTATATCTCAAAGATTTAAAACAGCTTAATTATTTCATTTTGAGACACTAAAAGAATACTGTTGTATAATTGTCGGATAGGACTTGGTGTAGGGCAGGTTGATTATAATCAAAACTCTTTAATGCTGCTACACATTCGGTCGATATAGTGAAGAATGACCGATGATTTATTTTCAAAAGTAAAAATAGCGGAATTTGCGACTGGTCAAGGAGGCGGTCGATGTGCAATAGAACGAAACAGTGGGGAGAAGTGAAGCTCCCCACCTTTAACATAGAAGGCTCATAGATCTGCGCTTTTCAAAAAATATAAATGCTGCTAGCGCTGTGCGGCGTTAATTCAAACTACAATAGCGCGCGTGATCATTTGAATTTAAACAATATAAAAATATCATATTACTGAGAAATAAAATAATTTACAAGAATTTTAGTTAATCTAAACATACCGCCCACCTTGATATTACTTGGTATCAAAACAAATAACAATTACAAAATGCAAATTATCAACATGTCATCCAGCAGACAAATTTATGTTACATAGTTAGAATAAGAATTCACTGTGATTGAGATGAGTTTTTGTTGGCATCCCCTTCAGTGGGGAAAGGACACAGTTTGGTTGCGCCTCGCTTTACAATCCCAGTCGCTGTCTGCACTGAGAATACCCTGGCGATGCCATCCTTTCCGGGATGAGCTTCAGTTACTCGTCCAATCTTCCATTGCGCTGGTGCAGTATTATCTTCCTTCAAGACAACGAGAGCGCCGGGCTTGATTGATACGGAATCCATTTTTCTCCATTTAGATCGAGTTTGTAGTCCAGATAGATATTCGGAGCTCCATCTTTTCCAAAAATGCTGGAGAAGCTGCTGCATTCTTTGAAATCTGGAAAGACGATTTTCGGCGAGATGCATTAAATCTGGATCAGGTACCGTTGTCAAAGGCTCGCCTATCAGGAAATGTGCAGGTGTGAGAGGTTGAAGGTCATTTGGATCTTCGGATAAAGGACTTAAAGGACGGGAATTTAGGCAGCCTTCTATCTGCACGAGGATCGTGTTAAATTCCTCGTAAGTTATATTACAATTCGTTAACACCTTTTTTAAATGCATTTTTGTGGACTTTACTCCTGCCTCCCATAGCCCACCAAAATGTGGAGCTCGAGGTGGAATAAAGTGCCATTGAATGCCTTCCTCATTAAGCTGCTCAACGATAACTCGTTCATTAGCTTTTATAATTTCAAAAAGCTCTGAGAGTTCCTTTTCTGCCCCTACAAAATTTGTGCCATTATCCGAATAAATGTTCGCGGGCCTTCCGCGTCGCGAAACAAAACGGCGTAAGGCCGCCGTGAAGGCATTAGACGACAAGTCTCCGACGAGCTCTAAATGAATGGCTCTTGTCGCGAAGCATACGAACAGACAAATATATGCCTTTGTCAGCTTAGCACCGCGTAACTTCCGGTCCTTTATTAGAAAAGGCCCGGCGTAATCGACGCCACATTGCAGGAAAGGACGATTTGGAGTGATCCGAGAAGCCGGCAGATCACCCATGTATGTCGTAACTGATTTTGGACCGGAGCGAAAACAGGTATAGCATTTGCCAATTAACGATTTAATTTGACCTTTACCGCTTATGGGCCAATACATTTGTCTAATAGACGCTAGAACTGCTTGCGGTCCAGCATGCAACAGGCGTTCATGCTCATGCCTTATAATTAATTTCGTCAAAGTATGCCCCTTTGGCAAAAGCATGGGGTGCTTTTTATCAAAATCGTAGCTGGAATTTTTAAGACGCCCACCAACTCTCAAAACACCATTATCCAAAAATGGACTTAAGGGCAATAACTTGCTTTTATTGTGCAGGTTGAGATCCCGATTTAAACATGAAATTTCACGCGAAAATGCTTTCCTTTGGGCTAATTTTACTAGCGCGAGAATGGAAGAATTAATTTCCTTTGCCTTTAAGCTTCCTGTCAGCCTATTTTCTTTAGAACCTAGCGAATTTTTTACGAAACGGAAACAGTACGCCACAACATTAAGCAATTTAGAAAGGTTAGAGAATTTTTCAAAAAGAACATCTATATCAGTTTCATCAGTTGACACCAGGGATATAGATTTTTGCTCTGGAATCAGGTTCTCCGAAATATTCTTCTCACTTGAAGGCCAGCTTTCGGCCGGAGAGGACAGCCAGCTGGGCCCATACCACCACAATTTGTTATTTATTAAATCTTTTGGCTCTGTCCCCCTAGATAATAGATCCGCAGGATTTTCAATTCCACACACATGACGCCAACTAGAAATATCGACATTTCCTTGTATTTCGGAAACTCTATTGGAAACGAAGGTTTTCCACCGGCTGGGGCAACCCTTTATCCATGCCAATGTCACTGTACTGTCCGACCAACAAAAATTTTCGTTAAAGATTACGTTTAGTGACTCACGCACCTTCACGACTAATTGACTCAATATTAATGCTGCACATAATTCGAGTCGCGGAATTGATAATCTTTGGAGAGGAGATACCCGGCCTTTTGATGCAAGCAGGCGCACAGTGACATTTGAAAATTCATCACTCGAACGGATGTACACGCAAGCGCCATAGGCTGATTCGGATGCGTCACAAAATGCGTGTAATTCAATGCGAACAGGATTTCTACTTAGCGTGTGCCTAGGTACTTGAATTTCACTAAGAAAGGAAAAACTATCTCGTATTGTCAGCCACTTCGTGCGAAGATCTAAGGGGATTGCTTCATCCCAAGACAATTTTAATTGCCATAAACGTTGCAAAATGATTTTGACAACAGTTATAATTGGGGCAATCAGACCCAGCGGGTCGTAAATTTGTGCGATGCACGAGAGGATCTGCCGCTTTGTGACTTGCAACCCTTTTATTTTAAGATTTATGCAAAATGCAAAGCTGTCCGTCTCTCGATTCCAAATCAAACCAAGAGTCTTAGAGTCTTCAGTGGAAGAAATGACAAAATTTGCATCATCATTTCTGTCATTGCAAATACTATTTAGAAATTCATTGTTATTCGAAGACCATTTACGAAGCTGAAATCCAGCTGAGGCTAAGATGCGAGAAAGTTCACGATAGATATAAATTAAATCATCCAGGGTATCTGCTCCAGACAAAACGTCATCGACTGAGAAACAATTCAAGATAATGTCGCTGATTATTGGACAATTATCTTTATTAATTTTCGACAATTCGTTCAAGCAACGTATGGCCAAAAATGAAGCAGATGCAGTTCCATACGTTACTGTATTGAGCTTATAGCAACTGAGAGGGGATGACGAATTAAAGCGCCAAAATATACGTTGAAATGCACGATCGGCTTTATTTATTCGTATCATACGGTACATTTTAGCAATGTCTGCCGTGAAGGCATACGTATGCTTTCGAAACGATAAAAGAATAGAAAAAATGTCCTTTTGAAGAGTAGGGCCTACCAGCTGTACATCGTTTAGAGATTTCCCATTTGATGACTTTGCAGATGCATCGAAGACAACTCGAAGCTTTGTGGTTAAGGACGTGGGCTTAATAATAGGATGATGAGGAATATAATAATTTAATTTCTTATTGCCAACCTCGCTAATTTCCGTCATATGACCTAAATCAATATACTCTCGCATAAATTCATTATAATGATTTTTTAATGAATTGTTTTTATTGAGCCTTCTTTCTAAGGAACGAAACCTATTAATGGCCATTTCCCTAGAATCTCCTAAAATATTGTCGCCCGATTTTTTAAAAGGGATTGAAACTACAAATTGTCCGTCCGGCAATCGATAGGTGTTTTCCTGAAAATGAACTTCGCACTCTTGCTCGGAGGGTGTCATGGGCTTAGATTCTAGAAACCTTTCTTCTACTTCCCAAAAATTACGCAATTGACGGTCTAAGTCATTACTTAAACTAAGATGGCATAACGTTTCCTGCGAACTGCGATGAGGAAAGGTTATAGGCCCAGAAACAATCCATCCTAAATGAGTTTTTTGCATTAAAGGCAAACCATGGCCCAATCGAACCTGACCCTGACATAAGAGATCCCAAAACAAGGAACCGCCAATCAACAAATCTATTGGAGCTGATTGATTAAATTCTGGATCAGCTAAACATAAATCGTCTGGAATATTCAATCTTTCATAATTGAATGATACCCCAGGAATGTTTAATGTAATTTGAGGTAAGACAAGGCATGATAAAACTGCCTTAAAAGAATTGGTTCTTGAATGAATATTAATATTTGCTCGCTTGTTTACTTTAGTCAAGCTCGAACCAATTCCCGAGACATTAAGGTGGACCGATTTGGGAGTCAGCTGTAAACTATCACACAGCCTTTGAGTCACAAAATTTGATTGCGAACCTGGATCAAGCAATGCTCTTGCCTCGTGAGGTTCCCCTTGTTTATCAATTATTTTGACTAATGCGGTTGCTAACAATACACTTTTACGCGGATCATTTGAGCTGCAAGCGGCAACTATGTTAGGAGCAGATGTCCCAGGAAGCGAGATATTATTTTGCTCGTTTTCGCCTTCGAGATGTAATACTGAATTGTGCCGTTTATTACATATACTGCATAATATTTTGTATTTACAATCACGAGTCTTATGTCCCCTTCTAAGACAATTAAGACAAAGGTTGTGCTTTCTTGCCTCTTTAATACGATCTTTTACACAAAGTTTTAAGAGATTGGGACATGACTTAGCAGCGTGAGACTCTTTGCAAAAAATACAATTTTCGCCATCAGTGGATAAGAGAGTTTTTGAGGGTTGGCGCGCACGCGCTGAACTTGCCGCGACAACTTTATTCGGCTTTGAATTATCCTTTTTTATGCTTTGAAGAACTTGGCATCTATCGTTAAAAAAACTAAACATTTCTTTAAGCGTGGGAATTTTGTCCGCGCATTTGACACCCTTCCAATCCCTAAGCGTTACAGAATCTAATTTGGAAGCGACTATGTGCATGACTATAACATCCCAACTATCGACAGGCAGTTCCAGCGCCTTTAATGAGCGCAAATGCTTTTCAACGGTAGCATGCAATTGGCGAAGGCCTAAATATGATTCATGATGAAGGGGAGGTATATCGAAAATGGCATCCAAGTGACTACCGATTATCAAAGTCTGATTCTCGTACCTTTCCTGCAGTAGTGACCACGCTATATCGTAATTAGCGTCCGTCGTTTCTAATGATTGGATTTGATCCGCGGCTTCACCGGTAAGGGCTGAACGCAAGTAATGAAACTTTTCTATTTTCGAAAGCACTACATGATCATGAATTAAGGATTTGTAAGTATCGCGAAAATGTAACCACTGTTCGTATGCTCCCGAAAAGACAGGAATATTAATCGTTGGTAGTTTAACTTGATTTTGAAAGGGTACACGATCTGACGATTGCGTCTGAATTGACCCGGCAATACTATTTGCTTGACTCGCGGGAGGTTGAGGTGAATGTTGAATTGATGTCAAAGTTTTACTTTTTATTATGCTCTTAGCTAAACCGACAGCGGCGTAAAAGGAACTCTCGAAAGTTTCAACTTCTAGATTGTATTGATCTTCGGCATCTTCAATAGCAAAAATGCAACTTTCAACTTCGATAAATTCGTCTAAAAGAGAATTTATCTTTTCTAACCTAGATTTTAAATTTTCGATTTCACTTGTCTCGATGTTGAAGGAATTTAAAAAGGTTTTAAAACGCGTTAAGTTACTTTTGGCAATCTTACGTTTGAGTTTAAGTCCATCTAACTCGGTATCTGGCATTTTGCTTTAGAGAATTTAAATTAATATATAAAAAAAATTGAATTCTAATATACCCCAAAAGAAGAGTATCACGATTCACGAAACAAATAGTAAACAAACCGTTAATGAAATTGTAAGAAAATTAGGAAAGGTAAAAAGGTGCACATAACCTGTATTTCCCAATGGCGATGACGCTCCAACGTGGCAGCGATGCTCTCGCTCGGCAATGATGCTCTGGCTCGGCGACGATATTCTCGTTCGGCGATGATGCTCTGGCTCGGCGACGATATTCTCGTTCGGCGATGATGCTCTGGTTCGGCGACGATATTCTCGTTCGGCGATGATGCTCTGGCTCTACTTTAGAATGCCGTGAAGCAGGTAATTTAACTAAATTTTAGTTTCAGGCTTCCGATGATAATAATGCTTTCAGCACAACGACAAATCCTCGAAAAGCGTCGCTCCGCTGTTGACCACGTGGCTGCGATCCAAATCTATTCCAATATGAAGATCTCAAGCGTGGCTATTTCCTTTTTCCCAAGTAATCCGGCTCGAAGGACCAAAATGTATAATTGTCGGATAGGACTTGGTGTAGGGCAGGTTGATTATAATCAAAACTCTTTAATGCTGCTACACATTCGGTCGATATAGTGAAGAATGACCGATGATTTATTTTCAAAAGTAAAAATAGCGGAATTTGCGACTGGTCAAGGAGGCGGTCGATGTGCAATAGAACGAAACAGTGGGGAGAAGTGAAGCTCCCCACCTTTAACATAGAAGGCTCATAGATCTGCGCTTTTCAAAAAATATAAATGCTGCTAGCGCTGTGCGGCGTTAATTCAAACTACAATAGCGCGCGTGATCATTTGAATTTAAACAATATAAAAATATCATATTACTGAGAAATAAAATAATTTACAAGAATTTTAGTTAATCTAAACAACTGTTTTCGTAAAGTTGTAAAAGGAAATGTGAAATGACAATTGGCTAGAGCTTGGTCCCAGCTTAGCCAATATTAGACTAATATTAGCTTAAGCTTGGGCCGATCTTGAGCATGGGCAAATTTCCCATAGGGTGGGATAAAAAAAAAATTAAAACTCCGTTAAAAAAAATAGAACTCACCAACAAAAAATTAAAATCCCTATTTAAAAACCTTACGCAGGATCTAATGTTGGATCTTAGGTAAGATCTTACCTAGTAACTTATGTTAGTTCTTATTCGATTTCTTATGTAAGAAATGACGTGTGATCTTACGTGTGCATTTGGCAAAAGATCTTACGCAAGTTCTTATGTAATTTCTTAGGTAATAAATTCTTATTTAAATTCATACGTTCTGCCAAAAATAAAAAAAATTAATTTATATATTTTAAATTTTAAAAAACGTTATTTTCATAAATTAAATTAAAGTTAAAGAAACGAAATTAATTAACTTTAATTAATTAAAGTTAGTTAAAATGAAATTTATAAATAGAAGAAAGAATAATCTATTTTCAAATTTAATTTTTAGACATTTTTCAAAATGTCTAAAAAAAATATTTAAAAAACTTATTAATAATAAGGTCATTCATAACCATTTATAATAGTTTGACGCTCTTTTATTTTTTGTTAAAGGAAAGAGGTCTTGTAACTTATCATTTTAAAATACTTATTTCTTGATCCATATATAATACCTAAAAGTTCGGTCTCATTTGTGAGGCAGAATGATAGCAGCCCTCTGACGGCGAACCGAAGAAACAAGGTGGCGAAATTATTCTATTTCAAACCGTTTCACCTGTAAAGTGTATATGTCACTATAGTTTGTTTACATCGTGCAATATTTTAAGTAAAAGGTTAAAAATTGGTCAAATAAAATTTTTTTAAATAAAGTGTGGCGCCTTAAAAAATTTTAAGATGTGAGGAGGACGAGAATTTAGTGAATATGTACGTGACAGTTATAATGTTGGTAAGTTTTTATAAAATAATTGTGTTTAAAAATTTTAATAAAAGTAAGTTATTGTTTTGAAATGTAATACATTCCATTTAAATAATAATACTAATTTGTTCAAATTACATATTGTTTATAATTAATTATTAATTTAATAATATAATTTTGAAAGATCTTTTTTAATATTAATTTAACTAGTTTTTTTAATGTAAAACTAAAATTTATAATAAGCTTTTTGATTAAATTACAATTTTCAATATAAATGTTTATACATATATGGGCATATCTCTGGAACCTTTAACTTTTATGTCCCTTGCATATATTTTGATAATTTCAATCAATTTTTACCTGGCTTTTGTTGGAAATATTAATATTTGATACGATGAATTATTTCCAAAAGATTACACATTGATTTATTAAATAGATAAATTTTTATTCCATTTTTCAACCATACTTTCGAATGGTTTATACGTTGAAACTTTGTAATTAATAAAAATTACTATTTTGTTTATTGTGAAGAAAGTTATATGTTTTTAAAAGTTGTCCCTCACTTTTAACCTTTTCGACCGCAATTGTCATATTTATCAATTTTCTTGAATAAGACTATTGGCACACCAAAATAGTTTATGGGAAATAAAAGTTTAAATAATTAGAATTATTTTGAGACATACTAAATTGATGTGCTTCATGTCTTCAAAAAACTATTCTAATTTAAATAACAGAAAACACGTGTGTACAAAATTTGACAACGACCGTAAGACGAGTGATACTCCACGAAAATCAAATAAAAGTATTCAAAAAGTACTTACATATATTTTTACGAGTACCATTTACCATTGTGTGAATGTGCTTTGAAAAAAAAAACTTTATTGCCATGATAATGTGAAAATATTTATCAATTACGGTCGACCGTAATCGTCCGAAATTTTTTAGAATGAAATTGTCAAGTCCGAAGTTGCCGATTTTAATGTTTTCAACAGAAATTGTCATTAATTAAAACCTGAAGGTTAAGTTTTAATTTTTATTTCGAGATTGATTTTCACACAAAAATGGAACTTTATTCCTTTATTCCTAGTGTATTATTATTAGTATTTTACTATTGTTATAAATATTGAAAATATTAAACAAACTTATCGTTTTTTAAAAATGATAACCCCTCAAGCAATTCATTTCAACTGTTTTTTATCCTAAAAAGCAACCACCTGTTGAATATTTTTTTGTTACAGGTTAAAAATTATTTGTAATTTTAAATAATTTATAACTTTTTGAAGAAAATTAGATTTATCTGTCCATTTGTATAATTTGAAAGCTTAGCAATTGAAGTTTATGTAGACAAAGTTTCAATACTGTGCTACAAAAAAAAATAAAATATGTTTTCTTATTGAAAAGTTAAAGGTTCCAGAGATATGCCCATATATATGTGACGCTCCGCGAGAGAAGGGACCTATCGCAGAAAAAACCAATTTTCATTTTTTTATGCTAAAAGATAATTTTTGAGTTGTTCTTTCATTACCACGTTTCAAAAAAATTTTTTTTTAATTACACTTTTTGTTATAATGCTTCAAACCTAGGAGTACTAAATCTATCGCATTTTTTGGTTTTTCTTTGAACAGCCGTCCCGTGAAATTAACAAATAATTATTTTGATTTTTTAATGGTAATTGACAGTTTTTGAGTTGCTTTTTGAGTTTCAAAAATCAAAATTTGATTCCTGTAATTAGTTTTCTTCTTATGAAGTTTTAAACATGGGCGTGTTAAGCGTCTCGATTTTTCTTTTTCCTCTTTGCCAGTCCGTCCTTTAAAGTTTGCTTCCTCAGCGATAGGTCCCTTCTCTCGCGGAGCGTCACATATGTGTTTAAATATTTTGTTCTAAAATTTTTAATAATATAATTCAATAAAAAATTAAACGATATATTTTTAAAAATGTTTTGTATAATTTAAATTTTTCTTTATCTAAATATATCATTTTAAAATAAAATTCATAAAATATCATCACCATTATTAGCATTATAGCATTAGGATAAATGTAAATTTAAATATAAAATAAAATAATTAATAAATTTAATACTATCTTTATTAAACGTTTATTTTAATTTTTTAATTTAATCAAATCTATAATTATAAAACATAATGTACTTAATATTTCTTTAATTTATTTTAAAATTATAAATGATCTTACTGTTTATTACAATAAATAACATTATAAAATAACATAATAAATGTGTTTGCTATTTACCCTACCCTAATATGTAACAAATAGATATAAAATAAATAATTAATTAAAAAAAGGATTTTATTGTTTCTTAATTAATAATAGTATTTTTACTTAATACTTACAAATTTCAGGTTTTTACATTTATTTTTATCATACTATAAATTACAATGTTATTTAATTTAAAATTAAACAAGTCAACTGTACATAGTTAAACAATCCACAACTAGTTTTAATTTAACTATAAACTAAACAATGTTTTATAAAACTATTTTACCACATTATTGGTGTTCCTAAAACTATTTTTGATTAATCCATGAAAGATAAAATACATTGAAATTGGGAAGAATTGTAATAAAAAATAATTCTTATTTTTGCCAGAAATATTGGAATACAAATAATTCTATTCTAAAGAAATTCCTCATCCGATGACGGGACTTAACAATATTTTGAAGATAAAGCTCCAAATCATGATGATATTACCTTCGGATTCCTATGTACATCTTTGTCTGTGTTAAAAGCAAGGATGGCCTCGAGCAGATCGTGTAGTATCGTATCGTGGCGAACCACAACACGACAGACTCAGCTGAGTAGTATCGTGGCTCGCCACGATGCGATGCGTCTGAGTCTATCGTGGTGGGGCTGGCCACGATACGATACACTGAGCTCAATCGTATCGCATTAGGCCACGATACGATAGACTGAGTTCCATCGTATCGTGGCAAGATTCAACACGATGAACTCGGACGAATCGTATGGTGGCCACAGCACATCATCTTATATCATATCGCCGTGCGTCGTTCAATTGAGAACACGATGTAAACAAACAAGAGCTATGTTTACTTTCTCATACAGAAGAAGTAATAAGCTCTTCAATTCTTTTATTTTCCTGGAATGCAAGCCCTTCTTATTATTTCGTTTGGCCCCCTTATTTTATTATAAATACATCAAAAAATAATAAATTTAAACAATACGCTATTTCAGCAAAAGTACAAGCAGATGACAATAACAAAAAAAGTCGATTCTGGAAAGTGAAGAATGTTTTTAATAATTATTTTAAACGTTATAAATTGTTTAAAAAATTGATTGTTTAAACAAATTGTTATAAACAAATAGACAAGTATTAAAATTTTAGTCAGAAAAAATATTTTGAAAAGAGGAGCATGTTTTAAAGTATTCAATTTAATATCATCAATTGTTTAAAAAATTAATTGTTTAAACAAATTGTTATGAACAAATTTCCAAATATTCAAATTTTTGTCAGAAAAATAATTTCTGAAAAGTTGACAATGTTTCAAAAAATTAAATATAACATTATAAATTGTTTAGTAAAATTGTTATAAACAATTGGGAAAATATTCAAATTTTAATCAGAAAAAAAAATTCTGAAAAGTGGATAATGTTTTAAATCATTAAATTTAAGATTATAAATTGTTCAAAAAGTTAATTGTTTTAAGAATTTGTTATACGCAAATAGACAAATATTACAATTTTTGTTAGAAAAAAATATTTTGAGAAGAGGAGCATGTTTTAAAGTATTCAATTTAATATTATAAATTGTTTAAAAAATTAATTGTTTAAACAAATTGTTATAAACAAATGGTCTAATATTAAAAGTTTTATCAGGAAAAAAATTTCTGAAAAGTGGACAATGTTCTAAATAATTAAAATTGACATTATAAATTGTTTATACAAATTGTTATAAACAAATGAACAAATATTAAAATTTTGATCAGAAAAAAAGATTCTTGAAATTAGAGAATGTTGTCGATAATTACTTTAAACATTACAAATTGTTTAAGAAATTATTTGTTTAAAAAATTGTTATAAACAATTAACAAATAGAAAAATATTAAAATTTTTTTAGAAATCGATGGTGTCATTTATATGGGTGATTCTCTACAAAGTAGTAACTTTTGATAACATTAAATTTTTAAGTAAAAAATATTTTTTCTTAAATATTTCTTATGTACAATTTATAAACAATTATTTTAAAATATAATTCAAAAAATTTTTGAGCTTAAATTAACACCCTTAGTCTTATATAAAAAATTTTAGGTTTAAAATTTTAAAGGTTACAAACATTTTTTTAAAATATTTAATTTTTTACCTTAAACGAATATCCTAAGGATGTTAGCTTATTTAGAGGATGTTTGTAGGACATCAAAGAAAATTCTTGAAACACTTGATCACGAGTTAAAAAAGTATAATTACGTAAATAATTATACAGAAATTAATCAATATTTTGATTAAAAACTCAGGTTAATGATATTCTTATAAAAAAACAAAACACTATTCCTATGTATTTCGAATTTTATGAACTGGAGTTTATAGAAACCGGAGTTTACGAATCAAAGAAAATAAATTATTAAAGCAAAAAAACTTAATGAAATATAAAGGTCTTTGCAGAATACTGCATAGATTTGGCTACTTTATACCACTATTATTTTTATTTTATTTTAAATATAAACAATTCAATTATTTTTGAAGAACCGGAGTTTACATGTCATTAAAATACGCAGGAAATTAATATTAATTTTTGAAATTATAAAACTAAATATCCTATTTCTTCAACTAAGTTGGACTTAAATCAAATTTTTTACCTCAATAACATTAGTATTCAGTGAAAATTCAATATAAAAATGATTAAAATTACTGAAAAACAATGAACATGTAAACTCCTGTTCCAAATAACAAAAGGGTGGAGAAAGTATTTAAAAATGATTTTCGCAAAAGTTATTAATAAAAATTGGAAAACAATACACAAAAAACGAAGCTTTTGAGATAAACTGTCGATTAGAACAGATAAAAATATTTTAAAAATATGATTTATTTAAAAAAAAATGTATTAAATCTCACGAGTCCTATGTGGAGAACCTAAAAAAGTGCAGATTTGAGGCATTTTCAACGATTTCATGTCCTTTGATGTTTAAAAAAAATATTTTTCAATCATGATATTATTAAACATAATAACAAAGAATAACTGTACAAAGAATTAAATATTTATTTATATAAGATTAAAAGTTATTAAGTGGGGAAGTAAAAATAACCACTTAGTGAAGAATCACCCATATATGACATTCTCGAAAGTTTTAATGTTTTTTGTTATAAATAAATAATAAACAAAAATTAAATTACTTCACCAGGGTGGACCAAAAATACGTGGAAGAAAACAATGAGTTGGAAGAAAAACTTTGTCGTAGAACTGATATAAAATCCATAAAAGTTAATATTTTTTGATTTGATAATGCTGTTTCTCTTGAGAATAGTTTCAAGAATAAGACCCAATAATTTAACAATTTAACAATATTCAAAAAATTTTTATTATTAGCTATTTTTTAAAATGCTCTCAAAAACTTATGAAGTTGCAAAATTAAAAAAAAGTTACAACTCTCTAGCTTTGTTAGATGAAAAATTGTAAGTAAACAGTATTAATTTGTTAAACAATTTCCACAATAATGATTTTTCGTTTATTATTAGTATTAAGCTTTTATTGTCTTGAAAAGTTGCAAATAAACAATATTAATTTGTTTTAAGTAATTAAAAAACACATGAGGCTGTTTTCATATTAAATCATGTGGACCGAATATGTTCAAAATTAAAAATCATGTTTAACATGCTTTTTATTGTTTTTTAGAACAAAAAAAGAGATATGTATTTTTTATTTATTTTTTAAACATTTTTTTTCGTATAGTTACGAGCTTACGAGCATCTGACAGTTTTAGGATAAAGAGTGCTTGAACGAAACCGCTAACAATTTTTTAAAAACTCTCTAGTTTTTTCAATTTTGTTTTCTGATTTTACTAATGTTTTAAATGCTCTTTCTTAGCAATTTCAAAAATCTGGAAAATTTTGAAATTAACGAACTGTCGACCCGATTTTTAAATATCAAAAAAATTGAATTCCTCAAAAACATCATTATTTATTTTTTTGAAAATTTTTTACTGGTTACTAGATAACAAAAAAAAATTGCTCAAAAAATCTTGCATGACAGCGCAAAAAATTTTTTTTAAATGACAAAAGTCTTTACTTTGGCTAATACAGCGCTATATATTATTCATAAATATTTATGTTTTTTTCTGATTTTAATAGCGTTTTATCTAAAATATTACTTAAATAAAAAAATGAAATAATTTATAGCTCTCTATTTGCCAAAATAATGACTTTTTGTATTTTCAGAAAAAAAATTATACTAACTTTCTTGGAATCTTAGTGAATACACTAAACCTGTTGGAAAAAATTCTCTTTTATATTTAATAACAAAAAAAATTTGTTAAGAAAGTAAAAGATGATGTTGTTGACAAAATCGAATTTATTGATTTTTTAAAAAATGATCAATATTTTGTAATTTTAAAAACGAATTTAATTTTATAAATTTGCAGATGAGAAGCATCTTAAACGCTACTAAAATCAAAAAACAGAATAAATATATGAATAATAAATATAGCGTTGCATTAGCCAAAGTAATGACTTTCCGTATTTTAAAAAAAAAAAAATAATAATAAATCTTGCGCCTTTCACGGTGTATTATCGCACATTAAACCTATTGGAAACCATTCTTTTTTTTCCACACGGAAAAAAATTAATCACAAAACTTGAAATGAGTTGAATTCTTAATTGCAGAGAATTAAAAATGTATCTAAATTAAGCATTATAATCAAACTTTTTATAATAACTTATGCCTTATTTTGCTAAACTTTATATCAGAAAATGCCATTTCATGAAATCTCTAATTTAGAGATATGTTCATTTAACAACCTAAAAGTGTATAAAAAAGGTTATGCCAAAACATATTTTATTATTCGAAAAAGTTTAAAAATGTTTAGTTTTTGGGATATAATGAAGATTTGACTAAATCTAGATCAATTTTTTTATTAATAAATTTGTTCTAAAAAAATAATTATATTTGTTGAATACTTTTAAACAAAACGTTTCACTATTTCCTTTAAATTTTAAAACACACATATACATTCTAAATAATCCGATTGCTCTAAATTTCAATACTAACTTAAATTTTATTCGTAATGAGCTATGTATAAAATGAGGAATTATACAATGTATTACATAAAATTACTTTATTTCTTATTCTAATAATAATATTAAAATTTTTTACCAAAGAATTGAAAAAAATAGATAAAAAGCATAATAATTGTGACTATAAATTTGTGGTGGCATTTAATTACATTATCATTATTATTATTATTATTATTATTAAAATAATTTAATGAAGCTAATAGTTTTTAAAATGTAATAAGACCTACACTGTATAGTTTCTATGATATCTGGAGAAAATCCCCAATCTTGACAAGTTTTCCCCATGTTGACACAACCTAAACTGTCACTTGAAGTGAAAAAAAATGAAAGTCGATATTTTCCCTAGAAATGAAAATCATTTTGTTACTAGCGTCATATAATATTGCCTCGAAATTAATTCCGCTTAAGTCAAGAGAAAATCTAATTACTTGTATAAAATATCATTCAAGAGGATTTTATTTTGATTTTAAAAAGACCTTTTCTCTGAGTGGCTAATTTCAACAAAATTTGACCTCTCTATATAAACTGTTAAGTCATATTTCGCGCTCCGCTGACTTCGGATTCTTCAGGAAGTCGAAGGATGCTGTATGAAGCCGAATAATCGCCAAGCTCGTTAAACGTGTTTTTACATTTCACAATGCAAAATTTCCATTAGAATACAGTTAAGACTAAGAAAATAGCTCTAAAGCTTCTATTTATTAAGACAAAATTAAATTAAATGCATTTTTTTTCTTTGGGTGTATTTAAAAACACGTATCTCTAACAAAAACGTAAAGATATCCCACCTCCAAATTACTTTAATGTAAAATATACTGCACACCTTTTCTCAGTGTATAAGGTAACTAATGGCCACAGAGATAAAATTCTATTTTGAACATAAATATTTTTTAAAGCATTTTTTCCAATTGTTAAAATTTTCGATCTAAAAAAAGTGGTCCCAAGATGGACGCCTTCTTTAAAAGTCTCTTATAAATGTAGTGAATAAAAAATAAACATCGTGTAACAATTCTTAAACTAATTTTTAATCATTTTACCGTATTTCTCAAGAAATAAAAGTTTTAAAAAATTCAATTTAATAGCTTAACCGTAAAAAGTAATAAGATATTGAAAAATATCGATATATCATATTCTCTACTGATAATATCACATTTCATGGTAGAAAATAAAAAATTTCAATTAGGTGGCTCAAAAAATTATTGAAGAAAGTATGCCGCCGATCGAGATTTTCCGAGACTGATACGATACCGATACGATACTTGCCTTCCAGTCTCGGTTTAGTCTCGCTCAGTTTAGTATCGTATCGGAGAAATATCGGAAAACCGAGATATCGCTCAGTATCGTATCGGGATTCTGAGATTTTTGACCACATGTTCACTTTCTCTTGACAACAACAGAAAACTGAAGTGAGACCAACGGTAGAGTTAGGACCTTAGAAATTCTTTTCGCTAATATTTGGGTTTTCAAACATTTCTTGCAGATGTATTTGAAAACTTGTTTTCTTAAGATGCTTATACTTTAGAATCAAAAAATTACCTCTTTCTTAATTTGCTACAGCTTCACGTTTTCTCTATTTACAATCGGTCTATGTTATTGTGTTTTCAGTAAATAATTAACTTTTTTCCTATCTTAAGTATTTTTACTCTTTAATTAATTATTATTATTATTATTTAACAATTGTTTAAACAAATTAAATTTTTTTTAAGTAATGTCTAGTAAACTTAATTTTTCAAATGAATTATTATATTTAAAGAAAATATTAATTGTTTAAACAAATAGAACTTGTGTAAACAATTGTAAGCTTTTTGTATAATGTATCAAAATTTTATTGTTATTCAGTAGAATTGATTTCAGTACCTATATAATAAATCAAAAGAAAATTGAAAATTATTATGAATCAAATGCTTAAACAATTGCAGAAATTTTTATGTTATTTCAAATAACTAAATAAACGCAATTTTGACCTTAATTTTAATTAAAACCGTTTTAATATGAAATAATTGTTTAAGCAAAAGTGTTTGTTTAAATAAATATGGTTGTTTTGCAAAATGGATCAAAATTGGTCAATTATACAATATTGATTACATTTTCATAAACCATAGCCATAACCATTTTTCTCACATAAATTATAAATTTAATATTAATTTTTTACAAAAAAAGTAAGTTATATTGTAAAAAAATATTTATCCTTATACTATATGTATTATAAATATTCTGGAATCTGATAGGTATTTCTAATTTCTAAGTTTAGAAACAAAATTTTCTAAAGAGCACCCATTTACTTTCAATTAAATGAGGATTCACTCTGAGAAAATTTCTTTTTGATCTACAATTCATTAATAAATTGTAAATAAAAATTCATTAAATTTTTAAACCATATGTGCTTTTAATGCTCGTTTTAATGTGTACTTTATTATTCTTTCATTGTTTGCAATGTTGATTTATATGGAAATGTACACAATTCATCTTACTAACCTATGATAATTAATAATGTATAACTTGTTATTAAAAAAGTTAAATTGAATAAATGCGACTTTACCAAAATTACAACAAAATTATATGTGTACGTCCGCAATGAAAAGGGCCCACTTTGTCCATTTTATTTTCCGAGAAATTGGCATTTTTCTAAAGAAGGTTTAGATTTTCGAATTTTTTTTTATTACTCAAAAACATACTAAAAAACCTACGTAATTACTCACGTCGAGTCATGCATTTATCATAACTTTACTGTAATTAAAAACACAAAATAATCATATTTTTAATTTTTAAAATGCATGGCGCTAATGGTAATCTTGAACTTTAAACTCATTTTTCTCAAAACTATGGTTTCTATACTTCTAACTTTGAATGCTTGTAAAATTGTGAATTTTGTATCTAAAAGGGTCCAAGACATCTCAAAATGTTCAAAATTTAATGAAGAATATGGTCATATAAATAAGTCTAATTGTGGACGTACGCATATCACTATGTTATTGTTGTTATTGAGTTTCCTTATCATTAACTTTTATTATTTTAATAAGACAAAAGCGTTAAAAGCGTGTAAGAGAAAAATTTTGATACAATTTTTAACAAAATGATCAGTTTAAAAAAAAATTAGAAACTTTTTTATTTAAAATTAAAGAAAATTGTCTTTTTAGTGAAATTAATATTATTACAAATTTTTGAAATTTTTTAATCACTTGATTTAAATTGTGATTGTTTAAACAATTTTTTTAAAAACGTACAAAACTGTTTTACTTAAAATGGAAGAAAACATTATATTTATTTGCTTAAATTAAATAATATTAATGTTTCTGTAATTGTTTAAACATTTGGTTCATAATTATTTTTAACATTCTGTTGATTTATCGTAATGTAATCAATTCTACTGAATAACTGAAAAATTGTGATACATTTTCAAAACATTCAGAATTATTTAAACAAATTTTATTTGTTTAAACAATTACAATTATTTTTAACTGCACATACTAATTTCTTTCAAAATTTACATTACTAGATATTATTTTTAAAATAATGTAATTTGTTTAAACAATTGTTAAATAATAATAATAATAATAATAATAATAATAATTAATATTAATTAATTTCGGTGGGACCTCCACCCGAAATGGGTTGCTTGGTGCTTCCGTTACCAAGCAGCTCAAAGATACTGGTCCTACTTGGCTCAGTACTAAAATGACCATTGCAGAACATCGTATAGGTGTTTGATCGTGTTGGTAAGGGAGTTGTGGTACCCTTTACTGGATATCACAGAATTTCTGAGCTGACTGGGTCAAGTACTTGAATGGCATTTGAGATGGGGTTTTTGACACCCCAATCGGGCGCCTCCCCAGGTGGCGGATAGGGGAAGGCCACTCAGATATGGGAGCTACCGAGGAAATTAAAATACCCGGGGCGGACCAAAAGTCAAATAGGGGTGGGCACCCGATATAATTGTCCACTCTGTGTTGGGATAACCTCCCACACAGAGTATTTGCGGTTACGACGACTGTAACGCGCAGTGCCACCCACAATAGGTCTCTCTCGGATGGAGATCAGGGTTCAGTTGGGCGTGGCAATAGGATAGAAGCCAGGCGACGACTAAGCAACGACCAGGGACAAGCTCGATTAAGGTTAAAGTGAACAGACCAACTTCGGAGGGACATTTTGTTGTGTTGGCAAAATAGTTCCCCTAACAGAAGAGGATACATGCAGAGGTTACATGCGCGATGGATCAATATGCACCCACCATACGCGGAAATGACGCCTCAGTACTTAAGAGATCAGGTATCCTCTCTGAGAAAAAGGGGATATGAAGCTCTTTTCCAAGACCAGGAAGACCCCTCAGAGAATACACAAATTTTGTGTGAAACACCAACGCCCGCAGCCGAAGATGGAAACATGAGTTCGAGGGAAACCAAAATTCATCTCAAGGTTTCCATTAAAATGGATAAAATCTCTGAAGGGAACAATGAACTCTCCTTACTCTTAGAGAGTGTAGATCTCTGGACATTGAACTGTGCTGTGTATAAAAAGGCTGTGTCCTTACTTCGCAAAAGTAACAGAAAATCTGTTGCGGAACGCGTTGCTAAAACCTGCCAGCGAATCAAACAAGTGCAGATCAAGATCGGGATAGCTCGACGACATGCTTCTCAATTGCAGAGTGTGATTGCATATCTGGAATCAAATAGAAGGTTTACTCCAAGAGTTTTGGAAATAGCCCAAACTCTTAAAAGATTGCATCACACTCTAAAAAATTCAAAGTTGCAGACCATCAAGCAACACTGGATTGAGAAGATACGTTCTCTTGTCGTCATAAGGGAACGTTTAGAACGGAGGATGAAATGGATAAAGCAAAATAATATCTTTGCTACTAATCCTTCCCGCCTGTTCAGTGTACCATCAACAACCGTTGAAAGGCCTCCATGTCGTGAAGAGATTGAAACTTTCTGGAGCAACATCTATGGGACATCCCATTCAGTAAACGATGAAGGGTTATCTTTGTCACTCTTTAGCAGCTTCTGTGTCAGACAGGGGCTTGACCAATTTGCAGAGATATGTCCACCAATTACTGAAGAGGAGGTAAGAAAAGCAGTAGCTAGAACTAAGAACTTTTCAGCACCCGGGCCAGATAAGATTATTAATCTATGGTGGAAGAAGTTTACTTCAACTCACCAACATTTGGCCCGTATATTCTCTACCTATCTCAACGGGGAACATGCAATACCACAGTGGTTGGTGGAAGGACGAACGGTACTTCTACCAAAATCAGGAGATTTGTCCAATCCAAAAAATTACAGACCAATTGCTTGTCTTAACACCTGCTACAAGCTATTTACTGGGATCCTCAAGGAGAGGATATTGTCATCTATAGAACCAGTCTGGAGTGCGATAGGTGAACAACGAGGATGTAAGAGAGGCCTGTCAGGTTGTAGGGAGAACCTATGAATAGATAGGTGTGTTACCCAAGATTCGATATTTTATCGACGTAACCTGTCAATAGCTTGGATTGATTACCGCAAAGCATTCGACTCCACGAGTCACGAGCTGATCATCAAGCTCCTTGAATGTTTAAAGGTACATCCGAGCATTGTGAGATGCTTAAAGGATCTAATGCTTAAGTGGAGGACAAGGTTTGTTATAACATCTAACAAACAGCAGGTGATGACTAACATCATCTCGTTTAGAAAAGGAGTTTTTCAAGGCGACTCCCTTAGTCCACTTCTTTTTTGTATCTCCCTCTTACCTCTGTCTATTGCACTTTGAGAAAAACACTCTGGATACATGTGTGGCAAAGCAAGAAATAGAGTCTATAAGATCAACCATCTTTTCTATATGGACGATCTGAAGCTCTATGCATCCAGTAAGGATGCGCTTAGAATTTTGGTGTTTGCAGTGGCCGAGTATTCCAGAGCCATAGGAATGGATTTTGGATTGGATAAATGTGCCGTCATCCATCTGATTAAAGGAAGAAATGAAACATCTGAAATTCCGAGGGACTCTGAGAACATTCAACTCATTGGTGGCAACACCATTCAACATCTTGCTGGTGGAGAGACTTACACATATCTTGGAATTCCACAGTCGGAGACTCAAGATGTGTGTGGGCTTAAAGATCGACTCCAAACAAAGTATCGTGGGCTTCTCAGAAAAATTTGGTCTTCCGAATTGTCTTTATTTTCTCTGGGTAATTATCAAAAAACCGATAAAAATGACAGTTTTTGCCAATAACGACAGCCTTCCGCCCTCGATATTGCCAACTTTATCAATGATTATAGGGCCATTTTTTACCCTCCTTCGAGTGCCCTAGATTAGAAGAGTTAGGTTTTTTATTTTCTCTGGGTAATTATCAAAAAACCGATAATAATGACAGTTTTTGCCAATAACGACAGCCTTCCGCCCTCGATATTGTTAACTTTATTAATGATTATAAGGCCATTTTTTCATTCATGAAGTTGGCAATATCGAGGGCGGAAGGCTGTCGTTATTGGCAAAAACTGTCATTTTTATCGGATTTTTGATAATTACCCAGAGAAAATAAAAAACCTAACTCTTCTTATCTAGGGCACTCAAAGAAGGGTAAAAAATGGCCCTATAATCATTGATGAAGTTGGCAATATCGAGGGCGGAAGGCTGTCCTTATTGTCAAAAACTGTCATTTTTATCGGTTTTTTGATAATTACCCAGAGAAAATAAAAAACCTAACTCTTCTAATCTAGGGCACTCGAAGGAGGGTAAAAAGTGGCCCTATAATCATTGATAAAGTTGGCAATATCGAGGGCGGAAGGCTGTCGTTATTGGCAAAATTTGTCATTTTTATCGGTTTTTTGATAATTACCCAGAGAAAATAAAAAACCTAACTCTTCTAATCTAGGGCTCTCGAAGGAGGGTAAAAAATGGCCCTATAATCATTGATAAAGTTGGCAATATCGAGGGCGGAAGGCTGTCGTTATTGGCAAAATTTGTCATTTTTATCGGTTTTTTGATAATTACCCAGAGAAAATAAAAAACCTAACTCTTCTAATCTAGGGCACTGGAAAGAGGGTAAAAAATGGCCCTATAATCGTTTATGATGTTGGCAATATCGAGGGTGGAAGGCTATCCTTATAATCGAAATTTTTTTTTTATTGCTATTATAGCCTTATATTATGCAACAATTATATAAATATGGATGTGGAACATTTTTTTTATCCGTACTGAGTTAAATCTATGATAATATAGAAAAAAAAGTAATTTTTTACGTTATGTACTTCATTACCATAAAATTTCATGTTTCTAAAATCGAAAAAAGTTAATTCTTGGGAATTGTAGTTTTGTTCATTGGAATATCAAATAAATTTTGTTAAGAGCAGGATTAGAAACTTGTTTGTAAGAAGAACTTGAATAACTTGTTTTTAAGTTGCAAAAATAATTATTTATATAATTTTAATAAGCAAAAAAGTTAACTATGGTCTAGTTAAATTTTGTAAATTGGAATGCGAGATAAATTTTTACTCAGAGAAGGATAAGAAATTGATTTCTATGTATGAAATTGAATTATGTTTTTCTAAAAGCCAAAAGTGATTAATTATATATGTTAAAAGCGACAAACATTAGATACCAGGCCAAATAATTTTGAAAATTAGAATTTTTAAAAAATTTTCACTGACGGAAAGATAATGAAAATGCGATAATACATTAAATTGTAATTGTAATTAATTTGTAATTTGTGCAACAAAAATGAAATACATAAACAAATAATTTTGTAAATTGGGAATTTTTAAAAATTTGCATTATCGGAAAGATGAAAACATTAGCACCAAACTTGTTCGCTGTTAGAGCAAATATATTTGCTGTCTCAACAAATTTGTACAGCGAACATTAATTTACTGTTACAATATGAATATTACGATGTGTGCAAGAATTTTTTAAAAAAAAAGAAGAATTAATTACTGTGTAGTTAGTAGTACCTATTATTATTTAAATGGAATGTAATACATTTCAAAACAATAACTTACTTTTATTAAAATTTTTAAACACAATTATTTTATAAAAACTTACCAACATTATGACTGTCACGTACATATTCACTAAATTCTCGTCCTCCTCACATCTTAAAATTTTTTAAGGCGCTACACTTTATTTAAAAAATTTTGATTTGACCAATTTTTAACCTTTTACTTAAAACATTGCACGATGTAAACAAACTATAGTGACATATACACTTTACAGGTGAAACGGTTTGAAATAGAATAATTTCGCCACCTTGTTTCTTCGGTTCGCCGTCAGAGGGCTGCTATCATTCTGCCTCACAAATGAGACCGAACTTTTAGGTATTATATATGGATCAAGAAATAAGTATTTTAAAATGATAAGATACAAGACCACTTTTCTTTAACAAAAAATAAAAGAGCGTCAAACTATTATAAATGGTTATGAATGACCTTATTATTAATAAGTTTTTTAAATATTTTTTTTAGACATTTTGAAAAATGTCTAAAAATTAAATTTGAAAATAGATTATTCTATCTTCTATTTATAAATTTCATTTTAACTAACTTTAATTAATTAAAGTTAATTAATTTAGTTTCTTTAACTTTAATTTAATTTATGAAGATAACGTTTTTTAAAATTTAAAATATATAAATTAGTTTTTTTTATTTTTGGCAGAACGTATGAATTTAAATAAGAATTTATTACCTAAGAGATTACATAAGATCTTGAGGAAGATCTTTTGCCAAATGCACACGTAAGATTTCACGTCATTTCTTACATAAGTAATCACATAAGAACTAACATAAGTTACTAGGTAAGATCTCACCTGAGATCCAACATCAGATCCTACGTTAGGTTTTTAAATAGAGATTATTAAAAATGAAATTTTTTTTTATATTTTACAATTACGGTAGGGTCGACATTAATATTAATAAATTTGTAAACTAAACTTGTAATTTAATTGAAAATAAATAAAATCATTTTTATTTATTTAATAGAAAAGAGTTAAAAAATAAAAAAGATAAATTGATTAATGGAACTTAAAAATCCTAGTTTACAGGAAAACTACACATTCAAGGAACATGCTGTCCAAATTTCAAGTTATTTTGTTGAATAGTGACAAAATAAGAATGTAAACAAGTTGAAGATATGCAGTTTCAAGAATTAACTTAAACTTCGACAATATTTTTAAATAGTAAAGGTCCAAATACATGGAGCGACTATTCGCCGCGATTTAATGCAAAAATAAAAGACAGAGCATACTTCGGCCTTTTTCTTTCTCATTAAATCGCGGCGAATAGTCGCTCCATGAAAAACTAGCTAAAAGCACAATAAGAAAAATTTATATTAATAGTTAAGGGAGACCGGGGCTGGTTGGGTCATTTTGCACTCTTCGTTGTTTAACTTCGTTAATATCCAATTTACGAAAACCCTATCGTACAGAAAACCTGCCCTAATATTTCAGCTTTCATTTAAAACAGAAAAAATCCCGTTATTACTTTTAGTTTTTCTTAGGGAACATTGTTTTTGGAGAAATCCAAAGTGACCCAACTCGCCCCGTCCCGGGGCTGATTGGGTCATGATTAAAACGTTACTGTTTAAGGGCATGTGATGGAGAAATACGTCACTGTAAAAAAAAAATACATTGAAAATTGTCCGTAAACTTTCTCTTAAACTACATAAAATTTTGTCATGAAACTTTGTAGAATTACCTGAAATATTACGAGGATGGTCTCTGAGACCCAAACTTATTTATATTTTGCCCCAAAATAAGTTTCCGATAATATCTGGAAATCAGTGAACTGATGGCAAAGTGTTGACAGTGGTTGACAGTTGTTTACTACAAAGTGGCGGTACCGGAACTCGGTGGTGATTTGTAGAAGCTCGAGCGCGAGTCCGCGAGAAATGATGTTGATTCGGTAAGTATGGAAAAATACATATTCTAATTTTACATGAGAATTTAAATAGTCAAATTAAATTGATTTTATAACTCAGTTTTATAAAGCGCAGTGTGTGTGTGTAATGTATTAAATTTATATAATGCTAAATAGAAGTAATGAAATTAATTGATTTGAATTATAGTAGTTTTAAAATAAAGTGTTTTCTAATACACACTGTCAAAATGTTTCAAAAAGATATTTTATCACTGTATTTTATAAATTTTACTATTTGCAGGACATCCTGTCACTTTTTTAGTTTATTTTAGTGAATATTTTCAATTGTGAATATGATTGCAGTGATGGGTTGCCTGGCGCGTCTCTGGAAGCCCTCGACGTATTTTACGTAAATGACATGTACCAAATTAAAACCCCATATCTACGTGGGAGCTGATTCTGCGGTTATGCGTCAATACGCTCAATGTATAAACGTTGAATTATGAGAGAGACAAGGACAGAGATATGTTTTTTACGCTTTGTGAGGCATATTAAATTATTGCGTTGTAAAGCCAAAGATGGATATGTAGAAGACCTCGTGAATTACAGACGGAAGTTAATTCATTTCTGAGCAAAGGAAAATAATATGTCCAATGCACAATGAATATGGTTACGCACTGTTAAAAATACTTCGGGAAAATTACGTCAGTATTGTATTGTTACTTTAAAAACTTTCTGTAATATTACTGTTTGGAAAGTAGCAATAATACCAATCAACTTGAATTTCTACAACTTTCAGCAATGTTATTTTACATTTTTCAGTAAATGTACATTCAGGGTTGTGAATGTACTACTTTGGTAGTAGGTAATAAAAGCACCTACCTTCGTAGTATTAAATTCACCAGAAATTACAAATTACAGAAGCACGTAAAAATCGCGTTTATAATCTCAATTTTATTATCCTGACGAAAAATATTACAGTTTTGATGTATTTATCCATAATCCTCTTATGTAAAATTCCTAGCAAAAATGAATAATTAGAAACCTAATTGTGCTACATCTTAAAATAGTTTTTCATTTCAGTTGTTAACATTTTTAAGATATTTCTTCAAAACGAATTGGTTATATGTGGCTATTTTGCCTGTCTACGGGCATTTGTTTATAAAAAGAAATTCAACTTTATTTGAATTCATAAATTAACATTTTTTTCTCCCTTTTGTCGCAAAGAAACGACAGAATCTTTCGAAAATTTTCATAAGGTTGAGGTTAAGTTCAGGTGCAGTGCCAAAGATTAAAACGATAAATACAAAATTTTGTGAAATTATATATGTTATTTATTTTACATTGCTTCATTATAATTTCACAATAAAACTCATAATTCATCTTCATATTAGAATTTCTAAAACTTATATTTATTTTATAACCAACAAATTTTCTATTCTGTAATTTTACAAAAGCATTAGGAATTTTACAAAAGGTTAAAGTTTTATTCCCAACTCTGCGCGTAAAATCCGTAAAACATGTAAAACTGTTACTATAGAAGTAGTTAATAAACGCTCCTACTTCCATAGTGGTAAAATTACAGAATCATTTTTTTCAGTGCGGGAACAAGGCATTAGATAAAAAAGGACAAAGACTGCTTCTGTGCTTTTCTATCTCAGGGTGAAATACCATGGACGCTTAAAGAGTCGCGTTGTAATTAGTGATTTCAAATTTTTGCAGGGATGCGTACGTAAATAGTCTGATTCACTATATATGTGCCAACTATAGTGAATCAGACTATTTACGTACGCATCACTGAATTTTTGGCAATTTAAAGTTCGGAAAGGTAACAGAGAACTTTACCGTAAATTACGTCATCGAGAGAATTTATCGAGAATTTATGAGAATTTAACATTTTTAAATATTTAATCAAAATTTGTAAGTATTTTCAATAAGTAGATAATATATTACGCAAAAATAGTTAATTGTAATAATAGGCAGTGCAAGGAGAAACAAAGAGTAATTATAAACCAAAGATATTTAATAAAAACATGTCAATGTTTGAGGTTAAGTGTTCCAATCACGCTATTAAAGTGAAAGCACATATTTTTCATTCACTTCTAAACAATTAATAAATATATTATTCTATAACGATGTGATAAATATACTTTTTTGAATTTATTAGAATTATTAGAATTTATACATGTTTCTAAAAAACATTCCAGCTTTAAATGATAAAAAAATTAACTTTTTCAAGTATTGATCAAGTTTTTTCTAAATAAAACTTTCATAGCTTTGAAAATTAAAGCTTTAATATCGTACCGACAACTACTATCAAAGTGTCAAACAGAGGACCTAACCTTCAATAATGAACATGCACGAGTAAACTATAAATCACATTATTTTTAAAAAATGAAATTAAAAATTCTAAAAGAAAATCAAAGTGGTTGTTTTCCTTTCATAAACAATGTAAAAAATTAAAACAAAAATAAATTCTCAAAAAGTAATAGGTAATTTATTCTGACAAGAGAACCTTCTCGTTCTCGCGGTAATATTACCTGACTAAGAACTCTAGTTGTAATGAGAAAGAGAAAGACGTAGATATATCTTTGTCTTTTTCTCTCGCATTATGAAGCAGCGTTTGACGCGTCCAAGGGATTTTACCCTCACACGCTCTGGTCACGTACCATACCCAGGGTTGTGCACGTATTATACATGATGTACACCTAGGTGCATTAATGCCTTACCCCCAACTGGTTATCCCTGCCCATGAGAATACGTGAGAAAGAAAGAGAGGTCCGGGGTAAGGCATTTATGCACCTGGGTGTACATATGTGACGCCGCGCGACAAAAGGGACCTATCGCAAAAAATATCAATTTTCATTTTTTTGTGCCAAAAGGTAGCTTTTTAGTCGCTCTTTCATTTGAAAAAATCAGAAATTGTTTCCATCAATTACTTTTTGAGTTATTAAGCATGAAGCGTAAGAATTTATATTGGTCGCAATGCATTGCTGCAACTTCTAACGCTCGCCCTGTAAAATTAACGTTTCAGGCGATAGGTCCCTTTTCTCGCGCGGCGTCACATATTTTATACATATATATTAGGCCAGCGTCTCATGACTCCATTTTGTGTCGCCTTGCATTGTCGGATCCAAGAGGCAGGACATGGGCGCTCCCCCCCCCCAAAACCCTCATATTTGATAATAAGACTCCAAAAATCTTGCCTGGATCCGCCACTGTTGCCTTGTAGTGAGAATGAATAGAACACACATATACTTTGTCCTTTTCTAACTCATTATAACGCAAAGCGAAATGTAGTCATGGGACGTTGGCCTTACGCATATAATACATAAAAAATTGAAAAATAACTGGAAGTGGGAAGTTTCCTACGTATAATAAGCAGTTTACATCGTGTATAATACGTAATAGTATTACCCGTGAAAAACCTCGATGAAACACTACATACATTCCTGCTCAAACCTATGCTAGTGATAAGATGTCGATAACATATGTGCATACATCAGAACATATCGATATTTTCTTTACCAAATAGCTCTGCGCATGCGAGATATATCATTTCATCGGTACATTGATATTTGCTTACGACAAAGACGTATTTTTAATTATCGATAAGTTAAATCTCGACTTCATTTATCGCCAACGGTTCTATGCCGACATGGGAGCAAGGATATGCTTAGGTGAATTATGTCCTTTTATACTGTAAAAAACGTAGTATATTACATTAATACGGTATGTATATTACTTATGTAAAAAACCTAGAAGTTACGTAAATAATCTCAAGTGTTGCGTCGCGCCACACAACCCTGGATGAGAGGTTGGTAGAGATGGGTATAAAGTTAAAATCCCATGACAAGTGTTGTGCACGTAATATACCTCAACGTAAATTACGTGGGGTTTTTGACGTATATTACATCCTGAATTTGATACGCAAAGCATTATATGTTGGGAGGGGGTAAATGACGTATATCTTTGGGTAGAGAGAGATGGAGATATCGTTGTTTCTTTCTATCCAATAGAATTTTTGTAGTTGCGTATGACAAATGTAGTTGTCGCTAGTGTTACCGACGCATCTAGGTGTATAATATCTTTGCAAGTGTGATGGTTCGTGATTGCTTGTGATTAAACCGGAACCAGAAGTGGTTTTGTAATGTCGCAACATAACCTCAAATCGCGTCAATTTAAATCAATTACAATTTTTCAATGTAAATTTTTCGCATGTTTCTATGTGGACTTCTGGTTCCTGTTTAATCGCGATGCGCAGAAAACAACTGTGCCTCAAATCTCTTTATAGGATCTCTAGATAGGGGGTTAGGGCGGATTTACGTGACACTGTTTATAACGTGCGTTTTGACACTAGCACATTTGAGTAAGAGAGATGCAGATCTATGTTTGCAGTGTTCACACATGGTTTAGTGATGATCTCTGCCCCAAAGACATTGTTCGTAAGGCCTTAAGCAGATAGAAATACAGTTACGGACCAGAACAAGAGACAGAAAAGGACATAAACAGTCTCTGTCCTTTATTATCTCATGCCCTGCTCCCGTAATCGTATTCGTTGTGCTTTGGGCTTAATCAGGGATGTAAAGGTATTTTACCCTACATAAATTATATAATTTTTTACATGTAAATTACAACAATCCTATGTTGCAATATTTCATGGACATGAAGTAAATGTTAAAGAACGAAATGAAGCAACATAGAAGTGACACGCAAAGTAGGAATTTTGCTAGTGGATTTCGTGGATGGAAGTTGAGGCATATATGTCTTCAAATGAACGTAGTATACATAATTAGGCCGGCTTTCTATGACTGCTTTTTACGTTGTCTCATAAGAAGAGAGAAAAGGACAAAGTACAGTGTGTCCTTTCTTCTCTCATTACAACGCAATGCAACATGCAACCATGGGACGGCATCCTATGACACCATTTTACGTTGCGTTGTAATAAGATAGAAAAGGACACACATATACTTTGTCCTTTTCTAACTTATTACAACGCTACGCAAAACGGAGTCATGGGACGTTGGCCTTTGTCTTCCGTTGTAATAAGATTAAAAAGGACAAATTATATTTGTGTCCTATTCTTTCTCATTACAATGCAACTCACACAGAGTCAGGGCACAATTACATACATGCATGCGTGAGAAAGACTGATATCTCTTTCTCGATCACACTCATACGCATCCCTTGCTCCGTCAGCCCGCATGCATGCAGGCAGCCGAGCTGGGAGTGTACCTTAAGGGCCTGTTTACACCTTCGAAAAAAAATTTTTTTTACCACACATGCACGAAAACCTCGTGTTTTCGTTCGCCTTAAGCGGGGCAGAACTCACAGTTTTTAGGTCAGTGAACGTTAGAGTTTTTTCACTGTTCAGAAGTTTTTTTATTTCTAACGTCACTAACCTGAAAACTGCGAGTGCTGAGCCGCTAACGCGTACGAAACGCGTTTCGTTGTTTCGTTTCGTTTCGAATGTTCTCCGAACATTTGTGCTTGACAAAAAAACACGGCCTTCCCTCCCTTGATGCATAATATACTATTTTGCATGAGAGTAAAGAGGACAGATACACAGTCTGTCCTCTTCCCTTCAATGCGAAAACATTTTTTTTTTTGAAGGTGTAAACAGGCCATAACTCCCTATCTACACCCCTGCACATGAATGCTGAACTTCCGGTTTATTATTCGTCTATTGTTCGAACAATAAACCGGAAGGACAGCATTTATGTGCAGGGGTGTACATGGAAGCTGATTCTGCGGTTATACGTAAATACGCGGAACGTATAAACGTAGAATTGTGAGAGAGACAAGGACAGACAATATTTTGTTATTGTTGCCGTCCTTTTCTCTCTCATTGGCTTTATTGCGGGTTTTGACGCTTGACGCAGAATCAGCTTCCATGCAGATAGGGGGTTAGTGATCTAGTGGTTTAACGCAACTTTTGCGTTGTACGAATCCTAATGTTTACATGCATGCTAAAGGCCTAAGCAGATAGAAATACGGTTACGGGATCAGAGCATGAGACACAAAAGGACAGAAACAGTCTCTGTCCTTTATTATCTCATGCCCTGCTCCCGTAACCGCATTCGTTGTGCTTTGGGCTTAATTCACCCTAATATTTATTTTACCTCAGAAAATTCATCTACCGTTCAATTTACACGCACACATAACCTAAAACTTGCAGGAAATAACAGCATATCCAGCTAATGCATTATGGCTTGGCCCCCCCTGCAAAGTTACAAGCATTCAAAGTTACAAGTGACTAAACCCTATATTTGGAAAAAACGAGTTTAAAGTTCAAGATTACCGATATTGAAAAGTGTGACATGAATAAAATTACACGGATGCGTGTCATTTATTTGCGGTGTCATTTTTTCGCGACCACACGAGAAAAAATGTTTCACTCCCCAAAATGTACAATGTATGGTTAGAGGAATTCATTATAAAATTAATAATAAAAAAATTTGTTTGGTGTAGGTATTCTTTGCCATGTTATGTTCTCTTGAGTCATTATTTTCATGTCACACTTTTCTATAAGGGTACCATTAGCGCCCATTTATTTTACGAAAAATAAATAATGTGCCTATTTTTTTAATTTTAAATAAATTTTTTTTGTAACATTAATAAATAATAATAATTTATTAAAAAAACTGCGAATTTTAATTTTTTTAAAAATTAATATAATTAATAAACTTTGTATAAAGCAGTAATGAAAAGGGACAATTTCATTAACTTTTCCACATACTCTCTAAAACTGAATCAGTCAATTTTTTACTGATTTGAAATCAGTGAAAAGTGACTTATCTTCAGTGAATTTCACTGATTCCGTAATTAGAAGTTGTTCACTGATTTCAAATCAATGAAAATTTGACTGATTCAGTTTTAGAGAGTAGCAACCCACATTCCCTGAATATATAGTTCAACATTTTTTGAATATTCGAACCTAATATTCAGGGAAGTTTCGTGTAAACATTAAAATGTCCGCCAAAGAGAATATTGGCTGGGGAAAATAATTATAAATTGTATGGTTTAAAAATTTGGTCTATTACAATTCGTGTTTTATGAGAATTTTGGTATTTTAAAATTCGGTTCAATTATTAGAATTATCTTAAATAAAATTTTGGTTAAATTAGAGAAATTCTGAGAAATTAAAATTCTGTTACATTTTTTAAAAACTAAAATAAATAGTTACAGCACTTTTTTTTATACAAATGATAATTAAAAACCAGCATAACACGACACAAACGATAAACGATTCTTCGTTCGAGAAGGTTACCTTCTTTTAATTCAAATTTGAAAACCTTTCCTGTTAATAATAATAAAAATCAATAAAGAAAACAGGAAATAACTTCACTTCAGATTTAAAAACATGAACAGAATAAAAAGAGTAATTTGTTATTAAAATATGAAAAAGTGGACAAAAAAAGAAATAAATACTAACTGACTTCAGGTGTTTACGGAGATTAATTACTATTGTTGAACTATATTAAGAAAACACGTTCTGGCACGTGATTGGTTTCCACATCTCATGTAATCAATTATTATAAACATTTTATATATAATATTTAAAAATAAATAAATCCAGTTTCATTTATATACGATAAAATTTTTCATATTTTGGAATGAAAAAAATTGCAAAAAGTAATGAAAGCAATTAAACAAAATCTTTTAAAATTAAAGAGAATAATTTAAAATAGAGAAAAATACTAGAAAATCTTAAGTAAATTAGAAAAAATTGAGTAATGAAAAATTCGAGAAAATAATTGAAAATTGAAAAAAAATATTAAAAATTGAAATAAATAATTAAAAACTTAGGAAATTAATTCAGAAATAATAAAAAATGATTGAAAATTAAAATAAAAAATGAAAAAATAACATAAAAAATTTAAAATTGAAGAAAATAATTGCAAAAATTACATATATATGTAAAAAAAAGTCAAAGTAAATTTTAAAAAAATAGGTACTTGAAACTTTTAAAAGTTCATTGACAAAAGAAGAAAATAATAAAAAATTAGAGAAAATAAATGAAAAAAGATAAACCGAATTTAAAATCAAAGTAAACAATTTTTAATCGCAGAGAAATAATTGCAAAGAAACACGGAAAATACATATCATACAAGAAAGTCAAAGGTGTATTTTAAAATTAAATAAAATAATAGAGATTTCAGACAAATAATTAAAAACCTGTTGGAAATTATTAAAAAGGACGTAAGTAATTGAAAATTGAAGAAAATAATAAAGAATTAATTTAAATAATTTGAAACTGAATCAAATAATTGAAATATCAGAAAAATACTTAAAAATCTTTGGAATTGTTAAAAATGTGAGAATAATTAAAAATAGATAAAAGAATTAAAAATTTAGAAAACAATTTTACAAAATGAGAATAATAAAATTAACAAATTGAGGAAAGTAATTGAAAAATTATGAAAGTTAATGAAAATTAAAAAAAATAATTGAAATATCATAAATTGAAAAGAGTAAATGCAATTTGAAACAAATAATAAAAGAAATGAAAAGAAATAATTATTATTATGTATAATTATTTACAGTATAAAATTTTACATTATAGAGGCATTCTCTGAGCAAAAAGCCACCCTAAAAAAAGTTTTTTTTGGCAATGGAATATGTTGAAGTATACATAAAAACAAGTATGTAGAGTAGGTTTTTAGGTCTGTGTAATGCGTGGTTGCCATGTTATCAGGGGCTGAATTTTTTTACAGGGTAATTTTCAAATCGCAATATCTTTTTTCCATATTAATGGATTTAAATATTTTATAGGTGTTTTTTATAGAGATTTTTCCAAAGTTTCGAATAAAATTATTGATTATTAGAAAAAAATTATTTTTTTCCAAAAAACAGCAAAAAAAATTTTTTTTTTCAATTCCCCCCCTCTTTCCCCTCTCCAAATTTTTTCAAATATACCCTAAAATGATCCTTATCTTATAAACTTTTCACCACCCAAGTTTCGTTTTGGGACATTCATATGCGTACAAGCAACAGATGAATATGTGATGCGATGCAACTCATCAATTGTGCATTTGTTATTATCATTTTCACCATGGTGTTATGCAGTGACATCTTATTGAAGAGTTATTGAATAAAACACATTTTTTGGATTCTGGTAAGTTGGTTTTTCACCCTGCATTGTTAAAAAGTCATTGTATTATAAAAATCTGGACTTCAAATCTATGAATAATTACTGTTAAAAAATAATGTATTACCACGGGTATTTTACTTATTGACAATACATCATATAATTGGAATATCACAGCTTCTCTAACATTTCGTGAATGTCAGTTGAATTTTACATAGTGAGTAAATATATTCACTTTAATATAAGATATACTATATACTGGTAACTCGAAATAGTATAAACAAGTGTCACTCTTGGTTTCATTTTTCTGCTTGATTACATTCATTTCCTTCACCTGAGTCCTTACAACACATTTTGATACGCTCTTCGAAACATCGCTTTTTGTAGTTTTTAAACTATTAATATTAGATGGTATCCATTTTGTAACCTATTTATAAAAAATAATGCCAGCCGATAAATGTTTAAATCCTTTCAAATTCACAATCCATAAAAAGCGAAATGTCCGCAAAATCGATGGATCAAATATTAATGGTAAAAATGTACCAAAAACCATGTTTTTGTGCGATAAATGTCGCAAAAAATTTTTCAAAAAAGGTTGGCCTGACGATTTTCTCACTGACATTCTTAACATTTTAGAATCAGAAGTGATCACTCAATCCGAATCGGGGAATGAATTGGACAATGATTGGTCTCCTGATGAAGAGGATATGGACATTGTCGGAAATGCTTTTCATTTTACCAAAATGGTTGAGAAATTGAAAAATTTATTTCATAATCCACTCACAAATAATTTGAAAAGAAAGGAAATTTTGATTCTTATGCCGGATTCATGGAGCGAAAGAAAGATTGCAAAAATATTTGGTTGCTCACGTTCATTTGTAAAAGAAGCAAGACAAGGGACAGAAAATAAAAATTGTGGTCATCCTTTGTCTGAAGAAGTAAAAAATGTGGTTTTAAACTTCTATGAAAATGATATAAACAGTCGTCTTTTACCGGGCAAAAAATATTTTATATCGGTCAAGCAAGCGGATGGAACTCGTACACATACACAAAAGCGATTGATTTTATGCAACCTTTCAGAACTTTTTAACCTTTTTAAAACCGAAAATCCTAATTGCAAAATAGGATTCTCTACTTTTGCACGATTGCGACCTAAACATTGCGTTCTAGCAGGTTCAAGTGGAACCCATTCAGTCTGCGTATGTACATATCATGAAAATGTACATTTAATGATTGATGGGTCTTCTATACCTTCTTTGACTAAATCTACAGATTTAAAACTCACTTCGTATAAAGATTTCTTAAAAATTATGGTCTGTGATACCCCTACACCAAATTGTCACTTAGGAGAGTGTCGACAATGTCAAGACAATGTTGAAATTATTAAGAACTTCTTGGAAGAGCTTTTTGATGGTGAAGGTATGGACAAAATAGAGTATCAAATATGGGAAAGCACAGATCGATCCACATTAATAACTCGACTTCAAGAAACTAATGAATTTATAGAAGATTTATGCGAAAAATTGATTTCTTTGAGGGTCCATGATTTCATAGCCAGGCAGCAAGCAAGCTACTTGTCACTCAGAAAAGAAACGCTTCAAGAAGGGGAAGTGCTAGTTTTCTGTGATTTCGCAGAAAACTATGCATTTGTTGCGCAAAATGCTGCTCAAACGTTCCATTGGAACAATGATCAAGTGTCCATCCATACCGTTGTTTATTATTACATACAAAATCAAGATTTGAAACACCAGAGTATGGCAATCCTTTCCAATGATCTAAAGCACAACACCATAGCTGTCCATGCTTTCCAAAGAATCTTTATGAATCATTTGCGTGAGAGAAATATACTGTTAACTAAAATAATATATTTTACTGACGGTGCAGCTCAACATTATAAAAATCGGTTTAATTTTGCTAATCTAATGAAGCATAAGGAAGATTTTGATGTTGACGCTGAGTGGCATTTTCACGCGACAGCGCATGGAAAAGGTCCCTGTGACGGCATAGGTGGAAATCTTAAAAGATTAGCAGCACGAGCGAGCTTGCAACTTCCTCCTTCTGAGCAAATTTTAACAGCTGAAGCACTTTTTAATTGGGCGAAAGAAAATCTGTTAAGTACATCTGTGTACTTTTCTTCGCAGGAAGAACATAATTTTCTTGAGGCTTCTTTAAAAGAAAGATTCGCTGAAGCAAAACTATTCCTGGTACTCAGAAATATCATTCATTCATACCTTTGGGAAATGATCAAATTTCTTTGAAGTCTTTCAGTTCTTCTGAATCAACAACAGTTTTTCCACCAAATCGTGGACGTAAACGTAAGAGCGTACCGTGAACAAAACATAAGTTCATTTGAATCCCTTCCAAAACCCCGCAGCTGGAAGTAAGTTAAAAAAAATCGTTTTAATACAAAAAATAAAAATTTAAGAAAAATGTTAAAAATACAAAAAAATTATAAGACTTTTAAAACACAAAAAAAATTATAAAAATTAATAAAAAAAAAATAAAAAAAAGGGGTCAAATATCTGCTACGTCCACGTCGTTGATCCTGGGTTACGCGAAATGCAGATGAGTAAAAATATAACACACTCACATACATAATTAGATATAAAGTCACAAGTTTGAAACTGAAAAATAATATTGACGACCACAGGAGAACCTTAAATGCAAAATTGATGAGTTGCATCGCATCACATATTCATCTGTTGCTTGTACGCATATGAATGTCCCAAAACGAAACTTGGGTGGTGAAAAGTTTATAAAATAAGGATCATTTAAGGGTATATTTGAAAAAATTTGGAGGGGGGAAAGAGGGGGGGGGGGGAATTGAAAAAAAATTTTTTTTTGCTTTTTTTTGGAAAAAAATAATTATTTTCTAATAATCAATAATTTTATTCGAAACTTTGGAAAAATCTCTATAAAAAACACCTATAAAATATTTAAATCCATTAATATGGAAAAAAGATATTGCGATTTGAAAATTACCCTGTAAAAAAATTCAGCCCCTGATAACATGGCAACCACGCATTACACAGACCTAAAAACCTACTCTACATACTTGTTTTTATGTATACTTCAACGTATTTCATTGCTAAAAAAAACTTTTTTTAGGGTGGCTTTTTGCTCAGAGAATGCCTCTATAATGTATTTTTTAACATCACATTGTATTAATAGTGTATTAATATTAATAATATTAATAGTGATATTTCCTTGGGCTTGTGCCCTTAAACTGAAATCTTCTAGTTGGCGAGAAATATCTCGCGGGTGCTGACGAGTAATATCGTTGTTGGGGGAACCGATATCGATTTTGAACCGATGAATAGAAGGGTCGGACGGGAGATCGATATCTTGTGTTCCCCGGCGAATGATATATTTGCTTTCTAGGTGAGCGATTTCTTCGCTCTCTCGAACGACTTCGTCGTTCTCTTGAAGAACGACTTCTTCGCTCTCTTGAGCGACTTCGTCGTTCTCTTGAGCGACTTCGTCGTTCTCTTGAAGAACGACTTCTTCGCTCTCTCGAGCAACTTCGCCGTTCTCTTGAAGAACAACTTCTTCGCTCCCTCGAGCGACATCGTCGTTCTCTTGAAGAACGACTTCTTCGCTCTCTCGAGCAATGTCGGTCTCTGCAGCAGCATGCTAGGTGTGTGTCCTTATTGCAGGCCACACTGCCATTAGCAATTGATTGAACGTTTCTCTGCTGTGTAGGTATCGGTGGAGGAGGAGGCGGTGGAGGATTTAAAGATGGTAGTGAAAGAGCTGTATCTTTTTTTCCCTCCTTGAAATACTCCGAAACGATATCCTTTATCATTGAAGATAGATTCTGTAAAAAAATAAAATATTACTATTACTATATTTTTGATTATTATGATTATTATTAATATTATTCAGGGTGACCACTTGTCAGTAAAGTCAGGGAAATGACAGGGAAAAAAGTTTTTTGTCAGGGAAATAAAAGAAATTGAAACGGACGATAGTGCGGTCAAACTATTTTTTGACAATAATCTTTAGACAACTCAAAAATGTTTTTTTTTTTATTTATAAACACTCATAAATGTTTGTACAATAATGCTTAACTACTAAAAAATTAAGACTTTTATTAGTAACTTTTAAAAATGTAAAAAATTATTTTTTGAGAAAGTAATTTTAAGATTTTTCGATATCAAAAACTATTTACACCAAAGTAAATTATATATATATTTTATATTTAAAACTTATCTAAACTATTTTTAAATAGTTCTAGTTACTAACCAACAATTTTGATTTTTTTAAACAATCTTAGTTGAATAACTTCAAAAGCTTTTCTTGCTTAGATTTCGTTTCTTCGTTTAAATTAATTAATTACTATAATAATTAAGAAATCTTTTGAGGTTATTTATTTGTTAACTAAAACTGTTTAAACGATTTAAAAATAGTTAGTAGATATTCAAAACTACCATGAAACTCTATGCCAATAATTATCAAATAATTTTACAAAAGAAAAAAAATCTAAGTAATACAAATTTTCGAAGTTATTTATTTGTTAATTAAGATTGCTTAGACAATCTAAAAATTGTTTGTAAACATTCTAAATTGTATTAGGATTCTAGACCAATAGTGACGAATTAATTTTAAAATAGAAACGAATTCTAAGTATGTAATGAAAACTTTTGAAGTGATATATTATATCGAAATACCTTGAAATCACTCTCTAAAAAAATGATTTTTTATATTTTTTAAAGTTATTAACATTCTTTTTAATTAATATTAAAAGTCTTGATTTTTGAGTACCAACTAATGCGTTATAGTACAAATATTTATGAGTATTGGGTCAGGCTTCGCCAAGCGGATCGGCTGAAATTTTAAAAATTCTATTTCTAATGAGACATCATTTTTGTTATCCTTAAACTATGTAAATTAGTCTCTAAAATTATTAGAACAAAAAAAATTTTTTTTTCGAAGTTATTAGAGATTAAAATTTTTAATAGTGCAAAATGAAAACATATTTTTCTCGAGATCTTCTTAACCGATTTTAAAAGTTAAAAAAGCATTTGAATTGTCTTGAAACTTAGTTTTTAAAAATATTTTTTGTCCTGAAGAATTTTTAATTTTTATCGTTTTTTAAATTATTTATTTAAAGGGGTGTTAATAAAAAACAGCTTTCTGCGTGCATTACGTGAAATTTTAAAATACTGTTGTATTCTTCACACTTTTTTGAAAATAAAACCGTCATGAAAAAAAATGGCCCGCGAGTAGGAACAAGGATATTACATTTTTTTTCGGCGTTCAAATTTTTTTTTGCATAGGTACTGAACAAAGGTTTAAAAATTATTTATGTTTAAATTTTCGTTTGTTTTCAATGGTTTTTATAGACAACGGATTTATGTAATTAACGTAAAAATGTTTTTTGCACGCCGAAAAAAAATTTAATATCTTTGTCTCAAATCGCGGGCAATTTTTTTTCTTAACTGTTTTTTTTATCAAAAAATTGTCAAGAATATACAGTATTTTAAAATTATACGTAATGCATGCAGAAAGCTGTTTTTTATTAACATTTATTAAATAAATAATTTAAAAAACAATAAAAATTAAAAATTCTTAAGAACAAACAATATTTTTAAAAACTACGTTTCAAGACAATTAAAATGCTTTGTTAACTTTTAAAATCGGTTAAGAAAAACTCAAGAAAAATATGTTTTCATTTTGCACTATTAAAAATTTCAATCAGTAATAACTTCAAAGAAAAAAATTTTTTTGTTCTAATAATTTTAGAGCCTAATTTGCGTAGTTGAAGGATAACAAAAATGATGTCCTTATTAGAAACAGAATTTTTATAATTAATTTTAGCTGATCCGCTTGGCAAAGCCTGACCCTATTTTAAAAAAAATAATATTAAAATTGGTTTATTTTTGAGTTGTTGGCAGATTTTTGTCTTTGCTCTGAATAAAAAAATTTTTTTTAGGGAATTTGATTGTAAAGTCAGTAAAATGTCAGGGAAATGACAGGGAAATTGATAAAATGAATCTTTTGGCCACCCTGTTATTATTATTTAGATTTAATAAAACGACACTTTTAATATGATTAAAATATACTTTTAATATGATTAAAATATACTTTTAATATGATTAAAAGTTTATTGGTTAATCTTGACACATAATATTAAAATATTTTAAATTATGTGTCAAGATTAACTAATAAACTATGGATTATATTAACATATTATATTATATTATATTATATTAATATAATCAAAAGTTTATTGGTTAATCTTGACATATATGTAATATTAAAATATTTTAAATTATGTGTCAAGAATAACCAATAAACTATGGATTATATTAACATTAGTCCCTGTAGAGGAGAACTGTCCATTCTCAAAACGTTGGACATTTGTAAATAAAAAAAAATGGCAGAAAGTGTAGTTTCATTAAATCTATATATACTATTGTTCGGACGTAAAAGGATTAAAATAAAAATTATTAATATTATTATTATTATTATTATTATTCAAGAAAGGGGAAAAGAGGAAATATTTTTAAATTTTCAAGAGGTATTTTTTAGTTTTTTTTTACGTTGGAAGAAAAAAATGTGGCATCTAAAGGATCATGTTCAAATTCCTGATATATTTCTGAGTCGTAAACTATAATTTTCTTGGATTTATGACTTCACTTAATAATAAACAAAAATAAATGATCTAATTGAGAAAACATTTGTGAAAATCAAATAGACTATATAGAAAAAAAAAATTTTTAAAAACATAATATAAAGATTTAAAAAGATAATAAAGTAGTCTACAAAAGCAATATAACAATTCTTTAAAATAAATAAAATTATGAGTATGTTTTAAAAATAGGGAGAACTTTAAAACCCTATACAACAATTTAAAAATGATAAAAAATGTAAACAAAAAATGAAAACAGTTCTTTACAAATTGAAACATCTGCGCGGACATTTTTTAAATTAAGAAATTTTCCAGCTAAAAAAAATTAATACAATTTTTATAAATATATTTCATTGTAATTTGAGTATATACATTTTGCATATAAACGTTATATAATGTACATAAACAAAAAAAATTATGTACAAGGTATATTGATTTTATATACAAATTATATAAAGTTAAGAGAGATTTTTTTAATTACATATTATTTTTATACAAAATTGATATACATTATATATAATTTATATTGCATATGTGTATTATATAATGTTTATATACAAAGTGTATATACTCAAATTACAATAAAACATGTTTATAAAAATTGTATTCACTTTTTTACTCGGGTTAGAATTCAGAAATTCTGAAAAACTATAAAAGAATGAAAAAAGTACAAAAATGAACAAATTTGGTAAAACTTTATTGAAAAATAAGAAGCAATAGGAATTAAAAAGAAATTTAAATAAATAAAAAATCTACAGTAGAAAAAAAATATATTTAAAAACAACAAAGTTTGGGAGGACTAAGCAAAACAATTCTTTATAAATTTAAACAAAATCACTTAAAAATAAACAAAATGTGAAAATTAGATGAATATACAAAGCAAGGAAAGAATCTAAAGGAAATCAGAAGATTGAAGATAAATTGAATAAAAATTATTTTATTCTGCCTAAAATAACCGACAAATCCTGCACGCATAGAAGAAGTTTACTGTGGCAGTAAAGTATTCGCTCTCACGTCAAAATAAGTTTGCAAATATAGGGACAGCGAACAAATTTGCTGTGGAGGTAAAAAAGTTTGCTGTGAGAGTAAATTTTAAAATATTTGGCTAATATCACAGCAAACTTTGTTTATTGTTATAGCAAAAAATTTGCTGTGGTCACTAATTTTATTAGATTCAACAGCAACCCAATGGGAAATTGCCAATGATCACCATTGGCTAAATAATGGTCCCATGATTGGCGGCCAACAGTTTTTTCTTGGCAAACTATTGGCAACCAATATTGGACCACAGTTGGTCAATCCTTGGGATGATAACGGGTTTGCCAGTCATTGGCAGCCATCATTGGTTCAATATTGGTTGCCAATGATAATGCCAATAAATAAAATTTTTTAAATTAACAATATTAAAATCTATATTTTTATATTGTTAATTTATTTATTGTTTAAAAAAATTTTTTTTTTTAATAAATATTTTAATTTATTTATTAATGCATGTCAAGTATTGGTACAATAATTGGCTTTCAATATTGGTCCATCCTTGGGAGCCAATGAATAACCAACAATCTTATTTTTACAACTCTATATGGAAACAGAGTTGTTAATTTAATCTTCAGCCAATATTTGACAATGAAGATTTGAGTGTTGGACACATTAGAAATGTATTTTCAGAGGTACGGGATCAGGCCTTATATAAAAGAGCTGAAGAAACTCGATCGTGAGAGAGGCTGACCGATGCGCGCCCTATGCCAGTTTCCGAAACCACAAACGCGTGAGAATCCTCGGCGCGCAGACGCGGCATAGATGCGGCGGGAAACTTCCACTATTTGAATTTGAATTTTTTATGCATTTAATCAAAAACAAGAAAAGAAATATAATAATACAAAAATTATACAAATTCTTAAATTTGTATAGTTTTCTGATTGTTATTAAAAAGTAATACGCTTAATTATAAAGAAATACTTATAATAAATATCCTCCATAAATAATTGTTCAATTCTTGAAGATTTGAAAAACTCTTAAAGGTGTGTCCTAAGGTTAAAAATTATTGTTCTAAATCTACTTTAATCGATTTTCATGTTATAGAAATTATTTAAATAAATTAATTAGTTTTAAAGAAATCAGAAAGAAATTAAATTGATGAAAAAATAAACATTTAATATTAAAAATAATATTAATAAAAATAATCACATTAAAACTTTGCTTGTAAAATAAACAGAACGAAAAATTTAAAATTAAAAAATTAATGAACGATTACAAAATATTAAAGAAGAGTTTAATTTTATTAAAATGTAAACTTAAGTCACATAAATACAAATATTCATGTAAGTATTTAAATTTTAAATTCACCATTTTTTCTGTTTAAATTTAAAGTAAAATTTAACAAATTGTAAAGAATGATAGTTAATAAATATTTAATTTTATTTGTTATTCTTTTCGTTTTTCACATGCAAAAAATAATCATTTTTTTTTATAAAACTAAGAAACGAATTCTCTAAATTTGAATACAAATTAAAAATGAAAAAAATTTAATATATGTAAAAAAATTTTAAATTTGAATCATTTAATTAAATAATTTATTTTAACAAAATGACTTTCTAAATATAACTATCCAGAATATATAAAAAATATGAGCAAAAAAAATCAAAATTGGTTTTTAAAAATAAAAAAATAAACTTTTTAAAGTTAAAAAAAAATTAAATTTTTTTTAAATTTTGTTATTCTAAAATTAATATTAAACTTGAATAATAATTTTCAATACAATTACTTAAAGTTAGTTTTCAAAAAATTCAATTATCATTAAAATGAATCTTTCCAAATAATAAAACTTAAACAGAAAGAATTAATGGTTTCTTTTAAATTAAAGAAATAATAGAGCATTAAACATAGTTAATTTAATATTTTTAATACTATTAAAAAAAATTTAACTTTAAAAAAATATAACAATATAAAAATATAGATTTTAATATTGTTAATTTAAAAAATTTTATTTATTGGCATTATCATTGGCAACCAATATTGAACCAATGATGGCTGCCAATGACTGGCAGACCCGTTATCATCCCAAGGATTGACCAACTGTGGTCCAATATTGGTTTCCATTAATGCGCCAATATTGGCACCATTGGCTCCCAATACTGGTCCATTAATGCGCCAATCGTTAGTTTCCCATTGGGAAATATTTGTTACCAACTGTAGACATTTCATTTTTTTCCGTGTGCAAAAATAAGGCATTTTCTGAAATTTCTAGTTACTGCAACCGGAATTCCGGTTAAAATAACTGGAAATTCTGGCCCTACTTTATAGGAATTTCCGTTAATTTACACAAAAAATTTTTTCCACTGAAGTATTTTTCTCAAGCTAAATGCAAATTTGTGTGAATTCTGCTATTTAATTCAGAACCAACAACGTATTAATTCGGAATAAAAATGTAAAATTCAAATAGATTCGTATGTCTAATTTCAAAAATTAAAATAAAAGAAATAAAGCATTTTGTAAATAAATTTAAAATAAATATCTGAAGTTTTAGCAAAATCATTGAAATTTGAAAAAAATAATTCAAAAAAGTCCAAAAAATTACATATGAAAAAAGTAATTAAAGTTTGAAGATAATAATTACAAATATGTAAAAAATTAATATATTTATGACAATATATAATTAAAAAAACTGAAGAAAATAATAGAAATGTGAAGAAAATAATTAATAAATAGCAAAAATACTTTAATAATGACGAAAGTAATTTAAGTTTGAAGAAAATAATTGAAAAATAACAAAAGTAAATTGAAACTATGTAGAAAATTTAAATATTCATGACAGTAATTTAAAAATTGTAAAACATAAATGAGATTTGAATAAAATAATTAATATTTGAAAAAATCCAATTCAAAATCGAAAAATGCTTGAAAATCGACCACAATACTTTAAAGTTGACAAAAGTACATTAAAAATGACAAAATTAATTGGAAAATAATTAACAGGCGGAGAAAATAATTGCAAAATGATGACAAAAAATATTGAACAAAAGAATTGAAAATTGAGATATATATTTGAAAGTTCAGGATATTAATTCAGAAATAATGAAAATAATTTAAATTTGAATAAAATAATTGTAAAATAAAAATAATAATGGTAAATGAAAAAAATTAATCTAAATTTGCGATTAATAATATAAAATTTTTCAATAAATAATTAAGTAAAATATGAGAATATAGAACTGATCTAACAAATGCTTGAAAATTGACAAAAATACTTTAAACTTGACAAAAGTACTTTAAAAATAACAAAAGTAATTGAAAACAGGTGTAAAAATTAAATATTTGTAGACTGTAATTATAAAATTGACGATGTAATTGGAATATGAAGAAACTAATTGATTCATATGATGAATTGTGAATCAGGCACTTAAGGGGTCTGTCTCATACAAACGACCTTTTTTCCAAGATTTTGTTTTTTTCATTAATTTCTATTTTCAGCTTTCTTATGTTTTCGCACATCAAAATGTACATATTAAATTATAATAAAAACCTTTGTTTATTATTTTTTATATGTTTTTTTCCGAGAAATCACCGCTTAAACTATACCACTTTTTTTCCTGTTTGTCACGATATCTTTAGAAGGATGCATGTAAAAGTAAAAAATAAAATAGATCACTCGCTATGGCATGAACTAGGATTTTTGTGATCGGGTAAAAAAAAACAAAATGGCGGCCGTTTGAATTTTTTTACCTTGTTTTTACAACCTAAATTGTTTGAAAGTATTAGTAAATATTGATGGAAAATTAAAATCCTAGTTCATGCCAAAGCCACTTATGTGTAGAAGAAGTCCTGAAAATTTGAGCCCGATCGATGCAATAGATTTTTGTAAATCGTGACAAACTCGTCAAAAAACACGGTTTCGAGAAAAACGCGTTTAAAACAAGTATTAAAAAAAATTGCTATTTTTGTTATACTTTGCATTAAACAAATAAATATAAACAAATAATTAAATATACAAGTCAAACTATACAAGTCTTTTCCCAACTTTATTATCTTTAATTTTTAAAAATTTAATAAAATTGGTTGAAAAATAAAGGTGCTAGACCTTTTGGAACGGTAAATTACATTTTGCTCTGACTGTGTGGAGACATCATTCTATTTTTTGGCTTCTGTAACCTCTTCTTGTGCTTGGAAATATTAATAACTATTTTTTCCTGATTTCTAGATACATATACAGTATAAAAAAAATATTTTTCGAAAATCGATTTTTTGAAATTTTTGTATGAGACAGACCCCTTAATGTAAGAAGACCCTTTTGTGTAGTTGGAACTCCCATTTCACTAAATAAATGAGAAAAGTGAGTTTTTTTTTAAAAAAAGTGAGTTTTACTGTGAAAAGTGATTCACAAGTGAGTCACTGTTAAGCCTTAAATGAAAATAATTAAAACTTGAAGAATATAATTGAAATTTGAGAAAAATACTTAAAAATCTTAAGAAGATATTTTATCATATGATAATAAGAATTGAACATTTAGAGAAATGATTGGAAAATAATTAACGGACTGAGAAAATAATTGCAAAATGATTACAAAAAATATTGAACAAGAGTCAAACTATTTTATTTCACCCAACGTCGTTGCGGACTAATTTTACAAAAATCTAATAATTTGTAATATTTATTTTTGATGTCTGTACAATATGGTTTTGACCATTATTTTTAAAAATTTTCTATAATTGCTCTGTAATTTGGGTTTAAAACTTGAGCTTCAAGAAAAAGAGGTTATTTTGATAACTGGTAAGATTAAATAAAAAAGCACATTAATGATTTCGATAACATAAATTTCCTTATTGGAAATTGTTAAAAAGAGACTGATTTAATTATATTAATTGAGTATTGAATTAATAAGAACAAAAAATTGGGTGAAAATTACTTTTAAAACTTATTTGCAAAATGTTAAAGTTTTCTATTGAGTATTCAAATATTTTAATATTAAATATTATTTCACCTTGAGTACCTTTAATGTACTTTCATATGACATACTAAGTTTTTAATTTTATAATGGAGAAATATGAAAACTTTTACCTTAAATATTGAGGTTTTGAGAAAAAGCAGTTTTCTTAAACTCTAATAATTTCTCACCAGAAACGTGAAAAAGTCTAATTTTGGTTTTGTTATTTAAATTTGACCCTTCTTTCACAGCATCAAAATTTGGCGTTGGAGAATATACTACTTTTTTAGATTTTTCAGTTTGAAAAAAATGTTTCGAAATACGGACTTGAAGGTTAAAATGCAAGTAGTTTTGTAAAACTGAAGTTAGCTGCTGTCAAATTGTGAAATTAAAATTAAAAATTTGTATTTTATATTACTTTTATATTACTTGTATTTTTACCTTCAAATTCGTATTTTAAAACACATTTTTGAAATTCTAAAAACTAAAAAAGTAGCAGTTTTTTCAAAACCAAAATTGGATTTTTTCACGTTTCTGGTGAGAAATTATTAGAGTTTAAAAAAACTGTTTTTTCTCAAAACCTCAATATTTAAGGTAAAAGTTTTCATATTTCTCCATTATAAAATTAAAAGTTAGTATGTCATATGAAAGTACATTAAAGGTACTCAAGGTGAAATAATATTTAATATTAAAATATTTGAATACTTAATAGAAAACTTTAATTAAAACTTTAAAAATTTTAACATTTTGTAAATAAGTTTTAAAAGTAATTTTCACCCAATTTTTTGTTCTTATTAATTCAATACTCAATTAATATAATTAAATCAGTCTCTTTTTAACAATTTCCAATAAGGAAATTTATGTTATCGAAATCATTAATGTGCTTTTTTATTTAATCTTACCAGTTGTCAAAATAACCTCTTTTTCTTGAAGCTCAAGTTTTAAACCCAAATTACAGAGCAGTTATAGAAAATTTTTAAAAATAATGGTCAAAACCATATTGTACAGACATCAAAAATAAATATTACAAATTATTAGATTTTTGTAAAATTAGTCCGCAACGACTTTGGGTGAAATATAATGGTTTGACTCACAAAATAATTGATAATGGAAATATATATTTGAAAGTTCAGGACATTTATTCAGAAATAATGAAAATAATTAAAAATCGAATATAATAATTGTAAAATGGAAATAATAATGGTAAATAAAAACGTTAATTTAAGTTCGCCATAAATAATATAAAAGTTAGCAGTAAATAATGAAGTTGAATATAAGAATATGGAATTAATCGACTTCTTCTAGTCAATTTGGTAAATAAGATCTATTAATAAATAAAATCTATTTGTTTTTAAAAGATAAAATATGATGTAAAAATTTAAAACAAAAAACATCTAGTGACAATAAACTTCAGGCGTGAACAGAATTAATGAATAAAAGAAACTTTTAAAGTATAATATAGAAGGGTTACTTACATCTTTTGAGATGTCAACAACGCCGTCCTCCTTGATTGGATTTTGTACCACATTTAGATTCGGGATCATCGACTCACCCAGCCTGTCCTGGCTTGTTTGCTTTGACTTCCTGCCTCGACCCATTCTTAAGAAAATTCTCTAACTTTAGGTTGAAAATTAAAACAAAATTGCTATATAAATAATCAGTATTAATCATTTATGAAATAATTAGTTTCTAAGAAATCTACTTACTCTTCTTTGTTGAGGTTTTCAGACGCACTGAAAATATTTAGGATTAGACCCTGAGCAGAATGACTGGTCTTCGCAAAATCATTAATTTAAAAAATCATATAGAAAAAAACAGACATATATGTATGTCCTTTCCTATTTCATTGGTTACGATTAACGATTTCATTGTGTTATTGGGTTATGCTCTTACTACTTGTCGCGGATTGGTTGCAATAACGGACATTAACCAATCATAGTTATATATAATTTTCTGTTCTAGCGTGACCATAAAGGCCTAAGAAGATAGAAATACGGATAGCATGAGACAGAAAAGGACAGAAATAGTCTCTGTCCTTTATTATCTCATACCCTGCTCCAGTAAACGTATGTCTTTGATTAAAGCAGCAGATTACAAAATTGCTTGAAAAATAACGTCGTATTCAATCGGTGTCATTAATGCTGTAATTAATTTTGTCACAAGACTTTACTGCGTGTTGCCATGACAACATATGCAGTGGTCTATACTCTGTTCCACGAGAGAATAACTTTTTCCGCGCATCTTTTTTTTCTTGAAGGGCGGGAAAAATTTGCACATGTTGTTTCCTTAAATTATTTGAACCAATCAGAATTCTGCCTGCTTTCGCTACTCCTACTTTTATATTCATTCCGACAGAATTTCGTTCTGGTGACCCAAGTTTATAAGGGTACCAATAAAGTACGTTTTAAAGGTATAATAAAAAATTAAATATTTTTTAATATTACAAGTAACAAAATTTAAACTAATTATTCTTTATGTACGGTTTCAGGCCATTCCAGTGATATATAATTTTGTTTCTAAACATAAAAATTGAAAATAATACTTTTTGTAAATACAATATGTAAATCTTTCAGATTTAATATTTAGCGAAAGAATTACATATCAATAGAATCGTAAAAATTCGTAGATTTCAAATATATTGTTAAAAATTTATTTATTATAATATTAACAATTTTTTAATATTTTATTGCACTGAATATTACTTTTAATTTGTACCGTCATAAAAATTGGTTCTCGCTTGGAGCCCTATTGAGCTCAACCAACATGTGTTGAGGATTAAAACGTGAAGATGGATTGGCCAAACTATTTTTTTTTTTAGGAAAAGGGATGTACAATTTTAAAAACCACGCCAACACTTTCACTTTTATGATTTTCTGCGCGAACTGCACGAAAAATCGTCATTTTATGAGGTTATTCTCTCGTGGAACAGAGTATAGTGAAAATAGGGATAGCATTAGTAACGCAGACTGTTTATGATTATTTTTATTCTTTAAAAAAAGAAATTCATGGGAAATTTTTTACAATTTTTTTCTGGATATTTAGAACTGTTAATTTTCGGCCAACTCTTCCTTATTTTTGTTTCATAAATCAGTAAATAACAGTTAATTACGTATATATTAGGGGGTACGATTTGAACAGGTGGAGGGTGGTTTTCAAGTATGAAAACTCCTCCTACATTAGATATTGCAATGGCGATAGTTTTACCCAAAATGTCTGCCATTATGTCTTAAGCCTAAAGCACAATGAATACGGTTACGGGAGCAGGCCATGAGATAATAAAGGACAGAGACTGTTTCTGTCTTTCTCTGTCTCATGCTCTGGTCCCGTATCCGTATTTCTATCCATTTAGGCCTTTATAAAGGAAATGTTCAGGGTTAAATTAAGCATGTGGCGAACCTGAAAGACATAAAAATTAAGCCTTATGCACTAGGTTTTTTTGGGCGAAAATAAAGAAACTGCAGATATCATTATGTCTTGTCACTGGGCAGCATGCGTACCTACGTTTGGGCACGTGACCAATAGGAGTAAAAGAAAGCGCTTGATTGGTTACATAGTTATTCACTCTCCACCCTCTATGGAGATTTTATGCTTTGTGTAACAAGTGCATCAGTCTAGCAGTTTTTCGTTTTGGAAAGTGTTATTGTTGGATGCTTTTTCTTTCGAAATTTTAAATTACAGACAATTTAAACAACAAGTATCATCAAAACTTAACAAATTTGTGTTTGTGCAAAAGTTTTCAAGGAGTAGTATTGCAGCTACAAGTTGGTAACTGTAAAAATGCATGAAAAACATAGGAAAAAGAAGTCCGGGCGTCTTCAGACTTCTGGTAGGCGCCTCTCAAAAAAAAATTCCTCAAAAGCAAGGTAATTATGAGCAATGTATTGCTTGTTTTCTTTTTGTGTTTAGCTAATTTAATTTACTTTAATGAAATTTAATTTTAATAGCTAATTTAGTATTTAATCACCAAATTTTAAGTATAATTGGTTAATTCATTTTATTTCTCTTCAAGTCATTGCGGCCTATTTTTAAGAAAAATCAGCTAATTCATAATAATGATATTTATTTATAAAAAGAATATTTTATAAAAGAAGTTCAAAATATTAGGAAAAAATAGATTTTTAAATTTACCTGTAAAATGCCAAAATTTCCAATATTTTCATTAAAATTTTCTAGAACTTTTTTAAATATTAAAAAAAAATTCAATGTACTTCCACATGTTAGGCTGACTTTAATTTAATTATATAGAAATATTAAAAATGTTACCTTCAATGTTGAACTTTCAAGGATTTTCGGTGATTTTGAACACATAACTCCTCATGTGCAGAATAGAAGAATCCAATATTGGTCTTGACTTTTAAGTTAGACATTGTTTTCCATTCTATTAAATTTTGGAGATGAAATTCTAGCTACTTTATAGTTTTATTCGTTTTTAAAAATCAGCTGAAAAAACGAAATTAAAGGTTAAAATACAAGTAGTTTTACGACACTGACGTCAGCTGTCTGAATATCGATTTATTTCTTTAAATTTAAAATTATGTGTGAAAATAGGATTCAAGAGTTGAAAATTATTAATATCATCATTATTAATAATAATTTTTCACTTTTATTATTCATGAAGTTAACAATAAAAATATTCATGAATTTCAATGATTAAATTATATTTACAAACATACACTTGAATTTTAACAAATAAATCGATATTCAGACAGCTAACGTCAGTTTCGTAAAACTACTTGTATTTTAACCTTTAATTTCTTTATTTTCAGCTGAATTTTAAAACCGAATATAACCATCGCCATAATTTAAAAGGATGAAAAACAATGTCTAACTCAAATGTCAAAAGCAAAATTGGAATTATTCATTTTGCACTTGATTAAAATAGCATTTTTTACAAAGTGTAAAAACGTCTAAATATCCGGACAAAATTTATATTTTAAAAATGATAGAGAGTTTAGAAAATTACTCGCAAATTGTTAATCACAAGTAGAACAAGAGTTAACAAAAATTATCTGATTTTACAAAAATTGATACTTTACAGCATCTTGAAAACAATTTTATCCCCCTCAAAATTCTAAAAATATTTTTTAGTTATAAACAGTTACTAGAATGGGATTAAAATATGATATAGACTTCAGAATATAATTTCGGGATAAGAGAAATAAATTTGGCAAAAAATATCTATCTTTACAAAAATTGAAAATTTTGAACACTTTCATTTCTCTTAAAATTAAAAAAATATTTTTTAATTATAATCAATTACAAGAATAGGTTTAAAATATGATAAAGAGTTTAGAAATTCATTCAGGGAAAGTTAATCTCTAATGAAACAATATTTGGCAAATATTATCTGTTTTTACGAAAATTAATATTTTTCAGCACATTGAAAACATTTTTTTATAATTTAAAATGATAAAAAAATTTTTTTTTTAATTATAACCACACACAAAAATTAGATTGAAATATGCTAAAGGAATTAAGAAAAAAAATTGCAAACTGGAAAACTCCAATAAAACAAAATTTGGCAAAAGATGATATTTTCCATCATCTCAAAAAAAAAAATTCCCCATAAAATTATAAAAATATTTTTAATTTTTCCTAAATAGTACAATCATTTTAATTATGATTTAGATGTAAAAAAATCATTCAGAAACATTTAATCTCTAATTTAGCACGATTTTTCAAACAATATCAGTTTTTACAAAATTTAATATTTTTGAGTAGGGAGAATTTTTTTTCCATCAAAATCATAAAAATATTTTGTAATTAAGACCAACTACAAGAATATTTTTAAATTTGTTTTAGTTTTCAGAAAAACTTTTGAGAACGATTAATCTTAAATGAAACAAAATTAGATAAAATTATCTGATTTTACAAAAATTAATATTTTTCAGCGACCTGATTTTTTCTTCCCTAAAAATTATAAAAATATTTTTTTATTACAACCAATGCCAAGTATAAGATCAAAAAATAATACAGAGTTTAGGTTATGATTTAGGAACTGTTATTCTCTAAAAGAACAAAAATTGACAAAAGATAATATTTTTCATCATCTTGAAAAAAAAAATTTCCCTTAAAAATTTAAAAAATAGTTTTAATTTTGAAAAAATACTACGATTATTTTAATTATGATTTAGATTTGAGGAAATCATTCAAAAACATTTAATCTATAATTCAGCACAATTTGTCAAACAATATCAGTTTCTACAAAGTTTAATATTTTTCGGCAAGGAGAATTTTTTTCCATCAAAATCATAAAAATATTTTGTAATTAAAACCAACTACAAGAATATTTTTAAATTTGTTTTAGTTTTCAGAAAATCTTTTGGGGACGATTAATCTTAAATAAAACAAAATTAGATAAAATTATCTGATTTTACAAAAATTAATATTTTTCAGCGTCCTGATTTTTCTTCCCTAAAAATTATAAAATTTTTTTTTTTACAACCAATTCTAAGTATGGGGTTCAAAAATTTATACAAAGTTGAGATTGTCATTTAGGAACTTTTATTCTCTAATAGAACCAAATTTGGTAAAGATAATAATTTTCATCATTTTGAAAAAAATTTTTCCCCACAAAATTATAAAAATATTTTTAATTTTTCCAAAATAGTACAATCATTTTAATTATGATTTAGATGTAAAAAAATCATTCAGAAACATTTAATCTCTAATTTAGCACGATTTTTCAAACAATATCAGTTTTTACAAAATTTAATATTTTTGAGTAGGGAGAATTTTTTTTCCATCAAAATCATAAAAATATTTTGTAATTAAGACCAACTACAAGAATATTTTTAAATTTGTTTTAGTTTTCGGAAAAACTTTTGAGAACGATTAATCTTAAATGAAACAAAATTAGATAAAATTATCTGATTTTACAAAAATTAATATTTTTCAGCGACCTGATTTTTTCTTCCCTAAAAATTATAAAAATATTTTTTTATTACAACCAATGCCAAGTATAAGATCAAAAAATAATACAGAGTTTAGGTTATTATTTAGGAACTGTTATTCTCTAAAAGAACAAAATTTGACAAAAGATAATATTTTTCTTGAGCTTAAAAAAAAAATTTCCCTTAAAAATTTAAAAAACATTTTTAATTTTGACAAAATACTACGATTATTTTAATTATGATTTAGATTTGAGGAAAGCATTCAAAAACATTTAATCTATAATTCAGCACAATTTGTCAAACAATATCAGTTTCTACAAAGTTTAATATTTTTCGGCAAGGAGAATTTTTTTTCCATCAAAATCATAAAAATATTTTGTAATTAAGACCAACTACAAGAATATTTTTAAATTTGTTTTAGTTTTCAGAAAAACTTTTGAGAACGATTAATCTTAAATGAAACAAAATTAGATAAAATTATCTGATTTTACAAAAATTAATATTTTTCAGCCACCTGATTTTTTCCTCCCTAAAAATTATAAAAATATTTTTTTATTACAACCAATGCCAAGTATAAGATCAAAAAATAATACAGAGTTTAGGTTATGATTTAGGAACTGTTATTCTCTAAAAGAACAAAAATTGACAAAAGATAACATTTTTCATCATCTTGAAAAAAAAAAATTCCCTTAAAAATTTAAAAAATATTTTTAATTTTGACAAAATACTACGATTATTTTAATTATGATTTAGATTTGAGGAAATCATTCAAAAACATTTAATCTATAATTCAGCACAATTTGTCAAACAATATCAGTTTCTACAAAGTTTAATATTTTTCGGCAAGGAGAATTTTTTTCCATCAAAATAATAAAAATATTTTGTAATTAAAACCAACTACAAGAATATTTTTAAATTTGTTTTAGATTTCATATAATCTTTCGAGAACTATTAAGCTTAAATGAAACAAAAGTAGATACAATTTTTCTGATTTTACAAAAATTAATAGTTTTAAGCGTCATGATTTTTTCTGCCCTAAAAATTATGAAAATATTTTTTATTGTAACCAATTACAAGTATAGGATCAAAAAATAATAAAGAGTTTAGATTGTCCTACAGGAACTGTTATTCTCTAAAAGAACAAAATTTGGTAAAGATAATAATTTTCATCATCTTGAAAAAAATATTTCCCCACAAAATTTTAATAATATTTTTAATTTTGACAAATTACTACAAACATTTTAATTATAATTTAGATTAAGGAAAATCATTCAGAAACATTTAATCTCTAATTAAGCAAAATATGTCAAACAATATCAGTTTTTACTAAATTTAATATTTTTAAGTAGGGAGAATTTTTTTCCATCAAAATCATAAAAATATTTTTTAATGAAAACCAAGTACAAAAATATTTTTTATTTGTTTTAGTTTTTAGAAAATCTGTCGGGAACTATTAATTTTTAATGAAACAAACGTAGATAAAATTTATTTGATTTTAGAGGAATTAATATTTCTCAGCGTCATGATTTTTTCTTCCCTAAAAATTATAAAAATATTTTTTCATTATAAGGGGGCAATCCTACTTATTTTTTTAAAAACTCAATTCACTTTTTTTTTGCATTTTGTCAGAGTATATGATTTTAGCAATATATAAATATACTAGCAAAATAAAACGCGCGCCAGCGCGCGATTAGTTTTTCATACCTTTTAGAAATTATAAAATACAATAAAAAATATAACAAATCGGTAAATAATATTTATCTAATACGAAGAAATAAATATTTTAAATATAATATTTAAAACTCAATTAATATATATAAAATAAATATTTATTTAGGACAAAATTTATAATATTTTAGAATTAAAAAAACTTGCAAAAAATAATTGAAATGAAACAAAATAATTGCAAATTTTGCAAATTAATTGAAAAAAAATTAAAACAATTAAAAATTAGGGAAAGTAATTTAAACAATCATAAAAATGTTTTAAACATAAAGAAAATAATTTAAATTTGAGAAAAATACTTGAGAATCTTAAAAGTAAATTAAAACAAAATTGAATATTGAAAAATTAGAGAAAATAATTGAAAATTGAAAAAACATGGTTAAAAATTGAGATAAATAAATTAAAACTAAAAGAAATAATTGAAATTTAGGAAAATAATTAAGCAAATTACATAAAATATTTTAAATAAAGGAAAGTTAAGCTAAATTTGAGAAAAATACTTAAAACTTTCAGAAATTCATTGAAATAAAAGAAAATAATTAAAAATTAGAGAAAATAAATGAAAAATGATAAACATAATTTAAAATTAAACAGAACAAATTTTAATTACAGAGAAATAAGTAAAAACTTTTTGGATATTATGAAAAAGAAAGAGAAAAAGAACGAAAGTAGGTTAAAAATTGAAGAAAATAATATATAAAATAATATCAATAATGAAATAATTGAAAAGTCAGAGAAATAGTTAAAAATATTTTTAATTATGAAACAAATGTAAAGAATTAAAATTTGAAGGAAAAAAATTTTGGAAAATAATAAAAAAATGTTTTTAAATTTTATAACTTGCCGAAAAGAATTAAAATATGATTCATTTAAATTATTTAAATAAATAAAAAAAAAATAATTGAAATTTGAAAAAAAATACATGAAGATCTTAGAATTCAATGAAAAAAAAAGAAAATAACTAAAAATTGGAAAAAAGAATTGAAGAACTGAGCTAAAAGTAATTGGAATTTACGATAATTAATAAACAAATTTGGAAATTATGAAAACAAAGAAAAATAATTAAAAATTAAAGAAAACAATTGAATTTTTAGAAAAATTCTTAAAAATCTTAGAAAATCAAAATAATTAAAAATTAGAGGAAAGACTGGAAGAATGCTAAAAATAATTAAAATTTACGATAATTAATAAAATTTTTTGGAAATTATAAAAACAAAGAAAAATAATTAAAAAATTGAAGAAAATAATAGAAATTTGAGAAAAATACTTTAAAAATTTTAGAAATTTATTTTATAAAATGAGGAAAACTAAAAATTGGAGAAAAGTCTGAAAGAAAGCTAAAAATAATTGAAATTTATGACAATTAATAAAAAAAATTTGAAATTCTGATAACAAATGAAAATAATTAGAAATTGAAGAAAATGTTTGAATTTTCAGAAAAATACTTAAAAATCTCAGAAAATAATTTTAGAAAATGAGTATAATAATTAAAAATCGAAAAAAATAATTGAAAAATGATAAAATTAATTAAAAATTGACAAAAATAATTGAAATATGCTGAAAATAATTTAAGATTGAGAAAGAAAATTGAATTATGATGAAAATAATTTAAATAATATAAAAACTTGAAAACATTCAATAATATTTGAGAGAAATAACTGAAAAATAGAATATATGTTTAAAAAAAATAATAATTACAAAATTACTTAAAAATTTTTAATTCAAGAGAATAATTAAAAAATCGCAGAATTAATCGAAAATTGGTGAAAATAATTGCAATATCGGATAAATAATTAAAATGTTTAAAAGTAATGCCAAAATAATGCATATAATTATAAATTGATGAAAATCAAGAAAAATTGCAGAATTTATTTTTAAGTAAAAGACAATAATTAAAAAATTGTTATATAATGGAAAATTGATGACAATAATCTAAATTTGAGATAATAACTGAAAATTTAGGAAATTAATTGCATGTGTTTATGTATATTTAAAGTACTTCAAAAACCATAATAAATTTTTAAAGCATTTTTCGAAACTGTTTTTTTACACAAATGAGAATTAAAACCCAGTAAAAGACGATATTAACGAAAAAGGTTACCTTATTCTTTCATTTCAAATTTTCAAATTTTTCCTGATAAAGAGAGTCAAAATCAATAAAATAACAGGGAGTAAGACTAACTTCACTTCAGTTTTTAAAACATGGACAGAAAAAGATGAATAAATATTAATACTAACTAACTTCACTTCAGACTTTAAAACGTGGACAGAAAAAATGAATAAATATAAAAAGTAACTAACTTCAGGAGTTTACGGAGATTATTATTATTTAATTAATTTTTGTGTCATTCAGTGAAAATTTAATACGATAGAAAGCATAAAAAACAGCCTCGGAAGGTGTTTTAGAGTCAGACATCTGCTTCATGTTGGCGACCACTATTGATGAAAAACTGCTGAACCGATTTTGTTCAAATTTTGTGGGCTTCTTTAAAACATTAAAATCCAGTTCTTAATCGAAGGATTTGTTTTTAAATTCAAAACTCTCCTTTTTACAGGTGAGATATCTTTTTTTTTTTTTTTTAGAGAAAATCGAAAAGTAGAGTTTGAGCGGTTGTCATTTTGTCAAAAATTGATTTTTTTTTTAAATCTTAAGATTAAGGACTAGATTATCTTCTATTTCAACCAAATTCGTTGGAATTTTGTGTTAGAAATAAACCAACTCTTTATAATTGTGCACGTAAAAAAATGCTGTAATTGCATCTACTCCAGGAAACTAGTAGTCAAAATACTCCAGGCTGTGGTGACAGCAGCCTCAACTGTAGTTGAGCATGCGCGGTAATGCTCTACTCAGCTGACAATCGAAATTAATCGAAATTGTGTTAACCTTTACTCCAGGCTGTAGCTATCCTATATATTACTATTTTTTGTGATTCCCATTACTCCAGTTAAAGTAAGCTGAACTCCAGTTTTTTTTACGTGTGGCCACCGCAAACCATATTTTCTATAAAGACTTGTAACACACGGAGAAAATGTTTCAGATAAAGTTTACCATGTTAGCATGATACACCTCGGATCAAAGTGATTTTTAGAAAACTTTACCATTCAATTTATAATAGAAATTATTCAAGAATTAGAAATGTTTTATACAAAAATATGGATACACATCACTCTCCAGCATGGTAATTTGATGGTAGGAGGGCGATTCCTCGATTGCCAGAAAGTTGAGTAGTATTATACACAGCACGTGGGAAAACTTTACCATGCTGGATGACAAGGCGCTGAGCTCGAATTCTTGAGCTCAGCTCGCCTCGACAATGTTCTTGTCAAGGCTCCTGCTCACCAGCATGGTAAAGTTTTGACAACTAGATGATCTTTTCTATTCAACCAAAAAATAAAAAGATTTCCTTCATATTAATTACAGATTTCTTTCCTATAGAGATTACTTATTTCGCTAATTATAATTACATTTAACGATACAATCACGATCATAGTTTTAACCTTAAGATTAATTTAATATTCTTTTGAACTTTATACAAGACGCGATTTACCTAAACTAAACTTACGCCGCAATATACAAATATCTAAATACACATTCACGCACACCGAACACGCTCGAATACATTTGGAATTAGAGATTCAAACTTTCCTTATATACTAACTGAGTAGAATTGTATCCCTTTATGAGAAACGGTTTTAATTCTTATATCTTTAGACTGAATAATTTTAATTTAAAACAATTATGTGTTAATTATTGCTTCCTTCCTTGATCAATTTTTTATATAAATCAAGTTTCAAAATTTTGGTAATTTCTATTAAATCTTTCTTTTTTGTCTTGCAATAATCTCTGAATCAAATTCAAAATGTTAATTTAGAACTTATTTTGTATTTTAAATTCTAAAAAGTACGACCAAAATATTATATTAATGTCAAATAGTTTTTTAATTTAAAAAAAAGTTTTATTTAATGTATAAAGTTATAATTATGCAGTTCATTAATTAAATAAAACTTAAAGGTCTTGTTATAAAAATAACTTGTAGATATTTTAAAAAATATTTTTTATAATGTGTACAAATTTAACAATTATCTAAATATTAAAAATAGGTGTAATTAACAAAATCTTTGACTTTATCTTTTATTCACTTTAGATCAATTTCACTTGTGTTAATTTCGATTTCCGAGACTCCTGTATTATATAATTTTTAAATAAAGTAATTTAATAATTAGACAGAAAATTCTTATTTATTAAAATTTTAATTCTTACAATGTTTAAAAAACCAAATATTCATTTATTAAAAATATATTATATGTATTATATATAAAAATATTAATATAAATGTTATTTAATATAATAATTTTTATAGAAACAAATTTGTATTTTCTGCATTAAAAGTTTAATAACCTAGAAAATCCTATCTGTTCTTTTAATCTGAATTAGTTAAAAATAATTAATTATTAATAATAATCAGAATTTTACTAAAATATTATCTATTTTGATATAACTTAAAAATAAACTAAACTAATAATTATTTATTTTTTACTAAATGATTAGTAGAAATATAGCTATTTGAATTAATAGCTAACTTTTTGATTTCAAGCTAGTTATTTTTAACTAACTCAGATTTAGAGAATTTGTTAAACGTTATTTACGAAAATAAATATTATTTTGAATAAGAATTTGAATAAATAAAAGTTATTACAACTAAAAATTGAAAGTAATGAATTAAGTAGATCTTATAAAGGTATAATAAATGAAAAGTAAGAAAAATAATAATTTTAAAAAATGACATTTAGCTATTTAAAAATAGTAAAGAGTAAAAATTACCATAATTGAAAATTTTCAAAGCAAGAAAGAAACTTTAAAATATAAAAAATCTGCCTTTAAATTACAAGAAATTTTTATTTAAAAAAATTTACAAACATAGAAGTTTAGAAGTTGTAAAATATATGTTTGATAGTTAAATTTTACAATGATAAAAAAACCAAGAAAAGCATCATATCTGAAATATTTTAGGTAATTTTCTTTTTAATTAATGTAAAATACAAATATTGTTTAATTTATTATAAAATTTATTATTTTAGTATTAAATGTAAATAAATATTAAGAATTAAACTATTTACAGAAATACACAATTAAAGAATCAAAATATTATAAGAATTTAAAAAATAAACTAATTGAAAGAGTAGTCAGTAAAATATGAAATATCTAACAAGTTTTCGTTTAAAATTTGTTTGTCATAGTTGCATGTTATATAATTCAACGTAAGCTAGGCTAGCCTCTAATATAAGTATTAAAATTAATAATTTAAAGATCATTCTTTTTCCTTTTAATAGAAAGAGTTCTTGTGGAATTAACAGACAAATAATATGTGATCGCATCTGCAAATTAAAAATGGAAAAGGAGGGAGAAAGTTTGATTTATCATGCGATAGGAATAAATTCCGAGTTTTGAGGAGAGTTTACCATGCTGGAGAGTCATTGGACTTGACGCTGAGCCCGAACTCCGATTACCCGTACACAGGAAAAAAAAAGTCTTACACCTAGTATGGTTTAGTTTTTAATTTCGACTAAAAAATAGTCTGTGACTAATATTAATCGGAAATAATGTCTTGAAAGCAGTCCTTTAAATCTTTTGCTTGAAATGAGATATTAACATGATTAATCTTTAGTTATATTAGATTTAAAATAAGTATTTATTATCTTGAACTCAAAACGAAATTTCATTGGCTTGCAATAAGTCGTTCAGGACTAGTAACTAGTATAGTGAACTAGAAGAGAACCACTAAATAGAACTAGAAATATTTGGACGCGCAACCCAACCTTGTGGACGCCATTTGTGAAATGCCGAAATGCGAAATTGTTAAAGTTTAAGTGTTTGTTATTGAATAATTACGTAAAAGATACTTAGTTCTGACTGTCTTAAATAGGATATCATCGAAACTTATTTAATTCACGGTAAGTATACATAATTGTTTCAAAAAAATTTCAGTGAAAGTCAAACGTCAGTCTGGTCTTTTAAAAGTTTGCCAATTTTTTTTCCTCTTTATAACTCTTAAATAATACTAAAAATGTGTTGAAATTAAGAAGATTGTATTTCTTAATTATTATTAATGTGATTCTGTTAAGAATTTGAAAATATGTCGTGGAGAAAAGTTAGATATTTTCGTATCGTCGAAACATAACCCCTTCAAATGTCTATCATAATTTTTCGAATCGAATATAATTTACAATTTAAAAAAAAATCAATATTTTACAAAAGTATATTACATGTGTGTCACAATGTTTTTTTTATAAATGTTTGAAATCGTACCACTTACAAGTTAATATCAAATTTTCTCGTTTTTCAAACACCTTCTTCCTTAACCTCTATGAACACAACTGATTTATTTACGTTCTTTAATTTTAGTTTTTATTTAAATTTAGGTTTATTTATTTATTTATTTATTTATTTATTAGTAACACCAGAGCCCGCAGTCAAAAAGACCATAAATGGGCAACTTTATATACATAAAATAAAGTAATATGATTTAGAAATTGCTTATAACTAAATAATTAACATAATAATTCAAACTATGCATAAATTCGCCGCTAATAGAGAAGAATAAATTTAGAGAAGAATAAATTTTCTGAGTACACAAAAATTATTATAATCAAAAACTCATTAGAAAAACATAAGGTATAAACATATTGTAGGGAAAATCCCAAATAAATCCAAATTTTGAATTCATTTCTTTAACTTTTTGGTAAAGAAGTCTAAATGAAGGAAAAGCTGAAGAAGGTAAATTTGAGCGCTGTTGGCTGCATACATTCGATGTTAATTTTTCTTTACAATAGTCGGAACGCCCAGTCGAAACATGATTTGCAAGTCCTTCTCTCCCTTGGCTTCTCTTTCTTGAATCTCTTCCTTGATGTGGCGAAATAGAGATTGTTGATATTTAGTTCGATCTGGCATAACCGAGATTGATTGGAACTCGGGTGGTAGGGTTGAAGTTTTTTTGATTTCCAAAAACTTCTGCCTTATGTGCAATGCACATTGTTCATTATCAAAGATAATTTTTAACGGTCTCGGATTTATACGGTTATCGGAAAAAACTCCAATTCTCCAAATCTTTATGTTATTCAGCTCATTAGGGACTAAGTATTTTAGAAGGGATGTTACATTTTAGAAGGGATGTTTATAAATTTTCAAATAATAATCCACTCTTTCAAATATTTATTTTGTAACAAAATATTCCAAAATAAATTGAATAAAGGCAACACTTTAAAATCTACATAATAAAAAATGCAAATGTTAGTAGAAATCAAATTTATGAAGCTTTTGTTTTTGGTTTAAGGATGTTGCAAGGAGAGAATGAACATAACCTTTCTGAACAAAATATTGAAAATTATGAAAAAAAAATAACACAATTTTTAATATTTTGTTCAGAAACTGAAGCCTAAATAATACATATTTCTAAAATGTCAAATTAGTTTTAGAATCTGCATAATTTTCAAATTATGGGCACATGGTCATATTTTTAATTACATTTTTAGTTTCTGAAAAAACTGGCTAAGTGTCAAAATTGTACTCTGCCTGGAAAAATATTTTTAAGGTTATGTTAATTCTCTCCTTGCAACACCCTTAAATACTATATAAATAATTGTTCAAAATTGTTCTTATTGTTAAATTATTTTTATAAATTAAAAACATTTTCTATTTTTTTCGTTAATTTCACAGTAATATAATTTATATATTAATTTTACAAAATACATTACAAAGCTTATTTTATGTTTAACAGATTTTTTGTTAATTGTATACAAAATATATTGACTTTAAAAAAACAATTTTCTTGATTGTTAATAACTATAGAGTAGATGATATAAACAAAATTGTTCATTTATATATATAATAAGAATTTTTTTTTTAATTTCCTTGAAAATATTTTAAAACCTATTTTTAAGTTACACTTTCGTAATAAACAAGTTGCCTATATTATCTATAAACTTAGACAGATTTGAAGAAATTAAGTATTAAAAATAATAATATAGACGTCAGTACTTTTACTTTTATAAGAATAAAGTTAAACTAAATTTGATGGTAAGTATATTTCATATTATTTATTTACTATTGTTTATTTTCAAAATATTAATATATACTAACAGAAAAAAATAATTATTAAAATTAATTCGTTTATTACAAAAATTGTACTGTCAAATGGTGATTAAATGATTTTTTTGTTAACATTTCTAGATTTTTTTTCTAATTACATAGGTACAAACAAGAACATTTTTTCATTTACCAAATTCTGTTTCCAAATAAACTACTTACATTATTAACAATCATAATCATTATATTAAGATGTGTTGTTTTTTTAAACAATTATACTACGAGTTTTAAACTAATAACAAATAAAAATGAAAATATTTTTTTCAAACTGGACAATAAAATAGAATACAAAATTTTTGAGATTGTGTTAAAACAGGGTTGCCACGGTTATGGAAAACCTGGGAAACCTGGAATTGTCATGGATTTTTTTTTAATCATGGTAAACCGAGAAATATAGAATTTTATGAAATACCTAATGAGTAACATTTTCCCTCAAATTATTTTTCAAAAACTTTAAAATTATAGAAAATACGCCATTTTCAATTTCAATATTAATTTTATAAAATTTTGAATATTTCGAAATATTATGCAGAAATAATATAGTTTAAACAATAGTTTATTATTTCAATTATTCAATTTTTTCAATTACCTTTTTTTAATAAACTTTGTTTATTTTCTCCAATCTTTAATTATGTTTTTTAATTTTTTATTATTTTCCTCATTTTTTTATTATTTTTTTTAGTTTTGAATTAATTTCGTTAATTTTTAATGGCATTCTTAAATTCTCAATTAATTTCTTAAATTCAAGATATATACATTAATTTAAAAAATCGTATGCACAAATTTTAATTATATCTGTTAAACTTATCAATTATTTCTATTAAGAAGTTCAATTTTCAATTGATTTTTCATTAATTAAAATTTTTTAATTTTTATATTTTTTGTTTCAATTATTCAAAAGAATTGTTACTCATTCTCTAAAAATAACAATTTTATTTCTAATTTTTAAGGAAAGGGTTTGGGCACATTTTCAGCTGTATTAAAAAATTATTTTAAATAATAACCAAAATTATTGTTACAAAAATTTTTTATGAGAAATTTAATGATCATAAAATCATAATGGTAAAAAAAATTTAAACTCTTAATCAATTTTTATTTTGGATAAAAAATAAAAATTTTCAAAATCCATCAGTCATTTTGTGGAAATTTTTTTTTTTTTACTCAGAAAATAAAGGTTGATAAAAATGATAAAAATTGTTGAATTGATGCATTATTTTATGATGAGGGAAAAATGAAATTTCACCTGTTATTCAAGGGTTTCAATTTCTTTTCTGGATTAGTTTTTGATCTAGAAATATGTTATATTATCAAAATGTTTTTTTCTAATTTTGCGACCTCTAAATATTTTCAGATTTCGAAATAAAAAAATAGGAGAATGAAAATTTTTTTTTAATTTGAAATGAGAGTCAGAGTGTAAAATTTCTGACTTTAAATTTTTGGATCATGTTAATACATATATATAGCTTTGAAATGAGCTCTTCTAACTCTTATATCTCTACTAGGAAAGAATTCAGTTTTATTATTTTAATAACAAATGATAAATTATTTTGCTGTAGGTCATGAAGTGTGCACACTGTCCAACGCTTTGTAAAAATCAAGATTTACTGATAGAGCATTTGAGAAAATTTCATTCAAATACCCCAAATTTGCAAATTCCTTGCGGACGACATGGATGCCCAAAATTTTTTAAAACTTTTAGTGCTAGAAGATCACATATATCTAGAAACCATAAAGGTTTTAAAGTATCGAATTCTGTCAATTCAACAAATAAAGACATCGACAATGCACAGCAGTTTAATTTTGATTTCGCAATTCCTGAGGAAGAAGTGCTTGCAGTAAATGTAAACGAATTGAGTAATGATGAAACTGATCCAATTGTTAAACCTATGATAATCAATGATGAACCTATGATAATCAATGATGAACCTGTGATAATCAATAATGAACCAGAAAATAACGCGAAAGAATTTTCAGCAGCTCAGTTCGTTTTAAGCTTACGGACTAAAGGAATTCCCCAAACAACAGTAAACAAAATAATTGAGAACACAGAAATTCTATTCCATTCTTGGCTTGAAGAATATAACGATGTACTTAGTAAAGAACTTTCAAAGAAAGGAATTGACTTAGAGAATTATGTAAAACTCCCAGAGTTACTGAACAAAACTGGTAGTGTCTTTTCAAATTTAAAAACAACGTACAAACAGAACGTTTATTTTAATAAACATATGTCTCTTATTCAACCAAAAAGATTTATACTTTTTGAAAGTAGGATCATAAAGGATAAGCAACCAAACTTTGGCGAAAATAGACAATTAAAAGTGCAACGTGATGTTCTAATATATATTTCAATCGTTGACTTAATGAAAAATCTTCTTTCTAATGAACAATATCAGAAGCTTTTAGGATCAGAAGTACAATCTGAAAAATCTATCTTTTCTTCCTTTATGGATGGTAGTTTAGCTTCAGACAATAAGATAATACAAGAGCATGGAGAAAATTGTTTGACATTTATGTTATACTTTGATGAAGTGAACGTTGTGGACACAGCTTCATCCAGACCCACGAAAATGGGAATGTTTTACTTAATTGTTGGTAACGTTCATCCACGTTATAGGTCAAAATTAATTTGCATTAATCTTCTAATGGCAGTAGAATCAGACTTGTTAAATGCTTATGGAATGAATGAAATCTTGAGGCCAATAATCAATGATTTGAAATTATTTGAGAAAGGAGTACAACTATTCGAAAATAAAATTGTTTATGGAATTCTGTTAGCTGTGACTGGAGATAACCTTGCTTCCCATAAGATTGGAGGTTTAAAAGAAGGATTTACGGCGGATTATTGTTGTCGTTATTGTTTGGCCATAAGAAGTAAAATTAAAAAGATGACAAGAGAAGATGAAACGCTTTTAAGAACAGTAGAAGATTACTCTATTCAAATTCAACAAATTAGAAGCAGCGAAGACGCCAAAAAATCGTTCAGAAATAAGTAAAAAGTACGGAATTAATAGTAGTTCAGTATTGAATGAGCTGACCTATTTTCACACTCTTTTTGGATTAGTTCCTGATGTTTTTCATGATATCCTCGAAGGAAGTTTATTAAGAACACTGCAATACCTTCTTAGGCGATTCTTACAAGGCAAGAATAAAGTTATGAGCTTAGATGAATTTAATAGAAAATTATTGGAGTTTGATTATGGAAATTCGGAAACAAAACCGTCAATAATTCTTCCCGCTCACTTAAAAGAAGGTGCAAACCTACATCAAACTGGCATGCAAATTTGGAACTTGGCAATTTTCGTTCCTTTCATTTTAGGACCTCATATTGATCCAGAAGACAAATACTGGTTAAATTATCTCTTGTTATTAGAAATTACTTCTCTCTCCTTCGCACACGAAATATCAATGACAATGATTGGCTACTTGCAAAATATTATAGACGAATACCTAGATTCTTTTCAAACCCTTTATGAAACACATTTGACACCAAAGCAACATTTCCTAATTCATTATCCATCTCTCATTTTAAAGTTTGGACCGTTGTACTTGTATTGTACCTTGAGACCAGAGGCCAAACATCAGTTTTTTAAAGACTTTATAAGAAAAACAAAAAGTTTTAAGAATCCGTCGGTATCGATATCTGAGTGGTCCTATTTATGACTTAGGAGATCAAGGGCCAGTTAAGAGGGAAGCATTGGCAGATTTGCCATTTGCTAATATCATCCCTGAATCAATTAGAACCATCGATTGTGTCCCGTGGATTGAAATTAATGGAATAAAATATCAATCTCAAAAGAGCTTTCTAATGGCCAATTATATTGATAATGTGCCTTGTTTCGTTCTGCTTTATAAAATAATATATATAGAAAACGATCCTGTTTTTGTATGTAAAAATGTACAAACAGTAGAGCATCACTTGCATTTTAATGCTTACGAAATTTCAGTGGAGGAAATATTTAAAATATATACACTGAATGACTTACTCGTTCACGTTGTGTACCATGCACACGATATAAAAGGAAAATATTATATTCCTGTAAAAAGAAGTGTTGGTGATATTCATTAATTATTTTAGGTATGTTACAGAACAATGAAAAAACTCAATAATTTTTCGACAGCATTATTCTTATATTTTTAAAGATTAATTTCCTTGGCTATTGTCATAAATTTTCCTCTTCTATTAACCAATTTTGTTTTAAATCAAACAGATGGGCTTGATATGTTTGTAAATGAAAATCAAGTTAATCGTAAAACATTTTTTTAAAAACTGAATTTATACGCATATTTTTTTGTTTTTATAACAAAAGTTGCACGAAGTTATAGCGATTAAAATTTTACAATTCGGTACCGTCGTTTAAAACTTAGAGTATTAATTGCAAGAATAGTTTTGTTTTATTTTAATTTGAAACTTAAATTTCTTTTAAGTGTTAAATTTTTTTTTAAATTGACCAAAAATTGAAAAAGTTATTTTTTTCCGTTTTATATTATATTCTCTTTCTTTTCTATTTTTCAGTAGCATCCTCAAGCAAGTTAAAGATGAATGTGGATTCGAGAAATGTAAAACGTGGTGCTTGTTTTGAAAATGGCTGTGATTGCGACCAATACGAAAGAAACGAAAAATTTTTATGTGCATATTGTCTTTGTCCAGCAACAAAACATTTTCGTGTTCAAGGTATTTGTCAACTACTTATTTTTAAACGATGTTTTTAATTTTCTATGTGTAATACAACAAAATTTGTATTTTATTTACAGATAAAAATGAAGAAAATCGAGGTGGTTTGGTCACACAAACGGATGGACTTCCGACAAACCTCTTATTACCAATTGTAAATACAGATTCGCTTGTGAACATGAATCATGTTCCATTTGAATTCCATGACATTTCCATGTCACAGATTTTGAAAAAAACTGAAGAGACTAACACTGGAGTTCCAGGTGATATTGATCAACAATCTTTGGGAGAATCAACGAGTACCAAGGAAAATGATGAGACAGAAAACGAGCCTCCTAAATCTGTTTCTGAAAAATCATCAAATGATTTTGATAATAGAGAAGTTAGAGAAAATGTCCTCACTCTTCCTCCTCCTAGGCCTATTTTAAGAAATTTGACGCAAAATTCAAATGTTCGTAGAAGCCAAGTACGTTTTAAACACCTTCATATAGTAACTTTAACAGTTTCGTCATAACATTTAGCCTCCTTAAAAAGGAATTAAAGACATTCGAAAAGAGGTTATATTTGAATTTATTTTTCTGTTTCTTAAAGTAAAAATACAAACTTTGTATATAATTTTATTTAGACAAAAGGTGGCAAATTTAATTTAAAATAAAATGGACTTTAAAAACTTGTAATAAGATAAAAATTAAAAATTATTGAGAATCAGAAAAAAATTTATAATTTTTCCTATTTCGTAAAAACGTTTCTAAATCTCAATAATTTGTATCTTATTACAAGTTTTTAAGGTTTGTTTAGTTAAAAATTAAATTTGTCACCTTTCGTATTAATAAAATTACATAAACAGTTTGATTTTCTACTTTAAAAAGCAAAATAATTACCTCAAACATAACCTTGTTTCAAATGTGCATTCGATTCCATTTTAAGCCTTTTAAAAACCAATAATTTAATGAGATATTTTAAAATTTTTTAATAATGTGAAGTATTAATAAAAAAAAATTTTTAGAGTATAGCTGCTTGTTTTCCAGTAAACTGGCCTGATACGGTAGAAAAAGGCATTAAAACGTCGATTGAAAGCGGTGAAGTTTTACCCTCTCCAGTTCGTTGCGAAATAGTACGTATTATTGTACAATGAATGGTGGAACATAGATTCACCCACGACAATGATTTTGTGGATGTAGCCGATGCAGCTATAATAAAAGTACCTGCTTTAAAAATTAATTCTGCTTCTTCTAATGTAAGTCTAATTTTATAGTAAACTTAATTAACCTGGCGGGGCATTCCAAAATTTGTTTCCGAGCCAATCAGTTTTTATCTAAATCAAAAAATGGATGTAACTTGACGAAAAATTCTTTCCAAATTAATCTGTTTCATTCTGAAGCTGAACCTTAATTCGTTTGAATCCCGTTATTTTATTTCAAATCAATCCGTTTCATATTCGAATGAATCTGACTAATATTGGAACGGAGTAATTCGGAATGATTCGGAATAAAATAACGGGATTCAAATGGATTAAAATTTAGCTACGGAATGAAACAGATTAATTCGGAATGATTCAGAGAGAATTTTTCATCAAGTTACATCCATTTTTAGATTCGGAAAGAAAGTGATTGACGCGGAAACAAATTTTGGAATGCCCCGGAAGAATACTGATTAAAACTTATTCAAACTGATTGAAAGTCAATGCAATATTTTTGCTATATTTTTTACATATTTTTTGTCACTTTTTAATTCAGCTCTGGTTTTTAAATATTTGTCTCCATTTCTTAAATAATATCTATAACTTTTTTATTTTTAAGCTCTTTCTTTTGTAGATTGTTTTCTTATCTTTGTAAAATTTCTTTGTAATTTTTTTATTTATTTATATAATTTGTTTTTGATTAAATATTTTCTCCGCTTTTTACTACTTTTTATTAAAGGATTTTAGTTTAAAAAACAAACTGCTTAAAAGTAAAAATTTGGAAACTTCATGTGTTGATTTCAAGTATTAAAAAAATTAATTCTTGTTTTGCATCAAAAACTTTTCATTCAAATCAATATAGAATTGGATTTTTTTATTATGACCTTTATAAGCCCTGGTGTTAGATAAGCGGCTAATTGTAATTTTTTTTATTTAAATCTATCACAGCCTTTATTTTTACTCAATGCAAAATTTAAATCATCGATCTTTTAATTGATAGAATTTTAATTTTATAGAATTTTTCTTTAATAGAATTATTATTAAACACAAATTTAAACAAATAGAATCTTTAAATGTTAGAGTTCCCTTTTAACTGAATCTTCATATGTCCGAAAGTTTCTTTACATGAATTGCTATCCAATAGAATTAATAGAACATTGAATTTTCATTTGACTTAAATTGCAAATGGCACGGCAAACATAAAACACAAAGATTTCGAGGTAAATATACAAATTAACCTATGACAATTTTATTGGTAATGTGTTAGTGATTAATTCTAAAATTAACGCCAAAATCTTTCTATATCGGATATTTATTTGACTATTTGCAATTTTAGTCAATTCAAAATTCAGTGTTTAAAGAATTCTATTAAATATAAATTCATGCAAATAAAAATTTTAACAAACAATGGTTCAGTAGAATAAAAATTCTCTCATTTAAAAAATATTCCATTGACTTTAAATTATAATGAATTTTAATTCTTCTAAATTAAAATTCTGATAAATTTAAGTTCATTTAGGTAAAAACTTGGTTAAAAATACTGATTTGCTTTTCACGAACATCATGTAGAGTAAAAATTCAGTTAAATTTAAATTTGATTGAAAAAATTAGAATAACTAAAACTATAATAAATATTATTTTACAGTCTGTATTACTAGCTGAGCTGAAAAAACGTTGGAAGAATTTGAAAGCATATGAGAAAGAAAAAATGAAAAAAATTGTATTACAAGAAGAAGTGAAAAAAACTCTCGATGATTATAAAAGTAGTATGCAAATTGAAATGTCGAAGAATAATCCATCAATTATTGCTTTAAAAAAAGATCTTGAGGCATGTCGGAAAAATAGGAAAGAAGAATTTAGGAAAGATAAACAATAAACATTTACAAGAGTACCCTGCTCTGACATTACCAGAAATTGTAAATATAACTTTCTAATTTTTTTATATTATATTATTTTTAAAACAAAATATTAAGTGCGCAACATTAACATTTTATTGTTTTTGTCTAGGTACAATGGGAATTTGAATGTGAAATAGGTCTCTCTAAAGCTAAAATTAAAGAAAATTGGACCACTGCTTTACCAAATTTAACTACTTATTTTCTTCCAAAACTTTTAAATGTGGAATCGTTTACGCAGGATCAATTAACGATTATGGTTTTGCAAAAAGCGACAGAGGCTTTGAAACCAAGAAAGGTTTGCGAAGAAAGCAAAACCCGGAATATCATTACCTTGTTTAAAGTAAATTAATTTTTTACAAAATTATAATTAAAAATTTACTTAGCTTTAAAGGTTGTTAAATTTCTTTCTAAATCTGAATAAGTGAAAACTTCTTTCTAAATCTAAATTAGTTAAAAATAACTAATTTGAAAGCAAAAACTCAGTCACTAATTCAAATAGTTATATTTCTACTAATCATTTAGTAAAAAATAACTAATTATTATTCAAATAATTAGTCTAACATAATTAGTCTAATTATTAACAATTAGTCATTTTTTTTACTAATAATTAGTTATTTTTAACTAATTGCTGAAATAAAAACTCAGGCACGATTTGACTAATTATTAGTTATTTTTAACTAATTCAGATTTCGAGAGTTGTCCACTTATCCCAATAAGTGCATATTATATACTTTTAATAATTAAATATACACTTATTCAGAATTACAGAATATAAAATTAATTGTATAAAAACATTTAGATTACAATTATTTATGTATATTACAGACGAATACAAGTGTTGAAGAAACCAAACCGGAAGTAGACGATCCGCCTCGTATGATTGCTATAGGGGATATTAATGTTCCAAATTTATCATTTTCCATCTACGTCGATCGCCAAGCTATGTTTTCTGGCACAGCAATTGAATCTTTGATTCAAATGTACTGTTTATTTTGGGTATTTAATGTAGAGTACGCTGCAGATGCTAAGATTTTATATATATTTATATCAGCTATTTTATTACAGAAAAGAGTTGCTCAACAGTACATTAAATACAAAAGTATTTTGAACATCTTAGAAAAACTGAAATTATTTTAAAAATAAAAGTCATTGGTTCAGTTATAACTTTTCTCTTGGTTGATTTCAGAATTAAAATAAATTGATACATTTGAATATTTTTTTTCTTATCGTTTGATAATAAGTGTTTACAACATTTGTGGTTATTTCTGTCCATAAATGTTGTTTAATTATGTTTTGTTTGATTAGTTTAATATTTAGTATTGCGTTCGGCCTATTGTGTTGTTAAAAGTAAATACGTTTTTTTAAAACTTTATTTCGAACAAGCCGCAACGTGTATTTCAAAAAATATATAATTTGAAAAGTCTGATGTGGTTTTAAAAACCGACAAGAGCTATCGTTGAATTTCTAACTTTCTTTACCGACAATTTTTGAAGTAATAAGCTGATATGTTTAAATGTTTCGTAATTTTATCTTCTCTTTTATAGTATGCACAATATTCATAATAATTTCAGTCAATTTGGCATAATTACATTTTTTGTTTATTTTCGTTTGACTTATTTTATAAATAATTTCAATTTGGTTATTATTTAAGTTCCTTATTTTATTTATATTATTATAAATAATAAAATTATATAAACAAACGTGAAAGTGTTTGTCATAAATGTACATTAAACATAATAAATAAATTAAATTGTTTATTTGTCAAAAGTGTGATTGTCTTACATAAAATGCATCTATGTTCTCCTATATATTTTTGTCCGATTTGAGATTTCTTTGTTTTTTTTTTATTTTAAAGCTGAAAAATAAGGCTTTCTATACCTAATAGAGGTTTTGTGTTTTTATTTAGGATATTTTTTTTTGTGCTCATTTATTTAAAGTATATTTAATTCTGCGTTGAATGAGCTTTTTTAATAAAATTGGAGAAAAACTGACTATTTTTTGTCATTATAATTATACCATTTTTCGGGAAAATCATTTTTTAAAAATGTTTGTGTCGCGTCGATCCTAATTTTTTATATTTTACCGAAATTTACTACAATATTATGCTGACAAAGAATGCAATAACTCAGCCAGTTTTTCACTAATTTAATTTAGAGGAAGCTCATTTGACGTAAAATTAAATTTACTCTAAATACTTTAGCACAGAAAAAACATTCTAAATAAAATTGGGCCGTATATAATTGCCAAACTTAAAAAAAAGATTTTAAAAAATGGTCAATTTTCGAAATTTTTTACTCTTCTTCTACCGTAAATGCTATTTAAAACACAAAATCTCTATTAGATATAAAATAAAAAAAAATTGAAATCTGACCAAAAATAACGAAGTTACAGTATGTTTTATACAAAAAATCCAGAAAAATGTTTAGCTCTAAAATGAAATTTTAGAAGGGGGAAGGAGGAAATTAAATATGTACCATTTTTTATAGTTTTTCATGGCCAACAACTTAGGTCCGAATAAAAGTAAATTTTTTTTATTTAAAACAGTTTATTATTGTATATTATGGTGGAAATTTCAATAAAAAAATATATTTAATAAATTTTTCAACTTTTTCTAGGCAAAATTTTATGAACATTATTACAAAATAACTGGAAATTTTGTTTAATAGAAAAAAGTATTGAATCTTTCTTGTTTTGAGGTTAGATTGTGATATTTTACACAAAGTTTGAAATTATTAATTAATTGAGCTAATTAAACATATTATGTACATAGGCTGTTAAATTTGATAATACTTTTTATAATTGACAAAATATATAAAATTTTTGTTGAACATATTTCTAAACAGTAAAAAACAACACTTGAAAAATTAAAATGATTTGAATCGGAGTTAATGGGAAATTTCCTTTTAAGTAAACAGATTCACTTCAGCTCAGAACTCTCAGGACCAATTCAGAAAAAGTGAATAGGTTTTTATTTTATGGGTAAATATAGCTTTAATTGATAGATACTTTTTATTACGTAAACCCGATTAAATTAAGCCTTATTCTAGCTAGTCGCCAACTTTTATACATCTCAAGAGACAGATTTAAGACGATATTTCGGCTCCTGGCTAAATTCTTCTTCATAACTTAGCTTGATGTTAGCCCTGTAGTAGGCTTGAAGTGAAACTTTCACTCCTTTCTAGTTTTAAGCTTTAGTAGACTACTTTGTGTTGCATATTGAAACTAGTCACTTTGCGGACTTAAAATAAAACTTTTTTTTTCCTGTGTAGCATGGTAAACTTCTGCACATTTCTCGGCAAACTCTTTTCAACTTTAATGCACATTTTACAGCTTTAAGCGAGTAGTCTTTTTCAGTCTACTTTTGACTCTCAAGTACCACGTATATGGGAAAATTTTTCTTATTTTTTGAAAATAACTATCAGAATTTTGAACACAATATCTCAATTGTAACTTTGATCCGAGGTCCTGCATATAATATGGGAAAGATTACCTCAAACGTTTTCCCCGTGCAAAATCGAGCAGTTCACCTCCATTTTTAAATATTTTTTTAACTTTTTTACCGGAATTCATACTTTGAATTCTGTATTTTTAGACAAAAATCGTTTTATTTAAAATTGTTAGTTGCTTTTCAAAAAAAATTCATGAAAATGATTAATTTTTTCGCGCTTCAACTAGGGTTGCCCCCTTAAGCAACTACAAGTATGTGATCAAAAAAGAATACAAAGTTTAGATTATATTTTAGGAACTGATATTCTCTAATAGAACAAAATTTGACAATAGATGATATATTTCATCATCTTGAAAAAAAAAATTCCCCACAAAATTATAAAAATATTTTTAATTTTGACAAAATACTACAATCATTTTGAATTATGATTATGATTGTAGAAAATCATTTAGAAACATTTAATCTGTAATTAAACGAAATCTGGCAAAAAATATCTGTTTTTACAAAATTTAATATTTTTCATCAGGGAGACTTTTTCTTCCATCAAAATTATATAAATACTTTGTAATTAAAATCAATTACAAGAATATTTTTAAATTTGTTTTAGATTTTAGAAAGTCTTTTGGGGACTTTTTACCTCTAAAGGCAACGTATTTGGCAAATATTATCTCTTTTTACAAAAATTAATATTATTTAGCATTATGAAATTTTCTTCCCTCAAAATTAAAAAAATATTTTTTAATTAACCTGTCAGCGGTCGCGCCGCGAGATTAATACCCACGCAACACTACTAAATTCTAGGGTGCTCGCGTAGTGCGAGTGAGACATTAAAAACAGCGCGACCGCTGACGGGTTAAAACCAATTACAAGAATGCGTTCAAAATGAAGCAAAAAGTTTAGAATATTATTTGGAAACTGGTTACCTCTAATAGACCAAAATTTGTCAAAAATTATCTTTTTTTACAAGAATTAATGTTTTTCTTCATCGACAATTTCTTCCATCAAAATCATAGAAATATTTTTTAAATTAAATTAATTGGAAAAATATGTTTATCATATCATAGACAGTTTAGAATATCATTAGGGCACTATTAATATCTAAAAGAACAAAAGATGGAAAATATTATCTGTTTTTATAGATATTGAAATTTTTACGTATTTTGAAATCGTGATTGGACATTAACATCGAAAACATCGAAGTTTTCCATGTATCGATGTATTTTTTTCGATATTGGGAATCGATGTTTACTGAGGCTGTGCAAAAAGCTGGAAATGTCCAGCCGGGTTCGAGCTTAGCTGGAACTCGAAAAATGTTGAGCCCCCCAACACAGTGTGGTCACAAATGAATTAAGTTAACTTATTGATTTAAGAATCCACAAAATTCAAGAACTTGAAAAACAAAAAGCTCCCGAACGAATCGGGGACCAAATAATTTCAAGAATTTTAATTTACATAAGATTTTTTGACCCTCTAGTCATGCAAGCAACACACATAAACGCAGCAGTGTGTCAGACTCGTAAGTAAACGAGTAAACCACATAGGTTTACTCGTGTATGTGAGTTTTAATCAGTAGTAGTCAGTAGTAATCATTAGTACTGTACAGAGTAATAATAGTGGGAAGAGGGGCTACCCAAACTGAACTTGACAAACTGAAATGCAGTAGTCTTCCAGGCACCGAACACATGCTCAGCAGAGTTCCAGTCGCCAAACACATTCTTGGAATGTTCCAAGCAATAAATCTATGCTCAGTAGTGTTCCAAGCACCAAGTACATGCGAAGTAGTGTTCCCAGAAACATATACTGTCGCTTTTTTAGGTTTGTGCTAATTGAGTTTTCATATCTCAAAAAGACTAATCTTTTTGTTTGTATCGAGACCGAGTTTTTGCTTTCTTTAGTGCTTGACATTTTTTGAGTTAATATTACTTTGTTTATAATGGGTAAGAGTACTCGAATATTTCAGGGTTTGAAATGATTCGGGCCCTGAAGTTTCTGTGTTTTTAACAAGAACTAGTCTATAAGGTAAATGTCCCAATTAGTGTCCTACTCAAAATTTTTCGGGAGTTTATCAAGAAAAAATGCGTTTCATACTTTTTTATGGAAATAATTTTTTACATTTACATGAAGCTACTCTTTTTCTGAGTTGAAAATGATTTTGATTTAAGTTTTATTATAAAAATGTAATAAATTATTGTTTTTTAAAAATATAATGTTATTGTACCAATTTGTGCTCACACATGAAAAATGCATGGCGATTGTCATTTTTTTCTTGATTTGTCAAAATAGACAACATGACTATGGTTTTTCTGTAAAATTTTTTATTTTTAAGTAAACCAGGATCATAAAACATAAATCAACACGAAGAACACAGTGGGGCAAAACTAGGTGGTCGTGGTCAAATTCGTCTACAGGTCATAAATTTCAAGTAAATTCAAAGTTTTTTTTTTTAAATTAAAGGTTATAAAATTACGGATCAAACTGTGGGAGCCAAACTTTGAATATTTTTGCTGAGTTTTTTTAATTAACAATAAAAACAAGAAATGTTTTTTTTTTAATCAAGTCTATTTTTTATGGAAATGGTAATACTATCGACAAATATTTTTTTAACCAAAATAGGAGATCCTCATAAACAATGTCTAAATGTTAAGAAAATTTTGTTATTAGTTATAAACAATTCAATTTTTATAATTGGCATTTTATGTTCAAATGAAAATATTTCTGTATAAAACATAAATATTTGCATAAATAAAAACATTTTCTCTTTTAAAGAGCAAAGTAGTTATAAAATAATTAGTTAATAATAATTTTATAACAATCTTAGTTAACAAATGTATAACTTTTTTAATTTTAATAATAAAAATGTCATTTTTGCTCCGTTGATGTACTTATGAATTAAACTTGACAAAATTACATTTTTTGCATAATTTAAATCTTCTGCAAAACGCATTAATAAAGAATGTTTTAAATTTTTGTTAATTATTTTGAAAAAGATTGGTTTTAGTGATAAAACACTTTGGAAACTTCAACCTCCTGTAAAATTGGTATATTTATTTTTTTTATCATATTTTATTTTCAGAATTTTGTTTACTATTAATTGTAATACAAATTTTTTTGTTCGAAACATAATTTTGTTAATTTTAATTTATAAATACGTAAACGGAGCAAAAATTATATTTTTATCATAAAAATTAAAAAAGATATACATTTGTTAACAAAGATTGTTATAAAATTATTATTAATAACTAATTATTTTACAACTATTTTGATTCTGAAAGAGACAAAATTTCTGTTTAATCCAAATACACACGATCCATTAATCAAAACTATTATCTACATATGAAATTCCAAATATACTAATTTAATTGTTTATAACTATTTAAGAAAAACATGTTAATTAGTTCAATTTTTTAGGCATTGTTAGTGATATACTCCTCCTTTAGTTAATATAATTTTAGTTGACAAAATTGCATCTGCGTAGAAATTAGATTTGTATAAAAAAATTGAAATAATATTTAATCTGTTAATTAATACCTATTGTTTAAATAATATTTTTCCACCTGGAATTTTATTATGCAAAAAATATAATTTTGTTGAGTTTAATTCATAAGTACTTCAACGGAGCAAAAATGACATTACTATCATCAAAGTTAAAAAAGATATACATTTGTTAACTGAGATTGTTATAAAATTATCATTAACTAATTATTGTACAACTACTTTGCTCTTTAAAAGAGGAAATGTTTTTATTTATGCAAATATTTATGTTTTATACATAAATATTTCACTCTAAAAAAGAAGTTTTGATTTAAGCCCACTTTGGACTGGTATTGTTTACATGAGACTCAAATTCGACTGGATTTCAGTCATAAAATGTATTAAAACTGATTTTAACCCGAAAAATTGGCTGATTTTCAGTTATTTTGGGTTTCAGCTGTAAACGAAGTAAGACTTTGTTTTTCTAGTGTTTCTTTTGAGCATAAAATGCCAATTATAAAAATTTAATTGTTTATAACTAATGACAAAATTTTTTTAATTACTTTACCCATTAAAACATTGTTTGTGAGGATCTCCTCTTTTGGTTAAAAAAATATTTATCAATAGTATTACCATCTCTATAAAAAATAGACTTGATTAAAAAAAAAAAAAAAAAAATTTCTTGTTTTTATTGTTAATTAAAAAAAAGTAGCAAAAATATTCAAAATTTGGCTCCCACAGATCGATCCGTAATTTTATAACTTTTCATTTAAAAAAAACTTTGAATTTGCTTGAAATTTGTGACCTGTAGACGAATTTGTCCACGACCACCAAGTTTTGCACCACTGTGCGTACATGATCGTTTTACCTACCCTAATATCTGCGTAATTGTGCATAACTTTTTTTATTTGTTAGGATCCTCAAGGGAGAGTTGAGACATATTGACTTGGATTCTGATTGGTCTTGAGTTTTCAGAAACGGACGTTAATGTCATTGGTCCAAAATGACTTTTCCAGTTGAAATGCTTTTCAAACAAACATTTTTCAACTTTGTCCGCTCTTTTCGACCAATGATGCGATGTGCAACGTTGTAACTTCCATCTCCGGAAACCCGCAAAGGTAGTAGAAGGGAAAACGTGTCTCAACTCTTCCTTGAGCTTCTCTTTAATTTATGTGTCAAAGTCGTTGCTTATCTGTGGAATGATATTAGTGCTCTTGACAAATTGAAATATTAACTTCAGTGTCTGACTGTGTCAGTATATGTTTTCTAAATTTGTTTTGGAAATTTTTCAAAAATTATTTATTGCGGATATATTGCAATACAAAGGCAGCTAGTATACTTGAGGGCATGTGATGAAGAATGACGTCACTGGTTTGGTCAAAATTTGTCCGTAAACATTTCCTTAAAACAGAGAATACTTTGTGAAAAAACTTTGTAGAATTATTTAAAATATCATTAGAAAATCCTTTTTGACCCAATTTTGTTGTAATTCTTGTTTAACATTAATTTTTTAACCATTCAAAATATTAACAAATTTGTTTAAAAATTAATTTTACTGCAAAACTTCAAACAATCTTGGGTCAGAGAGACCTTTTTAATGCTACTTTGAATAATTCTGTAAAATTTATTGTCAAAATATTTAGAATTTTAGAAGATAGTTTACAGACAAACTTTGCCAATAACTGTGACGTCATTCTCCATGACATGCCTTTAATTAAGTTATTCTTCAAAACATAAGCCCTTTATAATATTTCCCAGACAACTGATAATTGCACCATAATGAAAGTTACACTGTTGAAAAACTAAAATTAATTTCAACTGTTTTGCGTAGACGATTGGAAAATCGCCTGTTGCAGTTTGAAAATAATAACGCCCAGTCGACTTCGGTTACTAATCAAATCAGCTTTCTAAACTATGATTCTGGAGCACATTGTAATTTAGATACTACTATGAATCTTGCTCCTGAAAAGAACGATTTAGTTGAAGAAATGTTCAACGAAGTAAATGCTACAGAAGTTAGGTTTCAAGAAATGGAAGAGAACAAGAAACAAGAATGTCACGTAAATCAAGAAATGAGTAACTGCGTAAACCAGAGAAATGAAGAGGTCAAGAATATTGTCGAAATTATAGAAGTAGAGGTTAATCCCACGTGGATACAAGGAGACATTATGGAATTTGATGCCGGGCCAGAGTTCAACGCATTCTGTAGTACAAGAGAAGAAAGTTTTCAACACTATTTAGAAGAAACAAAAGATTCGGATGAATTTGAATCTTCATTCAAGCGTGTTGGGCCGCGTCATGTACACTTGGGACACGTTCTCCTCGAAGTGACGAAAATGTTATACGATGAAAATCGTCACAAACCAAATTGTGTGAATGGAAAGTGGAACTTGCTTAACTGTTACGACAAAGGTGATAACACCATAGTATATATGACTTGTCATGAGTGCTCTGAGGTTACAAGGTTTTCAACACATCCTCGAAACAATGATTACAACGAGTACTTCGACCCAAATTATTCCTTCGTACTTGGTTGTCTAGCAGGAGGAGTAGGATACTCAAATGCAAAACAAATGCGGGTTGCGCAAGGGTTGCCATGTATGAGTTTTCAAACCTTCCATAAAATACAAGAAGACATAGTCTTGGATGCCTTAAGTTTATCAAAAAAAACTATGGCGGAATCTGCAAAGAAGGAAGCTGACATCGCTAGGAAAGCTAATTGTGTAGGAAAAAATGGAATTCCAATAATAACAGTAATAGCAGATGGCACCTGGGCCAAACGTTCAATGGGAGGAGGTTCATATAACTCACTTTCTGGTTGTGTAGTAATAATAGGTTTTGAAACTCAAGAACCTAGCGACATAATTTTTCGCAACAAAGCTTGCGCAACATGTGATAGAGCCGCCCGAGAAAATAGAGAAGCAAAAGAACACGAATGCTACAAGAATTTTGATAGAAAAAAAAGTTCTGGACAAATGGAAAGCGATGGAGTAGTTGAAGCTTTTGTAACAAGTATCTCAAAACACAATTTAATTTATGGTAAATTAATTGCAGATGGTGACAGCAGCGTTTATTCGAACATCATTAAGGCAAATCCGTATAAGGAATACAACATTGTAGTGAAAAAATATGATTGTATGAACCATCTGTTGAGAAATGGCGTAAAAAAACTTACGAAGATATCTGTTACAAAAGGACCTTATGAAACGCGAGGAGATGGATCGCTCCAAGCTCGTCAGAAGCTGGGCAGCAGCATTCTAAAAATAAGAAAGGAGATTACGGAAGCCGTTGATAGAAGGCGGAAAGACAAGGACGTAGAAATCAAAGAGAATATTAAACTACTTTTTAACGATATTTCCAACGTTCCATATCATGTGTTTGGGGATCATGGAAAATGCAATTCATTAAACTGGCAATGTGACAAGGTTGGTAATGGAGAAAACTTCGTACCAAAGATGAAGGAAACTGGCATTTTTTCGCAGATTGAGAAAGTTTTGCAGACTATAAAAGTTCACGCCGAGTCTTTGTTGCAGAAAACAACGAACAATGCCTGTGAATCTTTTAATAATCGTGTGTGCAAGGGCAACAGCGGGAAGCGAATATTTTATGGAATGTCTGGTGGATATGTTGGTCGCAACTGTTTGCAAGTCGTAGAATCTACAACGAAAGGAGTCTTATCTTCAATGTACGAAAGTAAGGGTAAACCTGTACCAGACGTTGTGCAGAAAATGGAAGAAAGCCATCAATTGCAAGTTGAAAGAAACCGACATTACAGCCGAAATAGAAATTGGGAAAAACCAAACCGAAAAAACGAAAGTTATTATGGACTAAAATGTGCAAAACCTGACGTCCCACCAGAAATTTTAAAACAACTCGAAAGTGAGAACGACGATAAATTAAAGAAATATCAGGAAGATCGAAAAAATATTTTTATAAGCACTATGGCTCAGTCAGAATGTTCTCTATGGCATTCGATTAGGAGGGAATTGTTGACTGCGTCTCACTTTGGAGAGATTTGTAATATGAGGGACACAACATCTTGTTCCAAAATGGTGACGAAAATCGTTTATCCACCAATAATAACAGATCCACGTGTATTGGAATCTCTGCATTATGGTTCAGAAAATGAAAAAGTAGCCATAAAGGATTTAGAAAATCTGTACAAATTGACAGTAAAACCAAGTGGACTTATAATTGATCCTGATGACAAAATTTTCGCAGCGAGTCCAGATGGTATTATAGACAAGAAGTTAGAAGAGATCAAATTTTCAGAGGAATGGTTTCAGTATCCTGAAAATATGGACAAGATATATCCAACTGAAGAGGGCGGAATCGTTGAAATTAAGTGTCCCATAAGAATGAAAGATTGTGAAATAGAAGTCGGACTTGAAAATACAAACCTGCAGGATCTCCGTCAGGTATATGATAAGAATAACATTAACCACATGAACAGAAGGCATAAATACTTTTTCCAAGTGCAAGAAGAACTTCACGTTAGTAGAAGAGAATACTGTCTTTTTGTGATGTGGTCACCTCAGAGCATGAAAATAGTAGTAGTTATTCGGGATGACAACTTTTGGCAGTCTTGCATGGAGCCAAAATTAAGTAGATTTTACAAGGAATGTGTGATTCCTGAAATAGTAGATAGTCGCGTAGATAGAAGCCTGACCATTAAAGATCCTGACTATATAGTAGAAGCCAAACAAAGAAAAGAAATGAACAAAAAGCAAATCAAAACCACTGCTGCGTACAAGAAAAAGAAAGTCAATGAAGTAATAATAAAACCTGCAAGTAAGAAATTTAAAATGTCAAAAAAAGATGAAATTGAAGACGGCGTTATTAAAATCACTATTGAAAACCAAAGTGAAAGCAGTGACTTTAAGATGATGACAGAGGAACAGATTGACCAGATTGATTTTCAACTGATGATACAGGACCAGATAAATAACAAATGTTCTGAAATTATAACAAACGATGAAACAGATGACGACATCAAAATAATTGGAACAATTGAAGACAAAGGTAACTCTCCAAGAAAGCTCAACTATGAGTTATTTGATACAATAGATTTAAGTGAAATTAAACATTTAATTACTGACGAAACGAAATGGTTGAACGAAGTATGTATAAATAAATTTTTAAATATTCTGAGACGAAAAAGTACTCTTGATTTCCCTAGTACTCAATATATGCATTATCCACAATACATACCTCCTTTCGATGTAGAGTCGCGTGGCCAAGATATCGCAATTATTGGAGGATTATCATCAGAACATTGGCGTTGCACATACTTTGATGGTGACGTACTTCACATACTGGACACTTTAGGAATGAGAAAGTTTACTGACTTGCCAGAAGAAGAAAAAAAGTTTATAAAACAACGATATCCCAAATTGAGAGTTCAAAACATTCGATCGGGTCCAATAACCAAGCAACCGGACCTCTGCAGTTGTGGTGTATATGCATCAGCCGTAGCTTTAAGTTTGCTGTTAGGTAGGAACCCGTATTATGTGAAATACTCTCGAAACGCAACACTGATGAGACAACATTTTTTAAAAATCATCGAAACCGAGAAATTGACACATTTCCCAGTGGAGGAGTAGGAACACAGTTTCAAATAATAAATATAATTTTCTAAAATATAAGATAGCAACGAAGTCATGACTAAAAAAAAGTCAACCAGTAGAGGTTAGAATAAAGACATGGATCATCAGTTGTAACTTTGACCAGGAGAAAATTAAAGTTTTAAATCAACCTTGAAGCAGGAAGACAAAGAAAATTGTCCAGAGCTGTGCTAAGAAAAAGTTTGAAATATGTTATGAAAATGAAAATATTCAAACGTTAAATTTAATTTTGACAAGAAATATTTTCATAATTTTCTGAAGCAGTTTTCTGGACCCAGAAGAAATTTGTTCTTGGAAGAAAAAAAGAACTTTAAATACCATGGAAAAACTTTATATGAACAGTCAACATTATACGCATCCTAACGTTCTAAGCTCTGAAGAAAAGAATTTCGTCATAGGATAAGAAGAAAAGTCAATAATGAAAATATAGACCATCAACATTAAAAATTTATTAGAATAAAACTTCTATAAAGCAGGAAAAGAAAAGTAACACAGAAGTATGTTCTAGAAGAATGCTAAGGAAAAGTTTGAAATATGTTATGAAAATGGAAATATTTATTGTCGTAATTGATTATGACAGAAAATATTCATCCTGAATTTCATAGCAATTTCCTAGATCTTACAACTGTTAAAAGATATTGTGTTAGTGAAGCTCAAGATCGCTACTAGTACAACTTAAACAATAGAGGAGACAAATAATGCAGAAAAAATTCAGACGAACTACCTGGTCCGGAATAGAGCTTTGAAAAATTTAAATATCCTTCTGATAAAAACGTTTAGTTGCCTAGCGACGGAAGTAGTATTTCTGTTACGTTCTGCAGCATCAGATATATTTTTTATCTAAATTGGCTGCATAAAGTAGGAGAAGCCTACTTCACGTTCAAGTAGGCAATGCAAGTGAGTGATTTTAAGTGATGCTCCTATGTAAGAGTATCATGAGAAAATATATCAATTGTCCAGTTTTTCTTCCTTGACCTTATTAGCTAGGTTAGCATGCCTCTTACTTTCGTTAGCACTTGACAGATTGCCTGACAGATGGGCGATTAAAGTTAGAGAATGGTAACTTAGTTCGACATAGATTGCGGAAGAGACTAATCATTGAGGAAGGTGACAAAGTTGATAATACTTGAACGCTGAATTTAATTGCAACGCGCGGTATTTATCACCGTTTTCAAAGCCATTCTGTTGAGCACGCTACACTGCCGTCCTTTTTAAAAAAAGGCACTATCTCACTAATGTAGATAGTGCCTTTTTTAAAAAGGACGGCAGTACAGTTCGATGGATTTTTCAAACTAAATGTCGGGAGGCTCATAAACATAAAATTAAAGAGGAGGAAAAGCAGGAGATTGATACAGTGGTAGAAACCGCAACATGAGAGTATGGAGCTTCAACGTTGGATTACGCTCTTAAACAATAGAGGAGACAAATAATGCAGATGATTCAGACGAACTACCTGGTCCGGAATAGAGCTTTGAAAAATTTGAATATCCTTCTGATAAAAACGCTTAGTTGCCTAGCGACGGAATTAGTATTTCTGTTACGTTCTGCAGCATCAGATATATTTTTTATCTAAATGGGCTGCATAAAGTAGGAGAAGCCTACTTCAAGTTCAAGTAGGCAATGCAAGTGAGTGATTTTAAGTGATGCTCCTATGTAAGAGTATCATGAGAAAATATATCAATTGTCCAGTTTTTCTTCCTTGAACTTATTGACTAGGTTTGCATGCCTCTTACTTTCGTTAGCACTTGACAGATTGCCTGACAGATGTGCGATTAAAGTTAGAGAATGGTAACTTAGTTCGACATAGATTGCGGAAGAGACTAATAATTGAGGAAGGTGACAAAGTTGATAATACTTGAACGCTGCATTTAATTGCAACGCGCGGTATTTATCACCGTTTTGAAAGCCATTCTGTTGAGCACGCTACAGTTCAGTGGATTTTTCAAGCTAAATGTCGGGAGGCTCATGAACATAAAATGAAAGATGAGGCAAAGCAGGAGATTGATACAGTGGTAGAAACCGCAACATGGGAGTATGGAGCTTCAACGTTGGATTACGCTCCTAAACTTTAGAGGAGACAAATAATGCAGATGATTCAGACCAACTACCTGGTCCGGAATAGAGCTTTGAAAAATTTGAATATCCTTCTGATAAAAACGCTTAGTTGCCTAGCGACGGAAGTAGTATTTCTGTTACGTTCTGCAGCATCAGATATATTTTTTATCTAAATGGGCTGCATAAAGTAGGAGAAGCCTACTTCACGTTCAAGTAGGCAATGCAAGTGAGTGATTTTAAGTGATGCTCCTATGTAAGAGTATCATGAGAAAATATATCAATTGTCCATTTTTTCTTTCTTGAACTTATTGACTAGGTTAGCATGCCTCTTACTTTCGTTAGCACTTGACAGATTGTCTGACAGATGTGCGATTAAAGTTAGAGAATGGTAACTTAGTTCGACATAGATTGCGGAAGAGACTAATAATTGAGGAAGGTGACAAAGTTGATAATACTTGAACGCTGCATTTAATTGCAACGCGCGGTATTTATCAGCGTTTTCAAAGCCATTCTGTTCAGCACGCTACAATTTCCTTGTTGTTAATCTATTAGCATTTGGCCTTGCAATGTTAAATTTTGCTTGTGTAAAGCAAAAAATTTTTACTTAGTGATGGAAGACAGTCTATCAACAAATAAATTTGGTGGGGTGAGTTATTATATTAACTACTATTCACAAAATAATATCTCTGATGAATATGAATCTGATGTTAGAATTAGCAAGTGGGGACAATTTTGAAGATTATCTCAACAAAGATAACGAACGCCAATTAAAGCCCAAAAAAATATTTTTTGGCCGTGATACTACGCTTATATTTTCCTACGTATATTTTTCCGCTGAATCCGAATCCTAAGGCAGATTTAGGAATTTAGCTAAAAATTTTTAGTTAATTTTAAAATACTACTGAAAACTACGAATAAATCGATTTTTTTTGTAATTTTATTAACAAATGTTGCCAATCCAGCAATTCTGACTTCGGATTTGGATTTAGCGGAGAAAAATACGTAGAACTACACTAGTGTAGTGTCTTGACTAAAAATTTTTCTATTGTGTTCCTGTATAATTTATAAAAATTGCTAAATAATTTTGCATTATTTGTTTATGAATTTAATAGTACATTTTTATTTTTGCAGCTAATTGTCTTCTTAGTAAAAATGTAAAACTAATTGGAATCTGAAGCATACTTAATGTTCCATATTGTTTGAAGAATGTTATTACTGCGCGTAAAAAGATGTAAGTAAAGAGTCATTTAAATAAATTGCGATTAAAATGTAAGTTCTTAAAGAAAATCTAAGTTTAGTTGAACTTTACATTTACAATTATTTTAAATGGAGAGTTAAGGTGAATATTTCAAATTTCTTTACAATTCTGTTCTTTTTAATTAAATTTTACTATATTCTATTATTTTCAAATTTAATCAATAAGGTTTACAAAATATTACATTTTTATCAAATATAAATTGATGATGTTTTTTTATTTTATTAGATAATTTTGGTCTCTTTATAGTACAGCCTCATTTGATGTAGCGTGACTTAATGTTTGGCTGTGAAAATATTGAATTTGTTGTACTAAATTTTTGAACCATTAGATCGGTTTCTATTTTGCTCTACATTATTTTTTTTAAATTCTCTAAAAATCATCGAATCCATACAATAAATAACTTGTGACTTTTATTAGGGTGAATTCCATGAATTCGCAAAGCGTCTCGTTTTTGCACGTTGCAATGGAAGAGAATGAGAGATAAACATATCTGTGTCTTTTTCCTTCTCATTATAACGCGCAAAATCGCGACGCTTACGTGTCTATTGAATTTCACCCTTAGAGTCTTTGCCAGGTATAAGTTAGAAAGGTTATATAATACACTGAAAAAAAAATTATTTGGATGAAATAAAAATTATTTGATCCAATTAAATTATTTACTTGTCTATTATCCAATAAACCTGTATTTGAACCAAATAACTATTTATTAGACCTAATTATTTTATTTAACTGTATTAAGTAAAGACTAATTTGTATCAAATACAAATTACTTGAGTCAAATAAATGGAATAATTGGAGCTAGTACATAATGTTTTAAATCAATTATGAAAATTATTTCATTGAAATAATATTTTATTCAACCTGAGTATTTTATTTTATCTCATTAAATAAACAGTAATTTGTGTCAAATAAATTAAATGTTTGGAGTTAGTAACTAATGTTTTAAATCAATTATGAAAATTATTCCATTCAAATAATATTTTATTCGACCTGAGTATTTTATTTTATTGCATTAAATAAACAGTAATTTGTGTCAAATAAATTAAATATTTGGAGCTAATAACTGATAATTTAAATTAATTAAAAAAATTATTTCATTTATATTTTTAAAGCAAGTAAATATTAGTTTGCAAGAATAAAATGTAATCCCTCTTTTGTTTTTGAGTTTACTCTTATTTAATGTTATTATAAGTATGGTGATTTTCATTCATAACATTCTTATTATTTATTATTTATTTAAATACTGATTATTTTACACTTATTTACTTATATTTAGTTAACACTTATTATAATCTAACATATAAACTATGAAATAAAATTTCGCACGGATGGTGGGATTGAGCCCGCAACGTACGCAATATGAGACTTTTAGGCTACCCACGAAACCACGCTGACTTGACTTCAAAATCACAAAAACACCTATTTAGCCTCACACATTAGTTACAATAAATTATTTACTTGATCCAAATACTTTTTATTTGTTTTTAAAAAAGAAAATATTAGCTTTAAATAATTTGATTTACTATGACTCATAACATATTTTAATGGTGTTAAATAATTTTTATTAACGTTAAAAACTCAAATATTTGAGTGAAATTAATAAATGAATAGTTTTAAATAACTCACAAATTTCGTAACAATAAATTATTTATTTGACTGAAATACTTTTTATTTGTTTTTATAAAATAATATATTAGCATTAAATAATATATTATTTATATTAAATAATTTTGTTTACTTTAATCCATAAAATAAATTAATTGTTTTAAAAAATTTTTATTTGTCTCAAAAACCCAAATACTTGAGTGAAATAAATAATGAATAGTTTCAAATAATTTAGCATTTGTATTAAATATATTAGTTTATTAGATTAAATGAATTATTTAATTGATCCAAAGAAGATTTAGTTGGTTTAAATAAACGTGATTCAAATAGTTCAAGTTATTTGAATGAAATACATATTTTTTAGATCTAACTAAAAAATATTTGAACGAAGTAAATATTTATCAAATAATTTGAATTGAGTCAAATAATTTTTTTTTTTCAGTGTAATTTCAGTCTCAATTACTATATTGTTTGATAAAAATGTATACTTTTGTAAGCTTTATGTTTCATTAATTTTTATAAAATATTCTATATAGCTCGTAAGTTACTCTAATGGTAGAATGTTAATTTATTATTATTTGGCTAGTCCTAGTGTATCAGGGGGCCCACTAGTCAGGGAAACCAGGAAAGCCAGGGGAAATCATCTTGACGAATTTTTGATTGATCAAGATTTTCTATACGGATAGGCGCTTTGTTTTCTTTCTGGGGATTATGACTTGAAATATTGAAATATTATATTTGCATTTATATGTTGATAATGACCATTTCGATGATTTTCTATATCTCTATTAATATTACTATTATCACCTTAACTGTATAAATGAATTATTTTTCAATAAATTGTTTATTTAAACGTGGCATTAATGTTTTTCTTTTCTTTTTCAGAGAAGAAAATTATTCCAACTTGTTGTACAGTTTAACTCTGTAATAAAATATAATTTATGAAGTTGGCAGAGTGAAGCAGATACCATAAAAAAGTTTTGAAAAGACTACTCTCCGAACAACTGCATCGTTATTACACTTAAAGAGTGGATTGAAGAAACTCAATAAATATTGACATTAAATGTCAAGGTATTTCACGTGAATCTTAAGAATTATAATGAGAAGCTGTATGTTAATATATGTGACCTGGACTGTGAAAAGGGGGCTTACGTGTCAAAAAATCGTTTTTCATTTTTTTGTCGATTATGATAGATTTTTTGACGCTCTTTCACGTGGTGTATTCTAAAAAAATATTTTTTTTAACACGTAAGCCCCCTTTTCACTGTCTACGTCACATATTAATTTATATTAATCTTGTAAGCTTGATTTGTAAATAGTAACAATTGCAGAAATATACGTACTTAGAAATCTTCCTTCAACCCAAAAGTATCCCATCCGTTTATAAAAAAGTGTCTATTTATTATTCTTTGAACAAATTTATAGGATTACCACAATATCTCTTTTCACGTTACATTTAATAGAAATTCACACAGAAACATAGAATTTAATTAAAGATTTTTTAAAGATTACAAATTTCATTTTTGCAAGATAAGATTGCAATGATTTTTTTTTATTTTTCTTCATAAAATTAATAAGCCTGAGTATTGTACATATTGTTAATTATACATTGAAAACATCTTATAATAAAAAAAGCAACTTTATTATAAGGTAAGTAGTTTCCACTAAGAAGTAAGCAAACAAAAGAAGATTATTTTATATTTGTTTATTCAAAAAAGTTATGCATAGTTGGATCAACTATATCTATAATCGTCAAGCCAACTATGGCTATTATAGTTCGCTTAACCATAGTATAATTTTTTATTATAAATATATGTGTACGTCTGCATGAAAAGGGCTCAGTTTGTCGATTTTATTTTCGGAGATAATCGCCTTTTTCGAAAGAAGGTTCAGATTTTCGAATTTTTTTATGTTGCTGAAAAAAACAGCGTAGTGGACCACGTCGAACCATGTATTTATCATATCTTTATCCTAATTAAAAAGACAATTTCATATTATTTTTAATTTTTAAAATGCATGGATGCTAATGTTATAATCTTGAACTTATTTTCTCAAAACTAGGTTTTGACACTTCTAACTTTAAATGTTTGTATCTTTGTGAATTTTTAAACTAAAAGGGTCGAAGGTCTCTCAAAATATTCGAAATTTAATAAAGAATATGGTCATATAGATAAGTCAAATAGTGCCAAAGCGTGTCCTTTTTATGCTGTCCCACACATATATTATTCGAAATAACTTTATTTTACAATCATAACAGACTACTCTTAATTAACTCAAAGTTATGAAATAACATATGTAATGATTTATGGTGAAAGGGACCTTATGCAACAAGAACATTAGGCTCACTTTTCGTGTACTGCGCAACGGAATACTGAGCCTAATGTTATTGTCGCGTAAGATCCCTTTTACCAGAAATCGTCACATTAATAATTCTGAATCCGTGTGCAAGATCATTAGTGGCGTTATTATTAAGGTGCAAAGTGGGGCAGTGCCCTGAGGCCCTTGAGGTCAAGGAGCCCTCAGTTGACCCTACAACGTTAATAAACCGTCTTTTTTTAAGACAACATTTATAAAATTTTAGAATTAAAAAAATTGCAATAAATAATTGAAATTTAACAAAATAATTGCAAATTTTGCAAATTAATTTAAAGAAATTAAATCAATTAAAAATTGGGGAAAGTAATTTAAAAATTGTAGAAACGTTTTAAAAATAAAGAAAATAATTTACATTGGTGAAAATTATTTTAAAGTATGAAAACTAAATTGAAAAAAATTAAATAATAAAAAAGTAAGGAAAATAATTTTAATTTGAATAAAAATGACTGAAAAGTGAGATAAATAATATGAAATTAAAAAAAAAATTTTAATTTGAGAAAATAATTAAAAAAAGTACATAATATATTTTAAATAAAGAAAAGTTAAACAAAAGTTCAGAAAAATGTAACTAAATCTTTAAGAGGTTCATTGAAAAAAAGAAGATAATTAAAAATTAAAGAAAATAAATCAAACAAGATAAACATTATTTAGAATTAATAAAAATACTTTTTAATTAAACAGAAATAATTCAAAACATTCTGAAAATTACGAAAAAGAACAAAAGTAATTGAAAATTGAAAAAAAATAATATAAAAAATCATATAAATAATTGAAATTTAAATGAAATAATTGAAATCTCAAATAAGTAGTTTAAAATTTTTGAAATTATAAAAAAAATGAAAATTGAAGGAAAATTGAAAAATGATTTTATAATTTGAAACTTGAAGGAAATAATTGAAATATAATTCAAATAATGATAATTTGTAAACAATTAATAACATTTGAGTAAAATAATTGAAAAAACTACAGGAATTTTTTTTATCATATAAAACAAAAATAATTTAAATTTTAGAAAAATACTTAAAAATTGTAGAAAATAATTTTAGAAGAAGAGAATAATTATTAACAATTGAGGAAAATAATTAAAAAATTATAAAGTAAATTTAAAATTGATAAAAATAATTGAAATATGATAAAAATCATTTAAGATTGTGAAAAATAATTTAAATATAAATATTGAACGCAGTAAATAAAATTTCAGAGAAATAATAATTGGAAAAAACATTTAATATATGTTTAAAAAAAGGAAGTTATTACAAAATTACTTAAAAATTTTAATTAAAGCGAAAAATTAAAAATACGCAGAAATAATTGAAAATTGATGAAAATAATAATTTAAAGTTCAGATAAATAATGAAAGCTTTAAAAATAATGCCAAAAGAATAAAAATAAATAACAATCAGAGAAAAGAATATAAAATTACAGAATTTGTTTTTAAGCAAAAGAAAATAATTGAAAAATCGTTTAAAAAATTGAAGATAATCTAAATAAGATTGAATAAGATCATGCCCAGTGTGCACAAAAATCCAAAAGCCGTCCTTATAAAACGTCTTAAACTAATTAAAACTTTGTCTAAATGCAAAGCACTTTTAATCAATTTCCTTTTTGCTTTTCAATGGATATAATGCAAAATCAAAGAAAGGAGCAGAAAATCAGGCATTATATAGAATTAATTTAATTATTTCTCTAGTTGCTACAGCCTTCTTGACGGGACCTGTGAATTTTTAAGTTTAACTGTCCGTTTGTAAATTCCAGTTTCTTCTTAAATTTTCTTCAAATAGGGAATAATTTGTTAAAAATTGTTATTTTTAAATTAATTTTTTATTTATTGTTTATATTTTTAAGTGAGTTTTTTACAATTTCTTTTTTTTCTGTTTTCTATTTTTAAATTTATTTTCCACAAATTTTATTTTCTTTAACATTTTTTTAACTTTTAATTTTTTCTCAACTTACTAAACTAAACAAAAAATTTCATTTTCCAAAATATTTGCTTTAGTATTATTTATTTGATGTTCTTACTTTTTTATATTCTTAATTTTAAATACCTTTTTAACACCGCCTTGAATTTCTTTAATTTCGCTTTAATTTATTCACATTTTTATAATTACGTTCATCACTTTTTGATCGTTTAATAATTTCTTTAATTTTGATTTTATAATGTACAATTTTTTCAAAATATTTATTTGGTATATTTCTCTGTATTTCTGTTATAATTAATTAATTTTTAAAATTGTTTGAACCATTTCCTCTTTTTTGTATGTAAAACTGATCTTACAATAACTTTCCTATTTTACCATCATTTTTCAACACCGAAAAGAGATTAGGAAATCTGTCAAACTTAGTTCCTTACAGCAGAAGTATTATAACCTCAGAATAACTGCAAATCCACTTTGGTGTTGCTTCTGGATTATTTTGGTACATATATTGTACCAAACGTGTTCCCAGGACATGAGATATCTGCTGCTCTAAACTTTGGTACGGCTGAAAAGCTCCCGTACCAAACTGAGACAGCTCTGTTACCAAATTGTAATCATCTATATATCTATATATCATTTTCGGTGTATTTTTTAAAAATATTTTTTCTTTTCTGCACAAGGTTTAATTTTTTTTAATCTAATTTTTCTCTTTTAAGAAAAATTTATTTATTCTTAATTTTTAAAACAACTTTTTCGAGATTTATTTACCTATATCTATATATTTTTGTTTTAATAATTCTTTTTAAACTTAATCAGGTTAGGAGATTGAAAAAGTTTAATTAAAAACCTGCACTTAAAAAAAAACTTCATTCTTACTAGCTATAGAAATCATGCTTATTTATTTGTTAATTTTTTTATTTTAGCGTTTTAAATGATATAATATTGATTTTAAACTCATGGAGCGGTCACAGCTCCTGGCCGCCTGCAGGTTATCATGGTAACGTATGAGAGTGAGCAAGAGGGAACACATTCTCTCTCTTACTCACTCTCATACGTTGACATGGTAACCTGTAGGCAGCTAAGAACTGTGACCGTACCTTTATTCTTTAAATAAAACCATATATACACTGAAAAATATGATTCTGTAATTTTACCACTATAAAAGTAGGAGCGTTTTGGTGTTTACGGTATTTCGCTCCGGGAGCACTCTAGCCCAACGAATAAGCACAACGAATACGGTTACGGGAGCAGGGCATGAGATAATAAAGGACAGAGACTGCTTCTGTCCTTTTCTGTCTCATGCTCTGGCCCCGTAACCGTATTTCTATCTGCTTAGGGTGCGATCCCATATGAGCAGAAAACGTAAACGGAAAGCAGAAAATCATGAGAGTGAGAGAGTCAATGATATACGTCTGTCACTCTCACTCTCATGATTTTCTGCTTTCCGTTTACGTTTTCTGCTCACATGGGATCGCACCCTTAGCGCAGGGTTGGGTAATGACGCGTCACTCGAGGTTTTCTACGTATGTTACCGGTATGTTACGTTAAGTAACATACCTGTTTTAGGTATGTTACCCCCCCACCACCAAAAAATGCATTATGTAACAAATTTGGTAGGTAACTTACCTAGGTAACATACAGTAACAAACTATGTAACATACCTCAGGTATGTTACGTACACAACCCTGCCCTTAGGCCTTCTGACTCTCTGAGCTCAGGGCTGGTGAACCATACGTAGAAGAATGAATTCTGTTTTTTCTTTAAAACTAATTAATTAATTACAATTTAGTAGAATGGAAGACAAGAAAACTAATTGCAACCAATTTTTAAATATATATAGTTATGGCCTGTTTACACCTTCAAAAAAAAAAAAAAAAAAATTTCGCATTGGAGGGAAGAGGACAGACTGTGTATCTGTCCTCTTTACTCTCATGCAAAAAAAAAATTTTTTCGAAGGTGTAAATAGGCCATTAGAATTGATTGAACAAAATTGATTTTAAGTAAAAGTGTTTACATAACCTAAATTATAAAAATTTGTGAAAATCGATTTAATTGTTTATGAAATGAAATAAATTGATCCTTAACAGATAAAGGATAAGAGGAACCTATTTTTGCAAAAAAAAAATTGTTTATTTTTACATGTTCTTTTTTTATTTATGTTGACAGAAAAATTTTAATTTACTTCTATTCCATTACTAAATAAAACATTGCTGCCAATAGATATTTTTAGCCATAAAGTTTCAAAATTTTATTCCGTGATTAGTATAATCGAGGCATGTTTTTTTTGTTCAATTCGCTCGATCCTAGGAGACGGAGCACACATTTAGAGCTCAAAGATAGTTAGTTCACACCGTTTTTGGTAAAAATATACATTAAGCTTACGAAATAAACTTTAAAATTGCCTTGTAGCTAAGGTTATCCAATCCCTGAGCTCCAATCGCTCTCGGAGCGATTGGATAATATCAATAATATTTTACATAATGTGTTTTTTAAGAGTGGGGGGTAGAATACGGTATTTTACTTATGTAAAATACCTTTAAATTACGTAAAAAACCTCGAGTGACGCGTCACTGCACAACCCTGCCTACTTCTATAGTAACAGTTTTACGGATTTTACGCGCAGAGTTGGGAATAAAACTTTAACCTTTTGTAAAATTCCTAATTAGGTAGTTCAAGTTCGGTGGGGGAAAATCCAATATGGAGGATACTGGAGCACAGCTTTGCATGGAAGCTAGAGATCCTATAAAGAGAGTTGAGACACAAGTGTGATGGTTCGTGATTGGTTGCGATTAAACCGGAACCAGAAGTGATTTTGTAATGTTGCAGCATAACCTCAAATCGCGTCCATTTAAATCAATTCAAATTTTTCCATGTAAATATTTCGCGCCTTTGACTGGAACTTCTGGTTCCGGTTTAATCGCGATGCGCAGAAACCAACTGTGTCTCAACTCTCTTTATAGGATCTCTAATGGAAGCCAATGGGACGAAATAAGTTTTTTTAAAATAACTTTTTAAAAATAAATTTTTGAACCTATGTTTATTAGCAAATTATTTTTCTTTTATCGAAAGCTATTTTTTAAAACAATAAAAATTGATATAACAATTTTATTAAATTTTATTATTTTAAAAAATAGCTTTCGATAAAAGAAAAATAATTTGCTAATAAACAGGTTCAAAAATTTGTTTTTAAAAAGTTATTTTTAAATAACTGATTTTGCTCCATTGACTTCAATGCATTTTTAGGCCCCAGCAAGCGGCCATCTTGAATTTTTCCACACCGAACTTGAACTACCTTATGTTTTTGTAAAATTACAAAATAGAAAATTTGTTGGTTATAAAATAAATATAAGTTTTAGAAATTCTAATATGAAGATGAATTATGAGCACTGCTTAATCTTTGGCACTGCACCTGAACTTAACCTCAACCTTATGAAAATTTTCGAAAGATTCTGTCGTTTCTTCGCGACAAAAGGGAGAAAAAAATGTTAATTTATGAATTCAAATAAAGTTGAATTTCTTTTTATAAACAAATGCCCGTAGACAGGCAAAATAGCCACATATAACCAATTCGTTTTAAAGAAATATCTTAACAATGTTAACAACTGAAATGAAAAACTATTTTAAGATGTAGCACAATTAGGTTTCTAATTATTCATTTTTGCTAGGAATTTTACATAAGAGGATTATGGATAAATACATCAAAACTGTAATATTTTTCGTCAAGATAATAAAATTGAGATTATAAACGCGATTTTTACGTGCTTCTGTAATTTGTAATTTCTGGTGAATTTAATACTATGAAGGTAGGTGCTTTTATTACCTACTACCAAAGTAGTACATTCACAACCCTGAATGTACATTTACTGAAAAATGTAAAATAACATTGCTGAAAGTTGTAGAAATTCAAGTTGATTGGTATTATTGCTACTTTCCAAACAGTAATATTACAGAAAGTTTTTAAAGTAACAATACAATACTGACGTAATTTTCCCGAAGTATTTTTAACAGTGCGTAACCATATTCATTGTGCATTGGACATATTATTTTCCTTTGCTCAGAAATGAATTAACTTCCGTCTGTAATTCACGAGGTCTTCTACATATCCATCTTTGGCTTTACAACGCAATAATTTAATATGCCTCACAAAGCGTAAAAAACATATCTCTGTCCTTGTCTCTCTCATAATTCAACGTTTATACATTGAGCGTATTGACGCATAACCGCAGAATCAGCTCCCACGTAGATATGGGGTTTTAATTTGGTACATGTCATTTACGTAAAATACGTCGAGGGCTTCCAGAGACGCGCCAGGCAACCCATCACTGCAATCATATTCACAATTGAAAATATTCACTAAAATAAACTAAAAAAGTGACAGGATGTCCTGCAAATAGTAAAATTTATAAAATACAGTGATAAAATATCTTTTTGAAACATTTTGACAGTGTGTATTAGAAAACACTTTATTTTAAAACTACTATAATTCAAATCAATTAATTTCATTACTTCTATTTAGCATTATATAAATTTAATACATTACACACACACACTGCGCTTTATAAAACTGAGTTATAAAATCAATTTAATTTGACTATTTAAATTCTCATGTAAAATTAGAATATGTATTTTTCCATACTTACCGAATGAACATCATTTCTCGCGGACTCGCGCTCGAGCTTCTACAAATCACCACCGAGTTCCGGTACCGCCACTTTGTAGTAAACAACTGTCAACCACTGTCAACACTTTGCCATCAGTTCACTGATTTCCAGATATTATCGGAAACTTATTTTGGGGCAAAATATAAATAAGTTTGGGTCTCAGAGACCATCCTTGTAATATTTCAGGTAATTCTACAAAGTTTCATGACAAAATTTTATGTAGTTTAAGAGAAAGTTTACGGACAATTTTCAATGTATTTTTTTTTTGACAGTGACGTATTTCTCCATCACATGCCCTTAAATGTTAAAACATTAATTTATATAATATACATAGTTTTTACAGTTATTTTATAATAAAAGGAACTGAAAAATAAATATACATAAATTAGAACAGTGAAAGTAAAAGATTATAAAATAAAAAAATTGCTCATATTGAAAAAACGTATTTTTTAATTCCCAATTGTTAAAAAGTATTACCATTAGTGTTAATTAACTGAAATAAATTACTGATAGTGAAATTTAATTAAATTAATGTAGTTTATTAATGTAGTATAAATGCCTCATGCATTTGGGCGAGCCAACTAACCTCGGTCAAAACGACCCCACTGACCCCGCCTGTGTTTTTCAAATATTTGATTTTTTCTATCGATACTGCAAATATTAATTTAAATCTCTTCATTGCCCTTTAAAAGGAATTATTCAAAGATCAAAATTTGATAATTAAATTTTTTCTAAAACTATTACTCAGGAAGATATAACAAAAAAACCAAGTGGATAAAAATTTACTTTGGAGTCTCAAAAATTCAGGCTTGGGTCCGTAAATAGTCTACTTCACTATAGAATTTACTTTTATAGTGAATCAAACTATTTACGGACACAAGCCTGCTCAAAATTTGTTTTTCTTATATTTACTCCACATAAATGATGATATAATAATAAAACTTGGCACAAACTTGCATCTCACTATGTAACATAACTTTTGTGTAGAGATGAATTTATTCGACTAATAGCCTTTGAGTAAACTGCAAAGACCCACTCTACCCCTGACCCAACTAGCCCCGGTCTCCCCTATATATACATTTCTTAGTGTTTAAGAACTGCTCTTTTAAGCAGTGCACCAGAAAAACTGTAAGTTTAAAAATTAACATACTGCAGTTAGTTAATTAGTAAAAAATACAAATTTTCGAGGTTTTTTTTACTTCAGATTATTCTCCCCGTCTTTTTAGATAATTATACTAACCAAAAATGTACAAAAAATAGTTTCGATTTTTTGAAAAAAAATCACTGTAATCTCCCCTTAATCCTAATTTATGTTCAATTTAAAAATTTGTTTATTTTATTTCAATTATTTAATCTTACTAAATTTACCTGCCAGCTTGCCAATCCGGAATTGTTGTATTGTTAACAACAACAGCATCTTGTTTTCAAAAATCTGTTTTAGTTTACATGAACACCGACTCGCTACCACATGAATAAGTGGAGAATTCTTCACTTTTAATATTCTGAGAAGTTACACTGAGTAACGTCGTTGTCGATGAGGTCAAGTGATTCGTTGTGGGATCGTTTTGGCACCAGGTACAGATGTGGGTCCCGTCCTGACAAAAGTGCCAGGAACAGAAGACGATGTCGACGGAGTTTGTTTACCAAGCTTTCAAATAACAGCAGACGGTCGGGATACAGGGGTGGGAGGACAAGGCAGTCACCTCGGCGCATGACAGAGTTCGGTCGCTCGCGGTTGCTACGTAACGGCGACGGATGTCGGCGTAACTCACGAACTTTCAATGATTGTGTTCTCGGGGCCCGGCTTGTTGCGCCAGGCGGTGAATGTACGTAGAAATTTGGCTTGACGACGCACAGTGGGGAAAAAGTGGAATTTACTGTTCAAAACATTCCACAACCTCTAATTGTTGATCGATTTTCAACTTTTTTTTTAAAATAATAGGAACAAAATTCTGAACAAATCTGTAATCTTCGATTTTTTTTTAATATTTAAATAATAATAAATTGATGAACCTGCACTGATTAACATATAAAAATTTGTTGAATTGCAAAATAAAAAAAGTCTTCTAGCTGCATTAGAAACAAATTGTAATAATTAACAACAAATATTTGTTTAAAAAACTATTGAAATAATAATTTTATTGTAGTTTTGATAAAATTTTATTAATCTTGAAAAACCGCCAGATTAGAGTAAATTTCGTTTTGCCTATCTTTATTATTTAAAAATTAATATTTAACAACAATTATTTGTTTAAACAACTAACTATGTTATTATTAATAAATTTAATAGAGTATTACAATGATAAATGTAAAGAATGTTGATAAATTTAGCAAGATATAAATTTTATTGCATCTTTTTTTTAATGTTGTAAATAAACAATAAATATTTGTTAAAAAAAAATCGAAGATCACATATTTGTTTAGAATTTTGTTCAGATTATTTTAAAAAAAAAAGTTGAAAATCGATCAACAATTAGAGGCTGTGGAATGTTTTGAACAGAAAAATCCACTTTTTTCCCACAGTGGAGCGTGTCACTGACGACAACACACTGTGAGAAATTTGTATTGAATTTTCCTGTTGATGTGTAAAGTGTTTAAAAGGACCGTCCTGATAATATTACCAAATTTAAGGAAATTTCGATCGCTGCTCGGTGTAATGTTATCATACTATATGAATTTTCCACTGAGGGTCCATCGAAAAGTTACCGTATCTGTTTAATTTTCCAGTGACAGTCGGTAGACATAAAATTACACAGGACGGTCCTAATAATTTTTCTAAAAATGTATAACCTAAGTCTCTGGACTAGCGGTCGAAATTTAACAGGTTTGTTGAAAATTCTCAGAACCGTCGATCGAAATTATTATTAACAGGACCCTCGATGTAATTTTTCACATTAGACATGAACTTTATAGTATTTTAATAAAATTCTTATGAAGGTACTGTGTAATTTATGTCCACTGCTGGTCCTGAGAAAATTCAATACAAATTTCTCACAGTGCAGTGCGTCCGCCGCCCATGCCCCCGGCATCAACAACTGACGCCTGCACTTTGCAGATGCCAAAATGAACAGCACGTAGGTTAAGCGATGTTTACTAGCATAAATTTCCAATGTTTACATTTATAATTTGTTAAAATTAAATATTAAGGAGGTAGCTGTCAACTTCATTTCTTTTGGAATCTTGAAAAGAGAACAGGTAAAATTCTCTTTTTGTCGAAACAACGTTTCTTGACCTGGAGGGCATAAAAAAAAAAAAAAAAAACTATTGCACCGATCAGGCTAAAATTTGGTTGGTTTATTCTACACATGTACCGCTATTGTGTGAACCTAAATTATAATTTTTTATTAATTTTTTTTTCAATTTACATTAAAAAAACCGGGTCAAAAATAAAAAAAACTCCGCCACTTTGGTTTTTTTCGACAAAAAATTTTTATCATGGTTCACACGACAGCGAAAAGCTTACTTTTCAAGAAACTAATCGATTTTTGTTGATTAGAACACTTGAACTTGAGATATCGTGTCCGCCAATCACAAATATGGGTAATTTCAGGCGGCCAGGGCAGCACGATATTCATTAATAAACAAGGAATAAAAATTTTTGATTATTTGTTTAGAACTTCTTCTTTTATGTTCAAAAAATTTAAAGTAAATAAAATAAATTTTATAATAAAAAAAATGTTTAATAAAAGTCACTGAGATGTGGTACTAACCCCTTAAAGGAAAAATTAAAAAATAATGGAAATATTTAGAAAAAGAAGAAAATTTTTAAAAAATAATAAAATTAGTTGCAAATTCTAGAAAATAATTAAAATCGTAATAGAAAATAATAGTCAATAATTAAATAAATTTTTAAATAATTTCAAATTTACTCAAAGCTTGTATTAATTGAATTTTTAATCACTGAAAGTTCAAATTAATTAAAGTTCGAAGAAATTAAAATTGTTATAAGTACATCAATTTTCTTTATTTTTCAATTGTCCAATTTAATATTTTACTAATTTCTGATAATTGCTAATTTCCCAATAATGAAATCTGCAATGTCTCCATTTACCAGTTTACCAAATTCTTTATAGTGCTAATTTTCTTAATTAAAAATTTCTTTACTTCTACAATTTTGTAGTAAAAAAATGTCCAATTTCCTAATATGCCAATTTTCCAATAACTAAGGCTCAGATTTCTCTATTTATTATTTCACAAAATTTTCCAATTCTCGATTTTATCAATGTTTATATTTTAACAAATTTCTTAATAGAAATTCCTTTTTTTAATATTTTGTATATTTTGTATAATATTTAATACTTCCTTTTCCACTTCCATGAAAGACATTTTTACTAAATTAAAATAATGAGCTACCTGCTATTATATTATACGTACCTTTGTTGTTACGGTTATTTTTTTTTTGGGAAAAATGCTTTTAATTTGTACCATACCTGCACCCTATCCATCAAATTTTTGTAATGCGATATCTGCAATTTTCTAGACTTTTGTAATTTGACAAATAAATTGCAGAAAAATGGTAGAGAACTTTGTTGGAAGCTATTATCATACTGTTCTTAAGAAAGAAACTCCACGATTTTTAAATAAAAATAATTTATTTATTTATTTATTTATTTATATACAGGTTAACGGGCTAAAAGCCCTTTCGTACTTAAGTACTTAACAAGTGAAAAAAAAAATATATATAATAACAATGAGAAAATATTAGAAAAAGAAATTAGCGCAAGTTTTGAGAAATCTCATTAAAAATCGCTCGCTTTAAAGAAGTAATGAAAACAGAGAACGAAGAGCTGAAGTCCAGAATTAAGTGGAGATCATTTGCCTCCTTACAAATTCTGTGAATGGGTGAATTATCACCGTAAACAGTTCTGTGCACTTTGAGATGAAACGGTGGTACTCTCTTGTAACTTACGTCGGACCTGCTCTTAGGGTCCTGCCTCAGAATCAAGATAGGGACTGCAAATCTTATGAGATTTAGAAGATCCGGGCAGATTATTGTGCTATTTACTATTTTATATAAGAAAACTAAATCTGCATATAAAAACATTACTTTTAGTTCCTGGATTCTGAAACAAGACCTCAGTTCTCTGTAATCATGATTAAATCTGTCATGTATCATGCCTAGTCTCCAGGCCGCAAAGCGTAAGAATCGATTTTGGATTCGTTCGAGTCTAAGAAGGTGAATATCATGATAAGGGTGCCAGATGACTGAAGCGAATAACAGCAGGGGCCTAACAATAGACAAAAAAAGACTCTTGATTGCAGCAATGTTATTGAACATGGAGGCATTTCTAGTAACAAAGCTTAGAGTTCTGAGCGATTTATTAGACACTGCTGATATATGTTCTGAAAAACCGAAATCGGATTGCAGAGTAATGCCCAGATCACGAACTCTGTATACTCTTTCCAAAGCTTCATTGCCCAAGGAATAATCAAAAAATAAAATAGACGCCGAACGCGTAAAAGATATTACTGAACATTTATTAATGTTCAGCAATAGTTTGTTAGAGATGGACCAATTATTTAAACTATCTATGTCGGATTGAAATTTTAATAGATCACTGTGCGATCTTACAACTTTGTAAAATTTCAGATCATCCGCAAAAAGTTGAAAAAAGCAAAACTTGAACACTGAAGCAAGGTCATTGATAAAGAGTACAAACAGTAATGGGCCGAGGTTAGATCCCTGGGGTACACCTGAGGTAGCGAGAAAAACGTTGGAATAATCATAGCCAACACGTACTGATAGAAATCTATTTGTTAAATAACATTTCAGCCAGGCAATCAACTCCACGGAGAAACCCATTGCCCCAAGCCTTGCCACCAAAATATCATGGTTTACCTTGTCAAATGCCTTGGAGAAATCAGTGTAAGCCGCATCGACTTGGAAACCCTTTTCAATATTGTTTATTACGTAGTTGGAAAATAGACACAAATTAGTTTCAACAGACCTACCCCTAACAAAGCCATGTTGTTCGTTAATGATTAAGCTTGACGCATGGGAATAAATTACATCGAGTACTAGACTTTCGAATAATTTGGGAATGGCACTTAATATGGTGATAGGTCTGTAGTTCGTAATTTGCGACTTTAAACCGTCTTTAAAAATTGGAATGATGATTCCTTTTTTCCACTCTGAAGGAAAAATGCAAGACGAGAGAGACAGGTTAAATAAAATATGTAGGGGTTCCAAGAACATCATACAACAAGATTTTAAAATAGAGGGAGGAATATCATCCGGACCTGCACCCTTATTGACATTCACCTTCTTAAGTTTATTCAAAATAGACTTTTTGTCTAAACAAAATTTATGGAGATAAAGCGAATTGTGATTGCTTGAAATTTGATAAGAAGGTTGATTTGAGCTAGGAACATACACACTTTCAAAGTAAGAGGCGAACATATTGGCTATATCGATGTTGGTGTCAGCAGAATGGTTATTAAAAAACATAGTATTTGGTAATCGTTTATCACTACGCAAGGTGTTTATATAATTCCAAAATTGTTTTGGATCCTTTATTATTGAACTTTCAACCTTTGAAACATAAATTTTGTAACAATTGCTAGAAAGTTTCTTGCAGTCGGTACGTAAGCTGGAAAAAATCGCATAATCGCGAGGATTGTTAGTACGCTTGAATCTAATGTGAGCAAGTTTTTTGAGAAAGGTGATCCGCTTAAGTTCGTGAGTAAACCACGGAGGAAAATTTGTTTTCCTGATAACTTTAATGGGAACAAAAAAATCAAACGCAGTGTAAATTTGTGTATAAAAATTGCCAACTGCTTCATTCACGTCTTGCGACTGTAACACCAACTCCCAGTTAACGCTAGATAAGAATGACATTAAGCCAGCTAAATTAGCATTTTTAAAATCATATTTAAATTCACAATTTGGTGACACGTTAAATAAATTGCTATTTTCTATGGCAAATACGCTAAGTATAAGTGGAGGGTGATGATCATCAACAGGCAGAATCGAGTCAGTAGGCAGGTCTAAAGAGTAATTTATGAAGTTTAAAAATATTAGGTCAAGAAGCGACCCATTTGCATTAGGGAAATGATTAATCTGATTTAAATTAAGAAAGACTATAGTATCGGAAAAAGCACCTGCAATTTGAATTTGATTACGCGAAGAGTTCTGACTGGGCGTACAGAGTTGACGATCATCACCATCACGAGACCAAGAGATAAACGGAACATTGAAATCGCCCAGTATAGAGACATTAGCTGAGGGGTTCGCGGCAGAAACTTCTTCAATTAGCTTACACAATTGACAGTAGATGTTATAATCCGAATTTGGAGGAATATAGAATAAACATGTAATAAAAGTAGTGGAGTTAAAATTAAACTTTACCAGAAGATGTTCCAGAAATACGACACCAGAATTAATAACAAAACATTTAAATTTTAATTTTACTGCAATTAAAACACCACCACCACGTTGATTGCCGCTTGAATTAGTGTCTCTATCGAAGCGAAATATACTGTAGTTTTCTAGTCCAAGCTCAGAAGTAGCAATTCCTTGGTGAAGCCACGTCTCAGTGAATGCAATCACATCGTAAGTCTGTTTCTCCTTTCGCAAGTCTGCCATTCAGAGAAATTCTTGCCTTCTTGAATGCTTCCGCCTGCAATGGCGTTCTGTCCCAGGACATCGAAAGATTCGGAGGTAGCTGGTTTGAGGACTCTGGGTTCTTCCTGAGCTTCGTAAAGGCAGTGATAACCTTTTGGACGGCCGACTCGTCTGCTAGTGTTACACGTAATGGACGTGCTTGAGTTTGCGGACCCTGTGAACGATTACCAAGACGAAAAGTTGATAAAATTTTTGGTGTGTTCAGTGGAAGAACAGTTTTTAAAATCTTTACAGTCAGATTTAAATCAGGGTTGGATTTAACGTGAGTGGTAGAAAGTTCATTGGGTGACTTATTGACATCTAATTCAGACAGGTTAAACATTATTAAATTTGACTTTCTATTATTACGGTCTGATATTTCACGCATGCAGTTGGTCAATGTATCTTTTGTGTAATCAACCATATTTGTCTTTAGAGTGGCAACTTCAGTTTTAATACCTGCTACATCACTTTCCAGCGAGTCAACACGAACCACAGTGCCCAAGATAGAACTTTCTATGCTAGAAAGCCGGTCAGTGACGTTGTCCAATGATGTTTTTAATGGGGCGAGCCTTTCGTCATTTTTTTCCACAATTGTGTTACTGACCGATTTAAGATGTTCTGCTAAGATAGCAGAGAGATCTTCCTTCGTTAATGACCTTGCAGAAGGTGAAGATGAACGTGAAGCACCACAACACTTTTTTTTTAATTTAAAACAACCCGGATGGTACGGGGCATTACACGATTCACACCGAACCACCCCTTTTTGTATTTCAACGTTACAGCCACGACAGATTTTATCCGTATCGGGAATTAATAGCTTGGTAGTGTCGGTCATTTTAGGTTAGGAAACAGTTTGTCAAGAATTAGAAGCCCGAAAAAACTCCGCACTAAGAAATATTTTTAGAAAGTGTTGAGGCGAGATGTCAAGTCTCGGTTTAAACAAACAAAAGTTCAATGTTCATTCATAAATAAATTTAAAAATGTAAAATATAAGAGCCACAGACAGAGCACGTTTTCTCAAACTTAACGCATGCGCGTTTTGCAATAATATTACAAATCTAAGAAATGTAAAGTGTGTGTCATGATCGCAATAACTTCCTTCTTGGAATACAAAAATTTTACAAAAGTGACAAATGTAAATTGTGTGTTATGATCGCACTAACTTTCTTCTTAGAAAAGCGACATCTATTTAATCGATGCCTATTACGCTCTTGGTTCGAGCTCTTGGTGGTAAATTCAAATTTAAATTCGAATGGTTTTTCGAATTTAAATTATACTTAAAATTTTTATCTAAAAAAATAAGCCGTGGAAGAGCACACCGCCCCGGAAAGGCATCCATTGGCAGGGGTTCGAGTCCTCTCGGTTGCACGGTTTTGCTCTTTCACGAACATGAGTTGTGAGGGATTGCACCCTGCGGCAGAATTTTTATTTCTCAAAATAGAGACACATAATGATAATGCTCTAATTGGAGTCGTGTATAAACCTCCAAATGTTTATTTTGGTTCTGATCTGGAAAACCAGACATGTAGTTTAATTCAATATTTTCATAATACTGTACTTATGGGCGATTTTAATTGCGATCTAAATTCCTCTTCCTCTGCTATCTCAAAGTATCTTACAACGATGACATATTCTCTTGGTATGTGTGTTGTACCTCATAGTTCTACCCATCATGTAGGTAACTCTAGCACTAGAATCGACGCCGTGTTTGTAAATGATATAGATAGGGTGCTTTCTTATGGGCAGCGGCCTGTGTCATTCTTGTCAAATCATGACTTAATAGATATAAAGTTTGAATTTGAAATTAATAGAAATCAGTTTCCACTTCTACCTAACCTCATTCGTAATTTGCATGGTATTCCGGAGGAAGAATTTATTTTACATTTATCGACATATGACTGGGCCAGATTCTCGCCTTGGATGACTAGCGAACTAAGAGGGCTTATTAAAGAAAGAAACAAATTACGTAGAATAGCGAAAAGGACAAAGAGTGACATCGATCAAGTTGAATTTAGGAGAGTTCGGAATCTGGTGCAAACAAAAATTAGAGACGCGCATAATAGATATAATTTTAAGGTTATTAAAAATAAAAGTAATTCGGAAGATATATGGAATATTTTAAAAAGACTTAATCTTATATCTACTAAAAAAAAGCGACTGCTGATGGTTTTTCGGCACATGAGTTTTCAAATGTTTTCCATAGCACACCAACTTTTACTCCTGCTTCCACTATTGCGCCTTTGCCAATCGATGGAGATGTATTTGATGAACATAGATTTTTTTTCTCTGACATAGACACAGATGTATTACTTAAGAGTCTTGCTAACATAAAAACTAATGCCATGGGACCCGATTTTGTTTCTATTAAAATGATTAAAATAGGCCTTCCTGTCATATTCCCTGTTTTGCTACATATATATAATTACTCTCTTCAAACAGGAGTTTTCCCTGAAATGTGGAAAATGAGTACCATTCGTCCTATTCCTAAGATAACTAACCCAAAGAATACCAATGACTTTAGGCCTATTTCTATTGTTTGTACTATATCTAAGCCACTTGAGCGAATTATTTGTAATCAGATAACTTCATTTCTGAATGCAAATGATTTATTGGAACCTTTGCAATCTGGCTTTCGTCCAAAGCATAGTACCTGTAGTGCATTATTGAAGTTTACAACTGATGTTAAACTTGCTATGGATATGAAACATATTACTATTGTGATATTTTTTGATTTTTCCAAAGCATTTCCTTCAGTGAATCATAGTTTACTGATACGTAAATTATATCATTCTAAATTGTCTAAATCAGCCTGTGCTTGGTTTGAGTCGTACTTGAATTCTAGGTATCAGAGAGTTATTGACGGAAATGGTGATTACTCAGAATGGGACAGAGTTTTATGTGGAGTTCCGCAGGGAGCTTCATTGTCTTCCATATTATTTAATTTATTTATTTTAGATCTTGGAAAAGGGCTTAAATACTGTAAATGCCATAAATATGCAGATGACTTCAAGATTTATCTTTCAGGTCCATTATCACTAATTAGTCAATTGCTTCAAATGGTTCAAATCGATATTGATTATGTGGTGAATTGGGCAACTGATAATGGACTTATCTTGAATTCGGATAAAACACATGCAATGGTTATGTCGGCATCTAATAGTCCTTCAAAGGATATGTTGTTAGCCTTCCCTCCATTATTAGTCAAAGGAATTCCTATTATTTATAAGGAAACAGTGAAGGATTTAGGTCTAATGATAGACAGGACCCTGTCATGGAAAGAGCACATTTCTGGAATATGTCGTAAAATATATATGGTTTTGATGCAATTAAACAGGACCAAGGACTCTCTTCCAACTCCTACTCGTTTAATATTAATTAAATGGCTTGTTCTCCCAATTCTTGACTACTGTTGCCCTGTCTACGACGATATCACTGATGACTTGAACTCTAGGTTGGAAAAATCCTTGAATGCTTGCATTCGATTTATTTATAATTTACCTAGAACTGAACATATTACTCAATATAGAATCAAATCAGGGTTGTTGAATGTTGCTAAGAGAAGACAATTTTTTATTGGAAATTTGATGTTTTCTATTTTAACAATAAATCTCCTATTTATTTGTATGAATTCTTTGAATTTAAGAATTCTGACGAAGTAAATTATAACAGGCTTCGAGAAAGAAAAGCAATATTAAAAATACCTTCTCACAGAACTTGTAAAATGCAAAAGTCCTTTATTGTCAGAGCTGCGAGGCTCTGGAATAAATTATCAGACAGGATTAGGGATGTATCAAAACAAGTCATATTTAAAAAGCTGTTTTTTAACTTCTTGTTAAACGAACACGATAAATTATTTGAGATAACATACTGGTAACTTTTTGAGAATTAGCTATATTATCTATGTATTTTTCTACTCTATGATTGTGCTTAACATTAATGTTTCCAACTTTATAGTAGCACCACGAACAATTTAAAAGATTTGCAGTCTGCTCAGTATTGTTGTTATTATTGTTATTATAGCAGTTATTATTATTATTATTAGTTTATAATCACTTATTTCTATTTTTCTTTATCGAACCTTATCATATTACATGCATATTATGTACTGTTTCTCGAAGGGCTCACTAGCCCTAGGAACTTTGTTATGAATAAATAAATAAATAAATAAAATTATAAAAGTTATTGCAAAATGAAAAGTTTAAACCCTTTTTAAATAAAAGCTTATATTTTTTAAATGAGTTTTCCGATTTAAGTATACCTTGGATAGAATCAAAAAAACATAAAACAGACTTCGACTTACTCATAAATTAAAAAAAAATTGTTTATAAACAATTAATTTTTTTCAATGTTCTGGACCTTTAAAAAATCAAGAAAAGATATGAAAATACACTTAAAACTCTAAGAAATCAAAATCAATTGAGAAAATTAATGGGCGATTATTTTTTTGGAACATTCCATAAGAAATTCGGTCAATCGAAAACAGATATTATTTTTTAGATTTCTGTTCTTCTTTAGTATTGAAGATGCTAAATAAGTATGCCCAAAAGTTTCGCACCATTTTTAAACACTTTTTTAGCACCCAAAATACTACCGCAAACAATATCAAAAACAAAAGAAGAAAAAATCTTTTAATAATGAGAAAAATGAATTATGAGTCAAACCATTATATTTCACCCAAAGTCGTTGCGGACTAAGTTTACAAAAATCTGATAATTTGTAATATTTATTTTTGTTGTCAAAATAATTTTTGACAATTATTTTTAAAAAAAAATTCTACAAATGCTTTGTAATTTGACTTAGTAACTTGAGCTACAAGTAAAAGAGGTTATTTTGACAACTGGTAAGATGAAATAAAAAAGCGCATTAATGATTTAGATAACATAAATTTCCTTATTGGTAATTGTTAAAAACAGTCTCATTTACATATATTAATTAATATTATTGAATTAATGAAAACAAAATGTTAGCTGAAAATTACTTTTAAAACTTACTTGCAAAATGTCAAAATTTTCAAACTAACAAAATTTTAATTTAAATTTCACAATCTGGCAGCAGTTAAATTCAGTTTTACTAAACTACTTGCATTTTAACCTTCAAATTCGTATTTAAATGCACCTCGGAAAGCACATTTTTTAAATTGTAAAAAGTAAAAAAGTAGCTGATTCTCCAACACCAAATTTTGATACTGTGGAAAGCAGTGTCAATATTGAGTTTTAAAATCAAAAAACTTAAGTTAAAAGTTTTCATATTTCTTCATTATAAAATTAAAAAGTTAGTACGTCTTATGAAAGACACAAAATAAAATAATATTTAATACTAAAATATTTGAATTCTTAATAGAAAACTTTAATTGGAACTTCGAAAATTGTGACATTTTGCAAGTAAGTTTTAAAAGTAATTTTCACTCAACATTTTGTTCACTTATTAATTCAATAATTAAATAATATAAGTAAATAAGACTGTTTTTAATAAATACCAATAAGAAAATTTATGTTATCTAAATTATTAATGCGCTTTTTTATTTCATCTTACCAGTTGTCAAAATAACCTCTTTTTCTTGTAGCTCAAGTTACTAAATAAGTCAAATTACTAAGCAATTGTAAAAATTTTTCAAAAATAATTGTCAAAAATGTATATTTGCCATTTTTGTTGTTGTCAATTGTCAGCAAGGTATAGTTTGTCCCGAATTACCCCAACTAAGCCTATTGTAAATTTGTAAAATAATTATAATTTTTCACTATTAAAAAAAACGAAGAGTTTATTATTAAAAATAATGTGATTTCAAACATGTGATTTTAACGATAGAAGACTGACTTGTGCAAATTATTATATAAATTTCTATTTCTCACTGCAGCCTAAATTAATAGATAAATTATTGTTTAATAATTATTATAATTTCCATTTTATATTTAAAGATCCTATGATTTAAAATGGTTGTTACATTCCTGAACGTTCACTCACTAATAGCATTTTAAAGAACCTTTCTACAGCGGAAACATCAAATCTCTTTCGGCAGTATGGAAGTTTGACTGTAAATTAATAAATTTTTGCACTTATAAAATTAATAATCTAATAACTGGATACTTTTTTCCCATAATTTTTAAAAAAGTAGCTTTTAGTAGCTTTAGGCCGAAAAAAGTATCAAAAAAGTAGCCTTTCATGAAAAAAGTAGCAAAAAGTAGTAAATAGTTGGGGAGTGCGAAGCCTGTAATGATAGTATTAATTTAATCTAAATAAGTTCAGTTTATTTTTTGTATTAGACTATACTAGTCAATGAAGAATGTAATTCTCGCGCGCCTGAGCGCGCGTATTTTTGGCTAGTATTTAAATAATTTTGTTCTGTTCAATTTCAACATCCTTAATTTTTTTTTTATTAAAAGGTAGATAAATTTGACATCGAATCTTCTTCTCGGAATTTTAAAAGAAAAATTTTGATTATTGAATATTTAATTAATAAATCGAACAAAAAAAATTTTTTCCACTTTCAAAAAGTACTATTTTCTTAAACTTAAAAAAATGTGTTAAAAAATGATTTATATTACTTAAGCAACTATTAAAAAATAGTTTTAAGCAACAGTGTCTATTTGAAAATTTTTTTTGATTCTGTTATTAACAAATAAATAAAAAGTTACATTTAAGTCGTTTTCGGCAATGTTTATAAAATTATTTTAATCCTAGTTTGACAAAATTGAAATTATTTAAGGTTTCAAAGTTTAGTTTTTAAAAATCCCTTTATTGTTTATAAAATAATAAATAATTAATCATAAAATAATTAACCATCTATATTAATAAAATTAGAGTTTTGTCTGTACATTGCACAGAACTTGCAATTAAAAAATATTAATTTTAACGGAAGTTATAACATTTTTTCAAAAAAATTAAAAAACCAAAAAGTTTAATATTTTTCATTTTTTTACGTAACACTCTTAAACTCTCTGTACCTACAGCTTTTTATTTCGACAATAATTGATAAGGGATTAATAATTGAATAATAATTTGTAGCCATACCCCATTAAAAAATATTTCTTTCAACGGAAGTTATGGCACTTTTTCAAAAAAACCTAAAACTTAAAAATTGTAATTTTTTCCATGCTTTGACGGATCACTGCAAAACTCTTTGTACTTAGCTCTTTTATTTTGATAAATATATTTAAATTAATTCATATTTTAACATTAAAAATAATATGATAAAGTAAATTACAAATTTCAATTTCAAATTTCTACAAAATTCAAAAAATCAAAAATTTTAATTTATAAAATTTTTTGTTTGTTTGAAACCAAATTTGACTAGGTTTTAGGTATTAACTCAGGATGGGTTTATAAATTTACAAAATTCAAAAATATTAATAACAACGGGAGATATACTATTTTTTCGGAAAATTAAAAAAATCAAAATTTTTCTAATTATACATTTTTTTATGTATAATTCGTTTTCGGTAATGTTTATAAAATATTTTCATCCTAGCTTGACAAAATTGCAATTATTTAAGGTTTCAAAGTTTAGTTTTTAAAAATCCCTTTATTGTTTATAAAATAATAAATAATTAATCATAAAATATTTAACCATACAGTAAGGTCGCGGTAAGTGTCCACTCCTCGGGATTAGCGATTTCAGTAACTGTTCATTCTTTAAGCCACGCCCCAGAATCTTTTCGGGGGTTAAAGCAGGAGCGTAATCTGCGTTCGAGTAGGTGGGTTTTGAAATTGTTCAAAAGGCTCGTGCCGCAGCGAAGTAGACAGCACTGACGGTAGTAGTAGAGGGAGGGACACTTTCTGAAACATGCCCCGGGACACTTGCTGAAATGGACAGTTACTGAAACGGAAACTTACCGCGACCTTACTGTATTTAAATCATTTTGTCTTAATTTTGTTTTTTAATTAAAGGTAGATAAATTTGACATGAAATCTTCTTCTCGGAATTTAAAAGAAAAATTTTGTTTATTAAATATTTAATTAACAAATTGAACAAAAAAATTTTTTCCACTTTTAAAGAGAACTATTTTCTTAAATTTACAAAATTTTGTTTAAAAATGATTTGTACTACTTAAGCAACTATTAAAAAATAGTTTTAAGCAACAGTGTTCATTTGAAAATTTTTATTGATATTGTTATTAACAAATAAATAAAAAGTTACATTTAAGTCGTTTTCTGCAATGTTTATAAAATTATTTTAATCCTAGTTTGACAAAATTGCAATTATTTATTTAAAGTTTCAAAGTTTAGTTTTTAAAAATCCATTTATTGTTTATAAAATAATTAATAATAAGTAATCATAAAATAAATAACCGTATTTAACTAATTTTGTTATGTTCAATTTCAACTTTCTTAAAAAATATTGTTATCTGTGCATAAGATGGCGCTGTTCATTATATAATTAGTTTTATAAACAAATCTTAAAAACATTACCGAAAACGACTTAAATGTAACTATTTATTTAGTTGTTTAACACGACTTTCTATGAAATTTGAAATGCCAACCACCTCCTAGCAGGTAATAAGGGTAAAGAGGGGGGGGGGGATTTTGTCTTCAATTTGTTGTTGTCATTAATTATAAAAGAGTAATACTTTTAAGTTGTACTGTTATAAAAATGAATAACACACCTTCTTTAAATCGACTCAAAATTTGTTTGCTTTGTTATGGCAAAACGAAGAAGATGTTTCCCATAAAAAATAAGTTGAAAGACGAAGTTGAGAAAGTATTTAGCGGAGATTCGAATAGCCCCGGACACTTACGTTTTCTGAATCATTAATTTTAAAATAACTATCTTAATTTCAGTGCTTGAGGTTTTTTATAGTTAGAGTATCCACGGTGCGCCTTAACTAAAGTTAAATAAAAAGGTCTTACACTTAGAAAATTATTGGAGATTCTGAATTTACAATGTTCATAGATGAGAAAAATAAAAAAACTAAAATAATCGGTGGAGAGATTTTTAAATAAATCCACTGTGAACATTTTTTCGTACGAAGTACGATATTTTGGAAAATATGGCATTGTTTTATATAAATAGAAAGGAAAAAATGATATAATAATAATTTTTAAGTGGTAATTCTATTAAACTTTTATTATTTTAACATTTTAGTACTAATAAAATATAAAAATGTAACATAATTTAATTATAATAACATCAATTTAAACATGTGAAGCATTATATCGACAAACAGCGCTCAAAAGGTGTTTAGGATAATCAGAGTGATTCGCAGCAACCTTATTCATTTCCCAGGAAGACTTTAAGAAATCAAAATGTACCGACTCCATCGCCTGCTCCCCAAAAAATGCTAACCCTTCACCGTTTTTTTCACAGAACTGTTCTATGTGAAAAAAAAACTGCATGAACCTTTCGTGTAACGCTGACACCTAAGTCCATGTAGCTCTTTTTGAAAGCTTCTATACATGCTTTGTAATTTTCGTCTAGATTATTTCCGAAGCATGCGGAAACTACTTTTTTGAAGTCGTCAAATACTTTAACAAACTTAGGTATTGCCAGATTTTTAAACTGACGCAGAAGGTCTACTTTATCCAAAAGTGTTTTGAATGCATTTCCTTTAAACCCAGAACATCCTCGTCTGATTTCACGCTGAACGTGACAAGCTTTTGCCCATGACAGCGACTCCTTTTCACACTCTTTCAACATATGCGTGAAAACAGTGTTAACAACACCAAGCATAAGGTGTAATTTTGGCGGTGGAATAATGTCTAGGAATGTTTTGCCTGCAACAGTTGTAATTAGCGGTGGATGATTGCAGTCGAAATAATCTTTCGCTTTCTTTTTTAAACCTTTTTCTTCAGTCAGCCATTTTGTATAATACGATGAAACATTTTCGGGGGATCTCAATTGGCCACAGCTGCTTAGCTCATCTTTCTTGGCATAACAATAAGTGCACAGGTATGCACTACTGTGCGACATAATACCTGCCAAGATATTCGCTAGCTTCAAATCGGTCGCAATTGTGCCATGGAAAGAATTTATATTCAACATTGAAAAGAGTTGATCTACATTCTCATAATTCTCTTGTGTATTTTTAAGTCAATATCCGGTACATCTCGTTTATTTTTCACATACTGAACAAAAGCAGGAACATCTTTGCAGTAAACTTTAAACGCAGGAGCATCCGAGACTTCATCGCCTTTTACACAAACAAAAGGAAATTCCTTAAAATCAAAATAATCATCGACAGAATGAGCTACGTTATTAAGTTTTAATTCTAATCCTGGTTCAATTGCTTTTCTACTTTTTGTACATACACGAATGGAAGCTGCCGTTTTTAAAGTTGCACGATCACTTAAATTCAAATCGCTTTTGATTTTCAACATATCATCCACAGATGCTGTAAATGAGTTTGTTGTGGAAAGGTTCTCTTTATTATTACCTACTGCGATTGGAAGTGGTTTGTCGTGGATTTGTGACAACCGCGAAACTGAAGGCTCTTGATCACCCTTTCCTTTTAATTTTTCTTTAATCACTCGTGACATGATTTGATCATTCGCTTTTAAAGATCCATCTGACATATGATTTGATAAATTTATTACTCGAGATTTCAAACCACATTTATGTGGTTTGCCTTTTCCAATCTCACTGAAGCACACGTCGCACCGTTTTGTCGCAGACAATTGTTTAGACTTGCCTAAAATAATAAATAAAAACAATAAAATCTGAAATTTAAGAACAAACTAACAAAAAAATATATTTTTTACTTTGAAAACTTACCTGGAACTTTTTTTTTGCAACTTTGCCACAAATATTAGCGGGTATTTCGCGTGCAATTTCACAAATTTTGCATTCGCATTTTGATCGCGTAGCCTGCACAGGCTTAAAAATAGACAAATCTGAAGATGCTAATTTCTTTTTTTCAGTCCTCGCTTGAAATACTTTTCTTCTGCACGTACAACACACAGCAGCCGGCAATCTAAGCTCGTCATCATAGTTGTCAACGTGATTTTTCATGTCAATTTTTAACTGATTTTCTATAATAAACATTTGTTTTTGTTTTCAAAAACACAGGAAACATACTTTTCCCCGATTTTGATCGTGAGTCAAAGCTTTAGACGACATCATTCACTAAACAATTCTAACACATGTTTTAACAATTTTTAGATACCAGAAAATTGATAGATAATTCGCTTTGCGAATTAAGGTTAAACGTACATGTTTTGTTTTATTTTGATAGTTTTATTTTCACAGTGCTTGTGTCGCTGAAGTCAATTTAAGTTTTCATTATTTCTTTTTTTTAAATTATGGTTAATAGACAATAATTAACCATTAATAAACTACTAATAATTATAAAATTTATTATAAACGGTTAATATAAACAATTAATACAAACTTATTTTGTTTTTTTTTTTGTATTTATAAATAAAAAACCGATGCCAGCATTTTTGAAATATCGTACTTCATGCGCAAAAATGTTCAATGTGGATTTATTTAAAAATCTCTCCACCGATTATTTTAGTTTTTTGATTTTTCTCATCTATTAACATTGTAAATTCAGAATCGCCAATAATTTTCTAAGTGTAAGACCTTTTTATTTAATTTTAGTTAAGGCGCACCGTGTATCATTAGCAAAGTGATATGATATTATAAAAAAATGTGTAGGGTGTCTCCGGACACAAAGAAAATGGTGAAATAAACGCTACGAAAAGTTCTGTTAAAATAAACTGCCTGTTGTACAGCTATTTTTTAATCAATTTCTGTCCTTTTGCTATAAATAAAACATTGATTCTTAATTTTGTATAAATCACAATTAACCAAACGTAAACAACACATTTTTTATTTTGACAGAAACAAATGATCTGTACACACAAAATGTGTCTGGTAGTACACGCAAAATATGTCCATGGATACCCGACGGTGATATATTTCGGTAAATTTGCTATAAAAAGTAAAAAATTTTAAATTAACAAAAACAATATGAACAAATTTCATAGTCCGTAAGTGTATGTATGTATTTCTGCAAAGTAAGAAAAATATATTTGCTGTTGTTACATAAAAAATTGACGTTAAATATGATCTTAGACTCTTAGAAGGTCATTAATTTGAAAACAGAGAACATTTAAATTTGATTTTTTACTATTCTAATTAATGATGATGATTAGACTTTCTAAATTATATTTTCAGAACATGTGAAACGACACAAACGTGATTTTAAGTTTAAAAAGTATACCGTTTATTGTATTTCAGGAGTCTTCGGGTCTACCCGCTGTCCGAGGCTACTTCACTTTCCCCTAACTATGTCTAAAAAACAATAATTTAATCAGCGTTTATTTTAATTACTGTTTTCAATTTTCCTTTAATGTCTATAATTTAACAAACAGATTAATAATTATTACTCAAACAATTTTAGTTCGATTATTTACTATTATTAAAAATAATGCGCAGTAAAAAAATAAAATTATAGTCGAATATCAATTTATTCAAAAAGTAGTGTCTTCAGTAAACAATAATATAAAAAATCAACTTTTCACTAAATTTATTTAATTAACCTTTTTCGCTTTTAGTTTGAAATTACGCAAAAAATAATAATAATTAAATTTACAAGAAAATTTAAAGAGCTCAGATGTTTGGGTTGAAGTTATTGCTGAGTAGCAGTGTTTTTAGCATAAAAATTACAAAACTCAATTTTTTTAAAAATACGTCTAACGATTTTTTTCTTTTTGATCATGAATCACTCAGGAGACATAATAGAATAAAAATTCACAAGAAAATTTGAAGTGTCTCAACCTTTGGGTTGAACTTAATTCGGACCCACCGTGGCTACCTGGCATCCCAAGTTAGGATAATTAGGTTTAAGTCTTAATTATACGAACATTTTCAAATTATACCTACCTTTCTTATCTCTCTCAATCTTAAACTATTTTTAATCTCCGTTTCTCTCTACATAATCGTCCTGCGTAACATTTTTGCGTTACAGGCCCATAGTTAGCTGATTTCTTATATAGGACTGTATTGTCAGTGATTATATCTTTTCTTTGTATATTTTTTCCTAAAAAACCTTTGAGTCTAAATTTATTTAAAAGTTTAAACGTTGCTATTTGTGCTGAAATTAGAGGGTCGTCAGTAACTAATTCATAAGTTTGATCATCATTAAGCAGTTCAAATATTTTATTATTATAATCTTTTTTACTTAAAATGACCGTGATATTACCCTTGTTAGCTTTAGTAATTAATAAGTCTTGATTGTTTTTTATAAATAAACTAGTTTCTTTGATGTCATTTCGAATTAATCTGTCAGTATCATTTAAGGGGTCAGGTCAGACAATAAAAAGAATGCTTTCTAAACATAACATTAAAACTATTTTCAAAGTTAACTCCAAATTTAATAGATTTATAAAACTAAGTAAAGACCCCTGTAACATTTTAGAAAAAACAGGAGTAGTTTACAAAATATCATGTAAATGTGGAAAATTTTATGTTGGATAAAAACCTTAAAAATGAAAAATATCATAACGTAATAACACGCCACCTTAAACAAAATGACCCTGATGTCACTTCACATCAGTTTTTATGGGACGAAATAAAAGTTTTACACAATGAGTCTAATATACAAAAAAGAAAATTTGTCGAAATGGTTTATATTAAAAAAGAAGAAAATAGTATTAATAAAAAAACTGATTTACAATTTTTTAGTCCGTCATTTAATTCAATTTTACAAATTTTAAAACAGTTTTATCTCAATGTCTTGAAAATTTAAACTATGGTTTTAAAATTAAAATTCACTTATTTATCCATCCTTTTAATTTGAAAATCTGTTTGTTTACAATCAAGCCACTTGTCACTGTTCATTCGTACGATTAAGGTCTATGTAATGACGATCGTCTTAATATATTTACAATGGTTTTTAATTTTTTAACTTTTGACTGAAAGAAAAAATTTTTGTTTTCTTTTATCTATGTGCTGTTTCATGTTTGCCTTATATTGTTAGTTTAAATGGTGAGTGAACGTTTATTATTATAAATTTAAAAAAATTGTAATAATTTTTCTTAAAATTTTTTTATTCAATTGTTATATTTATATTATTACAATTTTTTAAAATTTTAAATTATTACTACAGTCCTTGAGAATGAGAACGGTTCGTTTCTCGAGACGTCGGCTTATAATTGAATAAAATGAAAATATAAGACTGTCCGAAAGTGTCGTTATTCTTTTAATAAATTATATATTATTATAACTTGAAATTCTTTTTCGTATAGGATTAATAAAAAATAAATAAATGTTGAGATGAAAATTAAATTCATGTCACAATTTTACTTTAAATTTAAATTCAGATGTACAAATTTAAATTTCTAAGCAAAAAGAAATAGGGTAAGTACAAATTACACTTGCCCTAAAACTAACTCTCACTCTAAAGGGTGAAATTTCACTCTAGTTAGAGTGGAAATCCACTTTGAAAGTGAGGCATCACTTTTTGCTTAAAGTAAATTTTTACTCGAATTGGAGTGAAAATTCACTCTATAAGAGTAAGATCTAACTTTTTTAGACTAAGTTTTTTACTATCATTCGAATGGCTCAATTTTCACTCTTCATGAAGTGAAAACTTACTCCAAAAAATATAAAATCTAGTGGTTTTTATAGGTTTCTGTTTGAACGGCACTGAACCCTAAAACGTGAAGATTATCTACATAAATTTGTGGTAAAATATAAAATTTTGAACATTTATAAAATGAACGCAAAGAATTTGTGCTTAAACTTACAGGTTTTATTTTCATAATTTCACTAGACTGTCGCATTTGAAAAATTTTGTCATTTTAATGAAAGAAAAACCGTGCAGTATGAAACTGAAGTTTTTACTATCTTAAAAGGTTAGAAAATTTCATTAGGTGTTTAATAAATATCTATATTATTAATAATTTCATTTTTTATTAGGGGTCGTTCATAAACTACGTAGCACTTCAAGGGGGAGGGGGGGTCAAGCTATTGTCTACGATAAAAGGAAAAAGTAGCGCTAATACATGTAACAGCGTCTACGCGCGGGGAGGGGGGTTCAATTTTCCAAAAAATGAGACTACGTAGTTTATGGACGACCCCTTAATAACAAAAGCTTTGCTGTGTTTAAAGAAGTATTTGAAATTTTCGTTCACACATACCTTTGCAAAATTTTCCAAAGAAAATGTATATAATTTTCCGACCACTAATACGTAGGGTTTGCTGCATTTTTTCATTATCATAAGCAATAATTTTTTCGTGTGTACTGTTTGTGTGTACCATTCGGATGCGTACCTAAAATTCTAATAATTATTATCAAAATGTTTACAATTAAGGGAAAAGCTATCAAAAAATCGGGCAAGTGCGAATTGCACTTTTCCTAAAACTGAATGTTTCCGTGTCTCCCTAATTTTCTAACTATATGAGCTAGAGATTTAAAATTGTTTGCTTGGGGGAGGCATAGACATTTTAATACAATTTAGGCAAAAAATCGTGAATTTGATTAAGGCCAGGTTACTCTGAACAATTTTGAAAAAATCGAAATTTTTTTTTTATAAATTGCTACTGTATACTCGTAGAAATAGTATAGAATTAGTCTCGAAGGTCAGCAAGACCGAGAAGTAGATATAAAAGAGTGGGGAGCAAGGAACTTTGCTGATAAGGCCAACAACAGACGTGTTGTTCGAGCTGAGCTAGAAGCTACTGAAGCGTCTAAGGATCACAGAACTGCTTTAAGAAATGCAAGAATTCTTCAGAATGATGCCTACGAAGACGAGGAAGGAATTGTGTATGCAGCTGGAATGGATATGTAAGTAAAATTCACTTTTTCACGATTTTTCAAGAAGAAAAACTTTGAACTGATTTTTCTCTGAACCACGTTTTTTCGCATGGATGACACTCTCATTTCAAAACTATTGCACTTATCGATATGAACCAAACGGCATTTTATTCTTTAGATGTCTGGCTATGGCCTCAAGCAGAACCAGAAATACTCATTATTATTTAAAAAAGTTATAAACAATTAAAAGTGAAAAAAAGGTTGAAAAAATTCAAAAGTCCGCCATTTTGTTTTTTTTTTCATTGAAAATGTTTCATTCTGCTTGAGGCCATAGCCAATTCGATACAGAACATGAAACCGTTTTGCTTTTTACTTTCAGATAATTCTTTTCCAAGAAATTATGTCATCCATTTACGAAGTAGATAACTTTCAGCAGCCATTTTCAAGACCGCCATTTTGAAAAAAAAAATTCCTAGTAACTTCATGTATGTACTATCATATGTAAAAAAATTTATTACTTAACATTTTTTGTATTATAAATAAAATGTATTGAAAAAAATCACGTTTTTCAGAGTAACCTGGCCTTAAACTGTGGTAAACAGTAGAATTCTCCTACTGTTAATATCTAGAACTTTAAAAGTAAAGTTTTTATTAGCGTTCTTGACGCAAAATGCAATACAAATATAACTTTTAGGGGTTTTTTGTTATTATTTTCAGGGAATTTATCTAATTACTTAATTTTAATGACATAAATACGTAAATTAAGTATTCTATATGAGTAAGCAAATCACTCACTTAAAATAAACATTAAAGGTACAATTTGATAGCTGTTTTTTGTATACACTGAGAAAATGAGAAATGACTGAGTACTGTCCAGACAGGAATGGTTCCTGTCCAAATAAAAAATTTTAATTAGACAGCACTCATTGCTTTCTAGACATGAACCATTCCTGTCTGGAAAGGACTTAGTAATGTCTTGGACATTAATGAAATGGACAGTAGTGAACCCTGTCCAGACAGGAGTGGTTCATGTCCAGACCTGAATGATAACTCTCCGATGGTGAAATTAAAAGAAGGTTAATTTGTAAAATGTGATAAACGTTATTCAAAATAATTGTATATAAGTAGCATAATAAAAGGTTGTCAATAGAAGTCAATAGAAAGTATAGTGAAATTAATAGAATGTTAGTAATCTTACCATCAAAATGATTTAAGATGAAATCCGAATGAAGTAATGAAACAATTCACATAGAAATTCAAATGTGATCTCTTTCATCCTTTTTAACTTTTACAGATATTTGAGAATACACACAAAAAGATAAAGAACACACGTATAACTTTTTTTTTATATTTGGACAAAACTGCACTGAGGGATTGAAGATTTGAATCTTTATAAAAACAGAGTTGAAATTTTATTAATTACAGGTTAGAAAAAAACGTACTTTTCTAAATATTTCAAATGTTTTATTCAAAATTTACAAAAATAATAAACCTTCAAAGACTATTTTTTGTGAGCAATCTCTTTTATTAACTTTTCTATGAAACATACTAAAAATCGTAAACAACATTTCAGACATCAATATAACCTTTCTAGCGTTCAGTGTGATATTTAGAAAATTCATATGAAGCATATGAAATATTAGGAAAAACTGCGTTTTCCCCTAACCTGTAACATTACGCATTAAAATTTCAAAGATTTTTATAAATATTAAAATCTTCAGTCCCTTAGTGTGTCCAAAGAAATGTTGTAAACTTTTATTTTAAAAATGAATGTTTTTTTTTAAAAAAACCTTACTTTGTAATATAAATAAAAGAACATGTAAACAGTTTTTCCGGATATAAAATAAGATTTACACGACTGTTCTTTACTTTGTTGTTTCTATTCTTGAATATCTCTTTCTATTAACACTATTAAAACCTTCTATTATGCTACTTATAAACAATTATTTTGAATGACGTCTATTACATTTTACAAATTAACCTTCTTTTAATTTCACCATCGGAGAGTTATCATTCAGGTCTGGACATGAACCACTCCTGTCTGGACAGGGTTCACTACTGTCCATTTCATTAATGTCCAAGATATTACTGAGTCCTTTCCAGACAGGAATGGTTCATGTCTAGAAAGCAATGAGTGCTGTCTAATTAAAATTTTTTATTTGGGACAGGAACCATTCCTGTCCGGACAGTACTCAGTCATTTCTCATTTTCTCAGTGTATAGTGACTATGTTTATAATTTAAAGGATGAAAATAAGTACATATGTGACGCTTCACGAGAGAAGGGACCTAACGCAGAAAGAGCAAACTTTAAAGTACATACGTTTTGTTTTGAAACTCAAAAAGCAACTCAAAAACTATCCATTACAATGAAAAAAAAAATGAAATCAATAAAAGCCAATTACTCGGAACGGTCGTTCAAGATAAATCCAAAAAATGCGATTTACTGAGCATGTCTAGGTTTACAGCATTATAACAAAAAGTGGAATTAAAAATTTTTTTTTTTTTGAAACATGGAAATGAATGAACAACTCAAAAATGATCTTTTATCATTAAAAATGAAAATTGATTTCTTCCGCGTTAAGTTTCTTCTCCCTCGGAGCGTCACATTTGAAAAAACAAACTAACACTGAAAAGGTAAGATTGCTGCTCAGATCAGTCATTTCAACATAAGGCATTGAAACGAAAAGTATGTGAATTGTTTGTCCAAAATTTGCTGACATAAATCTAAATGCAATAGCCGGTTGATCTAAGTTTATTATTATCTATTCATAATAAAAATAAAATCTTTTTTAGTAGATATTGATAAAATATACATGTATTAATAAGATTTCAGTTATAAACTCACTGCCACTCCTGTTAAACTTATAACGAATAAATTCATCATAATTATAATTCCATAAACAAGTGAAAAGTATTTCTGAATATTTTGTAGAAATCTATAAATAAAAGCTTTATTTTAAATTGATTATATTTGAAAAAAGTTGTGAAAAAGTGTATACTAAATAAATTATTTGTGCAAAAGAATGAGCTCAATTCCTTGTTATTAGTAAAACAATTTTAATCTTTAAAACATATTTTTATTATTAGTAAAAGAAGACATCCACCGACCTTAACAAATTTTTGTGTTGCTTAATACAAAAAATAATTTCATTATCAACCGTTTTTTGTAAATTATGTGCATGAATTTGAGAAACAGGTTGATGACTTATCAGTTTTGATAATTTTATCCTGTACGTAAAACATGCGAAATATTACAAACACACTAAAAAAAGAAGTATCTTAAAGGCCTGTAATGAAGAATGACGTGACTGGTATAAGCAAAAATTTCTAGTAAACTTTTTCTGAAAATAATCAATATTTTGACACCAAAATTTGAAAAATAACTTAAAATATCATTAGGAAGCTCTGACTGGCTCACTACCAGACCTAATATAATTGTGAATAATAGAATTCAATTTTAATTGCAATTTTATAAACTACTGTGGAGTGACTTTTAACTAAAAAATAAAATCAAGAAATTGTAATTATATTGTGTCAGACGAATTTTATATATTTAACTATAAATATGTTATTTATCCTAACAACCCAAGCTTTCAAAACTAATTAATTAAATTTTTAATATATTCTGCATGGGTCAGGTAGACATTTTTAATGATATTTTAAGTAATTATACAAAGTTTGATGCCAAAATATTAAGTATTTTAAAGGAAAGTTGATTGTAAAATATTGCCTATATACACTGAGAAAAATGTTTAGTCATAGCAACGAAAATTTGGTTGAGCCAAATTATTTGGTTGTTATTTAATTAGCCAAACTGTTTGGTTGAGACAACTAAATTATTTGGTTTAGTATTGTTTGTTGGCATAACAAAAACTTTTGGTTTTCACAACTATATTTTTTTATTCGGGATAACAAAAATTTTGGTTGACATAAAAAAAAATTTATTTGGGAGCTAACTAACCCAGGTGTGAATTTTCGGTCAGCCAACACATACATATAATTACATAATTCACATGTTATAAATTTAATTACACAAATATAATCAGATGAGAATGTAGAAATTTAATATTAATGAAAACCTGAAACAGAAAAATTTCATTAGTCACGAAGATTTGAACCCGGGTTTTCCAGATGCCAGTCCAGTAGGCTAACCACCAGCCCATGAGAGATATGAATGACCAGTATGGAATAAACCTTATAGCTAGAGAGTTCAGTAACAGACACCGTTAGCTCAACTATCAGACCCAGGTTCGGTTGACCGTACGTATTGATTTTTATTTAGATTTTATTTATATTATTATCGGCAGTTTACTTACAAACTAATCATTAATTTTTTTTAATAATTGTTTGGTTGTCACAACCAAATTATGTTTGGATGTCACAACCAATTTCTGTTTGGTTGTCACAACCAAATTATGTTTGGTTGTCACAACTAAATTATGTTTGGTTCAACCAAATAAGAGCAACAAAATAATATGGTTGTCCCAAACAACTTGATGTGTTACGCTAACCAAATCGTTTTGTTATACCAATCAAAATATTGTTGTTACAACCAATAATGGTCAACTAAAAAATATTGTTAGTAAAACTAAACCTTTTTTCTCAGTGTAAATACCACTAACAACGAATATCAAAAACAAATAAAATTCCGGTCCAATTAAAGTTCGGACAAACGTGGTTTATGATTAAAAATTTGAAATCTAAATTTGAAATAGATATTTAGTCATTTGAGTTATAGGGAAAATATATCACCCGATAATAAAATAATTTAGGTATTAATTGTCAAAAGAGTTTTTCAATAATTTATTACTTCGAACCTATATAATGGTCCATCCATTAATTACGTAACAAGTTTGGGGAGTGTTGAGGTTTAAGAAAATGTTTCTTTTAGAATCAAATAAATCTGTTTTTCAGTGTCTGTAAAACAGAAGTTGATAAAATATTTTTTTATAAATAACGTAACTTGTTACATATAGGGGGAGAGAGGAGTTTAAAATTCGACCCAAGTAAAAAAAGTAAATACAAATTTTGTAAACATGTCTTATTGTAATCTGAGTATAAACACTTTGTATTTAAACATTATATAATTTACATATAATTTTTATTAAAAATCAATATACATTGTATATAATTTATATTGTATATGTAAATTATATGTAAGTTATATAATGTTGTATTTACAAAGTGTATATACTCAAATTACAATAAAACATGTTTATAAAAATTGTATTCACTTTTTTTACTTGGAAAAATTGTCAAAAAAAGTGTTACGTAATTTATGCATAGCCCCTAATATTATTTTTTTTATTTTCACCCTATTGCTGCAAATATGCTGCAACTATGTTGACCGCAAGCCATAAGTATTAAATCTGAATTTAGACAACTTATCACGGCGAGGGTAGTCGTTAAAAAGTTGTGAAAAAAAATTAATTTATAATACTGATCACCATCAACTCCAAAATCAGCAACAAAAATTGGAACCAAAGGTCTTGATTCGTTTAATGGTTTCACTAAATCCAAAAATGTTGGCATTGTTGTTAGAATCATGAAACCGAAAGTACATCCGAGTGCAGTCACTAAAATAAATTAATAATTGTGTTTATGAAAACAGTCAAAGCATTATTTTAAGTACATTATGAAGCGTGCTTCAATATCATCAGAAGCCTGTAATTACCACTGTATACCAATCGTAGTTTTTCCCCTCTAACAGCGTGTTTTTCCAAAATTTCAAATTCTTGTTCAACTGACCAAGTTTGCCAGTCTCTCTCGATTTTTTCTACTAAAATTGCTAACTACAATTTTTAAAATTTCTTAATATTTTGCAAATTTAATTGAAATATAAATTTAAGTTATAAAATGATTGTCAGTAGTTTTTAAATTACCTGATGATTGTTTACCAACAAGTTTATAAACAATATAATGCTGGCACTGGTAACTAGTAAAGGTGAAAAGCATTCGAATACGGAATTCAATTCACCTAATCGAATTGATCTAATCAAGCCAAAAAACTAAGAAAATATTTTAGTAATTTATTATTACATGCATTAAAAATGAATTTTTTTAATGGACTTTTTTTTATTAACTTTTGAGGGAAGTATAATTACAACAAAAAACTATTTTTGGAAAATTGAAAGTTTTAATGATCACAAAGGCTCCTGTATAAGAAAGCAATAAAAAAAGAAAAATTTCAATTTTAAAATCCAAAAAATAATTGTGAATATCTATAGATTCTGCAAAACTTCATCATTTAATATCTTGTACGCAGCTCTACTTTTTTGTAAAAATTTATTCTTACCACAGTTATGAATAGAGAAAATAGCAGAAGTAAGTAAATAAAACCTCGTATTAATTTTTGTGAGTTACTTAGAGAAAACCATAGCCCAGTTATGCAGAGCATTTTATAGTTAAGTCTGTAGTGAGGTCCTTGTAATATGTTTGTGCTCATGGTCGAAAGCTAACTATTAATTTCAAGCCTGGAGAAACGTCCCTTTGGTCATTTTGTATTCCCGCTTTGTATTAATACTTAATCAGTTTTCAAAGAATTTACCTGAATCTTTATGAGTTCTCAGAAAAAATTACCCTTCTTTGTATTAAAGATACAATTTTATTCTTTTATTACAAGGTATCAGTCACGACACGGTCTATAATGTGTGAATGAATAAGTAGGTTATAGGGAAGTCTTCTTCCTGTGTTTTAGAATTTAATATGACTACAAAGTCAGTATCGAAAGAGACGTTGCAAATGTAACATGGAAATTAAATAAATGAAGATGCATAATAATCATAATAGAAAGAAACGATAAGAAATTTTGTGTTCTATTTCACTAGCTTACAAAACATTGTGTATTTACAAAATGTATTCTTGAAATCTCAATTTAGTAAAAAACTATACACGGAAAAAAAATTAGTTAGACAATTTTTTTTTATAAAATTTAGGGAAAAAGAGTCAAAACGAGAAAAATTCAGATAAGGAATTTCAAACTTTCAAAATGGGTCTATCCGAGTAAGTATGTAAAAACTGACCCAGCTCGAATCAAGTTCAAATAATTTTTATAAATTTTGTACTCTAAAAGATATCATTTTTCACCAAATATTAAGATTTTAAAATTAATTTTTTAAAATTATTATAAAATAAGATGTTAGCGATCACTCTGAGTCAAAGCATGAATTTATTTATTTATTTTATTTAAATCAATGAAAGTTCCCAGGACTAAATAGCCCTACGGGGAACCGTATACAGAGAATATATTAATCAATCAACGCAGAAAGTGAAAGTTATAACGATGTAAAGAATATAAACCAAAATTCATCAACGAAAATAAACTAAAAATGTACAAAATCATAAGCAATAATGCAAACTAAAAAATTATTCGTTATAAAAAGAAAAATAACTTTATATCAGCAAAGATAACAATATCAATTGGTTACCAATAAGTAATATCAAATATCATGTTTTTTGACTCAAATAAGAAATCAAAAATAGTTTCTTAAAACTAGTTTTGTTTGTTGTCTCTTTAATATTATTCGGCAATTTATTCCAGAGCCTAGCGCATCTTATCATAAAGGACCTTTGAAGTTTGCAGGTTCTGTGAGAAGGTATTTTAAGAATGGAATTTCTTTCACGAAGCTTGTATTGAATCGAATCTTCTATATTTCTAAATTCAAAGTAATTAAATAAGTAGGTAGGAATTTTGCTATGAAAAATCGAAAAGAGCAAATTGCCCATAAAATATTGTTTTCTGGAAGCCACATTAAGGAGTCCCGATTTAATCCTGTATTGATTGATATGTTCTCCTTTAGATAAGTCATATATAAAACGAATACATGCATTTAATGTTGTTTCAAGTTTAGAATTCAAATCATCAGTTATATCATCGTATACCGTACAACAGTAATCAAAGAAAGGTATAATAAGCGATTTTACAAGGAGTAATCTAGTGGAGATAGGAAGAAAGCCTTTATTTCTATTTAACTGCTGTAGAACCATAAAACTCTTACGAGAAATATGTCAAACATGTTGCTTCCATGACAGGGTTCTATCAAGCGTTAGATCAAAATCCCGAACAGACTCAGCAAATTCAATTGGGGTTCCGTGCAGGAGTAAAGGAGAAAGTGTTCGTATATTGTCAATAGAAGGGTTGACTGTTGATCCAAACGCAACAGCCCGAGTCTTGCCGGTATTCAAAATAAGTCCATTCTCATCTGCCCAGGCAACAACAAGGTCAATATCCTCTTTTATCATTAAAAGCAAATCTGGCAGGGATGATAATGGACCAGAACGATAGAGTTTAAAGTCATCAGCATACTTGTGATATTTACAAAACTTAAGCTTTTCACCTAGGTCAGATATAAATAAATTAAAAAGTAACGGAGCAAGTGAGGTTCCTTGTGGGACACCGCACTTTACTTTGACCCAATCAGAATAACTACCATTACCGTCTAACACCTTTTGACATCTGGCTTCAAGGTACGATTGAAACCAATCACAAACCGATCCAGACAGCCCAAAGGATATCAATTTACCAATCAGTAGCCCGTGATCCACCAGGTCAAAGACCTTGGAGAGATCGAAAAAAAACAGCAATAGTTATTAATTTAGAGTCCATAGCCATTTTAATGTCAGTCGTAAACTTTAAAGATGCAGTACAAGTACTGTGCTTAGCGCGAAATCCAGATTGAAATGGTTCAAGTAAATTATTATTTGATAAGAAAGTAGTAAGCTGTTTACACACGATCTTCTCCAAAGCTTTAGAAGAAGCACAAACTATGGAAATCGGCCTGAAATCACCTGGACTTTGTTGATTAGGAACTTTAGGAATAGGACGTATATTACTCATTTTCCAAATATCAGGATAGATTCCTGCCTGTAGTGAGTAATTATATATATATATATAATATAACTGGAAATATTATTGGCAAAGTTAATTTTATCATACTAATGGAAATATAGTCAGGTCCAGTAGCATTCGTTTTAATATCAGAAAGTGACTTTAATAATGTGTCGGGAGAAATATCAGAAAAAAAGAAGTTATCTTCATCAAAATTATTCAAAATGACAGGCAACGGCGCATGTAAAGATAAAGGAAAAACAGGAGTATGGGTAAAGACATCAAGGAATTCATGGGCTTGAAAGTTATGTTCTAACATTCCTTTCTTTGTAGCAATAAGATTCAGCTTCCTTAAGATGTGCCACACGTTTTCTGTTTTACCCTTATTCTTAATCAAATTAAAATTATATTTGTTAAAAAAATCTCTTATTTTAGTTTGTACTAAATTGCGTATTCTTTTAAAATCGACATGGGCAGCAGCACTACCAGTTCTTTTTAGCAATTCGCCTTAATTTGTTTCTTTCCTTAATAAGTGATTTAATGTCAGCAGACATCCATGGCGAGGATCTTTTCCTTGTACTTGACAAATGCAAAGGTCCGAAATAATCAAATGTAGAAGTTAAGTATGAGGTAAGCTTATATACCTTAGCATTTATGTCAGACTCGGAAAATAAACTGGCTCAACCATATGTCGATAAGTGAGAAAGGAAATCGGCCTCAGGTATACTTTTTAAATTACGAACCAAGTAAGATTTATCAAAAAACTAAGACCGATCTCCCTTCCACTCAAATTCAATATTTAATAAGTCATGATTTGACAGAAATGATACTGCATGCTGGCCATATCGATGCACCTTGTCCAAATCATCCACAAACATCAAATCAATCCTAGTGCTTATGTTGCCCGTGTGATGTGTAGAGCTGTGAGGGACCAATACCATACCATAAGAATAAACCAATGATGTAAAATAATCAGTAGAAGGATTTGACATATTAAGGTTGCAATTAAAATCACCCAAAATGATTATGTTATTATAGTGATGAATTATAGAAAAAAGTTGGTTTCCAAAGTCTTGACCAAATGAAGCATTAGGTGGTTTGTATACAACACCAATCAATCCACTATCATTTTGAGTTTGTAAGTTCACAAAAAAAAATTCAGCAGTAGGATATGATCCCTCAGAGCTCACAATCGAAAAATTCAGACTATTATGGATATAAAGGCAAACCCCACCACCCCTGCACCTTTCCCTGTCATGGCGAATTAGATTAAAATTATTAAGACTGACAGTGTTAGTCGGTACATTAGAATTAAGCCAGGTTTCAGAGACAGCAATAATATGGTACTTACTTGATTCAAAAAATTCCTTAAATTCAATTTAATGAGCACAGTTTGACTGGGAATTCACATGACAAATTTTAATAGTTTCCATTTTTAAATATATAAAATATTAAATAAAAAGAAATTTCAAAAGATAAATACATACAAGCTTCATGATTGTGAAGTGGTGTAAACAGCCATCAAACCTGTAAGTTAACATCATAGTGATGTGTATAAACAAAATAAAAAGCATGAAATGCGTTAAAGATAACAAAAATAAAGATTGCAAGAAACAAAAAAAAACATGAAATTTCATAATTAATGCAACAAAATTTGTGATCGAAAATATCAAAAATATAAAAAAAATCGGGCAAGTTCGAGTTACACTCGCACTAAAATCGAGGGTTCCGTTCAAATTTTGTACAGGAATGTATTGTCAGGTGTAAATAACATAAAAATTATAGAAAACGTGATCGTTATTGCATTTTTAACGAAAAATCCAGAGATTTTAGCAAATATCCATAAAAAATACTCAAAAATCATTTTATTTCCTTAACAATGCTATGATCAACTTCTACAATCATGTTCTCTACCATTTTGCTGTAATCTACACGTGAAAATACATTTGTGTACCAAATTTGAACTCTCTAAGTCAAATTGTTTCGAAGTTATGGGAGGGGGGATACGGTAATTTTTAAGCATTTTTTTTAAATCGTTGGTTTTTGCTTAAAAAGACTATGATAACGATCTGCAACAAAGTTCTCTATAGTTTTTCTGAAATCTATATGGCAAACTACATATGTATACCAAATTTCAGCACTCTAAGTAGAATAGTTTGGCAGATATGGAGGTGGCATTGTACACTTTTAGTGCATTTTTGCTAAAAAAATGACCGTATCCCCCCCCCCCCTTATCTTCCAAACTATTTGACTTAGGATTCTGAAATTTAGTACACATATGTAGATTTACGTGTAGATTACAGGAAAATTATAGAGAAAGTGATGATTATAGCACTGTCAAAGTTATAACACTAAATTATGGCCCATTTGTTAAAAAAATGCTCAAAAATATTGTTATTTCCTTGACAACGCTATGTTCAACACATACAATCATGTTCTCTATAATTTTCCTGTAATCTATACGTGAAAATACATTTGTGTACCAAATTTGAACTCTCTAAGTCCAATAGTTTGGAAGATCAGGGGGGGGGGGGGATACAACAATTTTTTAACGTTTTTTAAAAAAAATCTTTTTTTTAGCTCAAAAACGCTATGATAACAGCCTGCAACAAGGTTTTTTATAGTTTTTCTGTAATCTACACATCAAACTACATATGTGTACCAAATTTTAGCACTCAAAGTACAATAGTTTGGCAGATAGAGGGCAAGAATGATACAAATTAAACGAATTTTTGCTAAAAAATGACTTTATCCCCCCCTTACCTGCCAAACTATTTGACGGTACAAAAATGTAGTATCATATGTAGATTACAAAAAAAATATAGAGACCGTTGTGGTGATAGCGCTGTCTTTTCTTTTGAAAAGGCAAGAGATTTCAGCCAAAAAATATCAAAATTTCTCAAAAATCTTGTTATATTTTTGACAACGCTATGTTCAAACCCTAGAATCATGTTCTCTATAATTTTCCTTTCATCTACACGTGAAAATACATATGTGGGCCAAATTTGAACTTTCTAAGTCAAATAGTTTGGCGGCTAGGGGGGGGGGGGATACGATTTTCGACAAAGTCTTGCCAACAGGGTTCCGTGCGTACACTTGTGGAGTACGGAACCCTAAAAATAAGAAAAAACAATATAAAAACTTAAGCCGTAATTGCTATTTGATGTTGGCGACGTCGTGGATGGAAGTCAGCTGGAACCTTCGTGAACCATCCTCCTTCCGTCCAAATATTTTTCCCCTAGATACCCATAGATATTTAATTGTTTTTCTCTTCCTAAGAGCAAGAGCAGCAGAGTATATTTTCCTATTGAGAGGAGTCAACGACTCACGAAGATAGATATTTTTCTCCTCATCTTTCCAACCAATAGAACTAGTCGTGCCATTGACAGATTTCCGCTGCTCGATGATCTTGTCCCTCAACACTTGATTGGAGAGTTTCACCACTACCGCAGGTGAAAATTGAGTGGAAGATGGGTCAGGTCATCGAACTCGAAAAACATTCAGAATATCTATATTGTTGACATCTACCTTAAGAGTCCCAGCAATATCACAAAAGATTTGACGCAGATCTTCATCTGTCTTCACCGGCAGACCATGAATCTCAAGAAACGAGAGAAGATTTGCTTGCTCTTGAACGTTAATGCTATGTTCCAGATGATTAATCTTGATTACAATTATTTTTTACAATTATAAGCCAAAGTACCTTTTTTTAGCTTTTCAAAGTCCTTTTTAGCTATATTAACGTTTGCACAGATATGATGCACAAGTACACCACACTTAGCACAAGCAACAGCATCTCCCGAGCCTCTTACAACATTTTGCTGACATTCAACACAAAGTGGCATGGCGAGTTCAAAAAACACGTGCAAATGAGACAAAACTGACTTTTAATGACAGAAAAGAAAGTTTAGTTGCACCAATTAGTTGTAAATAAATTGTTAACACTGATTCACTTCATTTCAAATAGCACAACTTTTTAAAAAGAATTAAAATACAATAAAAATGTGAAAATTTTCGGAGATCAGAACAAAAACACGTCAATAAAAGAAAACTTAAATTCTTTTTTACTTTTTACGTTTTAACGGCACGGCTGTCCTCTTTAGAAACTATAATTTATTTTAAAAAAATAGAAAATTATTACAAAGAAAACATAAAAATATTGTTTTTTATACAATAGTAAAATATTTACCGAAAGCAAATTGGTTAAAAAAATTTTTTTTTACATAATTTAATGCAATAACAAAAATTATTTCTCCTTAAAGGAACGTCTTTAAAATTTAAAGTACAAATAGACACTGATCGGTTAATTACAATTAAAAGAGAATTTTATAATAAGGTGAAAATAGGAATCGTCGACCCAACAATAAACAGAAGGTGAAATGAGAGAGATGTCAAGGCATAGCATCTCCTAAAATATTGAATATTTTTTCATAAAACTTTGTAAAATTACTTAAAATGTCATTAGGAAGGTCTCTTAGACCCGAGTTTGTTTGAATTTTGGCCCAAAATTAATTTTGGGAAATTTTCGAAAAATTGCAATATTTTTAGAAAATTAATTTTGAGCCAAAATTCAAACAAACTTGGGTCTGAGAGTCCTTCCTAATGACATTTTAAATAATTCTACCAAGTTTCATGACAAAATATTTAATATTTAAAAAGAAAAGTTACGGACAAATTTTGTCTATACCAGTGACGTCATAATCCATCACATGCCCTTAAGGCACAATTTAAACAAACTCGGAACAAAGAGACCTTTCTAAAATATTATTTTAAGAAATTCTACAAAGTTTGGTGTCAAAATGTTTATTATTTTAAGAGAAAGTTCACGGAAATTTTTTACCTCTATTAGTGACGTCATTCTCTATCACATACCATTAAGAAAATTTTCTGAAAAGCATATATCTGAAAGATTTACAAAGTAAAGTTTAACTACCCTACAATTAGAGTAGAGTCGAAATTAATGAGACATTTTTAAAAAAAATTATTGAAACAAATAATATGACCTAAATTCTTTAACGTACATTACAGAGAACGTTTCGTTGAAAAAATAAAACTAAAAACAAACAGAAAACAAACAGAAAACAAAAAAACCAAAAAGTTAAGAATGTTTATTGTGTGCTCTATTGAAGAGGTTCTTTAAATATAAAACCATGTAGCTCTCTATAAAAGATCCTACACTGAAAAAAATATTTTTTGATTCAATTAATTCAAATTATTTGGAAAATATTTACTTGGTTCAAATATTTTGTATTTGGATCCAAGAAATATATATTCGATTAAAATAACTTGAGTTATTTGAATCACACTTACTTGATTAAAATAAATCGTAATTAAATCTAATAAATGAGATTATTCAACACAAAGAATAATTTATTTAAAACAATTAATTTATTTATTTCCCTAAAATATTTGTTTTTTTAATATAAATAAAAATTATTTCACACAATAATTTCATTTTATGGATTCGAGTAAACTAAATTATTTAAAACGAATACTTATTTATTTAATAGTAATACATTATTTTATAAATACAAATGAAAAATACTTCGATCAAATAAATATTTAATTGGAACTATAATAGTGAGTTATTTGTAACCATTAATTTATTTATTTTAGCCAAATATTTTTTTGTTTAATACAAATAAAAATTATTTAAAACAATAACTACATTTTATAGATTCAAGTAAACTTGATTATTTAATGCGAATAATGATTTATTGAATACTAATACATTATTTTATGAAAACAAATAAAAAATATTTCGCTCAAATAAACATTTAATTGAAACTATAATAGAAAGTTATTTGTAACCATTATACTAAGAAAAATGTTTAGTCAAAGCAATAAAAATTTGGTTGAGCCAACCATATTATTTGGTTGTTATTTAATCAACCAAACTGTTTGGTTGAGACAACTAAATTATTTGATTCAGTGTTGTTTGTTGGCATAACAAAAACTTTTGGTTGTCACAACTATATTTTTTTAACAAAAATATAGGGATAACAAAAATTTTGGTTGTCCTAAAAAAATTTTTTATTTGGGAGCTAACTAACCCAGGATCGAATTTTCGGTTAGCCAACACATATAATTACATAATTCACATGTTATTAATTTAATTACACAAATATAATATAAAGAAATTTAATATTAATGAAAACCTGAAACAGAAAAATTTCATTAGTCATGAAGATTCGAACCCGGGTTTTCCAGTTGCCAGTCCAGTAGGCTAACCACCGGTCCATGAGAGATATGAATGACCAAAGTGGAATAAACCTTATAGCTAGACAGTTCAGTAACAGACACCGTTGGCTCAACTATCAGACCCAGGTTCGGCCGACCATCTGGTATTGGTCTTTATTTAGATTTTATTTATATTATTATCGGCAGTTTACTTACAAACTAATCATTAATTTTTTTTAATAATTGTTTGGTTGTCACAACCAAATTACGTTTGGATGTCACAACCAATTTCTGTTTGGTTGTCACAACCTAATTATGTTTGGTTCAACCAAATAAGAGCAACAAAATAATATGGTTGTCCCAAACAACTTGATGTGTTACGCCAACCAAATCGTTTTGTTATACCAATCAAAATATTGTTGACTCACCGACTCCCAATGTCTGGCGAGTTTGGGCACCGGGGAACGAACGGGACCCCGTTAATTCGGGTACTCGCCGCTCTTGTACTTTGTGCACTGGCTGCCTGTGCGGATGATGTTATTTCGGATTCCAAATGAGGGCCAACCATCTTTGCCAGCGGTGGAAGACTTGGATTCTGGGAGGAATGGGACACTCTTGCCGGCTTGGCATACCAAGTTGTGTGGAGTAGTCTCGATCTAGTGCTGACGGCCGTTGGACCGGTTGTCTGTCCGATCTGACCAACGACACCCCCAATCCAAGGTGTTTTCATCGTGCCGAGGGATGAATGGCACTAGGGTTAACAAATCCGAAGCGGAGCCGAGGAGGGTGGCGCGGAAGGGGTCCGACCCAGAAGAAAAGCTGGGGCCTGGGCGCCGAACGCGCGGCTCTCGTCGGTGAAGTGGCTGGAGGTGTCGCGCACGGGGACTCTGGGACACCGGGCGAAATCCCAGTAGTATTTAGTCCTACCCCTGCAAGCGGGGCTCTGCAGGGGCCGAATTCTTTTCCCTAGCTTCTCGTGGGAACAAAATGACGGACCCAAATAAATTAAATATAAAAAACTTAAATATTGAGACCAGCCAAAAGGATATGGCGGCTGAGGCTAAGGTCCCATCTGGGGCTGACAGTTCAAAGGTCCCTATCCCGGCAGCTGGTACTGTCCCATCACCTGGAACTTCGGGCTCTTCGGGGTCTGCTGAGCCAGGTGATAATCCATCCAAACCTACCGACTTGGCTGGAAGGCCTCTCGGAAAGAAAAACTTTCCCGGTTCTGTAAAGAGACGGTGGAGGAGATTAAGGCAGGCACTTGCCCAGAAAGGTGAGACAGCTGGTCCCTCCGGTGATTCGGGCGGTTCCGCTTCTGGGGTGGATGGCGATCCGGTTTTGGGTAAACCAGACGGATCTGAGTCTACCAAGAGGAAAAAGGGACATGACTCGTCTCCGCCGGGGGCACCAGCGGTCTCTAAAAAACCTAAACAAAGCCAAACTGCTGTCTCTCAAGAGACGCAGGGAGGTATTAGTGCGGCCATCAGGGCAAATCCCCTGACGATGGTGGTCTCTGACGTCGGTTATCCCGACGTTCCTCCTACTGGGGAGCAATTCGGGCTCTTTAGAAGGGCTGTAATGCCGCTCCTTGTAAGAGAAACGGCTGAAAGATTGCCGAGGTTTGAGGCTTCCTTCTGCAGGGGAGGAGTCTTTATTTTCGTCGCTTCCAACGCAGCAGCTAAGGACTGGCTCACCAGTGCGGTGGAAGGTCTGAAGCCCTGGGAAGGGGCGACGCTTCGTGTTGGTGGGGTGGAGGTACTCCAAATGATGCTAAAGGCTACCTAATGGATTCCGGGCGAGCCGGAAGAAGTGAGGGAGGTACTAAAGGCACTGGAAGAGTACAACCCTTCACTAAAAACTTCGTCTTGGCGAATAGTCAAGACGGAAGACACTCAGGTGGCTGGAGCAGCTGAAGGGAATAAATTCCTTTTAGTTGTGCAGGTCCCTAAGAGTCAGGCGAGGACTCTAGCAGTCCTCGACTACAGGCCATTCTACCACCTGTGCAGAGTGACTTTTAAAGTCACTGGCCGGGTGGAGAATGAGCCCGGGACGAGTGAAAGAAGTGATCAGCTACCGTAATGGCAACTGACGCACTCAAATTTACTCAAATTAACTTGCATCATTGCAAAGACGCCTCAGCAGTACTGATGAGGAGTATGGCAAAGATGCACATAGGTATCTCGTTGATCCAAGAACCTTGGGTAGTACGAGATACCATTAGAGGGCTTCGGGGAAAGAGTTTCATATGTTACAGGGACCCCAAGGCTAAGAGACCAAGAGCGTGCATCCTGGTAACAGGTGTATCAGTTACTCCTTTGTTGGACATGTGCACTGGAGACTTAATGGCGGTGATCACTGACTTTAAGGGAATTGGAAGGACCGTCATTGGATCGGCTTACTTCCCCTACGACGGCAGGACCAATCCACCAGTAGAGGTTGCAAAACTGGTTGATTACTATACGGTAAGGGGGCTTCCCCTGGTGTTGGGGTGCGATGTTAATTCGCACCACACACTATGGGGGAGCTCTGATATTAATCAAAGAGGTTTGAATTTGTTGGACTATCTAATTAATACTAACTTAGACATCCTAAATACAGGTTCAACACCGACTTTTAGGACCAAGAACAGAGAGGAGGTGTTAGATATTACACTTGGCTCTGATTCCATATCCAATAAGATAAGGAAGTGGAGAGTATCGGATGAACCTTCACTTTCTGATCATTTACAGATAACCTTCGAGCTGATGACCACGGTTAGTTCCACACCTAAATGGTTCCGTAATCTTAGGAAAACGGATTGGGCTGGCTATGGGACTAAGCTTAAGAAAGCGCTGTTTGGATTTCCAAAGAAGATCAGGGATACTGTGTCTCTTGATAGGGCGGCGGAGATTTTTACAAAAGCCGTTCAAACGGCCTTTGAGTGTAGTTGTGTTCCAACTAAAACTCATAGGGCTACTACCATCTGTTGGTGGAATAATTATTTGGACAACCTCCGTAAGGAAACTAGGAGGTTGTTTAGACGTGCTAGATCAAGTCGCACGGAGGCAAGTTGGGCCATCTATTCCAAAACTAGGAACAACTATAGGGATGCAATTAGGAAGGCTAAGCAAGATAGCTGGGCTTCCTTTTGCTCCAATATTAACAAGGGAAGGGACGCGTCCAGATTGGACAAGTTGCTTTCTAAAAACCCTGACTCAATCATGGGCACTATGAAATTACCCGATGGAACTTTCTCCGAGTCGGACGAGGTGACATTGGTGCACCTGATCCGGACACACTTTCCGGGCTTCACAAGGTCTGGTAGTGGTGATCCTGTATCCTGGCCTACGGCTGATCTCCCGAGGGCTAATTATGGTCCTCGTAGAGCGTTGGCTAACAGGATCGTGACCGCAGACGCGATCAGGTGGGCCATTGAATCCTTTATTCCCTACAAGTCTCCCGGACCGGACGGCATCTCTCCCGTTCTTTTACAAAGGGCGGGCGAAAGTGTAGTCGGCCCGTTGGTAAGGCTTGCTAGAGCAAGTTTGACTCTGGGATATGTTCCAGAGATATGGAGGGGTACGAAAGTGGTTTTCATACCTAAAGCAGGCAGAATTGGTTACACCTCACCGAAGGACTTTCGACCAATCAGCCTAACATCTTTCGTCTTAAAAACAGTAGAAAGACTGGTGGATAGATATATCCGCTGTGAGATCCTGTCTAGACATCCGCTTCACAGAGATCAACATGCCTATAGAGCAGGACGCTCTACTGAAACAGCCCTAACTAGAGCTGTACATCTAATTGATGGTCAGCTAGAAGTTAAGGGTTTTGCTATTGGGGTTTTTATGGATATCGAGGTGGCCTTCAATTACACCTCTAGGGATGTAATACGAAGGGCTATGCGCGTCCATGAAATTCCGGAGACAATCGTTGACTGGACCTGCCACATGTTAGGCAATAGGAACCTTATAACGAGTAAGGGTGGTACTACCCTGCGGGGGATCGTTGATTCTGGCTGTCCGCAGGGAGGAGTTATCTCACCTCTGCTGTGGTGCCTGGTGGTTGATGAGCTGCTAAAGTTACTCACAGAAAAAGGCTTCCATGTGATTGGGTATGCGGATGACATCTTGTTGATTGTCCGTGGCCAGCACCTGGAGGAGTTATTTGGAATAGTGCAGCAGGCATTGAACCTTGTCGACAATTGGTGCCGACAAGTCATTCTGTCCGTCAATCCAAAGAAAACTGAGGTTGTCGTCTTCACGAGACGCTATAAGTGGAAAGCTACACGCACGCTAAGGCTCTCGGGACAAGAACTTCAACTGTCAGTGCGAGCAAAGTATCTTGGAGTCATCCTGGATAGTAAACTGGCCTGGAATGAACACTTAGAAGATAAGTGCAAGAAATTCATAGCAGCCCTCTGGCAATGTAAAAGAGCCATCGGGCATAGCTGGAGTTTAAAACCGGATACACTAATGTGGATCTATAAGGCGATTCTGCTTCCTAGGCTAACTTATGCATCTGTGGTCTGGTGGAGCAGAGTCGAATTGTTGTCGACTATCGATCGACTTGAAAGTGTAAGGGGAATGGTCCTGAGGTGCATAACGGGGGCGTTGGGTACCACAACTATAATGTCCCTGGGTGCACTTTGGGGCTGGAACCACTACACCTCACCATCAAAGCAGAGGCGGTTTAATCTGCCCTGAGAATAAACGATGGACTTGGGCGGAAGTATGTCAGAGGAAAGGGTTACGTGACACTTCCTGCTAGTTTGGTGGAAAAATCTATCTTCAAAATGAGAAGGGATAGAATTTCTCCGCAATACCTCTTTGACAAGAAATATAAAATTAGCTTACCAGCAAAAGAGGACTGGAAAAATGGACTCGTGGTCCTCCCCACTGATGGTGACATCTGGTTTACAGATGGAGCCAAAGGGGAAGTGGCTGCGGGTGCAGGTCTATATCATGAAACAACTATGGAGGGCTCGGCATTTAAGCTTGGGTCCACTGTAACTGTTTTACAAGCCGAGATAACGGCACTGCTCTACGCGGCCGGTGAGACCGCGGAGCTCTGTCGTGGTAGGAACATATTTTTCCTTTCGGATAGCAAGGCGGCCTTACTGTCCTTGAATCATTACTCAACAACATCTCATCTAGTTTGGGAGTGCCACTGTGCACTAAATCACCTAGCTGAGACTAACCGCGTCACGCTCCTATGGGTTCCAGGTCACTCTGGAATTAGGGGAAACGAGAAGGCGGATCGACTTGCAAAGGCGGGTAGTAGGAGCCGCACTATTGGCCCTGACCCGCCTGTAAATGTCTCTAATGCAGTGTTGGCCTTAGAATTCAAACAATGGCTACGCGCAGAACACCAAAAGGAGTGAAATGGCTACGCTGGTGGCAGACAGGCTAAGTCACTCCTTGGTAACACTATCAACCTGAAACGAGCTGCAGATTTCTGTAAGCTCAGCAGGATAGATGCCAAGACCCTAACGCAAATATTAACTGGCCATGGGGATCTTCGCTATCACCGACACAAACTGGGCATTGTCAATGACCCCGAGTGTCGGAAGTGTGGGTTGGAGGATGAAACCTCTACTCATGTACTCTGCCATTGCCCTTCGCTAACTAGCGAACGACTTCACCTCATAGGAAAACCATTCCTTGAGGAAGCAGATATCGCGGCCATGACTCCGGCTCGGGTTCTCTCCTTGTGGAGGGGGCTCTGGGCTTAGGATTAGATGGCTCGTTTTCTTTTTTTGGGGGGCGTAAAGGGATTACCCAAGCGCCGTTGGTTGTACAACCATTCCCCTTCTCTTAATAATAATAATAATAATAATAATAAATAACATGCATTATTCAACTAAGTAATTTTCATACTTGATCTAAACCATTGTCTCGGCTATTGACGCGATAGTCACTTACATTTTTAAAGCTAATCTCGTTGACTCTTCCTCAAGTTGTAAATTTAAGTATACCGTCTTTGGTACGTCAAAAAAGTCCGAAACTGCTGCAGGCGATTAGAATTCGAAAGCAACTCAATCCTAGGTTTAAGGAAAGTAATAAAAGGACACATAATTCACATAAACCTTAATATATTTTAACATGAAACGATAAAAATTACAAACTATTTGTTACAAAACTGTTCAATTAAAAATTGTGAAGAAGCTAAGAATTTTGCGACTTCTTAGTTCAAATGCCGACAGATAACTGACCTGGCTTCACCCTGGAAGGGTGGGGCAAAATTCCTCAAAGATAAAAAATGGTTGCCTTAAAGGATAAAGCACAAAAAAAAACTGCAAGGAATTTACAACCGTTCCTTCGAGAACCGGAAATCTTAGTTTTCAAAAATATCTGTAAAAATACGTTTAGACATTTCAATCTATATTTATCAAATCAAAAAATTATTAGTTTTCTGTCATTATTAGGTTCATGAATACACATTAAAAGTATAACAGCAAAATAAATTTATATGATACTGAACAACCATTATTTATTATCTTTAATTATTTCATTCATTTGATTAAAGTAATTTTTATTTGACACAAATTACTGTTTATTTTATGCGGTAAAATAAAATACTTAGGACTAGTAAATATTTATTTAAGTCAAATACATATTTAATGGATAATAGACAAGTAAATGATTTACTTGGATCAAAAAATTTTTATTTGATTCAAATAAATTTTTTTTTCAGTGTATAGTTTAAAACCGCAGTTGAGACAACATAGTGAAGACCGTCTAAACAGCTTGGTGGTCGGCAGCAAACTTTCAGATTTTAAGTGTGTAAAACAGTCCCCCTACTCATTTAGTATTCATTCACTTTATAAATAGTTAATCACTTCCTAAAGACTCGTTTATTGGTTTATCGAATATCTGTGTAATTGCATATAATAATTACTTTCTCTTACAGTATCGCATGGTTTTAGTAGACTTATTACACGGTGAATAAATAAGTAGATTATATTCGCTGGGTCAATAGAAAAAGGGTGCGCCAATTTTTTGATAAAAGAAACCACACTTTTTTAAAGAAAATTAACTTTCATTTTTAAAATCGAAATAAAAAAGTTATTAACTACTCAATTTTTTGTAAAAAAAAAGAAGTAGCCCAAGTAAAAAAGTGAATACAATTTTTATAAACACGTTTTATTGTAATTTGAGTATGTACACTTTGTATATAAACATTATATGTGACTTGGACAGTGAAAAGGGGGCTAACGTGTCAAAAAATCGTTTTTCATTTTTTTGCAGATTCTGATAGATTTTTTTACGCTCTTTCACGTGGTGTAAACCAAAAAAAATTTTTTTTTGACACGTAAACCCCCTTTTCACTGTCCAGGTCACATATAATTTACATAAAATTTACATATACAATATAAATTATATACATTGTATATTGATTTTATATAAAAATTATATAAAGTTAAAAATTTTTTTTTTTTAATTATATATAATTTTTATTAAAAAATATTAAAATTATATAAAGTTAAAAAAAAGTTTTAAATAATTTAAAAAAAATATTAAACTTATATAAAGTTAAAAAATTTTTTTTTTAATTATATATAATTTTTATTAAAAATCAATATACATTGTATATAATTTATATTGTATATGTAACTTATATGTAAATTATATAATGTTTATATACAAAGTGTATGTACTCGAATTACAATAAAACATGTTTATAAAAATTGTATTTACTTTTTTTACTTGAGAGACAATACCTAAGTAATGTAAGTATACACAGTTAGGTACCAATAATAAAAGATTTTTTTATTATAAATATGTACATGTATTCAAATTAAGAAGTAAAGTAATTATGAATTAATAATAAATGATAATTTAAATTATTAATAAATCATTACTTAATCCATTAACGGATGTACAAAAATCGTAGCCTTACTTTTAAAGGTAGAAAATTCTTTTGTAAAATATGGGAATGTAAAATATGGGAATACAAAAATGTTTTTGGTTTAAATTGCTTAAACTTTTTTATTTTTAAAGGATTTTTAAGTTTTTTTTGTGGACTTTTTATTCATCTTGATATATACATTTTTTATTTAATTTTTATTAATTCTAATTTTTAGGGTTCCGTACACAAAGTGTCCAAACGGAACCCTTATGTTTTCACTCGTTTGTCCGTCGCCCAAAACCATTACCCCCCCCCCCCCTAGCGGCCAAACTATTTGAGATAGAGAGTTGAAATTTGGTACACTTATGTATTTTTACGTGTAGATTACAGGAAAAATATAGCGAACATGATTGAACGTGATGTTCATAGCGTTGTCAGGGAAATAACAAGATTTTTTTCAAAAAATGCATTAAAATGCCTATTTACCCTCCCCCTTATCTCCTAAACTATTTGACTTAGAGTATTGAAATTTGGTACACATATGTATTTTCGCGAGTAGAGTTCAGGAAAAATATAGAGAACATGATTGGAGGTGATGGTCATAGCGTTGTCAAGGAAAAACTTTTTTTTTTCAAAAAAAAACGTGCCCCCCCCCCCTTATCTTCCAAACCATTTGACCTAGAGGTTTGAAATTTGGTATATCTAGGTATTTTTACGTGTAGATTACAGGAAAAATATAGCGAACGTTGCTGGATTTAATTTTCAAAAGTTATTAATGAAAAGTTGAAAAATGACAAAAAACCCCTATGCTAGAGCTCAGCGTATTTATCCTGAAAGGTTGGGAATTGGTTGAAAATGTGTAATTTTATGCAGAATTTTTTATAAAACCATAAAAATTGTGGTTTAAATTTATTATCATAACATTTCTTCCAAAAAACTGAAATTTTACCAAAAAAAAATTTTTTCCTTCTAAACAGCTACAATATTTTATAGTTTCAGATTATTTTTTTGTACAAAATGTTTATGTTTATGTTTAAATTACTTTAAAAGTAAAAAAATAAAAACAAATTAAGAAAAAAATTTTTTTGGCTTTAAAATTTAAAATTATATAAGAAAGCTTAGTCTATGTAATTGGAAATTTTTAATCTTATAAAAATCATTAAGTTTATACTTAAATTTCTTTAAAAATAAAAAAAATTATTTTAATTTATCATTATTTAAGTTATTATTCAAATAATCTCTGACTCATATAACACAGCCCCACAAAAAAAAAAAAGTGTCATGTACTTTTGACCGGAATACCTTAGCCCTATGTATTTTGACGCGCTGAACACGAATCCGAAGTCAGTTTTGCTCCATCACGTCAGGATTTTTTCCTAACCTCAAAATCAATAAAATGACACTTTTTGTTCATTAGCATGTGAACCCGACTTAACATTAATACATGCCTTGGGCGAATAGAAAGCTTGCATTGTGACCTTTAAAACGCTTTTTTAAAAATTGTTCTACGATGATTTTTAACGAAGTTATGATGTTTTATTTAAAATATAAATTTTTTCCAAATGTAAATAACACTTCAATTATTGATGTGGTATGGTGTAATGGAAAAAAATGATTTTAAATAAAACATCATAACTTCGTTAAAAATCATCGTAGAACAATTTTTAAAAAAGCGTTTTAAAGGTCACAATCCAAGCTATCTATTCGCCCTAGGCATGTATTAATGTTAAGTCGGGTTCACATGCTAATGAACAAAAAGTGTCATTTTATTGATTTTGAGGTTAGAAAAAAATCCTGACGTGATGGAGCAAAACTGACTTCGGATTCGTGTTCAGCGCGTCAAAATACATAGGGCTAGGGTATTCCGGTCAAAAGTACATGACACTTTTTTTTTTGTGGGGCTGTGTAATTGAAAAAAATTAGAGCGGTACGGAACCCTTCGACTTGGTACGAGTGTAACTCGTACTTTCCCGATATTTTTAGTATATATTGTAACCAAATTTTATTATTTTTTGTAATTTTTACATTTTTTTACAGTTTGTTAAATTACAGAAAAAAATATTTCTCCATTTTCTACCTATTTATTCAATTTTCTTGAAGTTTCACTATTTTCTTTAGTGCTTCCTCGCGTTTTAATTAATTTTTTTAATTTTTGTCATCATTTTTCTATTTCTTAGAAACATGTTTCCTTCTTTTCAATTGTTCAGTTTTTATCTTATAATTACGAATTTTATTATACATTCATTTGATTTTTTAAATTTCTCAATTTTCTACTTAATGGAAAGCTTTCATTCTTTTATTTAATATCATGTAAATTTAATCTTGTAATAAATATTTTAATTTTATCATCGTTTCTCTATTTCATAGAATTTCTTTTAAATTTTCCAAAATTTTATTTATTTTTTTTATTCAATTTAAAAATAGTTTCATTTTTTGAAATAAGTTTCTACTTTTTTTTAGATATTTTTATGTCACTGTTTCATTTTTGTGTTGTTTTTTTAATACACTACTTGCAAATAAACATTTAGAGAATTTATATACTGATTATATTTAAAAAATATCAATTTTTGTTTTAAATAAAAACATGTTTTTTTAAAAAATTATTGTTTTGATTTTCTAAAAAAATCATGATTTTTATCAGACCTGCTTTCTATAATTACATTTCTTGAAATTGTAACAATATTTTATTGTTAAGATAAATAGAATCCAAAAATTATTCTCAAACAAAGAATCATTTTTCAATGTTTATAGCTGTCTGATCTGAGTAAAATCTTATAGTTTAGACCGCAGTATAAAGACCGTGTAACTTGCTTGGTGGTTGGTAGCGAACTGTTAGATTTCAGATGTGTAAAACAGTCCCTCGAGTAATTTAGTATTCACGTTATAAATTTTTAATCACTTCCTCTTTATTGGTTTCCACGAATATCTACATGATAATAGTTACATTTTATACTTAAAGTGTCTTTAATAATTATATCCAGTTCCACACGATTTCATCAGACAAAAATGTTTATAAAATAATTAATAATTAATCATAAATCATAAAATAATTAACCACATATAAATAATTTTGTCATGTACAATTTCAACATCCTAAATTTTTTTTTAAATTAAAGGTAGACAAATTTGACATCGAATCTTCTTCTCGGAATTTTAAAAAAAAAATTTGTTTATTTAATATTTAATTAAAAAATTAAACAAAAAAATTTTTCTACTTTCAAGAAGGACCATTTTCTTTAATTTACAAAATTTTGTTTAAATAGTTTTAAGCAACAGTGTTTATTTAAATTTTTTTTTGATTTTGTTATTAACAAATAAATAAAACGTTACATTTTAGACGTTTTTGGCATTGTTTATAAAATTTTTTTGATCCCAGATTGACAAAATTGTAATTATTTATTTAAGGTTTTAAAGTTTAGTTTTTAAAAATCCATTTATTGTTTATAAAAGAATTAATAATTAATTATAAAAGAATTAATAATTAATTATAAAATAATTAACCATATTTAAATAATTTTGTGTAAATTTTTTTTTAAATTAAAGGTAGATAAATTTGTCATCGAATCTTCTTTTTGGAATTTTAAAAGAAAAATTTGTTTATTAAATATTTAATTAACAAATTGGACAAAAAAATTTTTTCACTTTCAAAGAGTACTATTTTCTTAATTTTTTAAAATTTTTGTTTAAAAATGATTTGTACTACATGGTGTTCCACAGCTAAAGTTTTAAAAGACGTATGGGGTTGCCCCTAATGTTTTTTTTCTAACAACAGTCCTCACTCGTATTTATAATTCACTAATTATTTGTGCACAAACAGTATACATAATTAATAAAGGACTAATAATTGAATAATAATTTGTAGCCATACCCCATTAAAAATTATTTTTTTGAACGGAAATTATGGCACTTTTTCAAAGAAACTTAAAACTTAAAAATTTTAATTTTTTCCATGTTTTGACGGTCACTGCAAAACTCTTTGTACTTAGCACTTTAATTTTGATAAAAATAATTAAATTAATTCATATTTTAACGTTAAAAATAAAGTTCGAAAAATAAATTACAAAATTAAATTTCAAATTTCTACAAAATTCAAAAAATCAAAAATTTTCATTCAAAAAATTTTTTTTTGTTCGAAACCAAATTTGACAGAGTTTTAGGTATTGACTGAGGATGGATTTATAAATTTACAAAAATTGAATTATATTAATAACAACAAGCGATATACTATTTTTTCGGAAAATTAAAAAAATCAAAATTTTTCTAATTATACAGTTTTTGATGGACTGCTTTAAGACTTTCTACAATTAAGTATTACATGTGATTTCGTCACATTTTATCAGAAATTTGCAAAACTATATTCTATATCTGAGATAAAATATAAAATTGTTATCGGGATAAAAAAAATCGAAAAAATTATAATTGTAAAGAATTACTTTGAAACATAATTGAGTGGTATTGTTGAGGTCTTTGATTAAGATTTTGACGTCGAAAAAATATATTTCAGAATTACAAATTTAAAATTTTAGAGTTAAATATTTGAGTTATTTAATAGTAAAATTAAGAAATACAAGATTAAAATAATTAATTCAATTATTTAATGGACACAAGTCAATACTTAAATAAAAAATTTTATTGTAATTAATTGAATTGAATTTTGAAATGGGAGATACAACATAATTTTTAAAAATGTATGTACATTTTTAGATTTGTTTCTTTATACAATGTTCCTTAATTGACAGAACTTTAAAAATACTTAAAAAGGGGGAAAGAAAAATTTTTCTAACAATCTAAAAATGTTCTTTTTTTTATTATTATGTAATATACATGACTTCTAATACTTGTAACTCATGTAAAATAAAAATTTTATTAACTGAAATAAATTTAATTTAATTTTAAAGTTGGAATTAAAAAAGATTTGCATAATATATATTATAAATACTCTTATGACAAATATAACATAATGTAAACGAAATGTAATACCAAACTATTAATTTTCGTAAGATTTTTGCTTTTTTGATCCTTTTTAAGTAAATTACACTTATGAATATAAATTATCCTTTAATATGTGACTATTCTTAAGTGACTTTCAAATTATTTTTGAAGATGAAGTGTGACAAAATTGCAATTATTTAAGGTTTCAAAGTTTAGTTTTTAAAAATTCCTTTTTTGTTTATAAAATAATAAATAATAAAATAATTGAACATATTTAAATAATTTTGTCTAATTTTTTTTTTAAATTAAAGGTACATAAATTTGACATCGAATCTTCTTCTCATAATTTTTAAAGAAAAATTTTGTTTATTAAATATTTAATTAACAAATTGAACAAAAAATTATTTCACTTTCAAAGAGTACTATTTCCTTAAATTTACAAAATTTTGTTTAAAAATAATTTCTACTACTTAAGCAACAATGAAAAAATAGATTTAAGCAACAGTGTTTATTTAAAAAAATTTTTATATTTTATTATTAACAAATAAATAAAACGTTACATTTTAGACGTTTTTGGTATTGTTTATAAAATTGTTTTGATCCTAGATTGACAAAATTTTAATTATTTATTTAAGGTTTTAAAGTTTAGTTTTTGAAAATCTATGTATTGTTTATAAAGTAATTAATAATAATTAATCATAAAATAATTAACCATACTTAACTAATTTTGTTATGTTCAATTTCAACTTTCTTCGAAAATATTGTTATATGTGCATAATATGGTGCTGTTCATTATATAATTAGTCATATAAACAAATCTTAAAAACATTACCGACTTAAATGTAACTATTTCTTTATTTGTTCAACACGACTTTCTATGAAATTTGAAATGCCAACCACCTCTTAGCAGGTAATAAGGGTAAAAGAGGGAGAATTTTGTCTCCAATTTTTTTTTTACCATTTAAGCTATCTGGCATCCCAATTTAGGATAATTAGGTTTAAGTTTTAATTACGAACATTTCCAAATTATACTTACCTTTCTTATCTCTCTCAATCTTAAACTATTTTTAATCTTCGTTTCTCTATACATAACCGTCTTGCGTAACATTTTTGCGTTACAGGCCCATAGCTAGCTGATTTCTTATATAGGAAAAGTGTTTATTTTTCGCCAGTCTGGAGAGTACTGTTTTGTCATTCAATTATCTTTCTATCGTCATTCGTTTCGTACAAATTCGGAAGTCGTCGTTTCTTAATAAAATTCAATCACTAAATTTGCGTAGCAACATACTGCCAGCCTTGAACGAACAGTTCAAATTTAATTCATGTTTTGATTGGATACCACTCGAACTACACCATCCTCACCTGGGTGAGTTTCAATTATTCTGCCCATATTCCACTTCAAGGGCGATAAATCATCGTCGATAAGCAAAACAAGAGTACCTATTTTTAATAATTCCGAAGACCCAGAGTTCCACTTACTCCTGATATTCAATTCAGAAAGATATTCGCGATGCCAGCGTGTCCAGAAGTCTAACTTTTGTTCCTGAACGTGCTGCCTGGCTAATAATCTATTTACAGGTATTTCAGAATAATTTCTTGTCGGAATAGATGCTAAACTTCTTCCAATTAAAAAATGACTCGGAGTTAATGCAAATAAGTCGTTTGGATCCAACGAAAGCGGAGTAAGTGGACGTGAGTTTAACACAGCTTCGATTTCGCACATGAAGGTATTTAATTCCTCATAGGTGAATAATGTGTCACCAATTGTTCTTCGCATGTGTAGCTTAAAGGACTTCACAGCCGCCTCCCAGATCCCTCCAAAGTAGGGAGTTCTGGGTGGAATGAAATGCCATTCGACACCTTGATCAACTAAAGCTGATTTCACTATTTCGTTATGTTGTTTCGAGTTTAAAAGTCTGTAAAGTTCCGTCAGCTCATTATTAGCGTCCACAAAATTCGTTCCGTTATCAGAGTAGAGCGCTAAAACTTTGCCACGGCGCGAAAAGAATCGTTGCAGCCCGCTATGAAACTCTCTGAAGTCAAATCACTGATTAACTCAATATGAACTGCTTTTATTGACATACATACAAAAACTGCTGCATATACTTTAACTTTACCTCTGTTACGATTTTTCTTTTCTTTTACAAAAAACGGTCCGCAGTAATCGACTCCAGAACATGAGAATGGTGGTCCAGAAACTACTCCTACTCTAGGGAGGTCACCCATCACATAATCAGGCACTTTCGGTGTCGTTCGAAAGCATTTAACGCACGCACGTACGACCCTCCTAACAGACAGCCTACCCTGAATTGGCCAGTACTTCTGGCGCAAAGCACATAAGGTGCCATTTGCTCCAGCGTGCCTCCAGCGTGCTCAAGCTGCCTTTCATGCTCGTTCCTAATAACAAGATCAGTAAAGGGATGATTTTTGGGTAATAGGATAGGATGACGATGATCATAATCCAACTCAGCATTTTTTATTCGACCTTCAACTCTAAGCAAATTATCTTTAATAATAGGATTTAAGCTTAAGTAACTTCGAATTTTTCAACAAGCTCTTTCCTCGCTGCAACTTCTTGATTTCTTGATCAAACTCCGTCCGCTGAACTAGTTAAATAATCTTTCTCGAAGCATCTTCTATCTCTCTCAGTGATAATAATCCAGATGAACACTGCTGCCTGCGAGCTTTTTGAATGAATCGTTGACACCATGCCATCACATGGAGTAATTTTTTCAGAGATAAAAACTTGTTTATCAACTCAAATCTAGTCTCACTAGTATCTGTGGTTGTTACAAGTGAAACAGTCACTTTTTTCTCTGGAAAATCTACCTTTTTAACGGATGATTAGGCCAGCATTCTTCTTATAGTTTGAGCCACTCCGGTACTTTCTTCCAAAACGTGTTGTTTAAAAATTCTTTAAGAAGTTTACCTCTCGAAATTAGATCCGCGGAGGTAATCTTTGAAAGAAAAATGTTTCCATTCAATTGCTGGCGTTAGTTCCTGAATCTGAAATATTGTATTCGAAACGAAGATCTTGAGCTGGTAAGCTGGAGTGTTGATCCAGTTCAAAACAATAGTCGAATCACTCCAAAGTCTGATCAACTGAAATTTCATTCTCAAGGCTTCTTTTACACTTTTATACAATTTGGCCAACAGTAATGCAGCGCTGAGCTCCAACTTTGGCAGAGTTTGAGTTTTTAATAGCGCTACTTGAGACTTTGAGCATAGTAATGCAATGGAACATTGATCTTCACTACTCTCTCGTATATAGATGCATGCTCCGTAGGCTCGCTGGCTGGCATCAGAGAATCCATGCAGTTGAAATTCCTTCGCCCCTAAAAATTTTAAAGATCTCGGAATTCTCCATTCATTCAGAAACTGAATTTGACTTCTGAATTCCGCCCAAGCTTGATGTATATTAATTGGAACTGCTACATCCCATCCCAGATCAAACTTCCACAATTCTTGTATCATCATTTTTGCACAGATAATGACTGGTGAAACAAGACCACAAGGATCGTAAAACGTAGCAATCTGCGAAAGAATAGCTCGGTTTGAATTGCATTCTTCTGACGGTGGGCTCTTCACCTCAAAGGTCAATGAATCTTCTGCGGCAATCCAGCATACTCCTAAAGTCTTTGCTGTGTGATCAGGGTCCAATTTCAAATTTGTGTTGTTGTAACAATCCTGAAGACCCTGAATCACCCTTTGATCACTTTAAACCCACTTGCAGAGACGAAGACCTCCCCTACAAGTCAATTCCATTACTTTTTCCCGCAAGCATATTGCTTCATCAAGTGAATCTGCTCCTGTAAGAAAGTCATTGACGTATACTTCCTCTGTCAATGGTCTAGCTGCTAGAGGATATGATGCTCCTTCATCGTCGGCCAACTGCCTCAAGCATCTAACAGCCAGAAAAGGAGCAGCTGAAGTTCCGTAAGTAATCGTTTTTAGCTGATACGAAGTTAACGGATACTCGTTACTATATCGCCACAAGATCTTCTGATACTTTCTATCCTCTGGTCGCACCCAGAATTGACGAAACATCTTCTCTACATCCGCGTTCATTGCAATAAGGTGTTGATGAAATCGCAAGAGCAACTTGAATACTCCGTCTTGTATCTTTGGTCCCACCAAACGAGTCTGATTCAGAGATATTTCAGTAGTCGTTTCTGCCGAAGCATCAAAGACCACTCTCAGTTTTGTGGTGATACTCGCATCTCTTATCACTGCTTGATGAGGCACATAGTAACCATCATCTCGTTCTTCTTGAACAGGTTCCATGTGATTCATAGACTCATAGTTTTTCATAAATTCGTGATATTGTTCTTTCAAACTCTGATTTTTATTTAGTCATCGTTCTAATGCAAAAAATCTCCGTCTTGCCGTATCATAAGAAGATCCCAACTCTTCTTTCTTTGAATTGAAAGGTGGACTCATTATATATTTTTCATCTAGATCCCGTTGAAAATTTGATACAAAATGCTGCTCACAGATCCTTTCTTCCTCAGAAATTTCTTGATTGGTTTCTCCTTCCTCTATGTGCCAAAATCTTTCCAATTGTAGACTGAGATCATCTCGTAGTAGGGTGCATTGTAGTTTTTGTTGTTTCCATACGTTATTTGTTTTCCCTGTCACAATGCATCGCAACTTGGAATTCTGTACGGCGGTCCTTGTCTGCGCCAGAGGAATATTTCCCCTGCAAAGAATTTCAAAGAATATTTTCCCTCCTATAAGGGCTTCAATTGGTCCAGGCTGATGAAAGGTAGGATCAGATAAATTAATATTATTAGGAATATTTAAGGATTCTTTATTTATAGGTATGGCAGGAAGATCACTTGTAATCTTAGGAAGAACCAAAAAGGCAAGTTTGGCTAATAATTTGTTTTTCGCCACTTTAATTCGGTAAATACCCAATTGGTCCCCTTTATTGTTGCATTATTAACAGCTTCTATCGAAAAATTGAAAATCATTTTTTCTAAATTTAAATATTTCGCGAATTTAGCTGTCATCAAGTTTGGTTGCGAGCCGTTATCCAGGAGGACCCTACACGCATGTCGTTTTCCATCTTTATCTACCATATCTACTATCGCAGTCGACAACATAACCGTCGACGAATTATCAAATACATGTCAAATTTTATCTTTAGAATAACTAACATTTTCAGCTACGTTATTTTCCTCAAGGTCGATATGCAACAATGTATGGTGTTTTTTGTTACATTTAAAGCATCTACGCGATCTACATGCATTAATTATATGGTTGTTTCTCAGACAATTAAAAAATAGACCTTTCCTTTTTACAATTTGTAGTCTGTCATTAATCGATCAAGTCGCGAATTCTGGACATGTATATATATAATGTTCTTTGTTACAAATTGGACATAGAGAACTTGAATGTGTATTTACAAATGTTTTTATTGACGGATGTTTGTTTGCATTAGGTTAAGATTTATTTCCTAATTTGTTTTGTTTTGACTGCTCAACTATTTCGGAATTCAACGCTTCCAGCATCTGACATCGAGCATTTAAAAATTCAATTATTTAATCAAAAGCCGGCATTGTAGGCCGATCAGTAGGCTGATCTAAAACAAACTTTAAGAGCTCTAACATGTCTTAGTGTGTTATCTACTAAGTTTCTTAAACCTACTGAATTTTCTTTATTTACTGAGGAAGAAATAAATAAAGCTTGCATACTATTTTGAATAATAATTCTTTTGTTATCATAACGATCGGTAAGCAATTATAATTAAGGACATTGGAATATCTTATTACCTTAACTTTGATAATAAAACGCGCTTTATTTTTGAAAAACTGCCTGGTTTTTATAAAAAGAAACTTCAAAGTTCCCAATAAAATTTTTTATTTAGTATTATTTCATTAACAGAATGAACTTATTCTTTTCATTTTAAATTTAAAAAGAAATTGTTATAAAATCGCTTTATGTTCGTAATTACAGTCACATTAACTTTTAATGCAATTAACTATAATGTGAATATAAATAAAAAAATATTTACTTCATACTCAATATCAGTATCACACAGGTAATGTTCGTATCTTCCTCTTGGTCCACGTTGCAAATTATTATTCGTCATCGTAATATTAAACTTTTATGCTAAATCACACAACACAATTATTTAATTATTTTTCATTAATTATTGAATAATATAAATGCAATTGAAATTATTTAAAGATTTTTACCAGAAATTTATCATATGTTTTTACGACAAAGCTTTTCCATCTCTTAAAAATTGAAGCAGACTGTCGACTAATTCTCTAACTTATTTTTGTTCTTATTGTTTTAAAGGTTACCTTCATGCACTAAACATTCCTTATCATTATGCAAGGGTTCATTCGGACGATAATTGGCATAGCAGGAGATCTATTGTTTGCATTTAGAAATAAGATTTAAATTTGAAGAATGTTAGTATAATGGAGTACGTTTTTTTTCGGTTACTTAAAATTTTAAATTTAAAAGTGTGTTTGAGAGAGAGAAATAGAGAAACGGTGAAACTCAGTTTCTTTTTAACCGCGGGTCTTTACCAGAGCATATATAAAAGAAAAGAGCGCGCGTAGCGCGCCATTGTTAGTGCTATTATTATATTACTATCAAGAAAACAATTTTGATCGATGTGAAGATTACTCAAGATTTTTTCAGTTTTATGTCAATAACAATAAACAATATTCGCGCCTAACGTCATAGCATTTTAGAATAACGTCAGAATATTAATAAAATAAAAGGCAATTGTTAAAGTTAAAGTGCAATCTTCACACTGGACATACAATTTCATTTGTTAGTTGCATAGCAACTGTTAGACAGTCATTAAAAAATATTAATTGATCCTTTCAACAGTCAGACAGTTATTAAAAAATATACATTTATCTGTTCAACATGCAATAATTTTTTTCAAAATGGACAGAGAAGAAAAGCAATCTCTTATTATATTAAAACGAAACCTTTGTCGTCAACAGAAATTCGTCGTTTAGTTGTTCTTCCCCTTCCACTTGGTTCACTACTTTTCTTTATAAGCAACTTTTAAAATCAATTCACCTATAATCTTTTTGAATTATTAACATTCATATAACTTAGGCACTTATACAATTAAGTGTAGTAGTGTGCCATGATAGCGACGCATGCGCAGTTGTAATTATAGCAATTACACATGCGCAGTAATGCAGTGTGGGATCTAACTAAGCTTAGTAGTTGTTACCTTTTTTTTTTAATTATGTGAGATAATTATCTCAACCTACCCCCATTCCACTTATTTTGTAAAATTTTTAAACTTTGCTGAAATTTTATATTATTTTAATTATATTTAAAAACATTTTAAAATTTGTAAAATATAAATTTTTTTTTGGTTTAACACCTACAAAATCTAATAAAATTAAACACAAATGTTTTGAAATGCTGATTCTTTACGTTTTTCTTATAATTAAAGGGGTGGAAGGCTTAAAATTTATCAACATACTATCAGAATATTATCATGTCAACTAAAAAGTAAAAAATTTTTACATTTAAAGGAGTATTTTCTTTATATACTTGACATAAAATCTATGATAACTTACCGGTCTTTTCATACTTTTAAAAACCTTTTTCTTGGGGTACGCTGGAGGGTGAGTTAAAAATTAATCAACATACTATTAGAAAATTTCATCTTAATTGTAGTGTAAAATTATTTTTTTAAAACATTCACTTATTCAATTAGAAAAAAGGGTTTTAAAGTTTTCGAAAATTTCTACGTAGTAATCTCTTATTATATTAAAACGAAACCTTTGTCGTCAACAGAAATTCGTCGTTCAGTCATTCTTCCCCTTCCACTTGGTTCACTACTTTTCTTCATAAGCAACTTTTAAAATCAATTCACCTATAATCTTTTTGACAAACTAACATTCATATAACTTAGGCACTTATACAATTAAGTGTAGTAGTGTGCCATGATAGCGACGCATGCGCTGTTGATCAAAATGGTTCATTTGTATGTGCAGTAAATCAATATCATTAATTCTTATGCGCACTTGATCATTATGTTCATGACGCATGCGCACTAGATGTTTATGGCAATTACACTTGTGCAGTAATGCTGTATGCCAATTACACATGCGCAGTAATGCTCTATGACAATAACACATGCGCAATAATGCAGTGTAGGATCTAACTAAGCTTAGTAGTTGTTACCTTTTTTTTTTATATAAGTCCAACGAAAATTAAATCTTTATTTATTTACATGTGCAAAATGTCTTATGTAAATGTGACTCGTCGCGAAGAAAAGCACCTAAGTAGCCAAACGGAAATTTTACAGGAGAGTGAAAAGAAGCGGCGCGCACGTCATTGGATTCTATACAAATCGCTGATGCTTAAGTCTTAATGAACCTAATATTATCAAAATCCGAAAATCGATTTTTTGCTTTTTAGGTGCTTTTCTTTGCGACGCGTCACATATTTTACTTTTCAAAATTATATGTTCTACGCAAAGTATATGACTTTTTTGTTTACATGTTTTTTGGTTTTCGTTTACTTTTAAATTGTTAGAAATCTATTCTATTTTGAGATTTTATTAACTGCGCATGTGTAAATTATTTTGAAACCTAGTGCGTATCTGTAAAGCTTACATAAACCTACTGCGCATACACAACTACACGAAAAAAATAATTTCTGAAATATTCATAAACTTTATTCTTAAATTTGAGGCAAAGAAGAAAATTTACTAGTAATTCAAACCTAAATATTTTAGGTAAATAATTAACTAGTTCCTGAGAAATTCTTAAAGATTAAATGATAAGTAAAATTTATATTTTAACTTCTTTCGGTCTTATTTTAAACATGTCAAATACCTGTACATTGGTGATTTAAATGAATTATTTTAAGATATGAAACAGAAAAATCCTACTCTAGAAGACTTGAACTTGCGACCCCTCTCTCTAAAGCCGCCTACTGTATCCACTAGGCCATTGACGCAGTTGGAAATCTTTACAAATAGGTTATATACAAAATATTTTATTTCTTAAAAAATCCCCCAATACTTTGTTATAATTATATTATGTGCAAAGACCCATTAAAATATAATAGAATTTTATTACAGTACCGTCGGAAATTGTTAGTCCACCCATTTTTTAAGGTTTGAAAAACATCTTTAAACGTACAAAGTACAAATATTAAAATTTTTCTGTGTTTATGTCCTTAAAGTAGATAAAATTTTAAGGAAAATAAGGCCTGAGTGAAGTGAGTTAGTCAATTTTTCTTTGAAATATGTTAAAAAATGTTGAATTTTTAATGTTTTAGAAAAATTGAAATTACTCTCGAAATAAAATAGGTTTTTTAAAGTTTCTATGCTTGTTTTAAAGGAAATTTTCTGGAAAATAAGACTGTTGCTTAGGCATTAATGTACAATTTTTTTCCTAGCATATGCAAGGCTCGGAAGTGGACCAAAAAATATAAAAAAATTATTGTTTATATCTTGATATCAAATAAAGCTATATAAAATATACCAAGGTCATAATTGTCAATAACTTTCGGAAGGAAGTAATATAATAGGGGAGAGTGGCTATCAATGTACCGAGTTTTTTTCAAGGTCATAGTACTTATTGAATTTCACCAATTTCAAGCACTTCTTTGCATCAATATAAAACTACAACACTTATCTAGGTAATGCACACATATTTTACACGATTTATTTTGATTAAATAATAGAATTTAGGGTTTTTCTAAAGTAACAAGCTATTTTCATTTTCAACAACCTGGGTACACAATGAACCACCTCTATAAAAATACTAAAAATGTTTAACAATAGTAATATTGCAATTTTCATTTTGTAAAAAAACTTATTTTCTATCAAATACTATAAAAAATTATTACTTAACACCTTTAATTGATAATGTATAACATAAATATACCTCAAATTTAAGTTAACTATCTAAAATGGCATTTTAGTTCTGCTATGTTGAGAAAAGTACTGATAACAATTGCTGTAACATGCTGTACGCATGCTTAGTTTTATAATCAGGCATACCACTCTAGAAATCGAAAATACACTGAAATTCCAGGTGGTTCATTGTTCCCTGGTACATTGAATCAACATGACATTTGCAACAAAAATAGTTTTTTATAACTTAATCCAATATTTCAAAATCTTTATCTCATTAGAATATTGTAGTTAAGGTTCATAACAAAATAAATCGTAAGTACATTTATTTTTAAATGGCCTTATTTCAATTAAAAAACGTGTTTTTATTTTAGGTAAATTTTTTCTTCAGTACATCAAAAACAGTTTTTTCCAGTTTTCTCTGTAATGAATAAATCCACACGTCTCAAATTTATGGACGTAGTGTGTTTACGCAAACTTAATTTATATTTAAAATTAGGAGAATTTTTATTTAATTGTTTCTGAGAAAATTAAAATGGTTCATTGAAAAAACTGGTACATTGATGGCCACTCTCCCCTATATATATTGGAATTTTAAAAATTATTTTTATGTCAAAATAGTGTCTTCAAAATTTGATAAATTTTTTGGTCCAAATTCCGAGCCTTGCATATGCTAGGAAAAAAATTGCACATTAATGCTTAAACAACAATGTTATTCTCCAGTAAATTCCCTTTAAAACAAGCATAGGAACTTTAAAAAACCTTTATTATTTCAAGAGTAATTTCAATTTTTGTAAAACATTAAAAATTCCACATTTTTTAACATATTTCAATGAAAAATTGACTAACTCACTTCACTCAGGCCTGATTTTTCTCAAAATTTTATCTACTTTAAGGAAATAAACACAGAAAAATTTTAATAATTATACTTTGTACGTTTAAAGACGTTTTTCAAACCTTAAAAAATAGGTGGACTGACAATTCCCGACGGTACTGTACTTCTTGGAAGAATTGAAGAATAGACTCATATTAATTCAATATATTCAATATAATAGAAATTTTAATATTAAGCATGATTTTACGAAGCACATTGTTTCACAATTGCAATACCAAAAGATTTATCATTATCTTTAAATAATAAGTATATGTTTTCGGAATTTAAAAATTTTACTTTGGAAGCATGAATTTGACACTTATTTAATATTAATATTAATATAAAACTAATGTATTTAAAATTTTGTATAAATCATCGTAATATTATTACAATTTCTTGTTAAAAACAATTTTAGTATATTATTTGTTTTAAACAAAATTATTAAACAATTTATTTTAATGTTAATAATATTAATATAACTAATTACTAAAAAATTCTTAAAACAAAATTATAATCTTTATATATAATTTTCAAAAGATTGAAAAATAACAACAATAAAATAAATGATAAGTTCATGATAGTTTTTAATATTTAAACTTAGATAAGCAATTTCTTTATCAACAAATATAATTACGCGAGCGTTAGTGAGCGAATTAACATCGCTAGTACTTATTATACTGTGCTCAAGATAATTCGCATTGTGTTGTAAGAGAAGAGGACCTTATAAACAATAAAAAAATAAGTTTAGAATGCGGATCTACTGTTTGGTTCATGTACAAAGAAACGCCTTATCGAGGAACCATTTTAAACATTTCTGGTAAAAGTTTTTAAATACCATTAAATAAAAATTGTAAAACCTTTGATTTTTAAAATAAAAAATTACAATAAATTTTTAATAATAATAATAAATTTATTTATAATAATCACTGCCAAATAAAAGGAATAAAATTTTAACAAGTAATTTATTTTTTAGCCTCGAGAGACTCATATGATATGCTCCAAATTCTAATCTCGTACTGTTTTTAAATCGAAATGCTTGTAATTAAATTATTTCTTCACGTAAATTATATAATTTGAATTACCTTTTAATATTAATAATGTTTACTTAAATTACAATTTATTCTAATTTCTAAATAATGGAATTATTTTCGGAGAAACTTTTTATTTTGACAAAAACTATTTATCATAAAGTTTATTTTTCTGAATGGTGATTTGTTATAATTATTGTTTTTCCGAAATATAATTCAAGCAAAAACTTCTTTACACTAATCGTTAACTTATAAAATTTCTATTTTTTAAAATAATCTTATAACCTAAAATTCATTTAGAATAGAAATTAGTAGTCATAATTTTTATATTACTGTTTGAAATAAATTTTAGTTATCTATAAATAATATGAACTTAAATATAAATAAATATAAATATAAATAAATAAAAACAAATATAAATATAAGTTCTGATGTAAGATCATTATAAAAATGCTTTACAAATTTTAATTTGTAGAATAATTGTGCTCCTCATATGCTTATTTTTTTAAGAATTAAAAATATGTATATTTATAAAAAATCATCATAAATTTTATTATTTAAGATGAAGGAGAGATGCTCTGTAACTGAGCCCAAAAATTTACCGCGTCAAAGGAAACTAATACTTAAGATGTTGGAGAAAAGTGAACTCTAAATATGATTATGAAAAATCCTGCGACAAAGGTAAATAAAAATCCAAGATCTAAAAACAATTCTGAAGAAAAAGATTTAAAAAGTGCTAAAGCTCTTACGGTAAAGAATATTATTTGTAATATTATATTAATATTCTCTTAAATTTCTATAACTAAAATTAAGTGATCAAATAATTTTGAATTTATTTCATGAGGAATCTAGAGTCATTTCTCAAAAACTTAAAATAGCTGATTTAACACAGCGGAACTCTCTTAATTTAGGGATTTCGTTATTTCTAATTACAATTCTGCATTTCCACTCCTAAAATTAAAATAACGGCTTTAATATGGCGGTAGGTTTTTTGTAAATTTATTGGCTATATTTAAAATTTGTTACCCTGGAGATTTTGTCGGTAGTAATCACGGATCTGAAAGCCTCGTTCAAAAGTTGAAAATATCGGATCTAGAACGGCTGATAATTTTTAAAAATCTAATGAATTTGCTTGAATCTTGTTGCTTAAGGGTTCTTGAGTCGCTGACAGATTATCCAATACCAGAATTTGGAATTTAAAATTAGTTAATCTTTGATCGCAGGAGATTTCGTAAAAATCATTTGAGATTATTTTATACTTGTTCTTTATACTATTCTTATTATTGACGAATACAAAAATAAAGTCATGTTTTAAAAATTCACTTTGTCGGATCCAATTATGAGATTGCTGTATTTTCGAAATATATAATATTTAGAAATATACCGGAAACCCAAAACATCGAATTTGGAACTATTTTATACGTAATCAGTAGGTTGTAGTTATCTGTTATAAAGTTTTTTACCAGCTCTTTGTTGTTTTTCTTGTTATTAAACGTCGTTTTTTTATTACTTGACATAGGAGTTGGAAAAAATTACGACTTCTAAAAGTTCATTGAATGTAGAAGGAAAGAATATTTCGAACTGTGAATCTAGATCCGAAAGAGTAAATTTGAAAAGAAATTATGATGATGAAGAATCTGAAAAAGACTCTATATCTGGTAAAAGGGATAATTGCAGAGGCGCCAAAAGCTTAAAATGTTCAAGAGATTTGTAAAGTTACAGTATTTTTAATGATTACGAAGATAATGAGAACGGTGATGATCTTTATGAAACTTCTGATGAGGAGGAGGATTACAAAAAGAAATTTAGCGGTATTGAAAAATCAAAAGTGGGTATCGGAAGTTTTTGAGGGTCAAAAAAAAGAATTAATAACAAAGAAGTTGGTAAAGAAAAAGTGGATATTGACATTCCGTCAAAATTAGCTGAGAAAGTGAATAATGACTTAGAAGATTTGGATGAAATATGGAGCTTAAAATACATGAAAAAAAATGAAAAGGTATTTTAATATTAGAATTAAAATCCCTTGCATAGATTTTACAAAAATTCTTTTCCTCCTAGAGACATTAAAATTTAAGAGGGTTGAAAAAAGGGTGGTAGCTCCCATTAAATAAACTGTTTAAAACAAATTTAATTTTTTTTCAGTAGGTCATTTTTTAATTTTTGTATGCTTTAATCACAAGTAGTGTGAACTTATCCATTATTATTATTTTAGTTATATAAAAAATCAATAAAAATATTTTTTAGACTGTGGAGCTCATCAAGGAAAGTAAAATATTTGTCGATAAAGTGGCACTTGAATGTGCAAAAAGACAAACCTTAATCGGTACTTAATTTATTCATTTAATTATTTTTACAATTATTTATTTATTACTTAAATTTTACAATTTTTCTCAAAAAAGAAACATAAATTATATTCTTAAGTTGTTATTGAATTTTTATATTTATTTTGAGATGAAAATTTGTTTGATTCAAAACTACACAAATAAAAAAAATATACATATATACATGATGAACTTACATTACTAACCATTATCCTATTTTTCAAATACAGCTTATGTGACTACGTATGCTGAAAATTTAGGGTTGAATTTTAATCATCTAGCAGTCATGCAGAGCTTAAGTGGCAAGATTGGAGGATTTAAAAACAGTTAATTTCATTTAAGAATTTTCAAAAATGTGCGATTTTCTTCTTCGATTGAGTTTGATTGATTAATTGTTTAAAAACATTTTATTTCATTCAATTTAAACAATTTTTGACTAGCTACACGTCCGACTGTTGTATGTTCTTACAAATTTAAATAAATAAAAACTTTTTGTGTTGAAATCCCAATCCAGGTAATTCTATTTTCTAAACTTAATACATAAACAAAGCTAACTTTAATATTGATTTGTTAATCCATTACTATTTAATATTCATGTGTGATAATGTATTAATACTTTCTGAAACTTTTAGATAATTTCTGAATTACTGACGAACCATGAACTACATTAATCATCCTAAAAAACCTACTTGTAATATAGTAGTAATAATTATCTTAATAAAACAATAATAATTTTTACAGGACTGCCTAGTACAAACAATATCGAAAAATTTCCGCTCTTGCGAGATTATATGTAAAGCAAAAATTATATATAACAATTATATGGTGACGTTTTCTATGGGAAAATTAAAAAACTTATTTTTTTTAATAGTTATAATTCCAGAGATAAACTTTCAACTGGTATCAATTCTAATGATACACATTTATTTATTTTATTTTATTTTATTTATTTAAAAAAAAAGATAGAGTTCCTAGAGTTAATGAGCTCTTCAAGGAACAATTACATAATAAATACATTTCGTTGTACAGTTTAAACAATAATCGATTAATATATGCTAATACTAAGTTTAAACATATTTTAAATAAATGCATATGCTTTCAATACATATGATAAACTATTTATATAACAAAATAAATTTTAATTATATGTAAGTAATAACCAAAAGTACAGCCAAACAATCCATAGTTATTTTACATGATGCTCTTTCGTGTATTGTTTAATGTTATATCTTTAAGTTACAGAAAATTGTGAGTTCCAGAAATAACAATCTACCAATAGGTTATATCAAATAAATTCTGGTTGTTTTTAAATAAAAAGTCGAAAAATAACTTTTTAAATATAAATTGTTTTGATGAGTCTCTAATCATATTCGGCAATTTATTCCACAGTCTCGAACCTCTAACAATGAAAGACCTTTGCATTTTACAAGTTCGATGTACGGGTATTTTTAAAATATGCTTTCTTTCTCGAAGCCTGATATGCGTTATATCATTGAAATCTTTAAAATCAAAGAAATTGTATAGATATAGTGGTATTTTATTATAAAATATCGAATGAAGTAGATTTCCCATAAAAAATTGCCTTTTTGCTGCAACGTTCAATAGTCCAGATTTTCTTCTGTATTGTGTAATATGTTCAGTCTTAGAAATGTTATAAACAAACCGGATACATACATTTAAGGATCTTTCCAATTTTTCATTTAATTCATCGCTAATATCATCATAAACAGGACAACAGTAATCGAAAAAAGGAAGAATGAGTGATTTATCCAATAAAAATCGTGTAGATGTTGGAAGCGAGTCCTTGTTTCGATTCAACTGTTGCAATACCCTAACTGTTTTACGTGAAATTGTAAAAACATGCTCTTTCCATGATAATGTACGATCTAGTGTTAAACCAAGATCCTTCACCTTTTCGCTAAAAGCAATGGGAATTCCCTCTAGAAGAAGTGAGGGAAAATTTGACAAAAAATCAGCTGAAGGATCATTATTTGCAGAAATCACCATAGCCTGAGTCTTATTTGAGTTAAGTATTAGTCCATTTTCGCGTGCCCATTGTACAACATAATTAATATCATATAAAAGAAAAAGTCATTCTTTTATATAATATTTCTCGACAGAGTGATAAATTCATCTACATATGTGACGCTCCGCGAGAGAAGGGACTTATCGCGGAAAAAATCAATTTTCATTTTTTTATGCTAGAAGATAGTTTTTGAGTTATTCTTTCATATTCATGTTTCAAAAACATTTTTTTTTTAATTTCACTTTTGGGTATAATTCTTCAAACCTAGGCGTACAAAGTGTATCGCCTTTTTTGGTTTTTCTTTGAACGACCGTCCCGTGCAATTAACATTAAATTATTTTTATTTTTTTTTATGGTAATTGATAGTTTTTGAGTTGCTTTTTGTGTTCCAAAAATCTAAATTTGATTCCTGCAATTAGTTTTCTTACTATGAAGCTTTAAACATGGGCATGTTAAGCGTCTCAATTTTTCTTCCTCCTCTTTGCCCGTCCATCCTTTAAACTTTGCTTTCTCAGCGATAGGTCCCTTCTCTCGCGGAGCGTCACATATTATAATTAATATCAATTTGAATCATTCTTATTAAATCAGCAAGCGAGGATAAAGGACCTGAGAGATACAATTTAAAGTCATTAGCATACTTATGAAATTTACAATATTTAAGCTTTTGCCCAAGGTCTGATATAAATAAATTAAAAAGTAATGATGATAGTGAGGCTCCTTGAGGAACACCACATTTGACTTTATCCCATTTTGATAAATCACCATTTTCGTCAATTATTCTTTGAAATCTAGAACTGAGATAAGACTCAAACCAGGCACATACCGATTTTGATAACTTAAAAAATGCGAGTTTATGTATAAGTAAATTGTGGTCTATTGAAGAAAATGCTTTAGAAAAATCAAAAAATACTATAATAGTAATATGTTTCATGTCCATGGCTATTTTAATGTCTGTAGTTAACTTGAGAGAAGCTGTGGAAATGCTATGTTTGTCACGAAAGCCGGATTGCAAGGGTTCTAATAAATTGTTTTCAAGCAAAAATGTAGTCAATTGTTTACAGACTATCTTTTCAAATGGTTTAGATAAAGCACAAATAATAGAAATCGGTCTGTAGTCAGCAATTTCTTTGGGATTGGGAATCTTTGGAATCGGACGCACATTACTTGTTTTCCATATGTCTGGAAAAATCTCTGTTTGAAGAGAACAGTTATATAAATGTAATAATACGGGGAATATAAGCGGTATAGCTAATTTAATCATTTTAATTGAAATATTGTCTGGTCCTGTTGCATTAGTTTTAATACTGTTAATGGTTTTAAGCAATAGTTCGGGTGAAATGTCAGAAAAGAAAAAGTTAGTTTCATCAAAAATATCATTATTTACCGACAACAGCGCAGGCGTGGAGGAAGATTGTAAGATAGGTGCAGGAGAAAAAGTATCAACAAAATCATGCGCTTGAAAGTTATAATTAGTATTTTTTATTTTTGATGATTTAAGGTTCAGTTTTCTCAACAAATGCCAAATGTCTTCAGTTTTACTTTTATTTTTAATCATGTTAAAATTATATCTATTATAAGCATCCCTTGTCTTAGTTTGAACTAGCTTACGAATTTTTTTAAAGTCAGTTTGAGTAGCAGCATTTTTAGATCTCTTTACTATTCTGCGCAGTCTGTTTCTTTCTTTAATTAATATTCTTATCTCGTCTGTCATCCACGGGGAGTATTTTTTTTATTATTTAGTGTATGAAGAGGTGCAAACCGGTCAAATGCGGAAATTAAGTAGTAAGTTAGCTTATGTACCTTGACATTAATATCAGTTTCAAAAAATATACTTGCCCAGTCGTATGACGAGAGATGCAAAAGAAATTCCGACTCAGACATATTTTTAAGGTTTCTAATAAAATTTAATTTGTTAATAAAATAAGATAAGGATCCTTCTAGCTCAAACTCAATATTTATTAGATCATGGGAAGATAAAAATGACACTGGATGCTGACCAACTGAAAGTACCTTATCTTTATCATCAACAAACATGCAATCAATTCTAGTACTTGAGTTGCATAAATGGTGAGTAGAGTTATGGGGGACCATAAACATACCAGCAGCGTATATCAAAGAAGTAAAGTGATTAACAAGAGGCGAATTAATATTTAAGTCACAATTAAAATCACTCATTATTATAATATTATTGAAATTTTAAGACAAAGAAAATATTTGATTTTTAAAATCGTTACCAAACGATGCGTTTGGTGGTTTGTAAGCTACTGCTATTAATGCATTGTCATTTTGTAAATCTATTTTTATAAATAAAAATTCAACAGGCGGATGTGGCCCCTCAGAACTCATAGATACAAAAGAACATTTAAAAGTGTTACGTACATATAAACATACACCCCCACCTCTGCGCAGTTCTCGATCATTACGATAAAGAGCATAATTTTCAAGTTCAACAAAATTCGAATTGATGTTTGGTTTTAGCCATGTTTCAGATACCGCATTGATATCATAGTAGCCTTTATCGAAAAAATCCTTAAATTCAATTATGTGAGCACACAAAGACTGGGCGTTAACATGGCAAATATTTAATACAGACATTTTAAACAATTATAACGGTAAGATAAATTTTCGGGATAATTTTTTGAATAATCATAATTATTTCAAACGAATAATAACACATACAATTTTGAATTGATATAAGAATAGGCTCCAAGATTGCATTATAAAATGCTCCAGTTATAGGAATAAACAATAAACCAAAAGTAAATAATAATTTGTTGGAACTAACTGCTTTAAAATATAATAAATAACAATAAGGCATCGAATAACAAAAAAGGAATAATTCATAAAAATAAAAAAATAAAAACATTGATAAAGATAACCAAAAAAATTTGGATGATTGCTATGCCATGGAATTGACGTCATCAAGAGAGCTCAATAAAATTCTGCAAGAACCATCTTCTTTCCGGTCGAAGATCTTACCTCCAAAAATCCATAGATTTTTAATTTTTCCTTCTTTTCTGAGAGCAAGAGCAGCCGAGTAGATTCGCCGGTAGAATGGTGTGAGAGACTCTCTCAGATAAATGCTGGATTTTTCGCGTTCAGGCCATTCAATATCCAGAGTAGAAAAACTTTTTAATGATTTTCTTTGACTAATAATTTTGTCTCTTAAAGTCTCTGTAGATAACTTAACAATCACTGATGAAGGAAAATTAGGTGCACTCGTATTTTACGGTCTACGTATTCTATAATTGCTCTGTATTCGTTTTTAACATTCCAAGATCCTTTGAAGAATTCGACGCATCAATTTCCATACAATTAATTTTTCTAGAATTCTCCGCAATTTCTTCTTTCATTGAGTTAATCGATGAAGTAAGACTGTTGTTGAATTCCTCCTGCTTTTTTTAAAAGTTCTCCAATGTTTCCGACATCTCCTTCTGAAACTCATTGAGTACAGTACGTTGCCCCTGCTCAACGATGACCCGTAAGGCTTCCATGAATGCATCTGAAGGTTTATCATCAGAAGTGACTGGAGCAGGTAAAGATGGTGAAAGAAGTTGTTTTAGTGAATTAGAGGTGGCGCTTTTTTCAGAGTTTTTACATTTAGAGCACTTAAATGCAATTGTACCCTTTTTAATTTGTTCAAAATCTTTCTTGGATATATTAACATTCATGCACGCATAATGAACAAGTCCACTGCACTTCACACATGTCACTGAATCGCCAGTAGCCCTGTTAATTTGTTCTTGGCATTCCAGGCAAAACGGCATGGTCGGACAGTATTCAATATTAAAAATGTATGAAAAAGAAAACAAATTACACTAATTTCTGGCACAAGTAAAGTATATGTTGCACTGTTTGATACCTCCGACCGTTCGGTAACACTAAACAACTTATACACTTGAAAAATATTCAAAATTTGCAAAAATTTGTAAGAGCAAAAGAAAACACGTCAAACTCAGTGTGTTGGTAAATACGCATGAGCTCATTGAAAAAATCTTTTAATTATTCATATTTGAATGGCAAATATAAATTGTGCAAAAAAATTTTGAATAAAATGTTGTATAAAATATTTTTAAAAGCATTAGTTAAATTTCTTCATTTGCACAAAATTAATAAAAATTATTTATAAATTACTTAATTGAAAATATATTATTTTAATGGAAATTGAACAAAAATTGAATATAAATTGAATATGAATTTAATATAAATTTAATATAAATTATAGTCTTCAGGCGAAATGAAAATATTTTATATAGAACATGAATTGTATAAAAATTACATATACTCAAATAAATATATAAAAAACATATAATATCAGTTCAAATTCAATAAAAAGTTAATTGAAAATAAATATAAATTCAATATAAATATTATATTAAAATTATATATAAATTGAATTAAATTTTTCCACATGGAACATAACAAAATTAATTCAAAAAGATTAAAACTCATCTAACACAAAGTCAGTAAAATAAAAAAATGTAGGTTTCTCAATTTTTTTGATCCAGAAACTAATTTTATTCTTATATATTTTAGTTATACAATACTTTTGGCCAAATTATTCTAAAATGTGACAAAATAACAGGTAATACTCAATTTTAGAAAGTTTTTCAGAAGTCCATAAAAAAATGTTAAATTAGTAAAGTTTCTATTTTTAAATTTTTCGAAAAAATTGTATGTCTCCCGTTCTTGTTCATATTTTTCAAATCTTTAAATTTATAAACCTAATTTGGATGGAGACCCAACACTCTGCCAAACTTAGTTTTAAACGGTTCAGCAGTTTCTATTTGATGCGCGAACAAATGTTCTGTGACATACATACATACATACATACATACATACATACATACAGACATGAAACTTTTTATTGGTATATTTGGAATCCTTGATGCTCAAAACGAAAAGTTATGCATGTAATTTAAAGTTCTAAGCAATGTACAGACAAAACTCTGATTTTATTAATAGGTATATATTTAGAATCCTTGATGCTCAAAACAAAAAATTATGCGTGAAATTTAAAGTTCTAAGCAATGTACGGACGAAGAGTGAAAAATGGCGCAACCAGCCCCGGTCTCCCCTAATTATGTTTTTGAGTTTTTGAAAACTTAATGCTTTACTCAAATGTTTTAAATTTTTAATTCAAACTTTTTCTATCTGACGATAAAATCGTAATCAGAAACAATAAAAATAACCCTTTAAAAAGTTTAAGTCAAATTAATTAAAATATACCAAAAAATCAAAATTCTTGAATTTTTTAAAAAATGCCATAACTTTAGTTCATATTAATATTTTTTAATCTAATACGAATAGAATTTTAAGTTAGGCTAATACCTAAAAGACTTCCAAGTTTTACTTAAATCGGTGAAGAAGTTTTTACGTGATGCCTCCCAAGTAAACAAAGTGAATACAATTTTTATAAACATGTTTTATTGTAATTTGAGTATATACACTTTGTATATAAAAATTATGTAATTTAAATAAAATTTACATATACAATATAAATTATATACAATGTATATTAATTTTATATAAAAATTTGTAACTTTCTATATGTATAAAGTTTATTCTCCCTTTTACGGGCTCGAAGGGCTTCCGTTCCCTTTACATAACCTTAACCTAATTACATTTTTACTTAACTAACTTACTCTATATCCTTACTCACTAACTAATATTACGCCATCTACCTTACTACCTCAAGTGCCAGTGCTTCCGTTTCCTAAACGTCTGTTTTCATTGTCAAGCTTACCAATCTACACTAAATGACTCTATTTCATTTCTTTGGCCAATCCCTATTCTCATTCTCTCCCTACGCTCCTCCAACTCTCTCATCCACCTCTCCCCTTTCCCACTCTTATCTAAGATCCAACACACACATTCTCCTACTCGCTTCTTTTCCTCATTTTCTCCCGTACACCTATCCAACACATGCCCCCAGTTTTCCAATTCAAACTCACACACTTGGCACAACTTTTCCTGCCTATCCATCCAGTACATGCATTCTCTCATTTCCTTCCTCATTCTGAACCTCAGCACCCTATTCCACTTTTTTTCCTTCTTAAACTCCCTTAAATATCACGGCAGTCCTTCCCCTCTTACCATCCCATACCATCTGTTATACTTCGAATCCTTTATTTTAGCCCATCTTTCTGCTTTTTCTTTCTCTTTCATGTACTTTTCTATTTTTGTCCAACTCTCCACTCATTTCCCTTTTTCCTCCTTCCTCACCATTTATCTTTCCTTCTCCCATCCAAACTTACTCTCTGTCCCATTTTTCTCACTTTCCTTTACTGCTCTCCAACACATCTGTGCTAACTTGCTCCCTTTTTCTTGTCTCATCTTCTCTTCAAAGCCCCATACTCTTTTCCTCTGCCTTATTATCATCTTGTCCCTTTCCAACTCCTCTCTAATCATATACCCTGGACATTTGCCACTCACTCCCATCACCCATCTTATAAACCTTTCATGCAATTCCTCCACCTCCTCTCTTTCCTTCCATCCCCACACTTCTACCCCATAATACAGCACCGACCATACCAACGTATCAAACATCCACACTCTCTTTTTCCAATCATTCTTAAACCTTCTTTTTCTATCCCCCACACTTGTCCCATTATCTTACTTACTTTCTCTACCCTCTTCCTAACATTTAACTCACTCGTTCCATTCCTTGCAAACCAATAACCCAAGTAACAAAACTCATTCACTTCTTTCCCATTCAGTCTCATTATCTCTTGCACGTCATTCTCTCTTTTTTTAAACCTTACCACTTTCGTTTTATCCACATTCACTCTTAAATCTCTTTCCCTCATATATTCTTCAAACTCTCTCAATAACAATCTCATTTCACATTCTTCTTCCGCTATCAACACCAAATCATCCGCATATGCCAGGGTATAGATTCTAGTTTTACCTAATACTACTCCTTCCTTTCCTTTCCGCTATAATCTTTCCTCCATATCCGCGATCAGCAGATTAAAGAGCAACGGGCTGAGCGTGCACCCCTGCATTAACCCTCTTCATAGCCAGAATTCTTTTCCCATTCTCCTCTTTACTCTTACTCTCACTCTTGGTTCCTCATATATTTCCTTAATCCTTTCTATAATTCCTTCTTCCACTACTCTCTCTATCAATATCCTTCATAGAATTCCCCTGTTTACCGATGGAAAGGCCGCCTTGAAATCTACGAATACTGCCACTAGTTTCCCCTTCTTTTCTAAATTCCTACTTACTAAATAATTTAGCACATACATATTACCCATCGTACCCATCTCCTTCCTAAATCCAGTTTGATTATGTGGGATACAACCTATTTCTTCTACCTGCTTCTCTAATCTCCTCCGTATCACCTCCGCATATATTTTGTACCCTACTGGCATTAGAGTAATACCCCTTTAGTCCTCTACCTTTTTCCCCATCCCCCTTTTTTAGTATAGGGACAATCACTTCTGTCTTCCACTCCTCCGGCCAACCTTCCCCTTTCCATACCCCATTCACTATACATACCATCCAACCCTGCCGCTTTATTTCTCTTGAGTCTCTCTATTGCCTTATTTACCTCTTCCCTACTAACCCCCTCTTCTCGGATCGCCCACATTTTCTCCAAAACTCAATTTTCAGAATATCCATTTGACCGAATTTTATTTATCCAAAATTGCATTTATCAGATATCTTATTTATCAAAAAAAGCATTTATCAGAAATCTCTTTTGTCCGAAATTTAAATGATCAGAAATCTAATTTTGATGAAAATGCATTTACCAGAAATCTCGTTTGTACGAAAGGTAAATTGTCAAAAATCTAATTCACCCAAAATTGTATTTATTAAAAATTTAATTTATCCGAAATAGCATTTATCTGAAATCTCGTTTGTCCAAAAATTGAATTATCAAAAATTTTATTTATTAAAAATTACATTTATTAGTTATCTCAATCTAATTTGTTCGAAATTGAATTTATCAAAAATCTCCTATGTCCGAAATTTCATTTATCAGAAATCTTATTTGTCCGAAACTGCATTTGTCAGAAGCCTAATTTATTAGACAAAGCATTTAACAGAAATCCCATCTGTCCGAAATAGCATTTATAAGAAATCTAGTTTTCCCAACATTGTAATTATCAAAAAACCCATTTATCCAAAAGTGCATTTTACAGAAATCTCATTTGTCAAAAATGTCAATTATCAGTCATTTTATATATCGAAAATTGCATTTATCAGAAATCTCATTTCTCAGGAATTGCAATTATTAGAAATCTCATTTGTCAGAAATGTCAATTATCAGTAATCTTATTTATCAAAAATTGCATTTATCAGAAATCTCATTTCTCAGAAATTGCAATTCTTAGAAATCTCATTTGTCCGATATTGCATTTATCAGAAATCTCATTTATCCGAAATATTATTTTTCAGAAGTCTCTTTTATCAAAAATGTTAATTATCAGTAATGTTATTTGTCAAAAATTGCATTAATCAGAAACCGCATTTCTTAAAAATTGTTATTATTAGAATTCTCATTTGTCTGATAATGTATTTATCAGAAATCTCGTTTGTCAAAAAATTCAATTATCAAAAACCTCATTTATCCAAATTTTAATTTGTCAAAAATCTAATTTATCAAAAATTGAATTTATCAGACTTCTTAGTTGTCCGAAATTGCATTTAACAGAAATCTAATTTGTCAATATTTCCAATTATCAAAAATCTAATTTGTCCAAAATTGCATTTATCAGAAATTTTATTTGTCAAAACTTGCATTTATCAAAAATCGCATTTGACCGAAATCGCACTTATCGGAAGTCTCATTTATCCAAAAGATTATTCTTCATAACCATCAATTGTGCGAAAGTCCATGTACAAGAAATCTCATTTTCAAAAACTTCCATTATCCCAACATTTCTCTTTCGAAGCGAGTTGCCCGTCCCTGGTCTATTCGATGGTTTCGGTGAAACAGAATAGATGTCGCTCCGAATTCCTAATGAACTGCACTCTGTTTTACCGATTAGAAATATCGGACAAATGAGATTTCTAATAATTGCAATTTCTGAGAAATGAGATTTCTGATAAATGCAATTTTTGATAAATAAGATTACTGATAATTGACATTCCTGACAAATGAGAATTCTAATAATTGCAATTCCTGAGAAATGAGATTTCTGATAAATGTAATTTTCGATAAATAAAATGACTGATAATTGACATTTTTGACAAATGAAATTTCTGATATATAATATTCCGGACAGATGAGATTTCTGTTAAATGCTTTGTCTAATAAATTAGGTTTCTGACAAATGCAGTTTCGGACTAATGAGATTTCTGATAAATACAATTTTTGATAAATGAAATTCGTAATAATTTCATTTTTTGAAGAACGAGATTTCTATTAAATGCTATTTCGGACAAATAAGATTTCTGATAAATGAAATTTCGGACATAGAAGATTTTTGTTAAATTCAATTTCGAACAAATTAGATTTTTGATAATTGAAAATCCTTACAATTGAGATTACTGATAAATGTAATTTTTAATAAATAAAATTTTTGATAATTCAATTTTTGGACAAACGAGATTTCAGATAAATGCTATTTCGGAAAAATTAAATTTTTGATAAATACAATTTTGAATAAATTAGATTTCTGACAATTTACCTTTCGTACAAACGAGATTTCTGGTAAATGCATTTTCATCAAAATTAGATTTCTGATCATTTAAATTTCGGACAAAAGAGATTTCTGATAAATGCTTTTTTAGATAAATGAGATATCTGATAAATGCAATTTTGGATAAATAAAATTCGGTCAAATGGATGTTTTGACACTTGAGTTTTACACTTCTATCTCCTGGTTTATTTCTTGTCTATTCTTCCTTAACCTATTTATTACTTTCCATTCCTTCCCTTCTCTTATCGACACTTCTATTTGCTCCATAAATCTCTTACTGTCCAACTCCCTTTTCTGCTCCAACAGCCTTTCATGTATCCTATGTCTCCTATTGTACTCCCCTTTATCTAACCTTCCTTTTCTCCATTTCTTAATGTCCTTCCTTAACTCCTGTTTAATACTTTCACATTCTTCATCCCACCATCCTCGATATCCCATATCTTCTTCCTCAAACTCCCTTCCAACCTCCTCTCTTACACTATCTACTCTTTCCTTTAAGTCTGTAATTCTTTCCTCTACTTTAACCTCTTCTGATTTTCCTCCTTCCCATTCATTCACTCTTCTCTTATACTCTCTTAAACTCTCCTCCTTCCATTTTCCCATTTTCCTCACTCTCTTTACCCCTCTACTCTCCCACATTTTTCCCTTCCCTCGTTTTTCTCCACCTACCGTAATTTCAATGGGAAAGTGGTCCAACTCAATCTCCCTCCCCACCTTTAACATTCTCACGTCCTTTTTCATTTTCTCGTCTGCCATTATGTAATCTATAAGCGTATTCCCCTTTCCATGGAAAGTATATTTTCCCTTCTCATCTCCTTTCGTATTTCCATTCAGAATCGACCATCCTCTTTCCCTCAAAATCTATAATAGTTTCCTCCCTTCTTTATCTATCTCCTTATGTCTCGATTTCCTTACGAAATCCTGACTTGTCTCTTCCCAACAAGCTCCTCCTCTTTCCCCTGTCCAAGCATTCAGGTTCCCTCGGATTAGAACCTTTTTGTCTTTTCCTTCCTCCATCCATTCTTCTCAACTCTCTTATCTCTCCGCCTCCCCTCTTCTCCTCTACAATCGTTATCTCCTCTCTTTCTGGTGGTATCTTTGTTACCATACACCCCTCTCTTTCACTGTTCATCTCCTCTTTGACTCTACTCTTCATTTTTCTTTTTACTCCCACTAACATGCCACTCTCCTTTCTTCCTACCTGCCCTGCCTTTTTGGTCTCCTGACACCTCCAGACATATCCTTTAGGCACTTTTCCTCTTAATTACATTCACTCCCTCTCATCTACCCACGTTTCACTCAAGAAAACTACATTCCATTTCTGTAAATCTCTCCAGAACCCATCGTTCTTATTCTTTAGCCCTGCGACATTCCAGAACACTACCTTCACGCCTTCTTTTACCCCGTCCTCCTCTCTACTTCTCCCTTTTCTCCTCCTGTTCCTCCCGAAACCCACTTTTAATCCTGTCTTCTACTACTTTCCTCCTCTTATCCTCCTTTCTTAACTCCATTATTCCTTCCCTTTCCTACACCTGCCATTTCTCTCCATTAATCCACATGCCTTCTCTTCCCACCTTTACAATATTCTGCTTTGCTCTTTCCTCCCACGCTTTCTGATTAATTATCCAACTCATCCTTCTCTCCCTTTGTGTCTTATCTTCTTCTATTCTCTCATTCCTACCTCTTAATAACTTTTTCTTTCCCATTACTTGCCACTTCTCTTCCTCACTTCCCAATTCCACTACCCATACCTTAGGGTTCTCTTTATCTTTCCCTCCTAATGCCATTACCTTTCTTACTTGTACCTCTACTCCTATCTCATTCAAAATCTTTTCCACTTCCTCTTTCCCCTTCCCTCTCTCCACCTTCATCCCTTTTATCACTATATTCGCCTTTCTCCTATCTTTTTCCATTCTCTCTATTTTTTTCTCTAACTTCATCATCTTTTCCTCCATTTTCTCTCCCCACATTGTTCTCTCTACGCCGTCCTTACCCCCACTCCATCACTTTTTCTCTCCTCTAACTGCTGCATCATACTTTTCAATGCATTCCTCTCTACTTCTTCTTCCTCTCCTTTCTTTTCTAATCGTGTAATACTTTCCCACGTCTTACCCTTTTTCTTCTTCCATTTTTCCTCCAACCCATTTAGCATCCCCTTAATTTTGCCTATCTCTTCCCACGTCTCCTTTAACCTTTGCTCCCTGCTTTCCTCTTTGTCTTTAAAACTTTCCACCCCTACCTTTTCAAATTTCTCTCTCGTACCTACCGCCAACTCCCTGAGAGCCGTCGTCACTTCATCTAGCCATTCGTCTATCTTTCCTTCCTTTCTTATCCTTTTCTTTCCCTTTTCTCCTATCCATTTCCTCATATCTCCCTCCGACCCTAAACTACCCGACCGTTGCACCCTTTCATAATTGAAAAGTCTACCCTTTCTTCCTCCTACACTCTGTTTTGGCGTCACGAAAACCTCTTCCTCGCTCGGATGGGTTTCCTCTTCCTCTTATTTCTGCGACTCTACATTCTCCTGTTCTGGGTCAGCCCGTTGGTCTCCCACCTACTGCTGCCCTCTGTCCGTCTCCATATCTACTTCGTTAATTCTCACTCACCTAGCCAGCCTTTCACTTTCGTCTTACCTACTCAGCCTTTCACTCTCCTCTTACCTACCCAGCCTTTCTCTCTGCTCTCACCTGCCCAGCCTTGCTCTCTCTTCTCACCGCACACTTCCCGCGCAAAAACACCTAACCTCAAATTCACCCTTACTTTCACCCTTATTTCACACACACTTCTTTCTCTTACACTTACACCTCAACCACCCACGCAAAGTGCATACACTCTCTTACCTTTTTAACTGTACAAAACGAATCCACGAACGGTACCGGAAACGGAAGCCTTGTAACTTTATATAATTTTTATATAAAATCAATATACATTGTATATAATTTATATTGTATAGGGGAGAGCGGGGTTGAAAGTGCCGATTTTGATAAAATGCAAAATAAAACAGGTAAAATAAAAGCTAATTGTTTTAGCTTATACACTATTTAGTGCGTAATTTAATGTAGTTTTTAAATTCACTTATCATTTTTGATTAGTTTTAATAGTTTATAATAAAACCTTAATTCTTTGCAAAAAGAGGATGCGGCACAACACGCCCCACAGCGGGGCGGGTTGTGCCGCACGTGGGGTCAAAAGTGCCGATCACTTTTGTTAAGTAATTGTTAAAGAAACAAATGATTTTAAACGTGAAAATAATAAATTACTTATCATTTATAATGGCTGAATTTATTATTCAAGTAATATAAACATTTAAAGGTTTCATTGAGCCGACAATTATACACGAGAAAAATATGCTATTGAATCAACAACGTCTCAGCCAAAACCATGGAAATAATTTATTTAATATATCAATAAATAATTATATTTATTTATTCTGTTGAATAAATAATTTTAAATCCCTGTTTTACTCATACTTAATATAATTGTAATTATAACGCATATAATATATAGTATATATTGTATTATATATATATATATATTTATATTATAATATTATATATACATATAACATGTTATAATATATTAATATTTATGGTTTTTAATTTTTATATTAATCTAAAAGTATATACTTTTGAATTAGTTTTCCCAATAATCATTTCCTATTGTTAGCTTACAGTGTTAAAAATATAATTGTGCTCCTATATAGTAAATTATGTAAATATTATTATATATAAAGTAAATAACACATAATATATATATTTTTTAAGAATTTTTTGGAATTTTAATAAAAAAATATATACTTAATACTTTTTACGTCATTTACAAATTTAGGTGCATGTGTGTGTATCTCCTAACCGTGGCACTTTTAACCCCAAGCCAGAGGCACTTTACGCCCCGTTATACTAACATCTACTTTTTATAAAATATAAAATAACCAGTTAATTAAATCAGTATTGTTAATATATTATTCAATTCTTAAATAAATTTGGATCATTTCAGTAAAAAATTTGCATCGAAAGCTTTAAAAATGTATTAAATAGACCAAAATGTATAACGGTGAAAATATTTTCAAATGTGACATAAAAAGTAAAAATTCACAAAAACACTAACAGCTAACTATTTTACGTAGCAAATGAAATCAAAATAACTGACAGCGAGTCGCATTCATTAAATATTACTTTTCTCACTTCAACTTTATTTTTTTCTCGTTTCATTTCCGAAATATAAGCATCGGCACTTTTTACCCCCGGCACTTTCAACCCCGCCCTCCCCTATGTTAATTTTGTGTAAATTATATAATGTTTATGTACAAAGTTTGTATACTCAAATTACAATAAAACATGTTTATAAAAATTGTATTTACTTTTTTGACTTGGACTGGTCGAAGTTTTGACTACATACATACATACATACATTTTCGATTCTGTGAAATGTACACACTAAAGTCTGATTTTATTTATAAGGATGTAGGTAAAACTTTTACCTGTGTTTGTCATCTTTTAAATTTTTTTCAAATTATACTAAATCTCGATGTTATCTCGTTGAAGCCAATAAGGTGAAGTAGGAGATTGACGTTTTCATTAACTTGAAAAAAAAATACTATTTAGACCTTATCGACTTTAATAAGAATTGAATTTTTAATTAAAATAGTCTGACTTTGATCAGTGCAATATAATTGACAATTTTAGTAAATTATTAAAATTTAACTATATATGACTGTCCATGAGAAAACGTGCCTTAGCTCCCAAACGTCAACTTTACAGGTTGAGCGTTTAAAGTTGCAGCAATGCATGAAAGCCATTGTAAGATGTCTACGCTTCTTGGTTAATAACACCAAAATTTCTTTAAAGCAACAATTTTTTATTTTTGGAAATGGAAGAGCAAATAAACATCTGTCGATTGACATTAAAAAATCAAAATTTATTTTTTGGAGCTAAGGCACGCTTTGTCATGGACAATCACATATATTCTAGTAAATCGAATTACTAATTTTTAACTATGTGATAAATATTCAAATTAACTACACAAAGAGGGTTAAATTAGCTAAAAAATAATTACTTTGACAACTCTTTACTTTTAACAATGACGAATTTTAAAGGCAAAATTTTTCTAAGATTGTACACTTTACTGCATAATATCAGTTATTATATTATAATATTACATAGTAAATTATTATGTAGATTTACCGCTGCAAAACTTGTCATTGATAATGCATATAATTTTCCACACGTAAATACACGAGGTTCAATACTTTCCCTCATTATTATGAGTAATGATTTTCGAATTAAAACCGGCAATGTGTACCTAAAATTTTAATAATATAAATTTAACATCAAGTATAAAATCAAAGACATATTTTCTAAATGTAATATAATTTTAATAACGAAATAAATAGCATTTTTTTCAATAACAGGAAATATATAAGAAACACACTGACACTAAATTAGAAAGATTGTTACTGTGATCACTCATTTCTTCATAAGGCAATGTAAGGAAAAGTATGTGAGTCATTTGTCCAAAATTTGCAAAACCAAATCTCAACACAAAAGATGGTTGGTTAAAATTTAGAATCATCTGTTTGTAATAAGTATAAGTAATTGTAGTATAAATTAATCATTCGAATTATATAACACAGTGCAACATTTTTCACATTTTTAAGATCATTGATTCTGAACCGATTTTTTAGAATCGCTGCTGAAAGTACTTGCAAAAACTAGAAATTCTGCGGATCATTACTTTTGCCAAATTGGTTCGGGTTTGGATTTTATGCTATCATCCATTTTTTTGCTCAAACTAGATTTTGACTTTTTCGATATTTTAATACAGCTATATCTCGAAACCAAGAGAAATATTTTTTTTGTGTCTTCAGCAAAGTTGCAGGTATAGAATGGGAGAAAAAAAAATGCTGAATAAACTTACCCGATCAAATTGTATCTGGTGTCTCAAAATAGGAAAAATGACCATTTTTTAACCATTTTTGGTCAATAGCTCGACCACACAACACACATCCACATATATGTCGTTTTTCTTTTTTTGCTTTATTTCGAATGAAACAAATATTTTTTAATTCATCTTATGGCTATTATTACATAGAAAATATGAGTTTATGGTTGTCCGAAAAAAATGTGAACATTTTTCAACAGATGGCGTTAGTACATTACAAAAACATCTGTCTTCTAAGTGTCTTATTTTAAGACATTTTAATGTCTTTTTTGTAACTAAGACGCAAAAAATGTCTCATTTTAAGACATTAATTACGTCTTAGACACCAAAATGTCTTAAAATAAGACACTTAGAAGACAGCAGTTTTTTCAGTGTACAAGTGTGTTTGTGTCAACTTGAGTTATAGGGATAGGCGATCTCGATTCGCTCTTCTGAGAATCTATCTTTTCGTTCCGATGGAACAAGAAAACAATTTTGGTCGAGCTATTGACCGAAAATGCTAGAAAATTGTAGAAAATGGTTAAAAAATGGTCATTTTGGCAATTTTGAGACACCAGATGCAATTTTTTCGGATAAGTTTGTTCTGCATTTTTTTTCTTCTATTCAATGCCTACAACTTTGCTGCAGACACAAAAAAATATTTCTCTCGGTTTACAAGATATAGCCGTATCAAAATATCGAAATAGTTGTCAAAATCCGGTTTGAGCAAAATAATGGATGACAGCGTAAAATCTAAATCCGTACCAATTTGACAAAAGTAATGATGCAGAATTTTTAGTTTTTGTAAGTACTTTTAGCGGCCATTATCAAAATTGGTTCAGAATTTTAATGTTGCACAGTGTAATTTTATTATTTTAAATCATGTTCTTTTCTACTTACTGCAAATCCAGTCATACTAATAATGAATATATTTAAAAACACAATAATTAAATATATAAACGAAAAGCATCTTTCAATGTTTTGTAAAAACCTGTTGAGGATTTATGAAAATTAGTATACTATTTTTACATTTTTAGAAAAAAATTAGGTTGAGAAAAAATTTTTTATCAAATTAATATTAGTTGATTTTGGACCAACCTAATTTTGTTTGAAAAATGTACAACTATGTCTTTAAAAATCGGGTGAAATTAATTTTAATAAAATTTGTGTTTCATGTGAAAAACCATTTTTTAGTTTGAGGTTATGTCAAGGAATTGAACATTCTTAAATACCTCGAAATGAAAAAGTATATTTTTCTATTAGTTAATAAAAAAACATTTAATATTTCCAAATCAATTAAAAATATTAGGCGTGTATATATGACTTTAAAAAGAAACATAACCTTAACAATTTCTCGTGTTGTTTAACGCAGAAAATTATCTCAATTTCAATCTTTCTCTGCAAATTTCTTCCATCACTTTGGGAATCAATTTCATTTTTTACCACGCTTGATAGATTTGACAGTTTAGTCCTGTGTGTAGGGGAGAGTGGCCATCAATGTACCAGTTTTTTCAATGAACCATTTCAATTTTCTCAGAAACAATTAAATAAAAATTCTCCTAATTTTAAATATAAATGAAGTTTGCGTAAACACACTACGTCCATAAATTTTAGACGTGTGGATCTATTCTTTACAGAGAAAACTGGAAAAAACTGTTTTTGATGTACTGAAGAAAAAATTTACCTAAAATACTAACACGTTTTTTAATTGAAATAAGGCCATTTAAAAATAAATGTACTTACGATTTATTTTGTTTTGGGCCTTAACTACAATATTCTAATGAGATAATGATTTTGAAATATTGGATTAAGTTATAAAAAACCATTTTTGTTGCAAATGTCATGTTGATTCAATGTACCGGGGAACAATGAACCACCTGGAATTTCAGTGTATTTTCGATTTCCAGAGTGGTATGCTTGATTATAAAACTAGGCATGCGTACAGCATGTTACAGTCATTGTTATCGGTACTTTTCTCAACATAGCAAAACTAAAATGCCATTTTAGCTAGTTAACTTAAATTTGAGGTATATTTATGTTATACATTATCAATTAAAAAGTGTTAAGTAACTACACTGAGAGAAATAGATGGTAAGAACTTTACTATCTTTTATGGTAGAGAGGTTATGTTACACTCTACCATCAGAGATGCTACACCGTACCATATAGATGCTACATCGTACCATCCAGGTGCTATCAGATGCTAACCTGTATCATCCAGATGCTATCTCGTACCATCTAGATTCTTGTCCGTATATTTAAGATCAGATATGGTATCTGGTACCATCTAGATGTTACCCCGTAGCATCTATTTCTCTCAGTGTATTTTTAATAGTATTTGATAGAAAATAAGTTTTTTTACAAAGTGAAAATTGCAATATTATTATTGTTGAACATTTTTAGTGTTTTTATAGAGGTGGTTCATTGTGTACCCAGGTTGTTGAAAATGAAAATAGCTTGTTACTTTAAAAAAATCCTAAATTTTATTATTTAATCAAAATAAATCGTGTATAATATGTGTGCATTACCTAGATAAGTGTTGTAGTTTTATATTGATGCAAAGAAGTGCTTGAAATTGGTGAAATTCAATAAGTACTATGACCTTGAAAAAAAGCCGGTACATTGATGGCCACTCTCCCCTATATACATATAAAAAACATGCAAAAAATAAAAATATATAAAACATGCAAAATGCGTTATTAATTATAAAAATTTTGAAGTCAAGAACAATTCTTAAAAGAAAAATACCATTTTTTAAATATTGACAAAATTTCTACACGAAAATCTTACCCTATCGCTGCATAAATGCTGCAACTGTGCTGAGCGCAAGCCATAAATATCGTGTCTCCGTTTATAATACTTCCCATAAATAAAGTTGTTATAATTATATGGTGTATCATAATTGAATTACTATTATTTTCACTATCTATACAATAGTCAGTAACATAAATTGCAGAAAATGGTCTTGATTCATTTAACGGCCTCACCATATCCAAAATTTTTGGCATTGTCGCCGCGAGCACGTAACCGGATGCTGCTGCAACTAGCGCAACTGAAAAAAATGTATTATTTTATAATTTTGACATTAAGGGGTAAAACGTAAAAAATTATATTATTATATTATTTCGAAAATTAGATCTAAAAAAAACTTAAAAAAACAACTAACGTTATTAAATTCAGAGTACCCGAATTGGGGTTAACAACTAGGGGTCCCGTTTGTTAAAAAAAATTCCAAATTCGAGAACAGTGTGAAATATTGTGAATTTTATAATCAATTGATTGAATTATGGCCAATTTTAGATTTGATAAAAAGTCTTAACCAAGATTTTGAGTATAAAAATTTTATTTTTAAATTATTCGTTTACCAGCGCATGCTGATCGAAGTTTTTTTCCTCTTATGGCGTACGATTCCAAAATTTTATATTCTGGTTCAGATGACCAAGTGTCCCAATCAAGTTGAATGTTTTTAAAAATAATTGCTAACTTCAAAAAACAAAATGTTAATTAATATTTTTTATATTTAATATTTTGTTTTATTGTATATTCATAATTTTTTGTAATACAAGTTCATATTCGGGGATTCTACTCTATTATAAAGAATTGAATTTTAATTATAGAAATAAAAAATTACCTGCTGTTTGTGCACCATTAAATTAATAAAAAGTACTATGCCCATTAAATTAACTACTAAAGGCGAAAAGCATTCAGCTGCGGCATTCATGTCACCTAATCGAATTGATCTAATGAAGCCCAAAGACTAAGAAAATTTTTTGTAATTTATTATTACATATGAATTAAAATTAATTTTTTAATAGACTTTTTTTTAAATAATGACCTTAGGGGGAAGTATAAATACAACAAAAAAGTGTAAAAAACTAGGTAAAAATTATGTTATTACAGAAAAAAATGTTGTCCAAAAACAATTTCTTTTGATAAAAATGACGCTCAAAATAATTTGATTGGGTATTTTCAAAAATCGCTGTGTTCAAATTTACGTAAGCATCAGTTTAATAAGCTATCCAAATTTTATTGAAATCAGTTAAAGTGTAATCAAAAGATATTCTGGTGACAAAAAACGATATACACACACACAGTCATATACATCTGGGCATTTGCTTAAGAAAGAGAATTTACGCTTTTTAGATGAAAATGAGTCGATTTGGACTATTTTTGGAAAATTAAAAATCTTAAAATTTAAAAAAAATAAGTTATATGGTAAAAAATTAACAGTTAACGAAAAAGCGATATCTCTTAAAAATCTTTTAAGAAATAAAAAAAGAATTATTATGAATGTGTAAAATAAACTAATATTAATTAATTCACATCAAATTTGAATAAATTGAAATATGAGTTAATTGACGTTTGGAATTTTTTTTAAATTATAATGACTTAAAGATATAGAAATTATATAGAAGGTAGTTTTGCTATGTTCATAAAAAAAAAAAAAATAAAAATAAATGAAAAGTTACGCTTTTTAGATGAAAAATAAGTTGATGTAGACTATTTTAGGAAAAAGTATGATTTCTCTATGAGAAAGCAATAAAAAAAGCAAAATATAAATTTCAAAACTCATAAAATAATTGTAGATATCATATATACATAATTCATAATAGATTCTGTAAAATTTAATTTTCTATTATTTTGTACGCAGCTCTACTTTTTTGTAAAAATGTATTCTCACCAATGCTACAAACAAAGACATTTGCAGAAATAAGTAAATAGAAGATCGTATTAATTTTTGTGATTTACTTAGATAAAACCATAGCCCGGATAGGCACAGCATTTTATAATTAGGACTGTAGTGCAGTGCTCGTAATGTGTTCATGTTCATAGTTGTAAGATAACTGTTAATTTCAAGCCTAAAGAATCGTCCTCTCAGTCATTATGTATTTCCGCTCTTTATTAATACTTAAGGGAGAGTCGGCCAAAATGCCTATAGTAAAGTTTGGAGCCAAAAAAACGTATTTAATTATAGTTTTGAAAAATATAAACCATCAAATATTTAGAAAACAACCTTTAAGAATATAATGAGGTAGTAATTTTAAGTATTTATTTCAGAAAAAATAGACAAAATAATTATTTAAATATTGATGTCAAAATTCGCCATTTCGACTCACGACTGGGTAAACCGCCTGTGCACAAAAATATGAAAAAATATGAATAAAAGTAAAAAAAAATTTTTGTATATGTTTTCTATAATCAATTATCTTGTTAATATTAAAAAAAGGACTAGCTTTGAATACAAAAATATAATCTTTTCATCATAAAACTAAAGTTTCAAGCCAAAGCTGTCCGACAAAAAATGGAAATAAAGTATATAACAAATAAATAAAGCTTCTACAATTATAAAATAACTTTCAAAAGTAAATTAAACACTGTAATAAATTACAAAAATACCTGCTTGCTTTAAAACAGCGTGAGTTTTAAAAAGAAATCGAAAATTTTGACATTCAATGCCAAATGTGACAGGTATATCCGCCATGATTCTTTATTGTCACGTGACAACACGTATCTCTCGTTATCTTATGTATTTTTTATGCGCATGCGCACTTCTTTTTATTTATCCCGCTGTTATTTAAAATTATGTTTTAAAAATATATTAAAAATGATTCTTCAATGCATAATTATTATAATTATTATTAATATAAATGCAATAATTAATATAATTAATTTGTTTAAACACTGGTTTTTTATACAGAAGCAGTAACGCTACTGTCTACAATGTGTGAATGAATAATTAGGTTATAGGGAAGTCTTCTTTCTGTGTTTTAGAATTTTATATAACTATAAAGTCAGTATCGAAAGAGCCGTTGCAAATGTAACATGGAAATTAAAAAGATGAAGATTCATAATAATCATAATTAAAAGAAACGATAAGAAATTGTGTGTTCTATTTCACTAGCTTACTAAACATTGTGTATTTACAAAATATACTCTTTCTAAATTTCAATTTAGTAAAAAACTATACACGGAAAGAAAATTAGTTATAAAATGTTTTATATATAATTTATGGAAAAAGAGTCAAAACAAGAAAATTTCAGGTAATGAATTTCAAAATTTCATAAAATTATATTAAATTTTTGCAAACTATACTAAAGTTTTGAATTACTTAGTAACGATGTGACGAAGTGAAATTTTATAATGCTCTGATTTACGCTCGCCAGATCCAAGGTTCCTATATAAGAAATCAGCTAACTTTCAGAATGTAATGCTGGGCTCTCAAAAGGTAAGAGAGAATAAGGTATAGAATCTACCTGGGATAGATAAAGAAATCCAGTGGCGTAACTAGAAATTTCGGGGCCCTGATGGGGAACAAAATTTTGGGGCCTCTCGGAATCTAAAGCGATATTGAATACTGAAAAAAAAAATTAATCTGTTTCATTTTTGGGGGCCCCCAGCCCCTGGGGGCCCTGGTGTTTCGGTTCCCCTGCATCCCCTATTGTCACGCCACTGAAGAAATGAATAACGTGCGAAACGGAAGCAGAGTTCACACTTGTGATTCTGAAAGCAAGAGAGAATAAGGCTACCTAAGACAACAATAGCGTGCAAAATAAGAAAGAGGAAAATGCGTAACAAGTGCCTGGGAGGCACAGAATGAGAAAAAAGCTTACAACTTTTAATTAGCAAAATGTAATTTATTTGATTTAATTGAATCTGTTGTTTAAACAATTGAAATGGAGTTAAAATTATGTGGTTTTTGTCATTTAACTTAATAAATTTTGAATTTTTTAAACAATTTTTTAATATTTTCTATGTGAAATATTTTAAAAGCTTACAATTTTTGTAATTTATTTGACTTAATTGAATCGATTGTTTAAACAATTAAAATGGTTTAAAATCAAATTTTGATGAAATTGAGCTAAATTATGAGGCTAGTTGTCATTGTTATAGAACAATCATGAAGAACTTTCTTATTTATAATTCGCAGTGTATATTAGATTGTTTAAAAACATTTAATTTGTTTAAACAATTTATATTTCTTATATTTTCGAAATTAAATACTTTTCTTAATACCTGTCGATTCTTTAGTAACAATTGACAGAAAATGTGTTCATTAAAAATTTATTATACCTATTTGTTTAAACAATTTAAACTGTTTAAAACAATTTTTCATTAAAATCTCTTAAAAGCATTTCGCTTTCGACTTTCTTCATTAAAGAAATATTACGAATTTTTCCCTCTGCAATTTTCAAGATCTTTTGATTGTTTAAACAATTTATATATTTTCGAATTTAAACACTTTTTTTAACAGCTGTCGATTTTTTATTAACAATTTCCAAAATGAGCAAAATATTTTTATTTTCTTTGTTTAAAGAATTTGAATTGTTTAAAACAACTTATCATTAAATTCTCTTAGAAGCACTTCGCTTTTGACTTTCTTCATTAAAACAATATAACGAATTTTTCCGTCTGCAAATGTTTTTTAACTTTACATGTATTTTAAAATTTTTAAAAACATTCAAATGATGTTTATAGAGTACCGCAAATGGTTATCACTTACACGGAAAAGTAATAAAATAAACATATTAATTAAGAGATACATAAGGACAAATATGAGGAGTAAAATACTATCCCTCAAAAGTTCATCGGGTAAGTCCGGCCACAGTAAAAGAAACTTTTTATTTTAATTAGATAACTCAGTAAAGTAACAACAAATTATGTCTTAAATAATCGTCAGAGAATCATTTATGGATATCAATTGAAAAATAAATTCAATAGTGTCAGAAATTACAAATATAATATCATTTTTATATGACGTTCAATGCGACACTCATTTCTTAAATTGTCCGAACACTTTAAGGTTAAATTTACAGAATAGAAGTTTTTTATAAAAAAGAAATGAAATAATGGAGTCACTATACTAAAAAAATAAGTTAAATTAAATGATACGCCATTTCTAATTAGTTTCAATGATAAAAATATAGTATTATACATAAAATAAACAGTGGCCGCGGCTACCCGATGGCCGGTGCTACCCGACTTTCCCCTAAATTTGTAAACTGGAATATTAGTAATTTGGAAAGTTGATAAATTGAAAAATCTTTTAATTTGGAAAGTTCATGCATTGAAAATTTGGTAAATTTTAAAATTGGCAAAATGGAAAACTTAAAAATTAATAAAATGGAAAATTGGTAAATTGGCATATTGATAATTAATAAATTGAAAATTAGAAAAATAAAAAATTGCTAAATTAAAAAATTAAAAAAATGAATCATTTTTAATTTGCAACAATTTCAAAGTGGTTAAGTGTTAAATTGTTTTTTAATTATCAATCACTTTTCGAACATTCTGAAATTGGAAAATACAAATGTTAACATATCTATTACAAGTATGTCATTAAGAGAAAACTGTTAAATTCTCTAATTGTACTTAAAAACTGCTAAACAAATTATTTTATTTTTGTAAAATTGTAAAATATTACAATTGGTAAGTTCAATCATTTTTCTTTACAAATTCGGAAATTACAAATTTGTTACGCTTTAAAACGCATTTTTAAAATATTCTTTATTGTAAATTTTGTATTCAGATAATTAGCAAATATCTCAATTGCTATTAACATAATTGTTCAATGGTCATTTTAAATTTGGACATTTTTAAATTCTGTATTCCAAATTTGATACATTTTTAGATTTACAATCTTACAATTTGACATATTTTGATTATATAAATAAAATTTTGTATAAAATGGAGAAACAAAAAAATGAAAATAATAATGTGAGCACAGAAAGGGTTATGCGTTATCGTGCGTGTTTAAGTGAACAGAGAGAAATTGAAGTGCGAACATTGCGAAGAGAAAGAATGAAGTGCTATTGTGCTAAAGTCAAAAAGAAAAAAAGACAATGCAAATGAATATATCAAAAGAGTTAGAGAAAGAAACTTGTAATGCAAAATCTCAAATTCTTGTTTTGAATTCAATACCATCAACATCTTTTCAGACACTTTCACAATTACAAAAAGTACAAATAAATGATGAAGATTCTATCAAGGATGTTGTTTCTACATCTATTTTTCATTTGAAGGAAGTAGAAAGTAAAGAATTTCATGACTTGAAAAATGATGAAAAGGAAAGATTGAAATTCATTGAAACAAATAATTTGAATGACGAAAAATAAAAGTGTTGTAGATTAGTAAATGATTTTACTACTTATAATAATGTCAATAATTCTGAATGTCTTTCTTCAGATCTATTAAAGGAGTACAATAAATCAAGAAAAAATAAATTACAGGGCAGTGAAGAAACAAAAGCAAGTAAAAGAAAAATTGTTGATTCACAAGACACTGTAATTCAAGTGAACAAATCTTTTTCTACATTACATACAATAAAAGAAGTAGAAAAGAATAAATTGCAGAAAATAAAGAAAAAGAAAAACAATTTTTTGATAGGCAAATTTTGAACAAGAAAAGAGTGAAACGTTGTCGTGGAAAAATGAAGAATGATAAAGTAAAGACAGAATTAGAAGAACTACAATTAAATAAATTACATTCACGTAGTTATTCCGAAGATTATCTAGGTCAAATGTCATTTTGTTGCACTTATTGTGATGCTAAACATTTCAAAGATGAAAGAGTTGTTACAAAAATTACGTCTTGTAATGATAAACACTTGAAAGATAACAAATTTGATAAAAAAAAATTATTCTTACGATGATTGTTGCAGTCATAGAGGTGTTCAATTAAACGTTTTAAACTATCCTTCTCAATTAAAAGTGTTGTTAGATGGTTCACATTAAAAATCAAGGCATTTTCAGCAGAAAATAAGATGTTACAATAATTTATTTGCTTTTGCGTCATTTAATGCTAATGTTATTAACTTTAATGGTAGACGAAGATGACCATATTGTTTTAAAATCCAAGGTTAAATATATTATCAAATGAATAAAGTTTTATATCCAGAAATCGATGATGAACCGTGTTATGTACAATTGTTTATTTATGATCCTGATGATGCTATTGAATACAGGATGAATAAAAATGACAGATTAGATAGAGATATTGTGGGAGAAATTGATAAGTTTATTAAAAACACATAATATGTTCAGTCAATCATTCAGAATGATGAAAGCAGTTATAGAACTAGAAGCAGCTTTGGCTACAAAAAATAATCAAGATAATCCAGAATTAAAATTATTATTTATTTTAAAAAAAGGAACAGATCCAAAGAGATTTAATTTTCAAAAAGTTAATGAAGTAGCTGCTATTTTTAATACAAATTCCGAAGGTGAAATACCTAATTCTTATGTCACTGTACACAACACAATAAGTGTTGCGATTTTGGGAAATTATATTGTTATACGTTCAATATAATTAATCCCCTACTCCAAATTAGTGTATTGGAAAGGTTTATTATTGAGGAGATGATGAGCAAAGAAACGATAATGCCAATTTAAAAATTAAAATAAACTTTAATTTAAAACATTCTGTTCAGTCTGGTAGTCAGAGAGGTTCTGTCTGTCTTACAGTGGAAATACAGTGGTTTACAAAAGAAGGGATGGTTTTCGAAAAGTAGGGGTTACAAATTCAAATAGTGGGGATCTTAAAAATGACAATTTAATTAGGTTTATCTTTCTTTATTATGCAAACAAAATTTCGTTGATAGAAGTAATGACTTTAGCTTAAGTCGATTCAATTGGTAATGGTGACAGATTTTTGACGCTGCGCTCATAAACGCCGTGGATTGTTTTGACAGTTACAACCCGGACGATACCATCTTTACCAGGATTTACTGCTATTATTCGGCCTAAGCTCCAACGGAGAGGAGGTAGATTGTCATCACGTATTGTTACTATTGTACCTGTCTTAACCTCATTAGTGGAACCCTTGTGCCACTTCTTACGCACAGTCAATTCATGCAAATATTCTTTGCACCACCTGGACCAAAAATGTTGCTTCATTTGCTGGACTTGCTGCCAAGAGGATAATCTACCTGACGGCAATTCCATCAAATTGTGCTCTGGAATGTTTGTTAACGAATTACCCGTTAAAAAATGACCAGGAGTTAAAACAGCTAAATCATTTGGATCAGTCGATAAGGCTGTTAAAGGCCGCGAGTTTAGAATAGCCTCTATTTCCGTAACAAATGTTGTAAATTGCTCATAAGTTAATAATCTTTCGCCGACAACGCGTACCAAGTGGTGCTTAAATGATTTTACAGATGCCTCCCACAAACCACCAAAATGTGGTGATCTTGGGGGGATAAAATGCTAATTAATATTATCATTAGCAAGAATACGTGAGATTTTTTCAGCATTTTCGTGTGAATTTAGAAATTTAAAAACATCAGATATTTCGCGTTAAGCACCCTTGAAGGTAGTGGCGTTGTCAGAATATAGATCAGAGCTTTTTCCACGTCTTGCAAAAAATCTTTTGAGGCACGCTAAAAAGGCTTCAGTTGTTAAATCGCTAACAATTTCGATGTGAACAGCTTTGGTAGCAAAACAAACGAAAATGGCAACGTAGATTTTGATTTTACTCGTGTTTCGATATTTTTTTTCTTTTATAAAAAATGGACCACAATAGTCGATTCCAGCATGCAAAAAAGCTCTTTCGAAGACAGTTCGATTTCTTGGGAGATTACCCATCAAATAATCGGGTGTTTGTGGTTTCGCACGACAGCAAATTATACATTTACGTAGCACGCTTTTTACAGAATTTCTTCCATTAACTATCCAGTATTGATTACGAAGAGAGTTTAATGTTGCTTGCGATCCCGAGTGAAAGGATTTTAAATGTTGTTCACGGATAATAATATTTGTTATGAAATGATTTTTCGGTAGTAAAATAGGGTGCTTCTGAGAATATTTTAAATCAGATTGGCTTAATCGACCACCTACCCTTAAAGTACCTTCGGAGTCAAGAAAAGGGTTGAGTTTCATAATACTACCTTTAACTTCATTTTTCGATTCTAATTGTTTAATTTCTTCGGCAAATGTTTCACGTTGTACGATTTTAATAGCGCATATACCGGCCCTTTTTATTTCATTTGAACAAAGATTACCCTTTATATCTAGTTTATGGATTTTGATATCAATAAATCGTAAGCAATAAGCAATTATTCTTTTGATTGTTGTAAAATCACCTATTCTTTCAAACAAGTTTTTTGCAAATTCGTTAGTTTTTGTAAGATTTGCAAGGGATTTTAACTTTTTTTTACCGGGAATTTCTATCTGTTCTAAAATGGATTCAGGCCAATTTTCTTCATTGTCGTTGATCGATGCTGGACCATTAAACCAAATAGATTTATCTAGTAATTCTGAAGGATATAGACCTCGAGAAACTAAATCTGCCGGATTGTGTTCAGTACGCACATGTCGCCATTCACAAGATGCAGTCAACGTTTGAATTTGATTAACACGGTTTCCTTCAAAAATTTCTAACACATGTGGTGACGTTCGAATCCAGTGCAATACAATGGTTGAATCAGACCAAAGTATAGTTTTTTCAACTGTTAATCTTCGTAAAGCAAGGAAAACAGTTTTAAGTAATTTTGATAATAGCAACGCAGCGCAAAGTTCAAGACGTGGTATTGAGAGTTTTTTTATTGGAGCGACTCTTGATTTTGAACATACTAATTCGGTAGTATGTTTTCCATTGCTATTTGTTGAGCGAATGTAAATGCAAGCACCGTACGCTTTTTCGCTAGCATCCGCGAAACCATGAACTTGAAATGTTGATGAATCAACGGCTATTATTTTTCGATTAATATTCAATTGTTCTATTACGTTTAATTGGTCTCGATAATTTAACCAGGATGTGTGAATTTGTTGTGGAACCGAGTCATCCCAATCTAATTTTAATAGCCATAAAGATTGCATTAATATTTTTGCTTGAACAATTACTGGACCTAATAATCCTAACGGGTCGAATAACTGAGCTATCTGAGATAACATGGATCTTTTTGTAATTGAAGCTTCATTTAAATTTGATTTGACAGTGTAAATAATTGAATCTAATTTTGGATTCCAGAAAATACCGAGACTTTTTGTATTATTTTCTAGATTTAAAGAAAGAAAATCGTTATGAGTTTCCTGTGGTAAGGTTTCAATTACTTCGCATGAATTCGAGACCCATTGTCTAAGATTCATAATAGCTGAACGAGTTACTTTAATTAATTCAATTACTATTTGTTTAGCTGCTTCAATTGTTTTTGCTCCCGTTAAAAGATCGTCCATATAAAAATCTTCTTCTAATATAATAGATACCTTATGATTTGACACAGCTTCGTCACGAGATAATTGTTTTAACGTGCGTGTAGCTAAAAAAGAAGCTGGTGTCATACCATATGTCACAGTATTCAAAGTAAAGATTTTTACTGGTTGTTGAGAATTTTCTCGCCATAGAATTTTCTGATATTTACGATCATTAATATTTAAAGAAATTTGGCGATACATTTTCTCGATGTCCGCGGTGATTGCATAAGCATGCGATCGAAATCGAATAAGGAGAGAGAAGAGATCTTCTTGAATATTAGGACCTGTCATTAATTTTTCGTTTAGTGATATTCCGTTTGACGTTTTAGCAGATGCATCAAACACTACGCGTAATTTAGTTGTCAAACTAGATTGTTTAATGACAGAATGATGGGGAATAAAATAACCGTCATTTATAAACGCATTTTTATCCTCAGTCATGTGTCCTAATTCTTCATATTCTTTCATGAATTCGCAGTACTGATTTTTGAGCTCGTTATTTTTTGATAATGATCTTTCTAAGGAATAAAATCTATTTAGTGCCCTACTATAAGATTCTCCTAAATCCTTTACATTTTCTTTAAAAGGGAGTTTCACGATGTATTTCCCTGATATAGGATCGCGTTTTGTATTTTTTGAATAATGTTTTTCGCATTGAGTTTCCTCATTAGATAATATTTTTTCAGTAGGGCCGTTTTCGATTTCCCAGAAATCAGAACTTTTTCGATGTAAGATATTTAAAGATAAATTACAAATGGCGGTTTTAGATTCCTTTACTTCCGGATTTTTTCCACCTAAAATCCAACCGAAATGGGTTTTCTGTAATATTACGTTATCATTGGCAAGAGACAATTGACCCACACAGAGTAATTTAAGATAGAGTTCATTACCGATAAGCAAGTCGATATTTTCAGGTATATGAAATTCAGGATCTGCTAGGCAAAGATTTGCCGGAATCTTTAATGAGGCTTTGTTTATTGGTTCGGACGGAATATAATTATTTATTTCTGGTATGACTAAGAATGACAAATCAGCCGAAAAATGATTAATTCGTGATTGAATGGTTGTCTTTGCTAATTTATTTACGCTAGAACTCATCTGATTAACTCCACCGAGAGCGACATCAGTTGTTAATTGCTTTAATCCTAATTTAAGCGTCAGTTTCTGTGTTAAAAAATTAACTTGTGATCCAGCGTCTAAAAGAGCTCTACACGTATGAGGATTACCTTTATGATCTAAGACATGGACAAGTGCAGTTGATAAAAGAACCTGTGAAAGTGCAGCCTGGTGTAAACTAGAAAAATTTACACTGGCTGATACACGTGTTGATTTATCATCATGTAAAATAGTATGATGATTTTGATTACAGGTTTTACATTTAGCAGCAAAACAGTTTTCCAAAGTGTGATTTGTTCTTAAGCAATTAGTGCAAAGTTTTAGATTTTTAATCATTTCTAATCGTTCCGGTAAAGTCGCGTTTTTTAGTTTTTCACAATTTTGCGTGAAGTGGGGGTTTTTGCAAATATTGCAAATAATTTTTGAATGTGTAGCATAAGAGGATGCTGTACGGTTCAAATGAGATTTTTGATTTTCGTTACGGGGTGAACTTTTTTCGTGTTTTTCACTTCTGGGAGTTATTTTATTATTTTCAAGAACTTTCTCACGATAGTGTAAAAATTCAAGCAAGATATCCATTGTAGGATAATTAATGCCTTGAATATGTTCTTTCCATTTTATACGAGTTTGAAAGTCTAATTTTGAAGTTATCGCGTAAATTGGAAAGGCTTCTGAAAATGGTACTTTTAAGGCCTCTAATGCCTTGTAATGTTTTGTTACAGTATTTAAAAGATCGCCTATAGAATTAGAGGAAGCACTTTGTAATGTAGGTAATTCAAAGAATGATTTTACATGATTACTTATTACTGCACTCGGATCGTCATAATATTTTTCTAAAATATTCCAAGCTATTTCATAATTTGCATCAGTCGTTTCAATGGATTCGATCTTATCAGCCGCTTTTCCTGTTAAGCAGGATCTTAAATATATTAATTTTTGAGAACTCGTAAATCGCGTATCTTTGTGAACAGACGATTTGAATGCGTCACTGAATCCGGGCCATTTTTCATAAGATCCACTAAATGAAGGCAAATTTAACGCAGGTAAATTAAGTTTGATATTATTCTCAGGCAATCTAGAAATTTGATCATTTGAATTTGAAAGTAATTGTGAAGTTAAAGAGACAGGTGGTGGAGTTGCTTGAACTACCGGTTCTTTTCCGATAATAGTTCTCTGAGCTTTCGCGTACGCGGTAGATAACCTATCTTCGAAATCAGCTCTTATGGCATATTCGTTGTCGATTTCTGAGTCTTCAACTAACGCTTCGATTTCCGTTTGTTTTTCATGAAAGCTTTCTTTTAAGGAGTTCATTTCCGTGAGTTTATTTTTTAATTCAAGTACTTCGATTTCATTTGGTGGTTTTTTAATAATTTTCTCAAAACACGTAAGCCTTGTTTTTAACGCGCCTCTACTTCTATGCAATTGTTTGATTTTCTCGATAACTTCCATTTTTCTTTATTGTATTACGATTGATTAGACATAAGACAAAAGGGAAAAAGATTGTGCGATATGGTCACGTTTAAACAAGTAATTCAAAGGACAAACATTTCAGACTTACTACTTAGATGATCCGGTATGGTGATGCTTACAGTGCACTTAAACTTCACACCCACAACCACTATAATGACAATGACACTTAATTAATAACTTAATTAAAACAGTTTGTAAGTCCATGATATGTGTAAGTTGATTGTATGATGTATGATTTGTAAGTTCGATTAAAAGTTGATGTCCGATCTTGATGATGTTGATGTCCGATTAACAGGGCCTCCCGGCCCTGTTAATGAGCAGTCCCTAATGACTAATGACCGCACAGCGGGAGCACGGCTCAAACGTCACCGATTTTTGAATTTTTATTCGCATATTCTTTTGCCAAGCCAAGTTCTTGAATTTTGCGATACCAAGCCTTTGATAAATGGAATCTGCAACCGATAATCTGTGCGCTCGGCCAAAGCGTTTTAACAGCATTATGTATTGCTAGCTCAAAATCTATAACTACTGAAGAAGGTTCAAATTCATAGTTTTTTTGTGAAGCTAACTTACAAATAGTGTTGAAACATTCTTTATAAGTGACCTCACTTTTATCTTTAAGAAAGCAAAAATATGTTTGGGAAGAGATGGTTGACAATTACAACGTGCTCGGTATATAGATTGTTTGACATTTTTTATATCCTTAACTTGTAAATCTTCGTGCTCCATATTTAAAGACTTACAAATTAATTTTGAAGGCCGTTCGCACAGATCATCAGTTGCTTTTCGTTTTGCAATTGTAGCAAGTGATTGTCGCTTTAAGAGCTTATCATCGACAGGTACATGATTATGCTTTAAATTTAAATTATTTTTATTAATATTTCGCGGAGATTCCCCAAATGTTCTGAAATAAGCTTTGCAGTTTTTATGGTTGCAGTACCATCGATCTTCTTGGGAGGAAACTATTTTTTTATGAAAGTGAAACTTAAAATTATTTAAAATTAAAATTGGTTTACCTTTTTCTGAAGTTGTCTCCAGAAGCTTCAAATCAGGTGAAGTTTCCATTTCGCGTTGATTTTTCAAACTTTAAAACTATTCAAACGTTTCGAATCACAGGATAAGAAGGAATGAAAATTTGAAAACAAAATTTTCAACATCATAAATAGCATGAAGAAAAAGTGGGGGCAGATATTCTATAAATTATATTATTTTTCATACGAAAATAAACAACTTAAAAATGATCATTTTGGAATAAATTTTATACCACCGGAATCGTCGCGAGACGCAGATTCCAAATATATAAATAAAAAATTCATAAATTTTCAAATAAAAAAATTTTTTTTTGTCTTAAAATTTGATTGACGTTTGAGGCGTGCCTCCGCTGTGCGGTCATTAGCGATAAGATCAGTTTTGAGTTAATGGGACTGCTAATTGGTAGCTCATTAACAGAGCCGGGAGGGAATTGAAAATCGCCCGAAAATTCGATGTTCTGAGAAGTTGATGTAGTTTGATAATAGTGTTAAATCCTTGATGTTGTATAAGTTAACAACAATTTACTGCTTTAAATGAAGAATATAGTTAGATACTGGCTTCGATTTAATCGGTTATCCAAATGGAAGAAATTGTAAGTTAATTCTTCGCTACTGTAGTGGATAGATTGCCGATAATATGATAAGATGCTCATCAACTTGATTGATTAGAATAACGATACTGCCGATCCACAGGTTACTGAATCCGGCTCGAAGGACCAAAATGTTGCGATTTTGGGAAATTACATTGTTATGCGTTCAATATAATTAATCCCCTACTCCAAATTAGTGTATTGGAAAGGTTTATTATTGAGGAGATGATGAGCAAAGAAACGATAATGCCAATTTAAAAATTAAAATAAACTTTAATTTAAAACATTCTGTTCAGTCTGGTAGTCAGAGAGGTTCTGTCTGTCTTACAGTGGAAATACAGTGGTTTACAAAAGAAGGGATGGTTTTCGAAAAGTAGGGGTTACAAATTCAAATAGTGGGGATCTTAAAAATGACCATTTTCTGAAAATAAGTAATTAGATTTTAAACCTGGAAATGGTCGACAAACGGCAGCTGCAAAGGTACAGTCGTAAAAAGATTAAAGTGAGTTCGAGACACGTACAACTTAAAAACGCGTTTGTTGAAACTCATAATAATAAATGTATAAATTTAAGAATAAGTTCCTTCAGTATGAATTCTAAAAGGTTTGATAAAATCTTAAAGATGGATTTAGAAACATAAATTAAATTTCACAATTATAATCTGTAAGAATGATTAAATGACGATGTCACAAAAAAAAATGTATCTATACAATAATTTAAATTATTCGTTGTGTTTCAACAATAAGTAAAGAATTACAATTAATAAGTGTGACGCAGCGCGAAGAAAAGCACCTAAGAAGCCAAACGGCAATTTTATAGGAGAGTGAAAAGAGAAGGCTAGAACGTGGCTAAGAGTTTCCGATATCTCTTACTCTCTCTCAATTCCCACACTAATGCGAGTTAGCGTCCGTGTGTTCGGCCGTTTTCGGCAAGTAGAAAGAGATGCACTGAATGTATTTGATGTATTCTTTCTAGTATGAAAGTGTCAGGTGCTACGTTATGAAAATTCGACTCGGACTGCGTCATTTTAATTATTTTATTATGAGCAATATAATTATTATTTAATACAAATTATTAGTCTATTTAAATTTGAAGAGAAATTTTTAAACTTTTTAAGACGTTTCTTAAATTCAAAATGGTAACGAATGATAATCAGTAACAAATCCAAGACGACAATATAGATACAAGTAATATTCAATTTTAATTTTATTACTTTTAAACTGAAAAAAATAAATCCAAGGCAGAACCATAATTATGGTAGATCAAGTATATTTTATTACTGATGTGGGTACTGTGACACATATTTGTGTTTTAGCCAAACAACTGTTTGAAACTGCTTGTGACATTTTAAGGTTAGGTAAAACTGTCAGTGGAGCACTGATCTCTGACCGATATATTATAGGAGATTTATCTGGATAATTATAGTATTCGAATTTCTAAAAAAATTTTCAACTATTACTAAAAGTCTAATATGATCACAGTATTTTAAAAAATACCCAGGCGCGAGAAACCAATGCTGACGCTGGATGGAGCCTTGATTCTAGCATTGACACCCAGAGTGGGTAACCGAGACTGGGAACAGTCTTTAAATCACTGTCGTTCAATATTGGTTGAAGATTGGACACCAATGCTCGTTCCATGCTTGATTCAAGACTGCTTGAATCCTCATGCGCGAAGCTTGAATATCCAATCTATATTCAAGCTTGAATCAACTGTGACACAATTGCTCAACTTATCATATTACATATTTCTTTATATATTGAAGTATATACATATAAAAAGTATTATTAATTAAATAATAAACTGCTGCAGATTTAGTAATTTTATGAATATTTACTATTAATTTTGTATAAAATAAACTATAAATAAACAAACAAAAATTATGTAATTTTACTTATAAATTGTTTATTCTCCCTTTTACGGGCTCGAAGGGCTCCCGTTCCCTTTACAATATTCTTACATACTATATACATCGATTCTTAACCTACATCGCCAAACGCAATTCTACCATCTACGTACTCTCTTCTAGTGCCAGGGCTTCCGTTTCCTAACCGTAGTGCTCTCATAAGCGAGCCTCGCGACTTTACTTACTCTTTACTATTTATTCCATCCATCTTTTAATACCCCGTTCCTAATCTCATTCTCTCTCTCCGTTCTTCTAGTTCCTTCATCCATACTTCCCCTTGCCCACTTTCATCCAAAACCCAACCTACACACTCCCCTATGCCCTTTCCTTCCTCATTCACTCCAGTACATCTATCCAACACATGCGCCCAATCCTCCACCTCAAACCCACATACCCTACACATCTTCTCCTCCTCATTCATCCAATATCTGCACTCTTTCATACCCTCACCCATCCTAAACCTTAACACCCTGTTCCATTTTTTCTCTTTCTTCCATGCATTCAAATACCTTGGTACACCTTCATTCTTCACCATCCCATACCATCTGTTGTATCTAGACTCCTTGATTTTCTCCCATCTCTCCTCCTGATCCTTTTCCCTCATAAGCTTTTCCAATTCCTCCCAACCCCTCACCTTCATTCCTTTTTCCTCCTTTCTTACCACCCATCTATCTCTCTCCCAACCAATTCTACTCTCCGTCCCATTCTCCTCTCTTTCCCTAACAGCCTTCCAACACAACTGTGCTATTCTACTACCCCCTCCATTCCTTAGCTTCTCCTCAAAACCCCATACTCTTTTCCTTTGCCTCACCATCATTTTATCTCTACTCAGTTCCTCTCGGATCATATACCCTGGGCAGCTTCCACTCACCCCCATCACCCACCTCAGAAACCTTTCATGCAACCGTTCAACCAACCCTCTCTCTCTCCATCCCCATATTTCCACCCCATAACTGACTACAGACCACACCAACGCATCAAACATCCACACTCTTCTTTTCCAATCATTCTTAAACCTTCTCTTCCCTATCCCCCACACTTGTCCCATAACTTTACTAGCCTTTTCCACTCTCTTCCTCACATTCAACTCATTCGATCCATTCGACTCAAACCAATATCCTAAATAACAAAATTCATTCACCTCTTCCACCACCTTCCCATTCAATCTCAGCACCTCCCCTCTCACATCCTTCCTTTTCCTGAATCTCACCACTTTCGTCTTATCCACATTCACCCACAAGTCTCTCTCACACACATACTTCTCAAATTCACTCATTAACAACCTCATTCCACTCATATCCTCCGCAAGCAACACTATATCATCCGCGTACGCCAGGGTATATATCCTCGATCTCCCTAGCACTACTCCTCCTTTCCCTCTTATGTAATTTTACTTAATTGTAAGATATATTAGAAGTAAATTAAATTTGTAAACAATTATTTTCTTATTTTAAAAAAATAAATTTCAAAGAATCATAACCAAACGAAATAATTTAAAGACCATTTTCAAATTTGAAAAATATTGAAGATATGATTACGTGCTCGATAGCGTAATTTTGTAAAATCATTGATTTCAAAAAAACTTTAATTATACAAATTGAATAAATTTCCTTATTTAAATAAAAGTGCCCTTCAATACATTATATATAAGCAATTTTTATAATTTACTTTTGTATTATATATTATTGAAATTAATTATTTAAATAATATTATTAAGTTAAGGTTATAAATAAAAATGATATTATTATTAGTTAATTTTGTTTACATATTTTGCAAATATTTTACAAAAATATTTATTTATAAAATATTAATAAGTTAGGATCGAGATTGGATTATATAAACTGTATATCAGTAAATACAAAGGATACATAAATTCTATTCTATTTATTTAAATAATATTTAATTTTTAAATAAAAATATTAAATTAAAGTTATAAATAATTAAATAATAATTAATCATTATCAGTTAATTTTGTTTACATATTTTGCAAATATTGTATAAGAATATTTATTTATAAAATATTAATAAGTTAGGAGATTAGATTGTATAAACTTTATATCAGTATAAACGAAGGATAAATAAATTCTATTCATTTATTTTTGATAATGAATATGTTCCAGAACTATTAAAATGTAAATAGCATATAATCCAGGTCTGAACCTCACCAAGTTATTTCTATTGACTCTCAACTACCCGTCGTAGCCGAGTGGTACTAAATGCGTGCGTTCACCGCGAGCGAATTCGACTATAGGGCCGTGGGTTCGATCCCCCCTTGAGCGTGCGAAATTTTATTTCATAGATTAAGTGTTTATATGTATTAAAAATGTTAATTAATCTTAGGTCGATAATAATTAAGTGTATAAATGTGCAATTAATCTTAAATTATAAAAAAAACAATCTGAAGAATATCAACTTAAATAATTATAGATGAACATTAAAAATTTTTTTTATTTTATTAATTTTATGATAATCTGCAGCAGTACAGTAATTAAGAAAAAATGATAATAATAATATTATTATTGTATTTATAATTATAAATAATATAATATATAATAATAATATAATAATATTATTATTATTATAATTATAAGAATTATCATTATTAACAACATAATACAACAAGAATATTATTATATTAATAATTATTTAACGTTCTGTCTTCTGTAAGCGACAGTGGAATCAGGCTTGACGAAGCTATAATCGGACTTCCGAACATTGATTGAGTCTTGCCCTCCATTCCTCAACCAAGCTTGGAGCGTCAGGCTTGAATCGCTGTTACATTCTAGCTTGGACGAGTCTTGCTTCCTCCGACTCACCAATCCTCAATCAAGATTGACCAGTCCTCAGTCAAGCTTTATAAAGCCTCAAATCATCGTCCCTGCGCGCCTGGGTAGTATTTTAGTAAGTATTTTAGTGTAATTTTACTTTCATTAAAGTCAAATAAAAGAATGCTTAGTTTATTAGTTTATAAATAAAACTAAATTTGATAAACAATTAAAAATGTCAAAATATTAAATACTTTAAAGAACATTTTAAAATATTTAAAATTTGAGAATAAAATATTTTAAAATTTCGCATTTTAAAAAAGTTCAATATAAAAAAATTGCATAAATTGCAGTTTTTTTAAAAATACTTTATTTATAATTATTGTTTTAGAGTAAATAAAGTTTGGAAATGTTTGATTTAATAAATTACTAAAACATATAAACATTAGATAGCCAGTTTTCGAATATTTCTTTCAATCGTCAATTATTTTCCTCGTTTCTCTATTATTTTCTATAATATTTAATTATTTTTGGCATTTTGTATATTTTTCTTTCAATTATCAACTATTTTCTTAAAATTTTAATTTAATTCTTTAATCTTCAATTTATTCCTTTAATTTTTAATTATTTTCTTCAATTCTCAACTACATATTTTCTTCAATTTTCAATTACATATCAATTATCTATTATTTTCTTGAATTTTCAATATACTCCTTCAATTTTCTAATTATTCATTAATTAAAAAAAAAAATTGTTCGAATGCCGATTATTCTCACCATTTTTCGAATTTTGTTTTCAATTGCTAATAACTTTTTTTTAATAGTTAATTATTTTTGTCAATAGTTAATAACTTTGGTCACATTGTGATTTTTTTTTGTTTATTAATTATTTTCTTGAAATTTCCAATTTATTTCTTCAATTTTTAATTATTTTCTTCAATTCTCAAATATTTTCTTTAATTTTCAGTTATTTTTATCGATTTTCAATTAATTCATCAATATTTAATAATTCTTGGATTATTCAATTCTAAAAATTTCTCTTCAATTCTCAGTTGTTTTCTTCAAATTTAAATTCCAATTTCTAATTTTCAATTATTTATTTTAATATTAAAAAATTATCGCCTTTTTTTTATTATTTTTTTAAATTTAAATTCCACTTTCTAATTTTCAATTATTTATTTTAATATTGAAAAATTATCGCCTTTTTTCTATTATTTTTTTCAATTATCATTAAGTTTCTTTAATTTTAAATGCAATTGTTGAATTATTTTCTTTAATTTTTAATTAAATTCTTCAAATTCTATTTCCATCTTTCAGCTTTTAATTGTTTTCTTCTATGTTCATTAATTCTCGGCTTTTTTCAATTACTTTTTTTTCACTTTTCAAGTACATTCTTTAAATTTTAATTGCATTCTTCAATTTTCAATTATTTTTTTCAATTTAAATTATATTTTCGAATTCCAATCTAGTTGTTATATGTACAATTATTTCCAACAATTATTCCTACAATTTTCTTTATTTTTTCAATTTGCATTTATTTTCTTTAAATTTAACATTTCTTGCTTAATTTTTTCAAATCTTTTTTAAGTTGTCCATTAATGTAGTCAGTTTTCGAATTTTCTTTCAATTGAAAATCATTTTCGTCATTTTTCACATGTTTTCTTCAATTTGTCGATTATTCTCGGTATTTTCCAACTATTTCCTTCAATTATTAATTATTTTCCGTATTTTTTAAGTATTTACTACAATTTTTTCAATTCTCAATTATTATATTAAAATTTTATAATATTATTCTTTGATTTTTTGAATTATTTTGTTTGGTTCGTTTATTAATCTAGCCATTTTTTGAATTTTGTTTTTAATTGTCAATTAGTTTCGTCATTTTGGAATTTTTTTTTTAATTATCAATTATTTTGTCAAAGTTGAATTTAATTCTTAAATTTTTAATTTATTTCCTTAATTTTTTTTTATTTTCTTCACTTTCAATTAATTATTTTTGGATTTTCAATCCAGTCATTCAATTTGCAATTATTTCCAACAGTTCTTCCTCTAATTTTTCAACTAGTTAGTTTGAATTTAATATTTATTTTTTAATTTTTTAAACTATACTTTTCAATTGTGTATTTGTGTAGCCAGTTCTTGAATTTTGTTTTCAATTGTCAATTATTTTCGTAATTTTTTAGATATATTCTATAATTTCGTAATTTTCATTATTTGAATTTGCAAAAATCTATAATTTTAAATGACCAACAACAATGCAAAGTTTTGGGAGCGTTAATGTTGCTAGTGGAATTGTAATACGTAATTCTTCTTAAGATAAATTATTGTCCAAAAATTTAGATTTAAATATTTTGTGATAATAAAACTTTTTAAGCTTTAATTATAATTAATAAGATTATAAGAATGTGTAAATTTTAAATTGAAGTATAAAATTATATTTTAAATGCGAATTTTCCAAAATTATAAATACTGTTTTAATTGTTCAAAAATTTGTGACCTCGAAATTCAAAAAATTAAACGGGAAAAACCGGGAATTTAATTTCATAAAAAAGTGGCCATCCTGTTTTCATAATTTGTTTTTTTGAACCCCCCCCCAAAAGCAAATCCTGCGCACGGGCCTAAAAATAAAACCTTTTTGATTTTAATGATGGAAGGATAATTCCTTCCATTTAATTTATTAATCATTATGCGGAATATATTATTTTAATAAAAATAACAATAATACTGGACTACATACGTAACCTGAAACTAAAGAGTGCTTTTAAAATCGAATAAGAACATAATTAAAATCAATTTTTGATAACTTTTTATAGAACTTCGTGTTCTTTCTCCAGTTTATAACGACACTTAGGAACAGTATATAATTTTTTTTACTGCTTAAATATTTTGTACCTAAGTTAAAAGTATTCTAATTGTAATATCACATTTTTTTAAAATAAAACATAAAAGTTAAACACAACTATAGTTATCTTTGGAAATGCTATTATACAATAATTATTAATGAAAACTAATTATAGTTTAGTTATTAGTAATAACTAAACTTATAATTTTATGGTGAATATCACAATAATTAGAAATGACCAAAATTTTAGTAGTTATTTTTGGTCTAATTATAGTCTTTTAGTTTCCTTTTTTTCGGGCATTTCGGAGGAGGGGCCACTGCATCTTTTTTATTTTGATCGGTACGAAATTGACGTATTTCGTCAAATAAATACCATTGACGTTCATTTGAAAGGCCATGATGACAAATGTTTTTTATTTCTGCAGCGTTTTTGTTTAATTTAATTTCAGGATGTACAATTTCTTCCGTGGAATCAACGAATTTTTTCGCTCGAATTTCACCATTGGGAAAAAAAACAAAATGATGATAATTCGTTATGTGTGGAATGGGCCGAAAATTTTGTTTCAAAAATTCATCCCACTTTTTCCATTCCACATTACGAACGTTTGTTGAAGGATCAACTATCGGAAGAGCAACATTATACCCATGAGATGATGAAGTATTCACAACTTCCATTAAATCCTGAAGACAATGAACATCAGCTCGTGCATATTTTGATTTAACAATTCCAAAATTCCTATCAGGGCAGAATTTCGTGTGTCCCGTCAAAAGAAAATGAAGGGAAATTTTTTAATTTTTTCCCGTCATCACACGCCACAAAAGATAATGCATCATGGCATTGTTTTTGTTTTGGCCGACACAATTATCCGAAAATAAAATAACTTCTCCAGCATGATGATTACTTAAATAGTAATCGATCATGCTAATTACAGAATTAGCACCTTTTCCCGCATTATCTGCTTCGTCGATCAAAAAATTAGTTTTCACTCCATTGCTCTCGTCGTGAATTCCAAAAATTCCACATTTTCTGGGAACTTTCAAGTACAATTTTCCAACTTGTTGGGGACTTGAAGGATAGGAAACATTTTGAGCGTAGTCGAACGAAAGAACTTGAATTGACGATTGCTGTTTTAAGTCTTGATCTAACAATTTAATATTGGCCCTGTGAAGATTATAAAATTCTCTCAGTTTTTTTGCTTTTTGTAAATGCTCCATTGCAACAGAAATTATTTTAGCTTTTTCTTCATCGGGTAAGTTTGCACATCGAGAAATTTCTAAATTATTGTCCCGACATTTGTCGCACAGATCATCCGCTGGTTTCATCGTTGTAATGTAAGGACAATAAGTGGACCAAATTGTTCTAAAAGAAGTGAATGACATTGCTCTTACATCCATATCGTTCTTAGTATCCTCTTGATATTTTTTGCACAAAGAACTCTTCGTTTCACTCGAAGGAAGTTTCATGACATTAAAGTCTCAAAACTGAGGCATACGACCTGGTAACGCTATAGCAGTTTTTTCTTCTACAGCCTCAATATATTTTACAGTTTTAGTAATGTCATCAACTGATAAAACATTGGCCCGCGATGGTACTTTTCCAGATAATTTATGTACCTGAGGGTTAAGGCCATTCAGGTCATAATGAGTCACTAAATTTTTGTGCCTCGATATGCCGACATCATATAAAAAAAAATACATTTTGCGACAAATTGGAATATCTGCTATCTATGTAATAATTTATAATTTGACGATTGTGTTCGGGTTCCTTTTTGAATTGAGACTTATTTTTGACAGTATATTTGCCATATATGTCTTTAAACAGTCCAATTTGACGGTGTGTTTGTAAATGAGCCAAAAGAATCAAATCTTGTTCAGCCTTTTCCAGTTCAAGAAATTGTAATCTATAAAAAGAAAAAAATGTTAGAAATTATTATGTCTTACAAAATTATTATAATTATCATATTTATTATTTTAAACTTCTAGGTGAAAAAGACAATACATTACCGTTTATCCACAGCAAAATCTTTAGGAATTATTTTATTGCAACAATTTTTGCAGCAATCTTTGGCTGTTTCACCATAAAGATGACCTATTTTCTCCAAATCTTTTAAATCTTCAAAACTACATTCAATGTCTTCATCATGAATGTCCTAAGCACAGATAAATTTCTTTGTGTACCAAAATTAAAATATAAAATTAAACAATTACGCATAAAAAGAAATTAAAATAAAAAAAACAAGAAAATATAACTGATGAATTTATTTGTGCATCAAAATAAAAAGATAAAAATTAAATAATCATGCTTAAAGAGAAATTAAAATTCAAAAACCTAAAAATAATAGCAATTGAATTTATTTGTGCTGCAAAATAAAAACATAAAATTAAAGAGAAATTAAAATTAAAAAACTAAAAAAATATAACTAATAATTTTATTTGTGTGCCAAACTATAAAGATAACATTAAACTAATAATCAAGCTTAAAGAGAAGTTAAAATTAAAAAAACAATAGAAAATGAAATTATTCGTGTAACAAAATAAAAAGAAAAATTAAAAAATCAAGATTAAAGGGACATTAAAATTAAAAAAAAACTAAAAACAATAGCAAATTAATTTATTTCTGCTACAAAATGAAAAGATAAAATTAAAAAATCAAGCTAAAGGAGAAAATAAAATTCAAAAAAAACAAAAACAAATGAATTTTTTTGAGTATCAAAATAAAAAAAAAATAAAAAAAATAATTAAGCTTAAAAGAGAAATTAAAATTCAAAAAAGTGAAAAACAATTACTGATTATTTTACTTGTGCACCAAAATATAAGATAAAATAAAATAATCAAGCTTAAAGAGAAATTAAAATTAAAAAAAAAAAAACTAAAAACAATAGCAAATGAATTTATTTGTGCTACAAAATGAAAAGATAAAATTAAATAATCAAACTTAAGGAGAAATTAAAATTCAAAAAAGCAAATGAATTTTTTTGAGTATCAAAATAAAAAAAAAATAAACAAAATAATTAAGCTTAAAAGAAAAATTAAAATTCAAAAAAGTAAAAAAAAATTACTGATTATTTTACTTGTGCAGCATAATAAAAAGATAAAATTAAATAATCAAGCTTAAAGAGAAATTAAAATTAAAAAAACTAAAAACAATAGAGAATGAAATTATTTGTGTAACAAAATAAAAAGAAAAATTAAAAAATCAAGATTAAAGAGACATTAAAATTTAAAAAAAACTAAAAGCAATAGCAAATGAATTTGTTTGTGCTACAAAATAAAGAGAAAAAAGTAAATATTCAAGCTTAAAGAGATATTAAAATTCAAAAAAAACTAAAGCAAATGAATTTATTTGAGTATCAAAATAAAAAAAAATTAAATTATCTAGTTAAGCATAAAAGAGAAATTAAAATTCAAAAAAGTAAAAAACAATTACTAATTATTTCACTTGTGCACCAAAATAAAAAGATAAAATTAAATAATCAAGCTTAAAGAGAAATTAAAATTAACAAAACTAAAAACAATAGAAAATGAAATTATTTGTGTAACAAATTAAAAAGAAAAATTAAGAAATCAAGCTTAATGAGACATTAAAATTGAAAAAACTAAAAGCAATAGCAAATGAATTTATTTGTGCTACAAAATAAAGAGATAAAATTAAATATTCAAGCTTAAAGAGATATTAAAATTCAAAAAAACTAAAGCAAATGAATTTTTTTGAGTATCAAAATAAAAAAAAATTAAATTATCTAGTTAAGCTTAAAAGAGAAATTAAAATTCAAAAAAGTAAAAATCAATTACTGATTATTTTATTTGTGCACCAAAATAGAAAGATAAAATTAAGTAATCAAGCTTAAAGAGAAATTAAAATTAACATACTAAAAACAATAAAAAATGAATTTATTTGTGTATAAAAATTCAAAGATAAAATTAAATAATCAAGCTTAAAGGGATATTAAAATTAAAAAAACTAAAAACAATAGAAAATGAAATTATATGTGCTACAAAATAATCAGATAAAATTAAATAATCAAGCTTAAAGAGAAATTGAAGTTCAAAGAAACTAAAGTAAATGAATTTATTTGAGTATCAAAATAAAAAAAAATTAATTTAACTAATTAAGCATAAAAGAGAAATTAAAATTCTAAAAATTTAAATCCAATTACTAATTATTTTATTTATGCACCAAAATAAAAAGATAAAATTAAATAATCAAGCTTAAAGAGAAATTAAAATTAAAATACTAAAAACAATAGAAAATGAATTTAATTGTGTAACAAAATGAAAAGAAAAAATAAAACAATTACGCTTAATTAGAAATTTAAAATTAAGAAACTAAAAAAATGTAATTGTTGAATTTATTTGTGCGACAAAATAAAAAGATAAAATTAAATTAATAATCAAGAATAAAGAGAAATTAAAATTCTAAAAACTAAAAACAGTAGCAAATAAATTTACTTGTGTATCAAAATAAAAAGATAAAATTAATTAATCAAGCTGAAAGAGAAATTAAAATTAAAAAAACTAAAAATCATAGAAAATGAATTTATTTGTGTAACACAATGAAAATTAAAAATTAAAGAATTACGCTTAAAGAAAAATTAAAATAGAAAAAACAAAAAACTATAACACATAAATTTAATTTTGTAATAAAATTAAATGATTTAATTAAATCATCAAGCTTAAAGAGAAATTGAAATTTAAAAAAACTAAAGCAAATGAATTTATTTGAGTACCAAAATAAAAAAAAATTAAATAAATTAATTAAGCATAAAAGAGAATTTAAAATTCAAAGAACTAAAAAGAATAACTGATGAATTTATTTATGCACCAAAATAAAGGATAAAATGAAATAATTAAGCTTAAAAGGAATTAAAATTGAAAAAACTAAAAACAATATCAGACAAAATTATTTGTGGTACAAAATAAAAAGATAAAATTAAATAATAAAGATTAAAAAGAAATTAAAACACATAAAGCTAATAACAATAACAAAGTAATAAACCTCCACTAAAAAATGAATAAAAACTTATTAGATAAATAATTATAATTTTTATAGTAATTTTTATAAAACCTTTTATAAGATTGTTGTTTTCCTATGACGGAAAGTAATATACTTTCTTTACTGTAATTTTTAAAAACTTGAATCATATATTATTTTATTGTTTTATTTGTAAGTTCTTAAAATTTACCATTGATGTGTCTTCTTCTTTTTCTTCTGCAACATCATTATTTACTTTGTAATTGCAATCAACAATGTCCTCATATTCTTGATCGAGATTCATAATCGTTGGAAATTAATCATTAATAGGTCACTAAATTCACATTATTTTTGGAACACGAAATAGTGCACTATTGACCTTGAAATCAGTTACTAAATTTTTTTTTTAATAATAACCAATCATTTTATTTATTTTGTAACACTACAATATTTTGAAAAAAGTAAATTATACGGCTTGTATATTAGTGCAGGTTTTTGCGTTTTTTTTTTTTTTTTACGTTTAGTTGGCCTCGGGGATCGAGTGACATAGACGTGACGATGTTCAAAGGGAAAGAATGTGACACGGAGTGGAAGGTGCTATCGGGATGTAGCGTGAGCGATCACAACGTAATCATCATCGAGATGATGATGAACGATGGGAATGGAAACGTTGCGAGCGAGAACACTAGAGTGAAAAGATGGATGTCTAAAAAGTATGATTGGACGGAGTACGAAAATGCCATCCGGAAGTCGGTCTTGGAACGCGGATACCTTGAGTATTCTGGGCTAGGGCTTGATGATAAGCTAGAACTAATGTATGAATGGATCGAAAGCGCGAATAACAAATGTATGAAGCGTGTTGATGCGGTACAGAAGGACGTCGGTAAGAGTGGAGCTTGGTGGAATGAGGAATTAGGAGAGAAGCGTAAGGAGGTTAGGAGGAGGAGGAAAGGGTACCAGCGGGCGCGGAGAGAGAATGGAGACCCGGAAAAGGCAAAGTGAAATGAATGGAAAGATTGTACTCGCGAATATAAGAAAATGATAAAGGATGCGAAAGAGAGTGATTGGCGGGAATTCGTGAGAAGAGAGAGTGCAATTAACCCCTGGGGGAAGGTGTACAAGATATGTGTGGCAAAGAGGAACAACAACGGACTGGCAGGACTGAGGACGGAAGGCGGCTGGACAACGACCTGGAAGGAGAGCGTGAATGTATTATTGGATGAATTTTTCCCATCTGTGTATGACCCTATAGAAGAGAATGAAAGTATGGAAGTTGGTAACGGCGAGTGTGAATTCGGCATAAAGGAGATGATGGAGGCGATGAGGAAGATGAGCGTAGGAAAAGCACCCGGCTTAGACGGAGTAACTGATAGAATGATACGGAGTGTATGGGGGATGGCAGGGATGTCGCTCAAAAGTCTTTATGACTCGTGTCTTAGGGAGGGCGTATTCCCGAGGGTATGGAAGGATGCAAGATTAGTGCCGTTGCTTAAGGGTGGTGGGAGAGATAGGTCCTTGCCGGGGTCGTACAGGCCTATTAGCCTGTTAAGTGGCCTTGGCAAGGTCCTAGAACGATTGATGGTCGAACGCCTTAACGCTAAAACTAAGGGAAGAATGGACGATGGGCAGTATGGGTTCGTGAAGGGGAAAGGCACGGAGGATGCCTGGCGGAAGGTCAAGGAATTAGTAAATGAGTGTCGGTGTGAGCATGTAGTCGGAGTGTTTGTTGACTTTAAGGCGGCGTTCAGCAACTTGTTGTGGAGTGTGTGCTTGAAAAAGCTACGCGAGGTCGAATGTACGAATGAAGAAATGCGGCTATGGAAGAGTTATTTCGAGGAGCGGTTTGTTTACATATGTAACAATATGGAAGAGGTGGAGAGACAAACGGAGAAAGGATGCCCACAGGGGTCCGTAGCTGGCCCAGCGGTGTGGAACTTGTGTATGGATGGGCTGTTGAAAGAATTGCGCGAGCGTAATATAAAGCGTGTTGCGTTTGCTGACGACCTAGTAGAAATCGTCGAAGGTAGGACGAGGGACGAAATTGAACGGAACATGGCGAAGGCAATGAAGCCGGAGTATGAATGGGGTAGGTCGGCTGGAGTAGAGGTCTCGGACAACAAAACCGTATGCATGGTGCTTAAAGGTGGATTGGAAATGCTTAATAGGCGCGTATACGTGAGAACGAATGATGGGGAAGAGAGGAAGTTAAAATTCGTGAATAGCGTGACATATCTAGGGATAAATGTTGGAGTTAATATGAATGTTAGAATGCATGTGAATGGCATGAGAAAGAGAGTGACAGGGATTGTAGGGAAACTGAGGCGCGTAACAAGGAAAGAATGAGGGATGAAGAGAAAATCTTTGGATGTAGTAATTAGAGGGTTAATAGAACCTGCGGTAATGTATGGATCGAGTGTGTGGTACGAGGAAATAAAATATAAAACGGTGGCGGAGGAACTTAACAGGTGTCAGAGAGTGGAATTGTATGCGTGTGTTAGAGTATGTAATACTGTTTCGGTGGAGGCCATGCAAGTTTTGCATGGATCAATACCCTGGGACATTGAATGCCGAAGGAGGACGACCCTGTACAAAATTCGTCGTGGCGTGAGCATGGGGCAACTCGACCTAGTGAGAAACAACGAGATCAATAGCGAGGATATGGTTGGAATGAAGCGGCTTGTGAATGATAGAGCGCATGATGAGTGGCAAACCCGATGGAATGAGTGTATTAAAGGAAGAGTGACGTATGAGTGGATCCCGGATGTTAGGTTCGCGGCGAAAAGGAAATGGTTCGAGCCGAGTTTGCGCGTGAGTTTTGTGTTGACGGGTCACGGGGGCCTTAATTCTTATCTGCTTTGGATCAAGAAGAGGCCCACCGCGGCTTGTCCTTGCGGGAACGAGAACGAAGACTGGAAGCATGTGCTGTGTGAGTGTGACATCTATGAGAGGATAAGGGATTTGGACGGTATGAACGTGAAGAGAAGCGTCGAAACTTGGAATGTCGGTGAGGTATTAGGCGTGCGCGACAATTATGAGAGAATGTGTGAATTCGTGGAAAGACTTTTTAAAACGAGAGCATGGATAATTGCAAATGGTGATGGCGATGAATGACTGGGTGGTGGTGGTGGTGGTGGTATTGGGTGTCGGGTGGTGACGGTGTAGCTGGATGGCGGCAATGTGTAAGTGTGTGTGTAGATGAATGTGTGTAGGTATGTGTGTGTGTGTACTAGGTGGAAATGCTTAGTGGTGGTGGTATATATGTGCGTGTGCGTTGAATGAAAGGTAGTGGGTGTAATGTCTTAGGCGTATAAGTTCTCTCTTAGCAAGGGAATGGTAAGATTCCTGCTGGGACCCATACCAGGGTATAAACGGTACCAAGGGAGACCGGGGGCCCGCGGGAGGGGGATGGGCACTGCCTTCCCCCCTCCCGTCCCGGTCGCTGGGTTTGTCGATGTAGCGTACTCGTTGGTGATGGGAACCGAGGGCTTACAGGTCTTACCAACCTTTAAAAATCGGTAGATTTGGGAAAAATCTCGAATCGCGTTAGTCAAGCGTATCTCGACTCCTAGGCGTGCTGGGGCACGCGGTGTTGGCATACCCTTATAGGGAGATCCGGCACCTTAAACTTAGATAGTATGTTATAGAGTTTCAAAAAAGTGGATTACGACACATTCATTTATTGATTATATTGACGTCTAATTCAAAATTATTAACATCAGAAAGTGTTGATCCTCATATTTCAGCTGAAATACCAGATAAGATGGTTAATCCTAGATTACGTGAAATTATTATATCAAACAATATACACGGTCCTTGTGGGGATTGGTGTTTCGTTGATGGAAAATACTCGAAAAATTTTACTAAAATTCTGCAAGAAGATACTACTGTTGACAACAATTGTTATGCATTATATAATAGAAAAAATACAGGTAAAAGGTATACAAGACCTAATAGATATACTGTCGATAATCGTTTTGTTGAGCCTTATTCTCCTGAACTTTCGATACCATTCAATTGTCATATAAATGTTGAAGTTCTATCGAGTATTAAGTCCGTGAAATATTTGTATGAATATATTTATAAGGGTCATGATGCTGCATCAATTATCATCACAAATAGTATTTGGAGAAGCTAATAATTATCTTAATGAAATCAATCGTAATGAAGAAAATAGATATGTTGGTCCAGTAGAAGCAGCATGAAGAATTTTAAGTGAAAATTTATCAAAAAAAAAAAAAACATAGTATACATCATTTACCAATACACTCGAGAAATAAGCAAAATATTCTTATTCGACAAACAGATGCAAATCTAGAAATATCATTTAATTTGCTCAAAAATACAAGATTATTAGAGTACTTTAATTTAAATCAACGTGATGCAAATGCTCGTCAGTATTTTTATACTGAGATTCCTGAATGCTATTCATGGGATAAAAAAGGATGTAAATAGAACAGGAGAGTCCGTAAGGACAAGGCAACAGGCAGAATTTACTCTGTTAGTCCATGCCACACAGAGCTATTTCACCTTAGATTTTTATTACTTACAACTAAAGGTACAATTTCATAAGAATCATTGAAGACTATTAATGGAGTATTACATGACAAATTTACGTCAGCTTGTTTAGCATTAGGACTCATAGAGGATGTTGATGAATGGACGGCAACGTTGGAAGAGTCAACTTTATGGAAGATGCCTCAATCACTTTTAGGATTATTTGTACGAATTTTAATTCTCTGTCGTCCTATAAATGCAAGTAAACTTTGGAAACAGTTTAAAGCTTCCATGTCCGAGGATTATGCTAAAAATGTAGATAATATTGCAGCTAAAAAAATAGCATATCTACATGTAAAAAACAAGTTAGCTGAAGAAGGTTATAACTTACATGATTTTCTTGGATTGATGGATGTAGAAGATGACACTGAAAATTTTCAAATGACTTATTCCGTAAATAATAGAGAGGAAAGGGATTAAGGAAAAGAAAGGTATGATAAATTGAATGTGAAACAAAAAGATATAGTTGATTTTATATTAAAAGCAGTGAATGATAATATGAAAATATTTGTAGGTGTGTATATGTCGATGGTCCTGGAGGATCAGGAAAAACATTTATGTATGTCACGTTGTGGAATTTACTAAGGAGTGAAGGTAATAGTGTTAGTAATATGGCATTCACAGGGATAGCTGCAACTTTACTTCCTATGGGTCGAACAGTTTATAAAGTATTGGGTATACCCGTGCCATTAGATGTTGATTCATCTTCAAGTATGAAAGTCCAGTCTAAAGAGGGGTCGTGTTTAAAAGATGTTGATGTCTTTATTTGGGATGAAGCTCCAATGTCATCGAAGTATGCTTTGGAGATTATGGACGGAACGTTAAGAGATATTATGCAAGTAGACGTTCCTTTTGGTGGTAGAACAATAATTTTAAGAGGTGATTTTAGACAAGTACTACCAATAAAATAAAATGGCACAAGATCTAAAATTATCAATTTGTCAATTAAAAACAGCAAATTATGGAAGATGTTTTCAAAATTTACATTATCTGAAAATATGCGAGCTTTGCCGGAAGAAACAAATATTGTGAATTTCTTACTTGAAATAGGGAATGGCATACTTAACGATGTGAAAGATTGTGTACAATTACCAGACAACATTGTTAAAGACGGAAATATTTATATCAGTACAGACGTATATGGAGACTTGATTGAACAAAAAAAGTTTGAAGATTTGGCATTATGTACTATTTTAGCTCCTGGAAATATTAATGTAGCAGAAATTAATAATAATGTTGTACAGTTATTAGACAAGAACGAGGAAATATCACCACATGCTTTGCATTTAAGAATAAATTCCGTAGTCATGCTCATAAGAAACCTTAGCATTGATGAAGGTTTATGCAATGGAACAAGATTATAAGTTTTAGCTTTATCAAATCATGTTATGAAATGCAAAATATTAACGGAAGATAAACCTGGAAATATTATATTGATACATCGAAATTATTGTATTGTGAAAATGTTTATCCCTTTACATTTAAAAGAAGACAGTTTCCAATTAAACTAGCATTTGCTATGACTATAAATAAATCTCAAAGACAGACATTTCATAAAATTGCAATTGATTTAAGAAAAGACGTTTTTAATCATGGTTATTAACTGTATGTTACGTTATCAAGAGTTCGTTCATTTAGTTCAGTTACAGTTTATTTAAGAAATCAACGAAGTCGAAAATGTATTAAGAATTATATTTACAAAGAAATTTTTGAATAATTGTTATTGTAACAATGGAATATATATTATTAAAATATACAATTAGCATAGAAGGTACTTTGCAGTACAGATGAATTTAGTTAATGGCATTTTATAGTTACAGATAATCTTGAAACGTGACGTTTAGTTAGAGAAGTTTACGTAAGAAGATGTACAAGAATACATGTACCTACATGAAAATGGTTTTGTGAATATGATAAGAAAGTCATTTGGTTAGATTAAAAGGGTTTGAAATTTATAAATGATTTTAATTAATTTATTTTTTATTACTTTCATTATTTTTTATCAAATATAATACAAATAGTAGGGGAGAGTCGCTAGTTGTGAGACGGGTTTTATTTTTGACTTATAAATTGGAAATAGGTAAACGAAATCGTAAATAAAATACACCGTTAAAAAAGTAACTTAAATACGCAACTTTTATTCAAAGAATGTGTAGTGTTCAGATGAACTCAAAAAATTTTATGATCAATTTTCCGAGCACATCTTTTTAGTCAAAAAAAAAAAGGTGTCCAGTTGTGAGACACTTATAAAAAAATGCTCAAATTTTACAAATTTGGCATGAAACATTATGTTTAATATAAATAACTAAATATATTAATAATACATATTATTATATACTTAATAAAAATATTTATTCTTTAAAGTATGACTATCAGTTTTCTTCATCAAAATCGCTGTCGCAATGTAGGCAAATCAAATAAATTGTGCGCATGTTCCCACACTTTAAATAATTGTTGTGTTATCAAATGTACGTAACGAACTAAACTGAACAGAGCGCTTTATGCTGCATAACGAAAAGTATAGGCTATTCCAGATGGGCGGCGCCACCGTCTTACAACTGGTGACTTGCTGTGTCTCACAACCGGAAATTGGCGCTATTTTGAAAGAGGAAAAAGAAAAAATTTCCAACTGTAGATTGAAACAATGCAATATTGCATTACAAAATATAAGGAAAATACTAAATAAAAATGCATAACATTTAGCTTTTCCAAATAATTAACTTAAAAAAAAGTACTTTGCACATATTGAAAAAAAGTTTTTTAGTCGATTTTCACACACAGTGTTGGCATCTAACACAAACAATACATATATCCGCTTCGGTGTGCACGTAAAAGTTGGCTCGTATAAAAATAAATGTTTTTATGTATACCAATCAGCCTTTTTATATTTCGTGTTAAAAAAAATGGACTGTCTCACAACTGGAGCCGTCTCACAACTGGCGACTCTCCCCTAGATATAATTACTTTCAAGAAAGGATTTGTATGATAGATGACACATTTTCATAAAAAGATACTTAGCTACAATGAAGAAAATTTAATGTTGTTAATGCCAATTGCCAAGTAAAAAAAATGTAATTTTCGTTGATGAAGTTAAGAATCTTATGAAGCCATTATTCATTAAATTTTGTGTCTAAAACACTGTTACAAAAACCTTTGTTTTATTTAATTTGTACATGTATATGAAAGACATATGCAGTACATATATTGACAATAAAGATACATTTTTATTATATTTATTTATTAAAAACTTCAGCCTTCCGGCCCAGAAGTGGTCTTGGTTACATTATTTCTAAAACATAAATCATATTTCTCGCCATCCCACACACCTTAAAACTATTTATTTTTATTATTTATCCGCAGCTTTTCTTTCTATATTTTTCTGCATCCATCTATCTTAGCCCTATCATAACTTTCATCTGTTAAAATCTTAATCTTATCCTTACTATCACCTTTTAATTTATCACACCATTTCTTTGCGACCTCACATTCATTTACAAAGTGTTCCATTCTATCCCATCCTTTTTTACAGAAGGTACATTTTCTTTCCTCATCATTTATCCAATACTTGTTATAATTTTCCAAGGTACCACACCTAGCACGAGTAATTACTTGTAACGCATCTCCTGTCTTTATTTCCACCAAATATTTGGGTAACCCTACTTCCTTCCTAATTCTTATATACCTTTGGTTATATTTGGCTTCAGCTATCCTATTGCCTTCTAACTGTTTTTGTACATCTTTCTCTGCATTTTCTATTCTTTGCCTTAACCTCGTCTTTTCATCCATCAATCTTTCCACCTCGTTAATATCTAACCCGTTCCTATTGAAAAATTTTTCCCTCTCTTTACCATACAGATCTACCCAACCTTTATCTTTTTTCTCTTTCCAACACTCTTTCACTAAACTTCCCACTCCATTTTCTCTTATCTTCTCTTCAAACTTTAGAGCTCTAAGTCTCCATCTAACTCTCAAATTTTCAACTCCTGATTCCCATGTGATCAAATATCTTGGAGTACAGAATTCCAATCCCAGTATCCACCTAACATAGTTTATAAATATTTTCTCTAAATCATTTCTAACTTCCCAACCCCATAATTCTACTCCGTATGACATAACACTACCTACTAGATACTTAAATAAATTTATCCTTTTAAAATCACTTTTGCACACTCTTTCCCCTAATCCCCATGTTTGCCTTACTGCAATTTTTCCTTTATGTATAAAATCACTCATATGAGCTTTATATTCACCTTTTCTATTAAAACTAAATCCAAGATATTTGAAATGATCTACTTCCTCTATTACTTCTTTCCCCCATTTCCATACCTCTTTTTTCTCATTACCTTTTTTATTAAATACTAAGATCTTGGTCTTATTTACATTTAAAGTCAGATCTCTTTCTTTCAAAAAACTTTTCAGTGTGCTTAAGTTGTCCAGTAACGCTACTCTATTCCTAGCAATCAAAACTATGTCGTCAGCATACTCTAATGACCATACTCTCACAGCTCCTATACTAACTCCTCCGATGTTTCTCTCTTTCAATTTTGAGTTTAAATCCACCAAGTAGAGATTGAAGAGAAGCGGACTCAGACCTCACCCCTGCCTAACTCCTTTCGTTGTCCAAAAACAGTCTGTCAATTCTTCTCCTACTCTTACTTTAATCTTTGTCTCCTTGTATATTCTTCTTATCTTCTCAACCAGATGATTCTGTATTCCCATTTTCTTTAACACTATCCATAACTTTTCTCTGTTTACTGTCACACAAAACAAGTATTTCTATAACAATCGAACAACTTTTTAATTATTTAATACAATAAATTTCTTGCCATGAACCGCCGCACACATCCGTTCACTCAAACGCCACCTAACCAAGTCCTCAATAAAGATACATAAAGTAGTTATGTCTACTCTATATAATCATTTGTAACGTTAGATGTAAGTCCCTGTAATTAAAAAATTGGTAAATTGGTACATTGGATAATGAATACAGTAGAATTGCAATTTTAAAGATTGGGAAAGTGTTAAACTGATAAATACGAAAATTAGTAAATGTCTTTACATCTCAATTGCTTATTTCATATTGACTGCAAACTGTACACTGCTAAATTTGGCATTTAGAAGTTTCAAAATTATGAAATTGGTAACTGCAGTAATTGATAATTAAAAAATACGTCGACTATAAATTTGGTAAATTGGAGAATGTTTTATTAGTAATTGATTGACTTTACAGTTGTTTTATAGGGAATTAAATGTGTAAACTGCTAAGTGTATAATTGCAAAGTTGATTATTGCATATTTTAATAATGGAAAATTCTTTATTACAAAATTAGTTTTTGCAAATTTAGTAAATTTTTATATTTAGAGTTTTATTTAGATACATGTATAAGGAGTACCTATATAAATAAAAACTTTAATAGGAGGGAGAAAGTGGAAAGTGCTAAAAGTGAAACAAACGAGCATAGTTCTTTAAAATTATGTAAAAATTATAAGCATCATCATGCTGATTTAACCATTTCAATGACTTCAATGTCATCTACATCAGTTTGTAATTCTAATAATACAAATTCAAGTTTACAAGAGTCTGATGTTGATAATGAAAAATGATCTCCTTCCAGATGTAATGAAATAGGATAATAAGAAAGAAATTATTTTATCGAGAAGGGAAAAGAATCACTACTATTTGTTTCTAAAAAAAATTGAAGCAGAGAAAGAGTAAAGCTCAAGTTTAACAGAAGAGAAAAAAAAAGATTTTATTTAATAAAAAAGACAATTAATGATATAGGGAAGTGATATCGTGCAATAGTAAGCAATAAAAAAAATTCCAAAAAGATAGAAAATAAATTGTAATGCAGATCTTGAAAATTTTGTCGTGAATTCCAGACCGTTAACATCTTTGCAGAGTGTTTCTGAATTCAAAAATTTTAAAAACAAATTGCTAAGATTCAGTTAAGTAAGATGTTTTTTCTATTATGAATTTTAATGAAGCAAAAACCAAAGAAATGTAAGATCTAAAGAAGGATAAAATAAAGGAAATAAAAAGGATGACGTATTTGGAAAGGAATTCTTGAAAAGAGCACTTTTTTTGGCTTACAACTGGTGTTCACCCCTTAAAATGTGTTTCACAGTGCATGATTTGTCTAATTTACAAATAATAGTTTAACTTTTATCTCATGAAATATTATTTACAAAATTAACTTCTATAAACGTGTTTTTTCCAATAAATAACATTAAATTATAATGTTATAATGAAAACATAACTGCGTGAAGATACCTTTCCACGCCCTTTCTTTCATCAAAAAAAAAAAAAAAAAATTACAATTTCATCATTCATATTAAACACATATGCAGTATATGTATTGAAATTAATATACATAACGAAATGAAATTTGAGATACATGTATATTTTTTACATTACAAATAAGAAATATTAAACATCTGATCTTCCAAAGTTCGAACTCGGGTTGCGAGCACGTTTGGAACTTGGTACACGACCAATCCCCCGAATTCATTCCCCCGAATCCAAACGCCCGAATAGATATTTTCCCGAATGGACATTCCCCCGAATCCATTCTCCCGAATACATTTCCCCGAATCCAAACGCCCGAATATACAATTCCCCGAATTTAAATTTAAATTTTTATTTTTATTCGACTTGAAGCTCGGAACAAAAGCAGAAATAAAAGTAAATGTATATGTGAAACAATTGAAAATCATTTGTTTATCTAACGTCAAAATTTCGAAAGTGTAGAACTAATCAAGCAGTAAATTTGAGTCTAAATTTTCAGTTTTTATAAATAGCAGTTTAATTTAAAATGGATTTAAATATGTCACAGCCTCGAATTGTAGGAGGGAAATTATTATTAGAAGGTTACATTTATATTAAATCGAAATCAGGTAAAAACAACATTAAATATTGGGATTGCGAATACGTCCGACGAAAAGAGTGCAGAGCGCGTGCTATCACGCAAGAAAGTGCTAGAGGCTTAATTGTGTTAAAAGGTCCAGAGAGATCTCCGCATGAGGCGCACACGACTAATCACGATAAAGCCAAAGCTGAAGTTGTGATGGAAAACTTAAAACGGGAGGCTGAGATGCACCCTGAATGTCCTCCAGAACAGGTATTTAAAATAAAATAAAAATAAATAAAATAAAAATTTATTTCTCTTAACATGCTTAACCAAAAATGTCATCGATTTAAAGTTTATACGAATTTTATTTTTTTGACAACAGATCGTACGTGAAAATCTGTGTGATTTGAGTCCCGCAGTGTTAGCGCAACTTCCGGAAAGAGAGAACTTAAAAAAGACCATGAGAAGAGAAAGGAGACGCAAACTGCCTCCAAATCCAAAAAGTTTGGAAGACTTGAATGAACTGCCTGAATCTTATACAAAAACATTTTCAAACGAACGCTTTCTTATGTACGATTCTCGAGATGATATTGCTTTCGGAGAGGGTCGCGTATTGGTTTTCTTTACACGTAATAATTTGGAACGTTTAGCTGATAGTGATACCTGGTATGTTGATGGCACTTTTAAAGTTTCGCCTTCACTTTTTACGCAGCTGTTTACCGTCATGGGCAAGGTTTTAAAACCCAATGTTAGAGGAAATGAACCTACTGTGATTGCTTTTCCATTTGTATATGCTCTCCTATCATCGAAGGAAACTGATCAGTACGAGGCTGTTTTTAGATCAATTGCTTCTATGGCTGCAACGTATGGTATCCACCATTGTCGACCCCAGAAAATCGTTAGTGACTTTGAAGTTGCCATTATTAATGCTTGCCGCTCTGTATATCCCAATATTCCGTTAAGTTGTTGCTTCTTTCATCTGGGACAGTCATTATACAGAAGAATACAATCAGAAGGTTTGCAAGTCGCTTATAATGACCCTGCAGATGATACCATAAGGAAGGGAACGCATATGATTTTAAGCCTGGCATTTGTTCCTATATGTGATGTCATTGACGCCTTCAATGAACTTTCCGATGTGGTTTCTGAGAACTTACTGGATATAATGGATTATTTTGACAACACGTATATTCGCGGAAGAGCAGGACGTGGTCGACGTCGAGCTGTGCCACCCCGATACCCTGTTGAATTGTGGAATCAACATGAATCAACTTTGCAAGGTCTCCATAGAACTAACAATGTTAGCGAAGGCTGGCATAACCGGTTCAGGATTCTAGTCAATAAGGATCATCCAGACCTGTATTCATTCTTAGACCAAATAAAAAAAGAGCAGCGAGACACAGAAGTTTGTTTAGTGGAGCTCAGTCTTGGGCGTGCAGTAAAGTCAGCTCCACGCAGAAAGTGGACAGAATTGCAACAGCGTTTGAGGACAATAACCGAGCAATATGAAGATTTTAAAGAAAAAAATGATATAATTAAATTTCTGGAAACTTTATCTTACAATATTCAATTATAATCTACTGTCTTGAATTTTTTTTATTTTATTAACCTCATTTATATATACAAGAATATATTTGTTTAAAATTACGTGTTTTTATTATATACAATTTTTCGGGCATAATAGTTTTCGGGTTATTGGATTCGGGCAAAAGGATTCGGGGGAATTGATTCGGGTAATTGTCTATTCGGGCGAATGTCCATTCGGGCGATTGGATTCGGGGGAATGTACGGGAATCATTCATTCAGCACGTTTTATGTACTTCTTCCTTATTATTTCTTCAAAAATTGACAATTTTTGTTTATCCATTCCTAAACACATTTCTATATTTTTATTTATATCATTTTCTAGAAATATTTACTGCGCATCCCAAAACGTAAACTTTATAATCCATCACTTCATGATCTTTGAGTTTTCAATTTATATATTTGTTAAATTTTAGTAAATTCGGATTTATATTCTTTTGGATTTTTAATTCAATTTAAATGTGCGATTTAAAAGATTAGATAGAAATAGTTTTTAATCGTTACAAAGTGTATTCCTTTGATTTTTCAGTTGAGGACCAAGACGATGGCAACTGGAAGAGTCAGAATCCAAGTGTTCTCTACAGCGCTCCTACTCATGGGCCTGTATTTTCTCGACTGAAGAACCAATCCAAAAATCCATCACCTATATCAATAGTTAATTTCTGAAGAACCAGAACTCTCGCACTAAAAACGACGCCGTCATGTTTTGCGTGAGATAAAAAAAGGACAGAATGATATTTCTGTTGTTTTTCTATCTCCTGAAAAACGCGACGGCGTTGTTTCTTGTGCGAGAAGCTTCAACCGAGCTGACTGAAGGATCTGCAAGCAAGCAGGTCCATACATGATCCAACTAACAAGGTCTAGCCGTAAAGCAGACCAGAACTGAACTTTTTCGAGCAACCACGGACGGCAACCATCTTGTATTCGTCATCTGACCGGCTATGCGAGTAACCATTGGCTTGAAGCAGTTTTAGCGCGTAAATTTTGCCAAGATGTCGGCGGTGAGTGCTGAGCGTTGATTGGATCACTTTTTTTTACTTGCGCGTGGCGAGACGTTGTTAGTTGGATCATGGGTCCATATATCGTCGCGGCTCGCTGTGGAGCTGCGCGGTCGTACTACTTAGCGTCGTCTGCGCTGTCTCTGGCGTTGCGTACAAAAGTATGCGCGGTCTGTTTAGCAAATTCGTCTGCTAACCACGTTTTGACAGCTCGAAAATAAGACGAAAGTATAACTTAACCTCAAAGTCAAGTGCAATTGTGAGGTTCTTCACAACGATTTGAATGTTTTTTTCTAAAACTTAAAATTCACTATATGAAAATTTTGTCTTTTGCAGTTTTTCACTAAATTGTGAAACATTTTAGTAAAATTTATAACCTATTTTTTCCGTGTACAGTAAAGTATTTTACTTTTAACTGGTTAAATTTAACTCAGGCGCGGATCCAGACAAGGCTATTGGGAGAAGTTATTTATGATTTAAAAAAAGATAACACTATACTACTGTGAGTTCCCAAAACACAGTTATTTGCAAAATAGAAAAAGTCGAGAAAAACGCCAAAAACTGTTTGAAATTTTATTTCTCTAAATTTTAGAGAAATTTCTAATTTTATGTCTTTATTTATATATATCTCTAATCCTAATTAAAATTTTTATTTGTAGTTTGGTGCATTAGATTCAATTCAATGCGCTTTTTAAAAGTAAATCAAAAAATTATTAAATTTGTTTTAATATTTTGTTATTTAATTTACCATTTAATATTAATTAAACTCAAAATAAATTAAATCAGTCCTAAATTCAATACTTTCAAGCATCAATTTAATCGAATTTTAATTGATTTAAACTTTTGAATATTAATAATAATTGTAAATTTTAATTACTCTAAATTTTAAAAGGTATAAATAATATTATTTTTTATTGAAATTAAATTTTCGACTGGTTTTCTTAATTTTTCTCTTCTTTTTAGTAAAAAAGGGAAGATTTGACTTTATTTTTAATCTCCTGATCACATTTTTTAGATTCGTTTGTATTTTTTTAGATTTTTTCTCTTTTTAAAATAATTTTTTTTCGTAGATTTTTTCATAAAAGTCATTTCTATTTTTATTTTCCAACTCTTTTCATTAAGTTTTTTTCTAGAATTTATAGATCAAAATTTGTTTTACTTTTTTTTTCTTTTTGATTTTTAAAATGAAAGTTCCTCTTTTTATATGATTATTTCAAACAAACTTGTTTTTAAGAAATAATATGGGTTTACACAGTAATATCTGTAGAAGGTTAAAAATAAAATTATTAATATGGTTAGTAATTGTAAGTTTTCTAAAAAAAATATATTTATGAAAGAAATGTCCTTGTTGACTTAACAGATTTTTCTATTGTTTTAAAATTGTAAGAAATTTTTTTTTAAATTGTAACAATGCTCTGAATGTAAAAAAAGTCAGATTTTTTATTTTGACTGGCACACTCAAAAAACAGTCTGGTTAGATTTACCAGGATTCTGTTTAAACTAACCAGAATTCTGTTAAGGATATAATTTTATATTGTGTTTCTGGGTAAAATAACCAGAATGAAATGTTAAATATAATCTAACCAGAATTTTTTTTCAGTTCAAAAACTGGAAAAAATATCAATTTTTCACGATTTTTGATTTTTTTCCATTCAAAATAAACAATCTGACTCTTCTTAAGTAGAGCAATTGTGCAGTGGATATTCTCGGATCGTTATAAAATTGTACACGATATTTTTGATATGTTTTATTTTCGAAATCCGTAAAAAAATCTCGACTTTTTGAAAATAAAGATCGGATATATAATAGTATTTTGTAAATGTAGGTCAAACTATTACCTGTGTTTGTCATCTTTTAAAATTTTTTTAAATTATACAAAATCTCGACGTTATCTCGTTGAAGCCAATAAAGTGAAGCAGGAGATTGACGTTTTCATTAACTTGAAAAAAAAAATAAAATACAGTTTAGACCTTATTAACTTTAATAAGAATTCAATTTTTAATTAAAATAGTCTGCTTTTAGTAAATTATTGAATTTTAACTATATATTCTGGTAATTCGAATTACTAAGTTTTAATTATGTGATAAATATTCAAATTAACTACACAAAGAGAGTTAGAATAGCTAAAAAAGTAATTACTTTGACAACTCTTTACTTTTAACAATGTCGAATTTTAAAGGCTAAATTTTTTTCAGATTGTATATTTTACTGCATAATATCAATTATTATATTATATATTATAATACTACATAGTTAATTATTATATACATTTACCACTGCAAAACTTTTCATTGTTAATGCATATAATTTTCCACACGTAAATACACGAGGTTCAGTACTTTCCTTCATTATTATGAGTAATGATTTTCGAATTGAAACTGGCAATGTGTACCATTCTGTTGAGTACCTAAAATTTTAATATTATATTTTAACATCAAGAATAAAATCAAAAACATATTTTCTAAATCTAATATAAATTTAATAACGAAATAAATAGTATTTTTTTCAATAACAGGAAATATAATAGAAGCACACTGACACTGAATTAGAAAGATTGTTACTGTGATCACTCATTTCTTCATAAGGCAATGTAAGGAAAAGTATGTGAGTCATTTGTCCAAAATTTGCAAAACCAAATTTCAACACAAGAGCTGGTTGTTTCAAATTTAGAAGAATCTGTTTGTAAGAATAAGAAACGAAATTTGTATTATAAATTAATCATTCAAATAATATAGTTTTATTATTTTAAATCATGTTCCTCTTCTACTCACTGATAATCCAGTCATACTAATAATAAGTATATTTAAAAACACTATAAGTAAATATACAAATGAAAAGGATCTTTCAATGTTTTGTAAAAACCTGTTGAGAATTATTGAAAATTAGTATACTATTGATTGTGAGAGAAAATATAAGGATTTTCAATAAACTTGTATAAGAAATTTCTATTCTATATAAAGTAGAAATTTATATATATATATATATACACGTGTTATAGTTTAAAATTTTTCTGTAATTAAATATAATTAAAAAAATCAACATTTTTCCACATAAAATAAATATATAATTAAAATTTATGCCACTTAATATTTAAAGATACAGTTGCACATTTTTAGAAAATGTAAAATTATGAATTTAAAAATTTGTGTTTCATGTGAAAAACCATTTTTTAGTTTGAGGTTATGTCAATGGGTTGAAAACAAAATGAAAAAGTATATTCTTCTACTAGTTAATAGAAAAAGATATAATTTTTCCAATCCAATGAAAAAATATTAGGCGTGTGTAAGAAACTTGCGATTAGTCATTCGTTTTCCGAATTAACGAATGATGTGGCTAACGACTTTCAGTCTGCGACGAGCTACCGGATTGTAATCACTCTAAAGTATATTAATAAAGACAGTTAATGTTATATCTGGTATTAATTACTCTCACAATATCAGAAGTGGGATTAGTTATCGAGTTGCCCACTTTCCTTCCGGTAAAGCCATTCGGACAATAAATTTTAGTAATTTATTTTTTTTTTCTCGTCGTAGAACTCGATTCCGTTCGGGGAATGTGATTCGCGATTCAGTGTCTTAGCGAAATTTGCATTTCCCATCTTCAGGTCGGATTTATTAATTTTTGAGTCCGTAATCTTGCTCCATTTCAGTTCGGGGAGTCGGAAAATACGGGATCCATAAGTGTTAAGGTCGAAAACTGTGAAAATGTGATGTGCCACGTGGGTCTAGCATTTTAATTAATTTTTCGGCGAATAAGTGTGTAGAAAATTCTGAAATCCTTCTGAAAAAAATATTCCCGAAAAATAGTGCGTAGACAAGTGGTACGAGACTTCTGGATTCTGTGACCTGTGAAAATTTAAACTTTGAATTGGAATGCTTCATCATGGCGATTTTCGAGCGCTTCTATTAGTTCCTGATAGTGACGGTAGTGCGGTATCATAATCGCTCTTGACGTACGCGCGTCGGTTCCTCTGACGTCAGTTGAGTTTTCGGCTTGTTTCGGTTACCCTCAGAAGTGATAGTGGGGAATACTTTTCTTCCCACCTGGCCCCTGTCTTGCTCCCGCTTTGCCCATGGATCCCACAACATTTACAGTCGCTACTCTCAAGGCTGTGGCCAGAACCCTTGGATTGTCGTCTAATGGAAATAAAGCGGAACTGATAAAACGTCTCCAGGAAAGTGATTCTTCCGATGACTGGATGCAACAGGCGGAGTTAGTTCAAAAGGACGATGGGGTGGTTCGTGATCGAGTTGATGCACCTGTCGAAGACAGTGGATCTGATGATCGAGATAGAGAGATCGACTTGTTAAGGCGAGAACATGAGCTTACACTGCGTGAGCTTGAACTCACAAGGCGTGAGTTGGAATTGCTACGCAATACAACAGCTTCTCCCGCCATTGAGCCTGCGCCAATTCATCCAAACATTAACGCACTTAAGGATCTACTAAGTGAATTTGAGGGTGGAGGTGCTGATTTCAGGAAATGGAGAGATCAGTTTAAGTTACTGAAAACCACCTACAAGTTGAACGACGACCTTGGACGACTCTTACTTGGATCAAGGTTAAGAGGAAAAGCGCTACGGTGGTTTCATTCAAAATCGGAGTTCATTGGAATGGAGGTGGATGAGCTGATCACCGAAATGGAATTAATGTTTGATCATCGTCAGGATCGAATGACACTGCGAAGGAGGTTCGAGGGGCGTATTTGGAGGGATTCTGAAGCTTTCAGTGACTATTTTCACGAAAAGTTAATCCTCGCAAATGCGGTTCCCATTGAAGAGGACGATTTGCTCGATTACCTGATGGATGCTATTCCGGATACATCATTACGCAATCAGGCCAGGATTCAGCAATTCAAAGACAAGTCGGATCTTCTGGCGGCTTTCGAGAAGGTCTCATTGAGGAATGATGTCAAGCCTGTTCCTGGAAATAAGAATCTTACCTTTAAAGATAATACCAGCGAAGTCGTACCTAGAGAAAAAAAATGTGTCGAGACCTGCGCAACCCCCTCTAAAGTGCTTCAACTGTAGCAGAAGTGGACACATTGCAGCTAATTGTAATTTACCGAAGAGAACTGTGGGTGCCTGTTTCAAATGTTTTGAACTGGGACACCAGTCTAAGAACTGCACAAAAAAAAAGAATTCAGCAGCAAAGGGAGAATCAAGTTTGCAACGTGATGATGAACCCGGCTGGTCTGGACAAACTTATCGTCGAAGACTTAGATTCAAAACAACCCACTGAACTTGATGACGTCGACATAGAGAACGCTTTAGAAAAGCAGTGCTTTAAGCTTATCACGTACGAGTTCGATGTTGGAGAGGGGAATCACGTGGTGGCTTTGGACAAACTTCTCGACACCGGGAGTCCTGTCAGTTTCGTCAAGCTGAGTCAACTTCCAGCGGGGAGCATTCAACCTTTTGCTTCCGACTCTCTACAAGGCTACAGCGGGATAAACGATAGTATGTTGCAGAGGTTAGGTTTTGCGTCAGCAAAGGTAAGCTACGATAATATTGTATATAAAATCCGGATTTTCGTTGTACCGGGTAATACGATGAAGGTGTCTGTACTGTTGGGGCGCGATGTATTAAATAAATTTAATTTGGGGTTGGTGGCTTTGCCGAAAAATGAAGCCGAGGCCATAAGGGATATCTTTGCAGTCGACCTTGAAGCAAATAATGCAAAAGACGCGTTAATAATAAATCCAGAAGTTGATTGCAAGGTTCAATCAGAAGTAAAAAATTTGTTTTACACGGAATATTTAAATAAAGAAAAACCGGAGTTTCCAAAAATAAAAATTGAATTGGCCTTGAAATTAACCGAGGATAAAGTGATAGCTTTTGGTCCAAGAAGACTCTCTTTTGACGAAAAAAGGAGACTGCAGATAATCCTGGATGACCTTATAGCGCGAAAAATTATTCGGGAAAGTAACTCACAATATGCATCGCCAATTGTTCTAACTAAGAAAAAAAATGGAGAACTTAGGTTGTGTATAGACTTTAGATTTTTAAATAAGATAACAGAACGCTCCAATTATCCTTTTCCTCTCATTGAGGATTTGATCGACTGTTTACGTGGCAAGTGTTGGTTCACGTTACTCGACCTGAAAGATGGCTTTCATCATGTTAACATGGCAGATGAATCTATAAAGTATACGGATTTTATTACGCCTCTTGGACATTTTGAATTTCTTAAAATGCCGTTTGGTCTCAAAACGGCACCAGCAATGTTTCAAAAATTTATTCATAAAATATTTGCCGATCTAATCAGGTCGGGTGACGTCATCATTTACCTAGATGATATATTAATAGCAACCGACAGAATTAAGCGTCATTTGGAGGTTTTAGAAAAGGTCTTTAATTTGATGGTAGACAACAAACTCGATTTGAGAATGGACAAGTGCAAATTCTTGCAATCGGAAGTAGAATACTTGGGGTATAAGGTATAGAACCTAATGAACGCGGCATTAGCCCTGTCGTCGATTTTCCGGTGCCGCGTATTGTCTGGGATATTCAGAGCTTTTTGGGCATGTGCTCCTACTTTCGAAGATTCGTGGCTGGATTCTCAATAATAGCAAAACCGCTTTACGATGTTCTAAAAAAAGACGCTCAGTTTGAGTTTGGTGAGAATCAGTATCAAGCTTTCGAAATTCTCAAAAAAGGCTGACTGAATCACCGGTGCTTAGTATTTATGATGCAAATGACGAGTCCGAGCTCTATTGTGATGCAAGCAAGCTCGGATTTGGCGCAGTCTTATTGCAGCGGAAAAAAGATGGCCAATTCCATCCGATTGCCTATTTTTCAAAGCGCACTTCCGAGCCTGAATCGAAATATCACAGTTTTGAGCTCGAGACACTCGCGATCGTGTACGCGTTGAGGCGTTTCCGTATCTACCTGCAGGGGATAAAGTTTAAAATAGTTACTGATTGTAACGCCTTGAAACTAACACTCGATAAGAAAGATATAAACCCTCGAATTTGCAGGTGGTCAGCGGAGTTAAAAAATTACGATAAGATACTCGAACATCGCAACGGAGAAAAAATGCGTCACGTGGACGCTCTCAGTCGGTCCGTTAATGTTTTGGTAGTCGAGGACAATACGTTAGAATCGAACTTGATTATCAGTCAAAATTTAGATAAGAATATCGTGGAGTTGCGTGAAAAATTGCAAGAGAAAGAAGACAAATTATACGAGATGCGGAACGGGTTAGTATATCGGAAACGGGACGGAGGAATATTGTTTTACGCACCATCGAAAATGGAAAACAACGTAATCAGCCAGTATCATGACGAGATGGGTCACTTTGGTCCGGAAAAAACTTCAGAAGCAATATTACAAAATTACTGGTTTCCGCAGTTAAAAAGTAAAGTAAAAACGTATGTAGCTAATTGTTTGAAATGTGTCGCGTTCTCACCGACAACGGGAAAAAAAGAAGGCTATTTAAATAATATCCCAAAAGGAGATGTACCTTTTTTAACCTTTCACGTCGACCATTTCGGACCAATCGACAAAAACATCGCGGGTAAAAAATACGTTTTACTCGTAATAGATGGTTTCACAAAATTTACCAAGTTATACGCCGTCAAAACTACTAGCTCTAAAGAAACAATAGATTGTCTTTTCGAGCACCTTAAGAACTATAGTCGTCCTAAAACAGTTATATCAGATCGCGGTACTTGCTTCACTTCCGACGAGTTTAGATTATATTTGGAGGGAATTAATGTTAGACACATATTGGTCGCGACCGCGTCGCCGAAAGCTAACGGGCAAGTAGAACGGGTAAATAGAGTCTTAGGCCCAGCCCTAGGGAAAATTTCTGATCCTGGCTCCGGGAAAACATGGTACAAAATGTTATCGGACGTTGAGTTTTCTTTAAATAACGCAGTTCACAGTACAACTGGTACAACCCCAAGCAAATTATTATTCGGAGTTAACCAAAGAGGAAAAGCAATAGACTTTGTGGCAGAGTATTTGGAGGAGAAAAAACACGCCGAGGAAGACGAAAATCTCGAGTCAATAAGAAACAAAGCAAGCGAAAAAATCTTAAAGTCCCAAGATTATAATAAAAAGTATTTTGACCTGAAACGGATAAATCCACATCAATATGAAATAGGTGATTTTGTGGTTATAAAAAATATTGATAGTACGGTGGGTGCGTCGCGCAAGCTTATTCCCCAATACAAAGGACCGTATAAAGTAATAAGAAAATTAAGAAACGATAGATATGTGTTGTCAGACCTAGAAAACTTCCAAGTAACGCAAAAGCCGTACACCGGAACATGGGAAGCCTGTAATATGAAACCATGACACACAGATTTTGTTGCGTTACTTTGCGAATATTACTCCGAGTACTTTCCAGTTGAAAACCACTTCGAGGCGAATGGGTAATCAGGATGTCCGAGTGTGATAAAGAACTGTAACTCAGGTTATAAAATTAGGACCCATTGCATTTTGGTTTCGGAAAATCGCGTTTAATCTATTACATCCTCAATCAAGAATTTGATCCCCACTTGTTATTGTAGAATGTTATGAGGTTGGACGAGATTTATTTGTAAAAAAGGAAAATGTAGTCTCTAAAATAATTATATGAGTAATTAAATTCGCAAAGACACGCTGTGGTTTCCAAGTAAATGTATTGTACGTGCGTATGCTAAATAATAGAGTCCTAAATGTATTAAGGCAATTACTTATCTTAAGAGAAAGAAAAAAAAAGACTTTAATTATAAACTGTTTATGACTGAAATACTTTTCTATATTTTAAATCGTGTGCAATTGAGTGTATGTGTATATTCAAATAGAATGAGGCTATTGTAATAAATCAGAGAAATTATTATTGAAGAGAAAATAGCGCTTGATAGATAGGTAAAATAAATATGTACATGTGTAGAAGTAGGCGAATCACAAGGGTTAACGCTAAATTCTGTACGGCTTAATTGTCGGTTGCATAATTGGTAATGCCGTGTAAGCGTTGTGTATTTACCTATTATTATTTATTCTTGCTGGTTTATCAATTGTTATCCGTATTGCGTTTATGTTTATGTAATTACTTTCAGCCAAGGATTATTTTAATGAGATTTATTTATTTAATGTTAAAATTATAAAAAGCTCTGTTTGCAACTATCATTAATGTAAACTTGTACACTACCGTCGGAAATTGTTGGTCCGATCGATTGGAGCGGATCAAAAAAATACAGCTCAAATAAGACCACGATATCTTGGTTAAAAATTAAGATAGAAACTTAACGTTTAAAAATTTGAAAAGATTATTAAATTCTGCGTTAGAATACCTATTAGTTAAAATATTTTAAAAATTCAAAGTGATTATATTACTTGATGTCTTAGAAAAAAAAATTCTCAAATTTTTCAATTATCGTTCCATATGTTCAGTTCGTTGCCTGATGTAGAAAAATTGAATAAAAAAATTGAATTTTATATTGTTCTCTTCGTTGAATTGCTAGCTTTAATTTGAGCTAAGGGAACTTGAAAAATATTGAATGGTTCACGAGATATGACTAAAAACGTCCGAGCATATTTTTCTCAAAAACCTTCATTTTTAGGCAAAAACCACGTTTTTGATTGATTTTCGAGAAAAACATGCTCGGACATATTTAGTCATATCTCGTGAACCATTCAATATTTTTCAAGTTCCCTTAGCTCAAATTAAAGCTGGCAATTTAACGAAGAGAACAATATAAATTTCAATTTTTTTATTCAATTTTTCTAAATCAGGCAACGAACTGAACATATGGAACGATAATTGAAAAATCGAGAATTTTTTTTTCTAACACATCAACTAATATAATCACTTTGGAATTTTAAAAAATTTTAACTAATAGGTATTCTAAGGCAGAATTTAATAAGCTTTCCAAATTTTTAAATGTCAAGTTTCTATCTTAATTTTTAACCAAGATATCGTGGTCTTATTTGAGCTGTATTTTTTTGATCAGCTCCAATCAATCGGACCAACAATTTCCGACGGTAGTGTAATTCGGGACGAAATACAGTCAGGACAGCCGAACTGTAAGAAACTTGCGATTAGTCATTCGTTTTCCGAATTAACGAATGATGTGGCTAACGACTTTCAGTCTGCGACGAGCTACCGGATTGTAATCACTCTAAAGTATATTAATAAAGACAGTTAATGTTATATCTGGTATTAATTATTCTCACACGTGTATATATATGAGATTAAAAAGAAAGATAACCTTAACAATTTCTCGTGTTGTTTAACGCAGAAAATTATTTCATTTTCAATCTTTCTCTCCAAATTTCTTCCATCACTTTGGGAATCACATTTATTTTTTATCACACTTGATAGATTTGACAGTTTATTCCTGTATATATATATACATATATATGTAAGACATGCAAAATTTATTATTAATTATAACTATACTTATTAAATATAAGTGTATAATAATTTTCTGAAATTAACTGGAATTTTTTGGAAAACAATAATTTACTAACATGCATCGATCTTATTTATAATTTCTTAAAATTACAATAGGATTCTTTAATAATAAAATATTCTTAAAATAAGAAACATATTTTTGTATTAAGAATATTTTCTTATTTTTTTCCTAAGAATAAAGATTATATTTAAGAATATTTTTACTATTTTAAGGATATTATATTCCTAAAAATTTTTTAATCAAAAATAATTCTTAAAAGAAGAATACCATTTTTTCAATGTTGATAAAATTCTACACGAAAATCTTACCCTATCGCTGCATAAATGCTGCAACTGTGCTGAGCGCAAGCCATAAAAATCGTGTCTCCGTTTATAATACTTAACATATATAAAATTATTATAAATATATTGTGTATCATAATTGAATTACGATATTTTTCACTATCTATACCATATTCAGCAATATAAATTGGAGAAAATGGTCTTAATTCATTTAACGGCCTCACTAAATCCAAAATTTTTGGTAATGTCGCCCCGAGCACGAAACCACTTGCTGCTGCAGCTAGCGCAACTAAAAAAAATTCATTATCTTATCATTTTGACATTAAGGAGTGAAACGTAAAATGTATATTATTATATTATTTAGAAAATTTTATCTAAAAAAAAGAAAACTTTAAAAAGCGACTAACGTTATTAAATTCAAAGTACCCGAATTAAGGTTAACAACTAGGGGTCCCGTTCGTTAAAAAAAATTCCAAATTCGAGCACAGTGTGAAATATTGTTAATTTTTATAATCAATTGATTAAATTATGGCTAATTTTAGATTTGATAAAAAAGTCTTAACCAAGAGTTTGAGTAGAAAAATTTTACTTTTAAATTATTCATTTACCAGCGCATGCTGCTCGAAGTTTTTTTCCTCTAATGGCGTATGATTCCAAAATTTTAATTTCTGGTTCAGATGACCAAGTATCCCAATCATGTTGAATGTTTCTAAAAAGAATTGCCAACTTCAAAAAACAAAATGTTAATTAATATTTTTTATATTTAATAATTGTTTTATTGTATATTCATAATGTTATGTTCATATTCAGGGACTTTACTCTATTATAAAGAATTGAATTTAAATAATAGAAATTAAAAATTACCTGCTGATTGTGCACCATTAAATTTATAAAAAGTATTATGCCCATTATAGTAACTATTAAAGGTGAAAAACATTCTATTGCATTATTAATGCTTCCTAATTGAACTGCTTTTATCAACCCAAAAAGCTAAGAACACATTTGAATAATAATAATAATTATTATTATTATTCATCATTATTCAAGTCAAGTATTATTATTCGTCAAGGTTCTTGAAGTTGCTTTCGTTTAATTTTGATCACTTGTTTTTTTAAAATAAAATAAACTTTAAAATCTATGGAAAATGGATTTTCAGTTGTTTTATAAATACATAAGTATAAAAAGAAGTGAAAAAAATTGTATGATTTAAATTTACAGGAAAACTTGCTATCATTTTTGTTGCACCTAGGATTTATGAAAATTTGGTTTATTCTCAAAATAAACTAGATAACTAGATTTTAACTCAAACTGAACTATAATATAGATAGATTTTGTTATTTGTAGATTTAAGTTGAACTTTAAAATTTATTTTAAAAAGGTGTAATAATTTTGAGTTTTTCTTTTATTTTTTTTTTCAAAGCAATTTTTTACATTCTTTTCATTTTTCTACCACCGTAAAAGATGTATTCTTTTTTTAAATATATTTCTTGGATCCTATTTTGGAATATAAGGAAAATGTAAATATAAAGAATAAAATATGCTTGATTTTATTCTTATTTGGAAAATATGATCTTATTAAAATAAGAATCTAATTTTTAATTTAGGAATATTTTCTTTTTTCCGGTTAGATTTAAGAATTTCTTTTTATATTCTTAAAATAAGAAGAATTTCAAGAATGCTTTATGCTTAATAATAGGAGCTAAGAAATATTCTAAAAAGAAGAACAAGAATTTGTTCTGTGTATATAATTTTTCTTGTATTTTAAAACATTGATATAATATTTTATTGCTAAGGATTATTCTCACCGATGGTATTGTTAAAGAACAAAGAAGAGATAAATAAAGAGAAGTTCGTATTCGTTTTTGTGTGTTACTTTGATAAAACCATAATCCGGAAAGGTGTAAAATTCTATAATTAAAACTATAGTAGGGTCCTTTTAGTATGTTCATGGTCGCCGGTTAACTGACAGATCGTTAGTCTGCAGAGTCGGCCCTTTCGTCATTTCGTATTCTCTTAGTAATAATTTATAAATTTGCAGAGGCTTCTGCTCTTGATTTCCACGAAACTTATTACCTCTCTAGAAATTAAAGAGCCTTGATAATTACACAAGATTCAGACTGTCCACTGAATAAATAAGTAGGGGAATACTTTCTTCGATTTTAGTTGGAGACAAAAGCTGCCATTCGTGTCAAAACCATCGCAGAAGTAACTACTAATTTTCTAAAACAAGATTCAGATTTTAACTTTATAATCATATTAAACAACACTACAATAAAAAACAAAATAAAATTTTTATTTTCTTTTGAACTTAACCAAACTGGATAAATCATTGTATTGTTCTATTGTATTGTAAGTAAGACTGTGAAGAACGAAAATACTGATTTTAGTTTTGGACATGTAGATACAAACAACAATTAAATTAGTATGTAAATTTAAATATTTAATAAATGTTAAAAATTTAATTGACAAGAAGTTTTTCAAAGATTAATGTTTATTTACAAGTTTTTTTTCTTTCTTACTTCATTTATTAGGTACTTGAAATGTGATTTTTTATTTGAATAATTGTGAATGTTAGTTTGTAACTATTGTAAACTTAATTCTTTATTTATTTATTTTCTTTAGTTCAAAAAGTCGACGAGCTGAGAAAATTCTAATATGTAGCATGGAAAAAAGTATGTTTACCTAAAAGAAACTATTTAAAATTTTTTGTCTCTTTTTTGGACTATTCTGATGTTTTTTCAACTTACAATCACCACCACATACTAATCAAAATTTGTTATCTTCGCTATCGCACTTTTTTAAATTTTTATTTTCTGATTCCATGGATCAAATTTCCCAATTATTTTTTTATTATTTTTATTAATACTGCTAACTATAAGAAATGAAGAAAAACCAGTGTATCAAAGGATTTGTCAAAATATTGAAAATTATGAGAGTTATAGCAGTTTGAATTTTGATGGCACTTATTTTGCATTTATCGATAACTTGATTATTATTAAACCGATTTTAATAAATCCAGCGCCAATTACCAGAGAATATTGTGTACTTTAATTTAATTGTAGACCGAAATTAAAAGTTTTTATATCAAAAGAAAAAATTTAAATAAAATATTTATTTGCATTTTTGATCAATTTCGTCCCTGTCTAATTTATTTTTTAAAACGCAATATTATACTTAATTTTTTCATCTTAAATTTAAAAAAACATCTTGGAAACTTTATTTGATCCTGAGATATTATTTTCTTTTTTAAGATCGTACCTCAAACTCTCATGAATAAAGAGTCAAAAAAATATTTAAATAGAAAACAATGAATTCATCCTAGAAAAAAATAATTAAAAATCAATACAGACACTAACACTGAATCAGAAATTTGAATACAAAAATTTCTCATTTCTTCACAGGGGACAGTATGAAAAAATGTGTAACCAATTTAAGCAACGTTACCAGCAAAATATTTGAAGACTAGAAGAACAAGGTTAGAACATTAACTAGTATCATAATTAAATTGAGAAAAAGATAACAATAAAAAAGTTTGAAATTTTTTTCGAATTATGCATGTTATTTTATTATTATGAAAAATATTTCAATTTATAATAAATCGAACTTTTTATTAATTGAAAATCATAAATTAATTATTTGTAAGAAATTAAAAATTTTATATTTGCAATTTTAGAAAAATCTAATTTTTAAAATAATAAAGTTTAAAAAGTATGTTATATTTCCAGATTCACTGCAAAAATGAATGTCTCTAAATGTCTCATTTTGAGACGTATCGTCCCCATGTTTAAAACAATTAAAATGTCTTGTGTCCACATATTTGAAATACATAATGTGACTTATTTTGAAACATTAAATATGTCTCCAACAACATTGAGATACTTCTAGTGTTTTAAAATAAGACCTGAAGTAAAAGCAAGTGTCTCAATTTAAGACACATTTTATATCTCAAAGATTCAAAACACCTTAAGTATTTCATTTTGAGACACTAAGAGAATACTGTTTTTGTAAAGTTGTAAAAGAAAAGAATAAGTCGTAGAAATATTGCCACAGAGGTATAACATTCACTGGCACTGGGATAAAATAAAAAATTAAAACTGCGTTAAAAAAATAGAACTCACCAACAAAAAATTAAAATCCCTATTTAAAAACCTTACGCAGGATCTGATGTTGGATCTTAGGTAAGAACTTACCTAGTAACTTATGTTAGTTCTTATGTAAGAAATGACGTAAGATCTTACGTGTGCATTTGGCAAAAGATCTTACGCAACTTCTTATGTAATTGCTTATGCAAGTTCTTATGTAAGTTCATAGGTTCTGCCAAAAATAAAAAAAATTAATTTTCATATTTTTAATTTTAAAAAACGTTATATTCATAAATTAAATCAAAGTTAAAAAAACTAAATTAATTAACTTTAATTAATTAAAGTTAATTAAAATTAAATTTGAAAATAGATTATTCTATCTTCTATTTTTATTTTTTTAATTTAAAATCTAAAAAATATTTAAAGACCTTATTCATAATAAGGTCATTCATGACCATTTATAATAGTTTGACGCTCTTTTATTTTTTGTTAAAAAAATCTCTTTTGTTATTTTTTGTGTCTTGTATCTTATCCTTTTAAAATACTTAATTCTCGATCCATATATAATACCTAAGAATTCGGTCTCATTTGTAAGGCAAAATGATGGCAGCCCTCTGACGGCGAACCGAAGAAACAACGTCGCGGGATTATTTTGTTTCAAACCGTTTCACCTGTAAAGTGTATAAGTCACGATAGTTTGTTTACATTCTGCAATGTTTTAAGTAAAAGGTTAAAAATTGGTTAAATTAAATTTTTTTAGATAAAGTGTGACGCCTTAAATAATTTTAAGATGTGAGGAGGACGAGAATTTAGTGCGTGAATAAGTACGTTGCAGTTATAATATTGGTAAGTTTTTATAAGATAATTGTGTTTAAAAATTTTAATAAAAGTAAGGTTATTGTTTTGAAATGTATTATATTCCATTTAAATAATAATACGAAGTTGTTTAAATTACATATTGTTTATAATTAATTATTATTAATATAAATATAAAATAAAATAATTGGTAAATTTAATACTATCTTTATTAAACGTTTATTTTAATTTTCAAATTTAATCAAATCTATAATTATAAAACATAATGTACTTAATAGTTTTTTAATTTATTTTTAAATTATAAATGATCTTATTGTTTATTACAATAATTAACATTATAAAATAACATAATTAATATGCTTGCTATTTACCCTAACCTAATATATAACAAATAAATATAAATAAATAATTAATTAAAAAAAGGATGTTATTGTTTCTTAATTAATAATAGTATTTTTAATTAATAGTTACAAATATTCAGGTTTTTACATTTATTTTTATCATAGTATAAATTACATTTTTATGTAACTTAAAATTAAACAAGTCAACTGTACATATTTAAAGAATTTAGAACTAGTTTTAATTTAACTATAAACTAAACAGTATTTTATAAAACTATTTTATCACATTATTAATGTTCCTAAAACTATTTTTGATTTATCCATGAAAGATAAAATACATTGAAATTGGGAAGAATTGTAATAAATAATATTCTTATTTTTTCCAGAAATATTGGAATACAAAAATTTCTATTCTAAAGAAATTCCTCATCCGATGTCGAGACTTATCAATATTTTGAAGATAAAGCTCCAAATCATGATGATATTACCTTCGGATTCCTATGTACATCTTTTCTATTCTAAAGAAATTCCTCATCCGATGTCGAGACTTATCAATATTTTGAAGATAAAGCTCCAAATCATGATGATATTACCTTCGCATTCCTATGTACATCTTTGCCTGTGTTAAAAGTTGTAATACTTTAAAGTAGTATTTGAAAAATAAAAAACATATTTTTAAAAAGAAAAAAAAATCATTAAAAATTAATGTACTTAATAAAAATAATAATAATAATATAAGTCAACTAATATTGCTTGATTATTCTACAGGGAATCAACAAAAAAATATCCAAAGATGTTCGATTAACCAGCAGCCTTGATTTACAATTGATCCATTATCAAGAGGCGAAACCACCAGCGCTGCATATCAAATACGAAAAAGAATCCATGCTTTCTAAAATAATAATTTATTTTGTGAAGGTTCCACACTAAAAGAAAAATGTGATTGAATCTTCTAATTAGGAAACTTACACCTTCGGACAGGTATTTTTGGTAATTTCAAAATACTTAACAATTATTCTCTGACCAATAAGACACAAATTTAAATTTTGCTATTAAAAACAACAAATTAATCACTTTTGTCTCTTAAAAAACATAATATTTTAACTTTTAACACAGAAATAAGTGTCTTTTTCTACTTTAAGTGAAACTCTTCAATATTTTTAATTTAAAAAATTATACTGGACAGTAATTAATTTTTTTTATTTTAAAGATAACTTTATTAATCATCTCTGAATATTAACACATGCTTCAATTTTATACATTACCATATTTCCTTAATCTTGTCGATAGTAAAAATTTTTGCATAGTATCTAATTTTTGTCATTTTTAAAAATTACTCATTAAACATTTTTTTCTGAAGGAAACACATAAATCATATTCTTACATAAAAAACAAATTTCTTATTCTTCTCCAAGAGAAGAAATATCTCACGTTCCAATTTGAAAAATATAACTCGGCAGTAACTATCTTTTTTTGTATTTCAAAAATAAAAAATAGTTTTTTTTTGCTTCTTCAAATTTTTTAATTTCACACTGACAAACAAGTTTCCAATCCTTCTCTCAGTAAAAATTTATTTAATATTTATTTAACAAAACTATACTGCCCAGTAATGAAATTTTTTTGATTTTTACATTCCGGTAATTACAGTTTATTTATTTTTAAACACCTAATCAGCTGTTTTCGACATTTTAGAATTCATATGTGAATTTCTTGAATAAAAATCACCTTATGACCCTATTCTAAGTAAAATTTAATTAAAAAATTTAATTTGCAAAATTATAATCCCCAGTAATACATTTTTTTCGTGTTTGAAAACAACTCACTAATCACTTTGTTTCTTGAAAAAACATATTTTAGCTTCTACACTGAGAAAAATCTATTGCTAATAACGCATGAATACGTACGGTTCGTTCTTCGCATTAGACACTGTATCAGAAAAAGCAATAAGGATATGCGATATTAGCACGGCCCGTGCGGCTACCGCACGGATCGGTGAAAAACTAGCATGGATTTGTGCAATTCTCGCCCGCAGTGATAATGTGCAAAATAAGCAAAAACCGCTCGTGCGGTATTCGGTCCAGAGTTTTCTCAGTGTAACATACAGAGAAGTTTCTGATTATTTTCTGAATAAGAATTTATTTACACTTTAAATTTTGCAAAATTATCTTGGACATTAATTAATTTTTTAATTTTAAAAATAACTTATTTAATCATTTTGAATATTAAAAACACTTGCTTCAATATAATACATTCCCACATTATTTTATCTTTCTGATAGTGGTAATTTTTTAAAAATTAAAATTTTGGAAATTATTTGTTCCGGTATCTAATGTTTGTCGTTTTCAAAAATTCCTAATTAATAATTTTTTTAAATACAAACTAATTTCTTATTCTTTTCTGAATAAAAAATATATCACATTCCAACTTGCAAAATATATTTAGACAGTAATGAACTTTTTTCGTTTTTAAAAAAACGCAAATTATTATTTTTGCGTCTTTACAACAATTTCACACGCACAAACAAGTTTCAAATCCTTGTATTAGAAAATTTTTATTTAATATTCCAATCAAAAGAATTACGCTGGTTCCTAGTTAATTTTTTCGATTTTCATAACATCTCATTAGTTAAGTAAATTGTAATTTTAAATACATTTTTACTTAGGGAAGAATAAAAAACTTGTAAGTATGTGATAAATAGAATTGTGTCTTTTTTAAGCCGAAAAAAGCCAATTTCGTATTTCTAAAATTGAAAAAAATTAATTACCAGGCTGTATAGTTAGGCTCATATTTGAATATAAAATAAAATTTTACTAACATAAAGATTATAAACTTGTTTGTAAGTGAAAAATTGAATAATCAGTTGTGAAGAAGCAAAAATAATTATTTAAGGATTTTGAAAAACAGAAAAATTAATTACTGGCCAGCTAAATTTTGTAATCTGAAATTTCAAAAACATTTTTACTTATAAAAGAGTAATATACTTTTTTGTATGTGATAAATTGAGTATGTCTATTTAAAAGAACAAAATAAAAAATTTCATGTTTCTAAAATCGAAAAAAGTTAATTCCTGGGAAGTGTAGTTTTGTTCATTGGAATACTAAATAAATTTTGTTAAGAGCAGGATTAAAAACTTGTGTGTAAGAAGAAATTGAATAACTTGTTTTTAAGTTGCAAAAATAATTATTTATATAGTTTTAATAAGGAAAAAAGTTAACTACGATCCAGTTAAATTTTGTAAATTGGAATGTGAGATAAATTTTTACTTAGAGAAGGATAAGAAATTGATTTCTATGTATAAAATTAAATTAGGTTTTTCTAAAAGCCAAAAGTGATTAATTATGTATGTTAAACGCGACAAACATTAGATACAAGGCCAAATAATTTTGTAAATTGGAATTTTTAAAAAATGTTCACTGGCAGAAAGATAATGAAAATGCGTTAATACATTAAATTGTAATTGTAATTAATTTGTAATTTGTGCAACAAAAATGAAATACATGAACAAAAAATTTTGTAAATTGGAAATTTTTAAAGATTTGAACTATCGGAAAGATGAAAAAATTAGCACCAAACTTGTTCACTGTTAGAGCAAATATATTTAATGTTTTAACAAATTTGTACAGTGAACATTAATTTACTGTTACAATATGAACATTACGATGTGTGCGAGAATTTTCAAAAAAAAAAAGAAAAATTAATTACTGTGTAGTTAGTAGTACCTATTATTATTTAAATGAAATATAATACATTTGAAAACAATAACCTTACTTTTATTAAGATTTTTAAACACAATTATACATAAATCATTGCATGATGTAAACAAACTATCGTGACTTATATACTTTACAGGTGAAACGGTTTGAAACAGAATAATCTCGCGACGTTGTTTCTTTGGTTCGCCGTCAGAGGGCTGCCATCATTTTGCCTTACAAATGAGACCGAATTCTTAGGTATTATATATGGATCAAGAAATAAGTATTTTAAAAGGATAAGATACAAGACATCTTTCTTTTAACAAAAAATAAAAGAGCGTCAAACTATTATAAATGGTCATGAATGACCTTATTAGGAATAAGTTTTTAAAATATTTTTTAGACATTTTGAAAAATGTCTAAAAATTAAATTTAAAAATAGATTATTCTATCTTCTATTTTCAAGTTTAATTTTAATTAACTTGAATTAATTAAAGTTAATTAATTTAGTTTCTTTAATTTTAATTTAATTTATGAATATAACGTTTTTTAAAATTAAAAATATGAAAATTAAATTTTTTCATTTTTGGCAGAACCTATGAACTTACATAAGAACTTACATAAGCAATTACATAAGAAGTTGCGTAAGATCTTTTGCCAAATGCACACGTAAGATCTCACCTCATTTCTTACATAAGAAATCGCATAAAAACTAACATAAGTTACTAGGTAAGATCTTACCTAAGATCCAACATCAGATCCTACGTTAGATTTTTAACCCGTCAGCGGTCGCGCTGTTTTTAGTGTCTCTCTCGCACTACACGAGCGCCCTATAGGTTGAGTAGTGTTGCGTGAGCATTTCTCTCACGGCGCGACCGCTGACGGGTTAAATAGAGATTATTAAAAATAAATTTTTTTTTATATTTTGCAATTACGGTAGAGTCGACATTCATTTATTAATAAATTTGTAAACTAAACGTTTAATATAATGGAATTAAAAAAAAATTAAAATAATAAAAATCAGTTAAATTTAATAACATTAATAGGTAGGTCATATATATTAAAAAAAAATAATAGAAATAATATAATAGAAAAAAAATTCTAAAAATTTTAAAATCCACACAACTCTGTCAATTTTCATCAAATTTTAATCAAAAAGAGCTCATTTAAAGTGGCATTTATTTTACATTCTAAATATTGTGTTGAAAAAAATCTGTAATATTAAATAAATGCTCAAAAATTTTGTCAAAATTAAAGAAATAAAAAAAAATCCAAAAATTGCAAATATTTTTAACTATAGGCTCGGCAGTTTTCATGTCGGGGAACATGAAGTTTAAAGTCTATTATCAGATTATAAGTCTAAAAGTTTATGTTAACTTATCTTTAAAAATAAAATTTTAAGTTAATAAAGACTATTAATTTTCAAAATTAAAAGAATAAATTATGTTTTTATACATTATTTTAATATGGCAGTAAATTTAAGTTTGTAACAGTACGTTCCATGCGAGTCTCAAGTGTAAGCGCAGGGCGAAAAGGTAGTGAAGTCACGCCTGAGCACAGGGCTACTAGCGCGACGTAGTGCCCTGTGGCACCAGAAACTGTTGACGAGTTCGCCGCCAGAGAACTCTGTTCTCTTGCCGCGGAGAGATCGCCCGCTATCGAGTTGGAGAGTTTAGGCTATAATTGTCCTAGCCTGCTCCAACTTGAGGCCGATCAGCCTGGAGAGCTCACTTGTCTGCCATAGGGAGGAGTCAGCGCTCGCAGTCGGTGTGAAGCCGGGGTCAAGAGACTAGCGTCCAGCCCTCAAAGTGCAGAGTCGTCGCTCAGCCTTCGCCTGGTGATCCAGCATCCTTGTCGAGTTGTCAACCTTAGTGAGTAAACCCGGTCTTACTAAGTACGTCGTGAGGCTTTAGTGAACCGGTCGATCCTAAATAACATTCAGAGGTACGCCGGAAGGCTCTTGGAATAGCTTTTTTGATACTGCTGGTATTTTCCCCCAGTGCACGTCGGAAGGCTACTGGGAACACTTGTATATTTTTATCCCTATGTACGCCAAAAGGTTGTAAGAAATCTGTCATTAGAAAAATAGGAACCAGAAGATGCAGTGGGCCCTGATGGACCGCGATCTAATCCACCGATGAATAGTGCATCGTAATGCCTGTGAATTAAAAGAATTTTAGTTAGTTTTTTCCGAACTATAAAATTTGATTTTTTTGTTTGTACTTACTTGTCTTTGATGCGAGGTCTTCACCGATGATCAGTGCGGTGAAATAACTGTGAAGGAAAGGAAATTTTAGTTTGTTTTTTCCGAACTATAAAAATTGATTTTGTTTATACTTACTTATCTTTAAAAAGAGTGTTTCCACCGATGAATTTTGCAGCGTAATACCTGTGAATAAAAAGAAACTTTAGTTTGTTTTTCGAAAATAAAAAAATTGATTTAGTCGTACTTACCAGTCTTGAATGACAGAGTCTCCACCAGTATAACGCGCTACGCAATATGTCCAACGAAATCGTGTAGGCTGCAGCAGAGTGTCCAAAATAAAGTATAATTATTTTTAATTGACTCTACACTTACTTACCTTCCCTCAGGTCCTTCCTATGTCTTATAAAAGTATATAAAGACCCCCTAAAAACGAACCGTTACAAGTTTTAGAAATAAAATTATACAATTTTTCATTAAAATTGTAATTTAAATTTATTTATATCAATAGAATTAATATTTTATCAGTTATTAATTTAATTATAGTTATTATAATTTAAATTATTTTTGCTTTTTTAACTTAATTGGAACAAGAACTTTTAGGGTATATTCAAATTAGTAAAAGGGCTAATAAAATTTTAATTAAAAGCGTTAAACAAAAAAACCAAACAGTTAAAAATGTTAACTGCGTGCTCTATAGAAGATGTCCTTTAAATATAAAACCATGTAGCTTTCTATAAAAGATCCTATAGTTTAAGAACGCAGTTGAGACAACATAGTAAGTACCGTCTAACAAGCTTGGCGGTCGGCAGCAAACTATCAAATTTCAAGTGTGTGAAACAGGCCCTCTACTCATTTAGTATTCATTCACTTTATAAATAGTTAATCACTTCTTAAAAACTCCTGTATTGGTTTATCGAATATCTATGTAATTGCAGATAATAATTACTTTCTCCTATTTCTCCTTTAAATTGTTCAAATTTAAAGTTTTTAATTTTTATTTGGTACAGTTTAAATCAAAAGAAAAATCTGCAAAACAATCAAAAGCTGTCTTAAAAATGTTGCTTCTTAAAATAAAACAGCTTTTCTGTCTTAAAGTAAGACTTTTGTTTTGCAGGGATTCATGTAAATAAATATAAATTTTTATATTTTTCTTTTTATTTTAGGATTTTCTTAAATTTTCTTCTTTTTATGCAAATTAAAATGAAAGAACAACTCAAAAATTATCTTTTAGCATAAAAAAAAGAAAATTGATTTTTTCCGTTTTAATTGTAACTTGATTCTACTTGTTTGGAAGTTTTTATTCTGTTATATAATATTATGTAAATTTAATCTTGTACTAATTAATGTTCTTATTTGAACATCGTTCTTTTATTTCATAAAATTTCTTTTCCTTTAGAAGTTTTTTAAATTTTTCAAAATTAAAATCAATCTTTTTTTTGGGTTCCGTACACCTTCGGTGTTCGGCGGAACCCTTATAGCGAGACTCGTGCGTCCGTAGCCAAAAACCATTCTCCTCTCCTTAACTTCTTTGACCTAGAGGGCTGAAATTTGGTACACTTATGTATTTTCACGTGTAGATTGCACGAAAAATATAGAGAACATGATACAAGGTGATGTTCATAGCGTTGTCAAGGAAATAACAACTTTTTTTTGCAAAAATGCATTAAAAAGGGACCATTCCACACCCCCCCCCCCTTAACTTCTAAACTATTTGACCTAGAGGTCTGAAATTTGATACACATATGTATTTTCACGTGAAGATTACACGAAAAATATAGAGAACATGATCTGAATTAATGGCCATAGCGTTGTCAAGGAGAAACTATAAATTTCCGAAAAAAAAGTTTTTTTTCTCTAACCGTGCCATTATTTGAGCTAGAGGGCTAAAATTTTGTACACTCGTGTATTTTCGCATGCAGTTTATGGAAAAATTATGTTTGGAAATAAAATTGAATATTATGAGGTCACAAAAAAAAATTCAAAAAATGACCAAAAAGAGGTTTAAACCCCTTTGCTAGAGCTCACCCTAATTGTCCTACAGTATCCCTCAAACCAATAAAATTTTTAATATGTAGATGAATTTATCACTCGGTCGAGAAATATTATATAAAAGAAAAGGTCATTCTTTCTTTTCTTTTTAATTGACTCGGAAAGAATGACCTTTTCTTTTATACAATAAAATTTTTATTTGTATACTCAGAATTTAAAAAAACGATATAAAACGCGATTGAAAATTGTTATCAATTTTTTTTAAATAATTGAAAAATTATGAAAAAAAAAATTGTAATCTTATACAAGGCTTGATCAAGGCTGCTACAGGAACTCTAATTAAGACTGTTATAAGTCCTAAGACCCTATAAAAATTTCAGGGCCTCCCCCTAAAAATAAATTCTTGATTTTTATGTTATTTATATTAAATACAAGCCTGTACCCTTAAGCAAAAGTTTCATGTACTTGAAGGTAGAAGTATTTTTATAATCTGTACGTTCTAATTAATTTTCATAATCTGTACATAAAAATATGCAAATGTACCAAATTTTAGCCCTCTAGCTCAAATAGCGTCAAAGTTATGGAAAAATTTTTTTTTCGAAAATTTGAATTTTTTTTTTTTTTTTTGATAACGTTTTGACTGTCAATTTAGATAATGTTCGCTATAATTTTCCTGTAATCTACACGTGAAAATACATATGTCTACCAAATTAGAGCTCTCTGTTTGTTAAGAAGGTATATCTTTGTTTCGTAAATGTACAGAACCCTAGATTTTGGTACGGGTGTAACTCGTACTTGCCCGATTTTTATTTTAACGTTTTGATCATTATCATCTTATTTATTATTTTAATTTAAAAAAAGGCCGTAAATAGTTTAATTTTTTGAAAAGAGTTTCTACTTTCTTATATATTTTTGTCACTGTTTTATTCTTCTGTTGTTTTTAAAATTTTAGTCTACATTTCTTTAATAAACTATTTACAAACAAACATGAGATTTTATATACTGATTATATTTAACAAAAATCAATTTTTGATTTAAATAAAAAAATTGATTTTTTTTTGTCAAACCTGCTTTTTATAATTAAATTTCGTAAAATTTTAAGAATAATTTATTTTTAGATACTATCCAAGAATATTACTCTCAAACGAAGAATACTGTTTTTCAGTGTACAGCTCCTTGATCTGAGTAAAATCTTACAATTTAGATCGTAGTATAAAGACCGTGTAACCTGCTTGGTGGTTGGTAGAGAACTGTTAGATTTCAGATGTGCTAGGGATGTGCATTAATAATTTAAAATCGATTAACGATTAATCGATTGATTATTTTCATGTAAAAATCGATTTAAATCGATTTAAATCGAATAATAATCGAATAATATTCGATTTTTGCACACATAATCCAATTTCGATTACGATTAATCGATTAATCGAAGGCAGTATTCGATTTTCGATCAAAATCGAATACCCTTTGCACATCCCTAAGATGTGCAAAAAAGTCCCTCGAGTAATTTAGTATTTACGTTATAAAGTATTATTCATTTCTTTATTGGTTTCCACGAATATCTATATGACAATAATGGAGTCTTAGAATATGGCTGCCGAAAGTGTTCATCGCTAAAAGTTGTTTACAATTTTTCTCTGCAACGGTTAATATGAAATAAAAGAATTAAATAGTTTCTTAATCTGTAACATTTTGGCTATTGTGTAAACTAGGATAAAAAATATTTATTGAAAAATAACCGAATGACAGACTTTTGAATTTTTTAACCATAATTTTGCAACTTAAATTGTTAATAACTTTCTTAAATATTAATGGATCTTAAAAATCCTAGTTTACACGATAACAGCACATTCAAGGAACATGCTGTCCAAATTTCAAGTTATTTCGTTGAATAGTGTCAAAATAAGAGTGTAAACAAGTTGAAGATATGCAGTTTCGAGAAAAATGCGTTTAAAGTTTGAAGGACCAAATGTACAGAAATTCAACTTAAAGTTCGACAATATTTTTAAATAGTAAAGCACAATAAGAAAAATTTATATTAATAGTTATATATACATATAACCCTTCTAATGTAACAATATACATTTCTTAGTGTTTAAGAACTGCTCTTTTAAGCAGTGCACCAGAAAAACTGTAAATTTAAAAATTAACATACTGCAGTTAATTAATTAATAAAAAATACAAATTTCCGAGGTTTTTTTTTTACTTCAGATTATTTTCCCCGTCTTTTTAGATAATTATACTAACCAAAAATGTACAAAACATAGTTACGATTTTTTTAAAAGAAATCACTGTAATCTCCCCTTAATCCTAATTTATGTTCAATTTAAAAATTTGTTTATTTTATTTCAATTATTTAATCTTATTAAGTTTACCTGCCAGCTTGCCAATCCGGAATTGTTGTATTGTTGACAACAACAGCATTTTGTTTTCAAAAATCTGTTTTACTTTACATGAACACCGACTCGCTACCACATGAATAAGTGGAGAATTCTTCACTTTTAATATTCTGAGAAGCTACATTGAGCAACGTCGTTGTCAATGAGTTCAAGTCATTCGTTGTGGCATTATTCTGACACCAGGTACGGATGTACCTGGCGTACTCCGCGTGACGAAGTTCGGTCGCTTGTGGTTGCTGCGTGACGACGACAGACGTTGGCGTAACTTACGAACTTTCAATGATTGTGTCCCCGGCAGCCCGGCTTGTTGCGCCAGGCGGTGATTGTGCGTAGAAATTTGGCTTGACGACGGAACATTCAGCCTGTCGTCATTCCAGTTCTGGTGTGAGACTGAGAAACATATTCTCAAAAAATTAATGATAATAATCAGATTTTAAAATAAACTCATGTCGGGATGAGGTTCAATTAGAGGTCAAAGACCTCTCCCAGGTGAGCTCATTAAAATAAACTATTGACTTTTTGTGAATGTTGAAGTCGGTTCTCCGACCAAAAATTGTTTGTTGCTGCTCCTTACTCCCCACTCTCCGGATTATGAGTTAGTCGTTATATTTTCAATTAAAGATTAAAAATCATTTGAGTAGTTTAAATTAGTCTTTTCTGAAAAAAACTGTATTTAACTAAATTACTCTAAATATATCCAATGCATATAAATATAAAATTTATAAATTAATTCCTTAGACACCTTTTTTAAATATCTAAAACTAGAAGTATTTTTTGAGAAATCAAAAATAATTTTGCAACATTTAGTTTAGACAATTATTTTAATAATTTTAATTTCATATTAAGTGTAAGATTTATTATTAAGAGTAATATTAATTTCTATATGGTTTTGTAAGAAACATGTTTTTTGTAAAAAGTTAGTTTACCTAGAAATTATTTTCTTGGTTTCATTTAATAAGTAAAATTTCGTCACTCTCGAAAAATATCATCCCAATTTCTAAATTTTCCTTTTATACTGAGAACTACAACTTAAAAGTGTGTAATAATTATTTCTACACTGTTTTCTATAAGAGGTCACAATCTATTGTATTTTGGTAAACAAATTAAAAGAAAATATAATATACCTAATCGTCAAGTTTAACGTTACATAGTAACCCGTCGAACTAATCAACAAATAAGTTTGTTACATTTTATGTCTGAAAAATGTTACAAATAAATTTAAGTATATTTCGCTATATTTGCAACTTTATTTATAATTTACAGGAAGAATCTCTTCATATACTTGAGTATCAAAAGGAATTTTCAATCCGCAAAGAAAGTCTTTTGTGGTATGTAAATTTTTTTTTAAAGTTTGACGATTTGAAAAAAAAGTTTTAACATTAATTCGGATGATTTTTTGACTTTAACATATTTGGTTCTTTTTCGTCTTTTTAAAATAAAAAATTAATAATTTTTTAGTATCACTTAATTGAAGATTCGCGTATATTTCTGAAAATATTCTACATGAAAGTGCGAAACCTTCAAAAATTGAATAATTTCATTTCATGCATTGAATGTCCTGTTTAAGAAGTTTGATTTAACACCGGACTTATCAGCACCACAAGGCGCAGAAAAGAAATTTGATGACTTATTACACAAATTAAAAACATTTTTTATAAAGATCTACAAGGCCGACTCTACTGCAGAATGGCTCTACCAACGCGAATGGCAATTACCATGAGTCTGTAATTTTTAATCGTCCAGATCCAAAACGCAATTCTTTACCCTTATCAGGTAACAGTATTGAACTTGTTACCTACCGGGAAAATTCGTAAACTTAAAATTAAAAATTTTTATGCAGCACTTAGATTCAACAAAGGGTCGATGTTAAAACTCATTAAATTTAACTATAATTACAAATATTTATTAGTGACTTGAAGGAAATAACATTTATCAATTATTTAATAATAGAAAACGCAAATCTTTGTAGAGGTAGAGGAGAGAGAAAGAAGAGACAAACAAAAATAAGTCTCTTTCGAAACTGCAAAAAACATAACGTTGCTCAGTCAAAAACTCTTGTGGGAAGACCAAAGTTAATAGGATGAAAAAACTCGCGAACCAAGTCGCACAACTAGTCAGTCCTTTTATTTGGTTGAATTTTCCAATATCGGTTTTCAAGTCACCACCAGTTCCAAAACACTAGTCACTCCTCAGAGTATTAAAAATCGGACCACAAAAACTCAAAGGACGAAAGCTTTTCAAAAATTTTCAAATTAAGGCCCATCCTGGTCGAGATCTCTAATTTTACTGACGCTTTCTCTCCTGGCGTTCTCCTTCCCTTTTCCTCTCGTAAATTTTAGACTCTCTCCACTCCCAAACTCAGCTCAGTCATTCCCCGATTTTTCCCCTTTTTTCATTTTCTCTTCCTGACTATTTGGCCGAACTTCCATCGATGACGTCGGCAACAGAACTCGTTAAATTTTTCTAATCCAAGGACGAAATAAGTAGAATAATACCCGGAAAAAAGGATTTTATTACTATCAAAGAGGATAGGTTAAAAATTTAAGTGTAGAAACGTCAGATATTAGGCAACCTAAAGGAACGTAAAGGAACCTAAAGGATACGTATCATTTAAAGAAGAATATCCAACAGAAAAGATTGGCTTCAGCAAATTTGCGGAACTTCGTCCTCCGATCTGCACCTTATTCGAACCAAAAGGCTCTCACACCGTTTGCGTTTGTCAGATTCACCAGAATGTGAAGCTCATGCTTGCAGGAACAAAATTAAATAGAATGCAAGAGTCGTCTGACATTAGCTTACATATGTATGAAGGAATGTTAAATACAATTATGTGCGATCCGTCTTAAAAAAGAATGACACTTTAATGGATGCAAAGATTGTCCCGGTTTTGATAATCTAGAAGTAGCTTTGCGTCAACTGTTTGACAAAAAAAGAGTAGAAGAATTTACTTTTAATGAGTGGAGAACTTCAGATCAGTGTAAACTGGATTCTATCACATACAGCGTCGATTCATATCTCAAAACATTAAAAGAACGCCTTACAAATTAAAAAAAAACACGATTTTATCGCAAAATCTCAAAGCAAATTTTTAGATAATTTAAAAGTTATTGTTATTTATTTATTTATTTATTTATTTACATTAAACGGGTCTAACAAAAGAAATTGACCATTCTGTACTATAAAGTACTACAATGAATAATATACATCAAAAGTTTATTTAATAGCTGCACGCAGCTCGTAGATAAAGCGACTCAAAGTGATTCCCAAGAAGGTGACTTTATTTTTTATTGAATTTGCGTACTTGCATACTCTATTGAAAACCAAGTTTTCCGCATAATCAGTACGGTGTATCCTAAGGTTGAACAGGTTTTGGTGCCTAAGACTCCTTATAGGATCGCTCACGCAAACTCTATCACGAATCTGAGGACAGTTTATCAGGCCGTTCATCGACTTAAATAAGAAAATCATGTCTGCATAGATGAAGCGTGTGGAGATCTTGGTTATATTAAGTTTAGTACGTAAGTCCGTATAATTATGAGAGAGTCTGTCAAAACCGATCCCCAAACGTGTCGCGGCAAAGCGTAAAAATTTATTTTGGACTCGCTCAAGATCAACGATATAGACCTCCTGATAGGGGGCCCAGATAACAGACGCAAACTCCAACTTCGATCTCACAAGAGCAAAATAGATGGCTTTAAGAGTAGACAAGTCTTTAAAACAACGGGAATTTCTGATGGCGAAGCCAAGGGATCGATTAGCACCATTAATAACCTCGCGGATGTGGTCAGAAAAATCAAAATTAGAATTAAATATTACCCCCAGATCACGCACCCTAGACACTCTGTTTATTTCGACTGAGTCAATTTTGTAACAAAAACTAAAAATATTTTTAGATTTCGAAAAAGATAGGACAAAGCATTTATCAAGATTAAGAAAAAGTTTATTTTTAAGTGACCAATTGTGTAAACTAATAAGATCTTCTTGGACATTTAGTAGATCCTGAAGACATTTTATTTTATTGTTGAGTTTTAAGTCGTCAGCAAATAAGGAAATTTTACAAAATTTGAAGGTCTTATTTATGTCGTTAATATAGATTAAAAACAACAGAGGTCCAAGGTGTGAGCCCTGTGGAACACCAGATGTAGCGCTGAAAACGGCCGAATAGTCGTAGTCAACGCGAACAGACAAAACTCTATCTTTCAAATAACTATAGAACCATTTACAAAATGGTTATTGTTTTTGTTATTAGATTTCTCCGGAAACTATTCAACTCTTATTCAAGATTTAGTTCAGGGACAACATTGGAGAAAGGAACAGACGACTTCACATCCGTACGTTATTTATCGTAAAGAATGTTAGGTCCTAAGACCTTCACCTGTTTGTTTTCCGAGGGTATATCCCCAAGAAATCCCCCAGAGTCGCTTACATTTCTTCCTTCACTGTTAAACCGTCAAGGTCACGGATTATCAAAGTCACCCTCTGATCCTCCGCTGTCCTGTCGTCTGGCATGAGCCAGAATATACTTCTTTTCTGAGTTTGCCCAGGATAGAAGCATACGTCTGTCCTTGACAAACTCTGACCAAGACCATCAGATTTCTGGCTATCTCAAATTCGATGGCGATTCTCGGCACCACTTCCTCAGGCTTATTCGGCTTCTTGATCTTTGGGTCCTTCACTTTGTCGGCCAAGCTCCCCACCGGCTTTCTTTTCTTGGGCTTCTGTTACGGTGGAGATCACTTCTTTGCAACCCGCGTGTGTCTTTCACATTCCAGGACCAGGCTTCTCGACGCCTTGACCTACTAACACTACTAACACCCTAAAGGAAAAATTGAAAAATAAGGGAAATAATTAGCAATTAAAAAAAATTTTAAAATAATAAAAATAGTTGAAAATTGTAGCAAATAATTGGAATTATAATAGAAAATAATATAGTCAATAATTAAAGAAATTTATAAATAATTTCAAATTTACTCAAAGCTTGTATTAATTGAATTTTTAATCACTGAAAGTTAGAATTAATGAAAGTTCAAAGAAATTAAAATTGTTATAAGTTATAAACTTGAAAAAATTTTATTTAGGTGTAGACGATTTAAAATTTAAGAGAAAAAAAAAATTTGTAACAAATTTCAGTGTGGTGTTTTTTGGGACCTTAATTACAAATTTCTTGACTTTTTAAAAATGAAAAAATGTATTAAAGTAGAATTATGTAGTTCTAATAATAAATTTGTTTTTTATTTCATATCATTCCTACATTAAAAACACTATAATTATCTTCAATGCGATTCTCCTTTGATCTATCTGTAAAAAAATTATTATATATTATTATATCTTGAAATTCTTTTTCGTATAGGATTAATAAAAAATAAATAAATCTTGAGATGAAAATTAAATTCATGTCACAATTTTACTTTATTATAAAGAAATTAATTTACTTCAATAGAAAAATATTAAAAGACACTGGAAGAAAAAGTTAAATTCAGATGTACAATTTAAATTTCTATAAGCAAAAAGAAATCGGACATGTGCAAATTACACTTTCCCTAAAACCAATTTTCACTCTATAGAGTGAAATTTCACTCCAGTTAGAGTAGAAATTCACTTTAAAAGTGAGGCATCACTTTTTGCTTGAAGTAAATTTCTACTAGAATTGGAGTGAAAATTCACTCTATAAGAGGAAGATCTAACATTTTTAGACCAAGTTTTTCACTAGGATTCAAGTAGCTCAATTTTCACTTTTTATGAAGTGAAAACTCACTCCAAAAAATGTAACATCCAGTGGTTTTAATAGATTTCTGTTTGAACGGCACTAAACCCTAAAACGTGAAAATTATCTTCATAAATTTGTGGTAAAATATAAAATTTTGAACATTTACGAAATGTATGCAAAGAATTTGTGCTCAAACTTACAGGTACTATTTTCATAATTTCACTAGACTGTCGCATTTAAACATTTTCATCATTTTATTGAAAGAAAAACCGTGCAGTATGAAACTGAAGTTTTTATTATCTTGAAAGGTTAGAAAATTTCATTAGGTGTTTAATAAATATCTATATTATTAATATTTTCATTTTTTATTAAAAATAAAAGCTTCGCTGTCTTTTAAAAAAGTATTCGAAATTTTCGTTCACACATACCTTTGCAAAATTTTCCAAAGAAAATGAATATAATTTTCCGACCACTAATACGCAGGGTATGCTGCATTTTTTCATTATCATAAGCAATAATTTTTTCGTGTGTACTGTTTGTGTGTACCATTCGGATGCGTACCTAAAATTTTAATAATTATCAAAATATTTACAATTTAAGGAAAAACTATCAAAAAATCGGGCAAGTGCAAATTACATTTTTCCTAAAACAGAATGTTTCCGTGTCTCCCAAATTTTCCAACTATATCGACGCCCCCCGTTGATAACATGTTTATTAAAAAGCCAATGAAATAAAATGTTAATTTAAAAAACAGTCGAAAATCATTTTTATTAATAATTTTGTAAGATATGATTTGTATTCAATTGTTTGTGTAATTTGATAATTTTATTTTGATTTGAAAAATAATCAAACACTGATTGTATAATAAAATTTATGTGTTTTTAAATAAATAATATATTTTTTTCAGTTTGTAAAGTTTTGAATCTTTGTAAGTTTTCATATCTTTGTTTTAATGATAATAATAATAATAAAAATGTAAGTTAATGTTATTTGCTTACCTGTATAGTTTAAAGTTCGTGAATTAAATAATAAAAATTGTCTTCAAAGCTATTAAATAGTGCAATTGAACCGCCGGCGTTCAAAATTATGTTAAAACGAAGTCTCGATCATTTCTTTTAACTGGTGTGTTTGAAATAAATATAAACATATTTTAAACTTAATTTTATTTAAATTTGTGAAGAACAATCAATAAGATTTTCAATGCTTTGATTTATTTGTTGAGATTATTTTATAGGTAAGGATTTTAACTTCTGAGTTTTAGTTTAAAACATCAAAAATCTGTAAAAAAAATTAGTTACAAATAACACTTTTTAGATGTAGTCAATTTCAGTCTTAATAAAAGCAGTAAAATTCAGCTACAGATGCAGAAATAACAATTTTGATATTTTATTGAATCTACTACTATAAGATAAATATCTTCAAATGGTGAATTTGATATATTCAAAATACGAAGGAAAAAAGTTTAATCACATTATTTTAATAATACATTAATTTACTTATATAGGAGTAAAAAGAGAAAAAAATATTAAAAGATATGTCAAAATATTGTGGATAATATTATAAAACAAATATTACTAAAAGGGTAGTTAATCATAGAACTTAAAACATTTCATTATCAACCAAAAATATTTCCTGCTTATTCCATGAAAAATACAAGTGGTCTCAACTGCAAATTTTAAAAGTAAAGAGTTAATGTCTTAATAACCCAAGAAGCTATATTCCTAGAATTTTTTAGTAACTCACGAACTTTAAATCATACAGGTAAGCAAATAATATTAACTTACATTTTTATTATTAGTATTATTATTGAAACAAAGATATGAAAACTTACAAAGATTCAAAACTGTAGAAACTGTAAAAAACATATTATTTATTTAAAAACACAAAAAACACATAAATTTTATCATACAATCAGTGTTTGATTATTTTTCAAATCATTATTATTGTTATTGTTATACGACATATAATAATTTTTTATTTCAAATTTATTAAAATATATTACAATTTAGATAAAATTCACTTGAATACAATTTTTTAATGGAAAAAATAATAAATTTCTCAAAAAAAATATGTTTAACTTTTGAAAAATAATATTAAATTTTAATGAAATGACAAAGTTTAAAAAAAAAGAAATTTCAGTAGATAAATTCAACTTTTTAATTTTAATATTTTTATTTAATCATTTCAAATTATATTTAATTATTAATTCAGGTTTTAATATTTTTGACTAAAAGATATTATTAATTAAAACAATATAAAAATTTTGAGCGGAATTGTACTTTCTAGGTACAAGATTAAAAAAAGAACACCTCTTTTACGTATATAGCCTTGTATTTACTTTATAATATAGTATTGAAGATTGAAATTGAATGTTATTGATATTTGATTAAATAAACATTATAGTGTACGTTCAGCCCAATTAACATTCTATGGTACACAACTTCAACAGACATTTAATTACACAAACAATTGAATACAAATCATGTCTTACAAAATTATTAATAAAAATGATTTTCGACTGTTTTTTAAATTAACATTTTATATTATTGTCTTTTTAATAAACATGTTATCAACGGGGGGCGTCGATATGAGCTAGAGATCTAAAATTGTTCGCTAGGTGGAGGCATAGACATTTTAATACAATTTAGGCAAAAAATCGTGGATTTGATTAAACTGTGATAAAAAGTAGAATTCTCCTACTGTTAATATCTAGAACTTTAAGCGTAAAGTTTTTATAAGCGTTCTTGACGCAAAATGCAATACAAATATAAATTTGAAGTTTTTTTTTTGTTATCTTTTCAGGGAATTTATATAATTACTTAATTTTAATGTGACGCTCCACGAGAGAAGGGACCTAACGCAGAAAAATCAAACTTTAAAATACGGACGTTCGGTTTTGGAACTCAAAAAGCAACTCAAAAACTATCCATTACAATGAAAAAAATAAAATCAATAAAAGCCATTTACTCGGGAAAATCCAAAAAATGCGATACCCTGAGCGCGTCCAGATTTGAAGCATTATAACAAAAAGTGGAATTAAAAAATTTTTTTTTTGAAACATGGAAATGAAAGAACAACTCAAAAATGATCTTTTATCATTAAAAATGAAAATTGGTTTCTTACGCGTCAAGTCTCTTCTCTCGCGGAGCGACACATTTGAAAAAACAAACTAACACTGAAAAAGTAAGATTGCTGCTCAGATCAGTCATTTCAACATAAGGTAGTGAAATGAAAAGTATGTGAATTGTTTGTCCAAAAATTGCTGACATAAATCTAAATGCAACAGCCGGTTGATCTAAGTTTATTATTGTCTATTTACAATAAAAATAAAATCTTTTTTTATTAGATATTAATAAAATATACATGTATTGATAAGATTTCAGTTATAACTCACTGCCACTCCTGTTAAACTTATAATAAATAAATTTATCATAACTATAATTCCATAAACGAGTGAAAAGCATTTCTGAATATTCTCTAAAAACCTATAAATAAAAGCTTTATTTTAAATTGATTATATTTGAAAAAAGTTGTGATAAAGTGTATACTGAATAAATTATTTACGCAAAAGAATGAGCACAATTACATGTTATTAGTAAAACAATTTTAATCTTTAAAACATATTTTTATTATTAGTAAAAGAAGACATCCACCTACTTTAATAACTTTTTGTGTTGTTTAACACAAAAAATAATTTCATTATCAATCGTTTTTTGTAAATTATGTGCATGAATTTGAGAATCAGGTTGATGACTTATCAGATTTGATAATTTTGTCCTGTACGTAAAACATGCGAAATATTATATAAACTGCAAAAAGAAGTATCTTAAGGGCCTGTAATAAAGAATGACGTCACTGGTATAAGCAAAAATTTCCCTTAAACTTTTTCTACAAATAATCAATATTTTGACATCAAAGTTTGAAAAATAACTTAAAATATTATTAGGAAGCTCTGTCTGGCTCACGACCAGACCTAATATAATTAGTCCAGTCAACAGGTACTTTTAGACGGCAATAACTCGGTTTAATTCCCGAGTTATGCCTTTTCAAAGTTTACTAATTTTTCATCATTTTTGCCCGAAAAAACCTTGTTTTCAAAAAATAATGCCGAACTTTTTTTTACTTAAGGAGGTTTATCCAAAAAAGCATTTTATACAGATTCTTCTAATATTTTAATGACATATTAAATACATTACTTTACATGTACTGTTACAATTTTATTGAATTTTACCGATCTGTTTTTAAGATATAAATTTATAAAGTTGGGACTTTTACATGGAAACAGTAACAAAACGGGCAAAATGACTATATTTTAATTGATTAAAAAAACACGGTTCTACAAATTTTTTAAAAAAACGAATATATTTTAAACTGTAATAAAATACAACTTTTACAACAATATTTAATTAATTTACCGTACCGTTGTTAAGAAAATGTTATTTGAGGGTAGTAATTCTTCACTTTTTTGAAATAATCAGGAAGAAAAAATTTAAATAGCATGAAATTTTCAAAGGAAAAAATTTTTTTTCAATAAAATTTTTTTGTGTAATGATTTTAACTACAAAATATTATTTAGAAAACAAATTATAAGAATAAATGAAATTAAAAAAATATTGACTATCATGGTCCGATAGAATGAGAACCGCTTGAGGGTATAAGCGTCCTTAATCGGATAAAAAAATAATGTATATAAAAGTTGTAGTACACTATATTAGCTTTAAATTCTTGTTTAAAAAATTAAATTCGGCCCACTAGTTACCGAGCTATGATCTCCTAAAATATACCAGTTTTCACGTTTTTTCACATAGTTGCAAATTTTTTTGTTCGGATCGATTGCTCTTGTATTTTATTATTGTTAAGTACATAATACAAGTTTGCTTCTATAAATTTTTGCATTTTTTGAAAAATTTAAAATGGTGGATCCAATATGGCGGACGATATTTCTTAAAAATTGGGTTATTTTCGTGACACTTTCAAGGTGCAACCAATATGGCAGACAATATTTTTAAAAAATTTGTTGATTTTCATAAGACATTGAATCTATGGGTCGCTGATTACGAATCCATAGTTACATTTTAAAAATTCAAAATGGTAGATTCAATATGGCGGACCATATTTCTTAAAAATTAGTTTATTTTCGTGAAACTTGGTATCTAGGAGATTTTGGGGTCGTTGATTACGAATTTGCAATTAGATTTTAAAAATTCAATATGGCGGATCCAATTAGGCGGGCGATATTTTTTAAACCTTCGTTAATTTTGTGAGACTTGGTATCTAGGAGTTTTTGGGGTCGCTGATTACGAATTCGCAGTCAGATTCTACAAATTCTAAATTGCTGATTCAACATTGCAGACGATATTTTTTTTTGTGAGACTCTGTATCGGTTTTTGTTGTCACTGGTTACGAATTGCAGTCAAATTTTCAAAAATTTTAAATAATGGATCTAGTATGGCGGACTACACTTATATAAAATTGGTTAAGGGCATGTGATGATAATGCTAAATTTGTCCGTAAACTTTCTCTTTAAGTACTCAATGTTTTGACACCAAACTTTGTAGAATTACTCAAAATACCATTAGAATGGTCTCTCTGATCCAATTTTGTTTCATTTTTGTCTTTAAACTAAATATTTTTCAAATTTACTTTTTTTTGAAAATTTTCCAAAAATTGTAAAATTGAAAAAAAAATTAGTTTAAAGATAAAAATGAAATAAATTTGGGTCAGAGAGACCATTCTAATGGTATTTTGAGTAATTCTACAAAGTTTGGTGTCAAAGCATTGAGTACTTTAAGAGAAAGTTTACGGACAAATTTAGCATTATGTTAAGAGTAAAATAGACTTGGCTGATAATATTTTTTATGATCGATATTTCCAGAACTTAAGAAACCAAGGCTCACGAACAAAAGTCAGTTTTTAAAAAAATATCGTCCGCCATATTAAATTTTTAAAATCTAATTGCAAATTCGTAATCAACGACCCCAAAAACTCCTAGATACCAAGTTTCACGAAAATAAGCCAATTTTTAAGAAATATCGTCCGCCATATTGGATCCACCATTTTGAATTCTTCAAATAATGCAAAAATTTATAGAAGCAAACTTGTATTATGTACTTAACAATAATAAAATACAAGAGCAATCGATCCGAACTAAAATATTTGCAACTATGTGAAAAAACGTGAAAACTGGTATATTTTAGGAGATCATAGATCGGTAACTAGTGGGCTGAATTTAATTTTCTAAACGGGAATTTAAAGCTAATATAGTCTACTACAACTTTTATGTACATTATTTTTTCATCCGATTAAGTAAAAAAAAGTTCGGCATTATTTTTTGAAAACAAGGTTTTTTCAGGCAAAAATGATGAAAAATTAGTAAACTTTGAAAAGGCATAATTCGGGAACTATTTGGCCAATTAGGTTCATCTTTTTTTTTAAAAAACTCAAAATTTTATATACTTTTTCTTTTATGTAAGATATTTTTCACGTAAAATGCACAGAAAACCGACAATTTCAGAAAACGCGATTTTTTGCACCTTTTTTGAAAAATTTACCTAGGTTCCCGGTCGCCACGCTTGCCGAAAACTTAGGGTTTTTAATTGTATGCCAAAATAAAGGGTTTACGCCAAAAACATCGCCCTTCTGAGTTATTACCGTATAATACGTTTTTTCCCGACGTATTGACTGGACTAAATTGTGAATAATAGAATTCAATTGTATTTCGCTGTCTCGTCCTCAAGATCAAATGCGTAGTACCGAGGTACTGGTCGTTCCGCCACAGTAATTTTAAATCTAAAAGCTTTTCGGGCCTTAGTAGGTGTCGCCTCTGGTGTCACTCTGCCTTTCTTCATTACGTTGTTCTGTGCGTTCCGCTACACATCGTGCTCGCGAAACAGAAGTTATATTTTCCACTAAGTGTATAAATTGATAAACTTAACATGAGTTCAAGAGAGTCCAGCTCATCTGAAGATTATACACGCCGTCACAAGAAGAGAAAGCACTCATCAAAAAAGCATAAAAAGCAAATCAAACGACTGAAAAAGAAACTTAAGCGGGCGAGACGCCACCGCTCTCGCAGAAGCACATCTTCCTCGACTTCAACTTCAAGCGATTATCGAGATAGAACATCAGCTGAGCGCTCAAGTTCCAGGAATCCGAGTGTCGAGCATAGTCCGAGAGACGTGTCGCACGAGGCAGAACGCTATCGCCAGCGTCAGAGGGAACGAGAATACAGAGCTGCCAGAGGTTCGGGTCATGAGCGTTCTCCGCGAGAAACGCCTTACCCCAGCCCAAGTGCTAGTAAAAATGGAGAGCGATCCCCGAGAGGCACGTCTCCGCGTAATAGAAGCAGGTCTAGATCAAACAGTGTCACAGCTGCACCGCCAGAAAATAAAAATGGCGACGAAGCTGAGCATCTAAAGGAAAGCGAAATAAATTCAAAAAATGGCGCTGTCGACCAGTCGGTAACAGGTGAGATAGAGCTCCTCAAGTTGCTGGGACATGGCGTTTCGGAGGAAAACAAATACAGCCCTCCAATCCACGACACGATTGCGGACCTGTGGATAAAAGTTTTGAAATCTGGATTGTCCAAAGAAACAAAAAATTCTCTGCTTACCAAGTACCAACCTGCTGAAAACTGCCGCACTATGGGGGCACCTTCACTTAATCCAGAAATAAAATCCGGTATGAGCTCTTCTGCTCTCAAAAAAGACGAATACCAAGTATCGTCGCAAAAGCAGCTCGGAGCAGCCATAAGTGCTACAGGCCGTGCATTGACTGTCATAATAGACAGCAAAAAAGCGTCAAAACAACTTGAGGCAACGGATATCGCACAACTTTTTGGAATAATAAGTGATGTCGGCAGGATTCTCACTGATCTGCAGCATGGTTTATCAATCACACGCAGGTCATTTATTATCCCGTCATTCAGTCTGCTACTGAAAACTATCGCGGATGATACTGGCGTAGATACCTGTCTGTTTGGTGAAACTCTGTCGGAGAGATTAAAATCTGCCAAAGAAGTAGAAAAGTCGGGAAAGGATATCACAAAGCCTGCCAGTTCATCGAAGGAGAATCAATCCAGGAAAATCAGGGCACCAGAGTCAGCTTCAGCTAGGAACCATTTAAACTGGAAAGCCCCCCCCCCCCAAAAGAACTAGCCACTCACGCATTCAAGGAGGGGGGGCCGCCAGGAGACTCGAGGTGCACGTCGTCAACCGACTTATCAACGAAAGTACTAACGGTGAGTAAAACGGCTGGCCGTTTAAATTTTTTTTAAATAAGTGGGAAATAGTAATTTCCGACCCTTTCATAGTGGACTACATTAAAGGTTATAAACTGCCATTTAACGTAAAACCGCACCAAACATTTGTGCCTTCGGAAAAATCTATGTCGAGGGAGGAGGAGTTACGAATCTCAAAGGCCTTACACCATCTATTAAAAATAGAGGCAGTGTCCATGTGTGAGCCGTGCGACGGAGAATTTCTGTCACCATTTTTTCTGCGACAAAAGTCAAACGGCAATGACAGGTTCATCCTCAATCTCAAGTGCTTAAATGAATTCATTTCAACTGCACACTTTAAAATTGAGGACATGAAAACAGCCTTGCGTTTAGTATATAGGGATTGTTATATGGCTGTCATGGACCTTCAGGATGCGTACCTCATGGTACCTGTCAATGTAGAATATAGAAAATTCTTACGGTTTTCCTTCCTAGGAGTGATTTATGAATTTAAATGCTTACCGTTTGGTTTATGCACAGCACCATTCACTTTTACAAGAATCCTAAAGCCTGTTGTCGAAAAACTTAGGAGTCAGGGTATCACATTAGTCATATATTTGGATGACATTTTAATAATAGCCAAATCAGAAACAGAATGTGTCAGACATGTTCTGGAAACGCAAAAACTTTTAGAATCTCTAGGTTTTATAATCAGTGTTAGTAAGAGTCAACTGAAACCATCAAAACAATGTAAATTCCTAGGGTTTATTATTGACAGCTCTAAATTTCTTATCGAGTTAACTGAGACGAAACGGGAATCCATACCTAAAAATATTAAAAGATTTATTAACAACCGAAATTGTAAAATAAAAGAGCTGGCACAACTTATTGGTACCCTAACTGCTGCGTGTCCTGCTATGAGATACGGATGGTTGTATACGAAAAGGCTAGAGAGGGAAAAATATCTAGCATTGCAAAAATCGAATAATAATTATAACACTCGTATCACACTGTCTGACTTAGTGCTCTTTGACTTGAAATGGTGGCTGACTAAAATAGATACACATTACAATCCAATAAGACAGATGAAATTTAAGAGGGAGATATTTACCGACGCATCATTAACAGGATGGGGAGCCTACTGTGAAGGTAAAAAAGCATTTGGATTGGGGGATTCAAAAGAATCAGAACTTCACATTAACAAATTAGAGCTCACTGCAGCCCTACTGGGACTGAAATGCTTTGCCAAGAACGACTACACCTGTGAGATTCTGCTTCGGATGGATAACACTACAGCCATTGCTTACGTTAACAGGATGGGCGGAATACAATTTCCTAAGTTAACAGAAATCGCTCGGCAAATTTGGAACTGGTGCGAGGAACGTGAATTGTGGATTCACGCATCCTACCTGCCTTCTAAAGAAAATAAAGAAGCTGATGAAGGATCGCGTTTTCTCCCACAAGAAACTGAGTGGGAGCTAGCACCCTGGGCGTTTGCAAAAATTGAGGGGGTCTTTGGATTGTTCGATATAGACCTTTTTGCAACAAGGGTGAACAAAAAATGCAAACTGTACGTTTCATGGCACAGAGATCCCGACTCATTTACAATAGATGCATTCACTATGAATTGGAAGGGTTATTTTTTTTACTCATTCCCCCCTTTCTCGGTAATACTCAGAGTCTTGCAAAAGATTCAGTTAGATGAGGCAGAAGGAGTCGTGGTGGTATCATTGTGGCCTACGCAACCTTGGTACCCCGTGTTAAAAAAAACTGATAATAGGAAAACCCGTTTATTTTGATCCTAATGTTAAATTATTATCTTCTCCTCACAGGAAGACGCACCCGCTGCATCAAAATCTTTCCCTGGTAGCAGCATTATTGTCAGGGAAGGATTCAAGACCAGAAGAGCAACGGATGAAGCTGCCGAAGTAATGTTGCAGTCCATAAGGTCGAGTACTCTGAAACAATATACCAAACCCATCAAATTATGTTGGGAATATTGCAATCAGAGAAATATCGACGTTTTTAAGACCTCAATACCAGACGTCCTAAGTTTCTTCACGGAAGTATTGAAAGAGACGAATTCCTACAGTACCGCAAACACATACAGAGCGGCAATATCGCTGATTATGGGGAATGATCTAGCCCACGACGCACAAATATCCAGATTCTTTAAAGGGATCTCAGCGATTAAACCGCAGAAATTCAGGTATGATACGACGTGGGATCCAAAGCCAGTTCTTAACCAGCTCTCATCCTGGCATCCAAATGAAAATCTTACTCTCGAAATTCTAACCAAAAAACTGGCAACCCTGCTCGTTCTAATTACAGCCCAGCGGGTTCAAACCCTGTCAGTCATTCAATTAGAGAATATTAACACAAAACAGGAGACACTTCGAATCAAAATAACGGAGACAATCAAAACGTCGGGTCGAAAAAAATTCCAACCATTATTGGAAATCCCAACATTTACAAATCAGCCGGAGCTTTGTGCAGCTTCTGTACTCCGTTCCTACATCGAAAAAACGAGCAATTTGAGGACGGGCAAGGCAAATGAAGGGAATCTGTTTATTACATATAAGAAGCCTCACCACGTGGCAACAGCTCAAACAATAAGTCGCTGTAAAAGAGACACTCTAGATAAAAGCGGAGTGGACACCACGGTTTTCTCAGCGCACAGCACGCGACACGCCTCAACATCAGCAGCAGCACGTAATGAGACAAACATAGAAATTATTCGTCGTGCAACAGGATGGACAGCCACCTCGTCAACTTTTGCACGATTCTACAATCGACCCTTAAGGGAATCGACAACCTTCGCAGCAGCGATTCTAAATTGAGAACACTCTCAGATTATTTCAATGACAATTATCTCTTTATTTTTGTATATCACGGAAAACAAAAATCAATAAACTCCTTAATGTTCATAAATAGCATAAAGTCGCATCTCACTTTAAACATCTACGCATTTGATCTTGAGGACGAGACAGCGAAATACAATTGTTAGGATTGAGCAAGTTTACCTTAAGTGAAGGTCAATCCAAATTGTATGAGCTGTCTCGTCCGAAGAGATTAAACCAACCGCACCCAAATCCCCCCTTATTTGCGACTTATGCTAAACTTTAAAATGTAATGAAGAAAGGCAGAGTGACACCAGAGGCGACACCTACTAAGGCGCAAAAAGCTTTTAGATTTAAAATTACTGTGGCGGAACGACCAGTACCTCGGTACTACGCATTTGATCTCTTCGGACGAGACAGCTCATATGATTTGGATTGACCTTCACTTAAGGTAAGCTTGCTCAATCCTAACAATTTTAATTGCAATTTTAAAAACTACTGTGGAGTGACTTTAAACTGAAATCAAGAAATTGTAATTATATTGTGTCAGACAAATTTTATATATTTGACTAAATATGTTATTTATCCTAACAACCCACGCGATCAAAACTAATTAATTAAATTTTAAATATAATAGACGTGGTAAATTAATTTTCAGTGAAACTTAAAACAAATTTGTGTCAGGTAGACATTTTTAATGATATTTTAAGTCATTATACAAAGTTTGATGCCAAAATATTAATTATTTTAAAAGAAAGTTTATTGTTAAATATTGCCTATATAAACACCACTAACAACGAATATAAAAAACAAATAAAATTCCGGCCCAATTAAAGTTCGGACAAATGTGGTTTATGATTAATGGTCATTCGATTTAATAAACTTCTTTGAAATAGATCTTTAGTCACTTGAGTTTCAGGGAAAATATATCACCCGATACTAAAATAATTTAGTTATAATTGTTAAAAGAATTTTTCAATAATTTATTATTTCGAACCTATATACAAGGTCCATCTATAAATTACGTAACAGGTTTGGGGAGTGTTGAGTTTTGAGAGAATGTTTCTATTTGAATCAAATAAATTTGTTTTTCAGTGTCTGTGAAACAGAAGTTGATAAAATGATTTTTAAAAATAACGTAACTTGTTATATATAGGGGAAGAGAGGAGTTCAAAATTCAAAAATGGTCAAAAAAAGTGTTACGTAATTTATGCATAGCCCCTAATATTAATTTTTATTTTCACCCTATTGCTGCAAATATGCTGCAACTATGTTGACCGCAAGCCATAAATATTGAATCTGAATTTATAACACTTATCAAAACGAGAGTAGTCGTTAAAAAGTTGTGAAAAAAAATTAATTTATAATACTGATCACCATCAACTCCAAAATCAGCAACAAAAATTGGAACCAACGGTCTTGATTCGTTTAATGGTTTCACTAAATCCAAAAATCTTGGCACTGTTGCTAGCAACATGAAACCGAATGTAGATCCGAGTACAGCCACTAAAAAAAATTATTAATTGTGTATGTAAAATCAGTCAAAGCATTGTTTTAGGTATATTATGAAGCGTGCTTCAATATCATCAAAAGCCTATAATTACCACTGTATACCAATCGTAGTTTTTTCGCTCTAACAGCGTGTTTTTCCAAAATTTCAAATTCTTGTTTAACTGACCAAGTTCGCCAGTCTCTCTCGATTTTTTCTACTAAAATTGCTAACTACAATTTTTAAATTTTCTTAGTATTTTGCAAATTTAATCGAAATAGAAGTTTAAGTTATAAATTGATTGTCAGTTGTTTTTAAATTACCTGCTGTTTTTTTACCAACAAGTTTATAAACAACATAATGCTGATACTGGTAACTAGTAAAGGTGAAAAGCATTCGAATACGGAATTCAAATCACGTAATCGAATTGATCTAATCAAGCCAAAAAACTAAGAAAATATTTTAGTAATTTAATATTACAAACATTAAAATTAATTTTTTAATTGACTTTCTTTTTTTTATTAACCTTTGGGGGAAGTATAATTACAACAAAAAACCATTTTTGGGAGAATTGAAAGTCTTAATAATCACAGAGGCTCCTGTATGAGAAAGCAATAAAAAAGCAAAATTTCAATTTTGAAATCCAAAAAATAATTGTGGATATATATAGATTCTGTAAAACTTAATCATTTATTATCTTGTATGCAGCTCTACTTTTTTGTAAAAATTTATTCTTACCACAGTTATCAACAGAGAAAATAGCAGAAGTAAGTAAATAAAACCTCGTATTAATTTTTGTGAGTTACTTAGAGAAAACCACAGCCCAGTTAGGCAGAGCATTTTATAGTTAAGTCTGTAGTGAGGTCCTTGTAATATGTTTGTGCTCATGGTTGTAAGCTAATTATTAATTTCAAGCCTGGAGAAACGTCCCTTTAGTCATTTGGTATTCCCGCTCTTTATTAATACTTAATCAGTTTTCAAAGAATTTACCTGAATCTTTATGAGTTCTCAGAACAAATTACCCTTCTTTGTATTAAAGGTACTATTTTATTCTTTAATTACAAGGTATCAGTCACGACACTGTCTACAATGTGTGAATGAATAAGTAGGTTATAGGGAAGTCTTCTTTCTGTGTTTTAGAATTTTATATGACTACAAAGTCAGTATCGAAAGAGCCGTTGCAAATGTAACATGGAAATTAAAAAAATGTAGATTCATAATAATCATATTAGAAAGAAACGATAAGAAATTTTGTGTTCTATTTCACTATCTTACAAAACATTGTGTATTTATAAAATGTACTCTTGAAATCTCAATTTAGTAAAAAACTATACACGGAAAAAAATTAGTTAGAAAATTTTTTTATATAAAATTTAGGGAAAAAGAGTCAAAACGAGAAAAATTCAGATAAGGAATTTCAAACTTTCAAAATGGGTCTATCCGAGTATGTATGTAAAAACTGCTCCTGCTCGAATCAAGTTCAAATAATTTTTATAAATTTTGTACTCTAAAAGATATAATTTTTCACCAAATATTAAGGTTTAAAAATTGTTTTTGTAAAATTATTAAAATAAGATGTTAGCGATCACTCCGAGTCAAAGGATGAATAAAAGAAAACTTAAATTCTTTTTTACTTTTTACGTTTCAACAGCACAGCTGTCCTCTCCAGAAACTATAATTTATTTTAAAAAAATAGAAAATTATTACAAAGAAAACATACATAAAAATATTTTTTTTTTTTATGCAATAGTTAAATATTTACTGAAAGCTAATTGGTTAAAAAAAAAATTTTTTTACATAATTTAAAGAAATAACAAAAATTATTTCTCCTCAAAGGAACGTCTTTAAAAAAAGGCATAGCATAATTTTGAAAAGAAATAGCTGATTTTCGAAAAATTTTAAAAATTAGTTTTAAGGCAAAATTTAAACAAACTCGGAACAGAGAGAACAGACCTTCCTAAACTGATATTTTAAGTAATTCTACAAAGTTTGGTGTCAAAATGGTATTATTTTAAGAGAAAGTTCACGGAATATTTCTACCTATATTAGTGACGTCATTCTCTATCACATGCCCTTAAGAAAATTTTCTGAAAAGCATATATCTGAAAGATGTACAATGTGAAGTTTAAACTACCCTACACGGGGAAAACGTTTGAGGTAATCTTTCCCATATTATATGCAGGACCTCGGATCAAAGTTACAATTGAGATATTGTGTTCAAAATTCTGATAGTTATTTTCAAAAAATAAGAAAAATTTTCCCATATACGTGGTACTTGAGAGTCAAAAGTAGACTGAAAAAGACTACTCGCTTAAAGCTGTAAAATGTGCATTAAAGTTGAAAAGAGTTTGCCGAGAAATGTGCAGAAGTTTACCATGCTACGGGTAATCGGAGTTCGGGCTCAGCGTCAAGTCCAATGACTCTCCAGCATGGTAAACTCTCCTCAAAACTCGGAATTTATTCCTATCGCATGATAAATCAAACTTTCTCCCTCTTTTTCCATTTTTAATTTGCAGATGCGATCACATATTATTTGTCTGTTAATTCCACAAGAACTCTTTCTATTAAAAGGAAAAAGAATGATCTTTAAATTATTAATTTTAATACTTATATTAGAGGCTAGCCTAGCTTACGTTGAATTATATAACATGCAACTATGACAAACAAATTTTAAACGAAAACTTGTTAGATATTTCATATTTTACTGACTACTCTTTCAATTAGTTTATTTTTTAAATTCTTATAATATTTTGATTCTTTAATTGTGTATTTCTGTAAATAGTTTAATTCTTAATATTTATTTACATTTAATACTAAAATAATAAATTTTATAATAAATTAAACAATATTTGTATTTTACATTAATTAAAAAGAAAATTACCTAAAATATTTCAGATATGATGCTTTTCTTGGTTTTTTTATCATTGTAAAATTAAACTATCAAACATATATTTTACAACTTCTAAACTTCTATGTTTGTAAACTTTTTTAAATAAAAATTTCTTGTAATTTAAAGGCAGATTTTTTATATTTTAAAGTTTCTTTCTTGCTTTGAAAATGTTCAATTATGGTAATTTTTACTCTTTACTATTTTTAAATAGCTAAATGTCATTTTTTAAAATTATTATTTTTCTTACTTTTCATTTATTATACCTTTATAAGATCTACTTAATTCATTACTTTCAATTTTTAGTTGTAATAACTTTTATTTATTCAAATTCTTATTCAAAATAATATTTATTTTCGTAAATAACGTTTAACAAATTCTCTAAGTCTGAGTTAGTTAAAAATAACTAGCTTGAAATCAAAAAGTTAGCTATTAATTCAAATAGCTATATTTCTACTAATCATTTAGTAAAAAATTAATAATTATTAGTTTAGTTTATTTTTAAGTTATATCAAAATAGATAATATTTTAGTAAAATTCTGATTATTATTAATAATTAATTATTTTTAACTAATTCAGATTAAAAGAACAGATAGGATTTTCTAGGTTATTAAACTTTTAATGCAGAAAATACAAATTTGTTTCTATAAAAATTATTATATTAAATAACATTTATATTAATATTTTTATATATAATACATATAATATATTTTTAATAAATGAATATTTGGTTTTTTAAACATTGTAAGAATTAAAATTTTAAGAAATAAGAATTTTCTGTCTAATTATTAAATTACTTTATTTAAAAATTATATAATACAGGAGTCTCGGAAATCGAAATTAACACAAGTGAAATTGATCTAAAGTGAATAAAAAATAAAGTCAAAGATTTTGTTAATTACACCTATTTTTAATATTTAGATAATTGTTAAATTTGTACACATTATAAAAAATATTTTTTAAAATATCTACAAGTTATTTTTATAACAAGACCTTTAAGTTTTATTTAATTAATGAACTGCATAATTATAACTTTATACATTAAATAAAACTTTTTTTAAATTAAAAAACTATTTGACATTAATATAATATTTTGGTCGTACTTTTTAGAATTTAAAATACAAAATAAGTTCTAAATTAACATTTTGAATTTGATTCACAGATTATTGCAAGACAAAAAAGAAAGATTTAATAGAAATTACCAAAATTTTGAAACTTGATTTATATAAAAAATTGATCAAGGAAGGAAGCAATAATTAACACATAATTGTTTTAAATTAAAATTATTCAGTCTAAAGATATAAGAATTAAAACCGTTTCTCATAAAGGGATACAATTCTACTCAGTTAGTATATAAGGAAAGTTTGAATCTCTAATTCCAAATGTATTCGAGCGTGTTCGGTGTGCGTGAATGTGTATTTAGATATTTGTATATTGCGGCGTAAGTTTAGTTTAGGTAAATCGCGTCTTGTATATAGTTCAAAAGAATATTAAATTAATCTTAAGGTTAAAACTATGATCGTGATTGTATCGTTAAATGTAATTATAATTAGCGAAATAAGTAATCTCTATAGGAAATAAATCTGTAATTAATATGAAGGAAATCTTTTTATTTTTTGGTTGAATAGAAAAGATCATCTAGTTGGCAAAACTTTACCATGCTGGTGAGCAGGAGCCTTGACAAGAACATTGTCGAGGCGCGCTGAGTTCAAGAATTCGAGCTCAGCGCCTTGTCATCCAGCATGGTAAAGTTTTCCCACGTGCTGTGTATAATACTACTCAACTTTCTGGCAATCGAGGAATCGCCCTCCGACCATCAAATTACCATGCTGGAGAGTGATATGTATCCATATTTTTGTATAAAACATTTCTAATTCTTGAATAATTTCTATTATAAATTGAATGGTAAAGTTTTCTAAAAATCACTTTGATCCGAGGTGTATCATGCTAACATGGTAAACTTTATCTGAAACATTTTCTCCGTGTACAATTAGGGTAGAGGCGAAATCAATGAGACTTTTTCAAAGAAATTATTGAAACAAATAATATGACCTAAATTTTTAACGTACACTGAAAAAAATAAACTGTTGAATCAATAGTGCCGATGCTATTGAATTCAATTCTTTTTACTCAATAATATCTGTAATCAATTATACTAATATATATTAAAATATAACAATTCATACTTTTAAATTAAAAGCATGATGTTTTTAAAAGAATTATTTAAAGTAGTTATAACATACAGAGAAATAGTTAATTTAAAGTTATTTTATATGGTTTAAAATAAATATAACTTGTTGTATCAATAAATATTATTTACAGTTTGTACAAATATATATTTCATATGATGCAATATGCTTTTGAATCAATAGCATCTGCTTTTGTTATTATAAACGGCATATTCACATACGTTCAAATGCAGATGCTATAAAATTGAAAGTACATTTAATAGATCGGTAAAACTATTTATTGAATTGTATTATATAAAAAATAGAAATAATAAAATGCATTTTTGCATTTTTTAATTTAAAACCTAGGAACTTTATAAATAAATAAATAAAAAATAAATAAAATAAAATAAAACAAAGTACATTATGTGACCGCGTCTGAGAAAATGGTACTTATGACCAAAAAAATCGATTTTTGGTTTTTGACGGTTTCGTTTACTTCTAGGTCTTAAAAATGTAATGCGATTAATCCTGATCAAAAACAAACTTTTTTTTTACTTTTTCAAGCAAATTTAAAAAAAAAATTATTACTCCGACCAAATTTTTAACTTTTACTACTCAACTCTGACAAAATTCTTTTATGAAAATATAGGTATTTTTAAAAGAAAAATGATTCTTGGTATTTTTGATTAAAATCAATAGTTAAAAGGTTATGAATTTTTTAAAATTGTAAAATTGTTATTTTTTTGGAAATTTTTGATACAATTATTCCTGCTTTAAACAAATAATTATTGCATTGAACCTTAAATATAAATATCAAAACTATCTGAGAAAAATTAAATCTTAACTCTCGGAGACGAGTTAAGATGTATACCCGTCATTAGCGACCTAGTTAAATAGATCAATAATAAATTGTGAATTATGGTATTGTTGTTAGTTCTGAATGTACATATAAATTTTCAGATCTCTAGATCAATTAGAAATTGTTTAAATTTGATTTAAAATTTTAAGCATTTGATTTTTGCAACATAATTTGTTTATAACAATAACAGCGATGTTTAAACAATTGTTTTATTACGAAAATCGTATTTGGCGGAAAAAATTACATAAGAAACATCTATCTGGGTAATTATTAATATGCAACGTTCCCAGTAATCGAGTATATTTTAATGAAAAACTTTAAACTCATTTTACTCGAAAGATGCGGTCACATAGTATATTTAAAAATACAATTTTTTAAAGGATCTTTAGAGAAAACGATAACTTGACGAATGAAGGGGCATTTTCATAAACTATTATAATTATTAAGAAAACCTTGAGAACATGGTAAAATAATATTCTGAAACCGTTAGCTTATATTAAAGATATAAAAGAATTATTTCAATCCTCAATACCAGGTTGCGGAGCGGCTCTGGCCTCGCGATCACGAAAGTTAAGCAAAGTCAAGCGTGGTTACTGGTTAGAGATTATATGGGTGACCATCTCCGTGATATTGCTACAGCTTGATATTTTTCACTGAAATTATAAATTTTCTGAAATAAAAAAAATATGTACTGCGAAATTAGGTAGTGTACAACAGTTCAAGACCGAGGGAGGGGTTGAGCCGGTGTAAAATAAAGCTGAATAAGAAAAAGACCGATATTTTTTTTTATTTTACAGATATCTTTTGCTTTTGGTTCAATAAATTAATTTTCTCAAATGAAAGGACTAAATTATTTCTTTTTAATGTAACAGTCAATAAAACTTAAAATGCAGCAACATTCATTTTATAGCATCATGCATATAAGCAATAGTACATGCTATAGTTTTAATAATATTAAAAATGAAAGTACGCACTATTAAAATCATTACATATTTGTTCGAACGATATTGAATATGCCATTTGTTAGATCAAACCAATATGTAATTGATTTAATAGCATTTTTTTCTCAGTGTACACTCATGTTTTGAGTTCGTTCAAATCTTAAAAGATAGTTTTGTAGAGAACGTCTCGTTGAAAAAATAAAACTAAAAACAGACAGACAACGAAAAAATCAAAAAGTTAAGAATGTTTAAAAAAAAAAATTAAGCTCTCTATAAAAGATGCTACACTAAAAAAAAAAAAATTATTTTATTCAATTAATTCGAATTATTTAGAAAATATTTACTTGGTTTAAATATTTTGTATTTGGATCCAAAAAATATATATTTGATTAAAGTAACTTGAATTATTTGAATCACACTTACTTGAATCAAATAATTCGTAATTGAATCAAATAAATTATTAATTGAATCTAATAAAAGAAATTATTCAACACAAATAATAATTTATATAAAACAATTAATTTATTTATTTCCCTCAAATATTTTGTTTTTTGAAATAAATAAAAATTATTTCACACAATAATTTCATTTTATGGATTCAAGTAAACTAAATTATTTAAAACGAATAATTATTTATTTAATAGTAATACATTATTTTATGAAAACAAATAAAAAATACTTCGATCAAATAAATATTTAATTGAAACTATAATAGTGAGTTATTTGTAACCATTAATTTATTTGTTTTAGCCAAATATTTTTTTGTTTAATACAAATAAACATTATTTGAGACAATAACTTCATTTTGTAGATTCAAGTAAACTTAATTATTTAATGCGAATAATGATTTATTTAATACTAATACATTATTTTATAAAAACAAATAAAAAATACTTCGCTCAAATAAACATTTAATTGAAACTATAATAGTGAGTTATTTGTAACCATTAATTTATTTATTTCAGCCAATAATTAAATACTTGTTACAAAAAAATGTTTAGTCCTTAAAAAAAAACATTTTTTTCATATAAATAAATATTTGAATTAAATAACATGCATTATTGAACTAAGTAATTTTCATACTTGATCTATATTATTATTTTTTATCTTTAATTATTTCATTCATTTGATTAAAGTAATTTTTATTTGACGCAAATTACTGTATATTTTATGCGGTAAAATAAAATACTTAGGACCAGTAAATATTTATTTCAGTCAAATACATATTTAATGGATAATAGACATGTAACTGATTTACTTGGATCAAATAATTTTTATTTGATTCGAATAAATTTTTTGTTTCAGTGTATAGTTTAAGACCGCAGTTGAGACAACATGGTAAAGACCGTCTAACCAACTTGGCGGTCGGCAGCAAACTATCAGATTTCAAGTGTGTAAAACAGTCCCTCTACTCATTTAGTATTCATTCACTTTATAAATAATTAATCACTTCCTAAAGACTCCTTTATTGGTTTATCGCATATCTGTGTAATTGCAGATAATAATTATAAACTGTCATTTTTAAAATCGAAATAAAAAGGTTATTACCTATTCAATTTTTTGTAAATAATAATAAATGATAATTAAGATTATTATTAAATCATTACTTAATCCATTAACGGATGTACAAAAATCGTAGCCTTACTTTGGAAAGTAGAAAATTCTTTTGTAAAATATGGGAATGTTGTTTCTTTATGTTTTTGGGATCGCTCTACAAGATTCCGGGCTGAGATTTCATTTTGTAAATCCAATACGGTGGCTTTTTTCCAAAAAGGTTTTAAAAATATCAATTTCGAATATTTTTTTTGCATTTTTGTCTGCCATTTTGAAGGTATAGTAATTAGCCGAATTTACAATAATTACACATTTACCTTTCTAAATTGATTAGTACATCACGTTTTTATGCATATTTGAAGTTTTTATTTTATTTTTTGGTACAGTTTAAAGCAAAAGAAAAATCTGTAAATCCCGTCTCAAATGAGAAGGTCTTTAATTTATGCAATTTTGAAGTTTTGCTAATTCCCACATTTTTCGAAGTTTTGAGACCTCCTGATTGCGAAAAAAATGGGTTTTACGAGGATGCCTGTCTGTCTGTCTGTCTGTCTGTAGAAAAATTTTGAAATCGGATATCTTGAGTAAAAATTGTTGGATCAGCTTCATTTTTGGTACACTCTTTAAGGTTTAAAAATACAGGTTATGTTCGTTAGCCAGCCATTTTGGACCATAATGGTAAAAAATAATATATTTAAAAAAATCTAAAAAGTTCTAGTTTTCGAAATTTTGTTTAATTTTTTTCTTAAAATGAAAGTAAAATCACAAAACTTTCGTTTATAAATGTTTTCTATATAACGAGAACCTTAGAAGATATGAATTTTTTTTAAGTTTTACAGTTGTTTTACATAGTAAGTGCTTGGGGGATCTTATAATTTCTTATTTTCACAAAATTTTAAGATCTCTTTTTCTTTTACTTTTAATACTTATATTTTTTTGTATTTGTTTTTTTATTTTAGGATTTACTTTAATTTTCTTCTTTTTATGCAAATTATTTAATATTATGTTACCCAATTTTGTTATTATAACATTCACTAAACATTTTATTTCGTTGATTTTCAAAATTAGTTCCATATTTTTAAAATTTAAATATGCTCATTTTTTTGTAAATTTATTGAATTTGTTATCACATATTGTCTATTTTTTGCGAGATTTTAAAGGGTTTTTAAGTTTCTTTTGTGGACTTTTTATTTATCTTGATATATACATTTTTCATTTTATTTTTATTAATTCTAATTTTTTAGTATATGTTGTAACCAAATTTTATTGTTTTTTGTACTTTTTACATTTTTTTTACAGTTTGTTAAATTATAGAAAAAAATATTTCTACATTTTCTATCTATATTTATTTAAATTTCTTGACGTTTCACTATTTTTTTTAGTCTATCCTAGCGTTTTAATTAATTTTTTTAATTTTTGTCATCATTTTTCTATTTCTTAGAAAGATTTTTCCTTCTTTTCAATTGTTCAGTTTTTATCTTATAATTACGAATTTTTGAATGCATTTATTTGATTTTTTAAATTTCTCAATTTTCTATTTTTTGGAAAGCTTTTATTCTTTTATTTTATATCATGTTAATTTAATCTTGTAATAAATATTCTCATTTTATCATCGTTCTTTTATTGCATAGAATTTCTTTTCTTTTAAATTTTCCAAAATTTTATTCATTCTTTTTTTATTCAATTTAAAAATAGTTTAATTTTTTGAAAAGTGTTTCTACTTTTTTTTATATATTTTTACGTCACTGTTTCATTTTTGTGTTGTTTTTTTTAATAAACTACTTACAAATAAACATTTGGAGAATTTATATAGGTACTGATTATATTTAAAAAATATCAATTTTTGAATCAAATAATAAAATTATTGTTTTGATTTTCTTAAAAAAATCATGATTTTTATCAGACCTGCTTTCTATAATTACATTTCTTAAAATTTTAAGAATATTTTATTTTTAACATAAATAGGATCCAAAAATGATTCTTAAACAAAGAATACCATTTTTCAATGTATATAGCTATCTGATCTGAGTAAAATCTTATAGTTTAGACCGCAATGTAAAGACCGTGTAACTTGCTTGGTGGTTGCTAGCGAACTGTTAGATTTCAGATGCGTAAAACAGTCCCTCGAGTAATTTAGTATTCACGTTATTAATTTTTAATCACTTCCTCTTTATTGGTTTCCACGAATATCTACATGATAATAGTTACATTTTATACTTAAAGTGTCTTTAATAATTATCCAGTTCCACATGATTTCGTCAGACAAAAACTAGTACTATATTAATAATAAAAAATCTGAGACACGTTTTTTTAATATTTTTATTTGTATTAATTATTATTTTATAAAATGTAAAAATATTAAATTGTAATTTCATTCTTGTATTTCTAATAATGTAAATCGTGTTAAATTGAAAATGTTATAAGTATATACGTAATTCAAAATATTAAAAATTACTGTAATAATTTTGGAAACATTCTTCTCTCAGCTGATTGTTACGTATTTACTTTGTGCTTTGTAAAAATACATATTTTTTGTAAAGAGTTATTTTACCTAGAAATTATTTTTGCCAAAAATTTTATTTTTTGGTAAGATTTCGTCACCCTCGAAAAATATCATCTAAATTTCTAAATTTTCCTATAATACTGAAAACTACAACATAAAAATGTGTAATAGTTATTTCTATACTTGTTTCTGTAAGGGGTCTCAATCTTCATTGTAATGAAATTAGCACTGTGAAGTACGAAATAGAAGTCTTTATGACCTGAAAGAAATAATTTGCATGTTATGATATATCATAATTATATATTGTTTTTAAAACAGAATTACAGTTTTTTTACCAGTCCAAAATTTTTAATTGAGTATGTATATACTTTCCCAACCATAAACTCAAGTGGTTCTGAACTTCTACTCATTATCATCAGTAATAACTTACGAGACTTTATAGGCAATAAATACCAGTTTGATTTGTACCTACAGAACATTGAATAAAATTGAATAAATAATAATTTTAATACAAGGTTAGAATTTGAAACATAAAAAAAATATTTGAAAGAATAAAAAAATAATTAAAAATTGGGGGTAAAGTAATACTTCTATGAGAAAGCAATGATAAAAAAATTATATAACAATTTACACAGAGTTGGAAATTTCCATGCTGTTGTCAATTAACTCTTGACATGGTAAAGTGAGATATAAAAGATGAAAAATTTGTCCGAAAATATCGGCAGAAAATCTGAAAGCTTCTACCGGATAATTCCGCTTCATTACTGTCTAAAAAGGAATAAAAAATTTTACATTTAGCAGAACTAAGAATATTTTTAAAGACTCACCTGAACTCCTGTTAAGCTTATAATCATCATATTGAGTCCTACTACCAAGAAAAATATCATCGAAAAGCATTCATGAATGTTTTTTAAAAATCTATAAAGAAGAAAACGTTTTTAAAAAATATAACTAATATATTACTGGAAATGTGGTCAATTTTCTGTTTACTAACATTATTAACTCTTTGTGCTGTTTAGCACAAAAAATAATTTCCGAATCAATTTTTTTCTTTGATTTATTATCTAGATATGGAGAAAATTGATTAATGACGATATTTGTTAATTTTGACCTGGAAAGAATTAAATTTTTTCTCTTTACTATTAATCAACAAAAGGCGTATTAATACTCTCTAAATTTAAATAAGTGAATTTTCACTTATTCAATTTTAGAGAGATACTTTATAAATATCAAGTAGGTCATAATTTTTGTATTAATAAATTTTTTATACACCAGTGCTGTAAGAATGCTACAGGCATGTTGAGTACAAATCATAAAAGTAGTATCATTACTTAGCATTACTAATATGGACAAAATTAAATTGTGTAAAAAAATTTGATAATAGTACTTTCTTTGGTCAAGAATTTTATAATCAGTCACAAGTATTGAGGTAAGTGGCTTTGATTCGTTAACAGGATGTAAATAGTCCAAAATTTTTGGAAAAATTGGTACAAATATGAATCCTATTATTACTGCAAGTATTGTTACTAAAAAAAAAAAAATTTATTAATAAAATTATTTTTCTTTCAACATCTAAAATAATGACAAACATACATTATTTGTTATTAACAGTTTTTTTCCCCCTTTTGTGCACAATTTTTTAGAATCTCAATTTCTGGTTCTGTCGACCATGTTTTCCAGTCTTTTTCTATTTTTTCTAACAATAATGGCAACTATAAAAAACAGATTTTAGCGTCTTGTTTATTTTAGCTTGGTTTCTTTAGATATAAATTAATCTTTTAGTAATTTGTTTAAAAACTTTTTTCAACTTTTTACCTTATTATCCGTAATAATGGGACTAATGGACATCAACAAGCACATGTTTACAATTATTAAAGGTGTGATGCACTCAATTGTTAAATTTATGTCACCAAGTGCTTTGTATAAGCCAAGCAACTGAAATTTTTATTCTTTAGTTTGTAAACTATTTTAGTAAGATATTTTAAAATATACAAAAATTTCAATTTAAAAAAACAGTCCAAATTAGTATATTTGGGTGATTCTACTATGAGATTGAAACTTTTAGATTTAAATTTTAGAATAAAAAGCTTTTTAATTAATATTATTTAAATAAGTTTTACATTTGATTTATATACAATTTGCTCTACTCACCATTGGAATGTTTAATGAATGGATACAAAGAGCGCTGAAAGATATTCTTAAATATTTCTGTGATTTTTTTAGATAAGGCCATCGTCCAAAGAAGAGCAAAAATTTATAAGTGAGTCCATAACAAGGACTTTGCATTATGTTGGACATGATTTCTGACAATGTGTTTGATTTAAACTGATATAGCGTCGATTTATTTCATCTTTGTAGCATTATTATAAATGTATCCTTTCTTGAAAATCCGTTAAATTATTTTACAGTAGCGTTGATGGATTTGAAGAATAATATTATTCTTTCTTGAATAAGCAAAACTATGTTCATTAAACTTTTGTGCACATTTTCTGAAACTGAATCTTCAAATAAATACGTTAGTAGGCTATATACGAATTCTCTTATCCTTTTCGACGAGTTGGCATAGTCAGTTTTATAATAGCTGTTGCAATGAGATAGAAACAAATGTAAAATCTTATAAAAGTTAAGTGTTAAATTTTTAAAAGAAAATCTGTAAAAATTGAAAACTAAAGGAACGTTCCAATTTTATGATTTTTTTTAATATCTTGATTGAAATTTTGATTTGATGTATGCTTAATACCGGTTTCAATAACAAAAAACTTATTAAAATAAAACTTAATGAATTTCAAAACACACCCATGTGGAAAAATTGAATTCAATTTTGATATATTTTTAATATAATATTTATATTGAATTTATATTTATTTATTTACAAATGAACGGGACAAACCCTTTAACTAAATCTAAAAGTTACAATCGGTAACTGTCTTAAAAAACGTGTAACAGCGTTTATAAACTAGATGGACACCTTAAAATTTCAATTAAACAAAAGCTGACGCAATAGAGTGGTGAATCTTGAGACATTGGCATTAAAGAAGTCTACATCTCCGGATATTTTATTTGCCTCTTTACTGAGCCTATTAGTAAAAGAATGTGCACCATAATTAGTCCTAGAAGAGTTAATAAAAAAAGGAGTGTAATATCTTGTCATTACTCTCGGTACATATAGTTTTATCAAAGTTAACTAGGCAGTACAGTGAACATATCCATGCATTGATTTATAAAAAAAGAGCATATCGTCACCTTAACATGCAAACCTCGTAACTCCATTTTTATCAAAAATGACTTTTTAATGTAACTCGTTGCATTTTCCATGAATGAATACATATTTAAAAAGACATAACTCTAATACAATAAATAATGTCAAAAAATCATAATTGAAAATCGCGAAATGTACAGGAATCAATGGTGCGTGTCAACAGTTTTCTTGCTCTCCTGTAAAGTTGCGTCAAATGGAGTTACGAGGTTTGCATGTTAAGGTGACGATATCTGCAAAGAGAAATCTAGAGCTGACCAATGGGATACCCAGTGCAATCCTAAGTGCATTGTAATCATGGGTATATCTGTCAAATGGAAGGTTCAGTTGTCGCGCAGCAAAGCGAAGAAATCTATTCTGCACTCTTTCTATTTTAATCAGGTTAAATGTGTAGTGCGGTACCCAAATCACAGAAGCATGTTCTAAGATTGACCTGACTAGAGTGACATATAGTAGCCTGATTGCAACCATGTTGAGGAAATTTGATACATTTCTCATAACAAAGCTTAGAGATCTATGTGCCTTAGCGACAATTTCCGAAACATGGTTATTGTACGAAAGATCGTTATAGAGCAAAACTCCAAGGTCACGAACCTGACTCACTCTAATTAGTTCATCCGTGCCAATGGTGTAGAGGTAAATAAAAGATGTTTTCCTAGCGAAAGTGATTACTAATGATTTTTTGACGTTAAGCGTCATGTGATTGTCCTCACACCACTGACCAAGACGATGCAAATCCGATTGGAGTTCATAATAGTCACGACATGGGTTTACAGAGCCAATTATTTTATAACACTTTAAGTCATCATCATACAGGAGAAAGGCTGAGTATTCAAAAACTGATTTGATATCATTCATGAATATTGTAACGAAGTTCGATTTAGGAATTCAAAATCTCTCTTTAGTCTGCCGGAACTTGCTCGCCGATTCAGGGTTCGATGAATGGAGTTAGTTACGCTACAGAAAATTACACGAGAAAGTATGGGTTTAACTTGATTTTTATTTTTATCTCCAAATTAGTTAATGAATACAATATTTTGATAACAAAAAGAGAACGCGTATTTCTTGAATTCGTAGTTAAACGGTTTACAAAAGTGAATTTTACAGATCGACTAAAAAGATAGCGCGTCTCGCCATGAAGCCTTCGATTATGCGTTTTTAAATTATACAATATAAATGAAAATCTACGATCTAATAATATTAATAAAAAAATAATAAGAACATAAAGTATGGTTCCCTGACGAGTCTTACTCGTATACGGTGTGAGTCTTACTCGTACCGTTCCTAATCGCGAGACCTAGGAGGTCTCACCAACCCGGGACTCCTGTAAAAACAAATATAAACAGAAAGAATATATGAAAGTTATTTTTATTTGTAATGTCGGTGTAAGGAAGGAAAGGAAAGAAAAGGTAATTTTCTTTATTAAAAATCTTCGTCCGCTTATGTCAAGCCATCGTAAGACTAGCGTTCGCTGGGGTCTGTTGGCTTCGTGAGACCCTTGGATATTCGGACCTCCGTGATAAAAATCTCGCTTTAGTATTTTTTATATGTATAGAGCCTATGGTCGAGCAACCTATGCTCCGTAAGCTCCACGACGAGTCGAACAGAAAGATTCTGCTCCGAGAGGCGATGCGATGATTTGAACAGAATTACTGCTCCGTGAGGCGATGCGACGAGTTGAGCAGAGAAACACTGCTCCATAGGCGATGCGATGAGTGGTCTTACCATTGGTCAGGAAGGTCCGAGCAGTCTGACTGCTCTCGTTCGAATGCATCGAATCTTACGCTGCGCACACTTTTATGCACATTGACGTTTTCGACGCGACACGGGAGCCCAAACGGCGAGCTCCAATTGGCCGATAGCGCTTCGCCGGGGAAGCTACGTCGCGATTGGTCCTTGCGCGAAAACGGGAGAACTTTTCGCTGTCGCCTGGCGTCGTTGTCTTCGCCAGTTTAGCGGCTGCCCGCGTGTGAGACGGATCGCTCCGGACGCTCAAATTTTTGGATTTTCATGACGCGTTTTCAGAGTGATCGTTACAATATAATAAAAAAAAGGGGTCCAAGGTTGGATCCTTGAGGAACGCCAGAAGTTGCTGTAAATGATGTAGAGAATTCATTATTCACTTTAACAATTTGTGGTCTATCAGCTAAATAACTTTTGAAGAACAAAATTAACTTATCAGACACACCCATGAGTTCCAATTTACGCAATAGAATTTAATAATCAACCTTATCAAATGCTTTGGAAAGATCCACGTACATCGCATCAATTTGATAACCCTTCTCGAGATTAAGGGCTAGAAAGTTAGTGAATAATCCAAGGTTAGTAACGATGGATCTTCCCCTCATAAATCCGTGTTGCTCAACAATGATAAGATTTGTTACGGCAGAGTAAACAATGTCATATATAAGACTTTCAAAAATTTTAGAGACTGCACTGAGCACCGTAATTGGCCTATAGTTTTCAATATTATTTTTATTACCATCTTTGTAAACAGGGGTAATATATCCCTTTTTCCACTCAGATGGAAAAATGTTACACTGTAATGCCATGTTATAAAGAACAAAAAGTGGATCTACAAAAGAAAAAACGCATGATTTAATTAAAGAAGGAGGAATAATATCTAGGCCTGCACCTTTATTCGTGTCTAAATTCTTAATTTTGTTAAAAATGTCGCTTCTAGATATATAAATGTCTTGAAGATCCACCACGTCCCTATGAGAACAATATTTGTTAGAAAACTGTATGCTTGAGATCGTATGAACAGTTTCAAAATTTTTTGCAAACAGATTCGCAATATCAACTGAATTATCTGCAGTTTCATGGTTCAAAAACATAGAATTTGGTATAGCTTGCTTTTGTTGTTTAGAATTGGCGTAATTCCAAAAAAACTTAGGGTTTTCAATACAAGAATTTTCAACATTCATAATATAATTATTATAACAAATTGTAGAAAGTTCTTTGCAGTCGGCTCTTAATTTCGAAAAAATTGAGTAATTATTATCGCTTTCATTTTCTTTATAGTTAATATGAGCAATTTTTTTGTCTTTGATTAATCTTTTTAGGTCCCTAGTGTACCAGGGCGGAAAGGATGAGTTATGAAATGTTTTTAAAGGTACATAAGTATCAAGTACATTATATAACTGTAAATAAAAAATATTTACAGCCTCATTAACGTCTTTAACATTGAGCATATCCCTCCAATCAACGGAGCTAAGAAACGAAACGATTCCTGCTAAATTAGCATTTTTAAAGTCATATGTGTAATGAGTATTGTTATTATTGTTTTGATCGAAAATTGTGTCTGTAACAGAGACACAATTTAGTTCAATAAGTAAAGGGCGGGGGGGTGGTAACTGTCAATTGGCAGAATAGACTCACTTGCCAACGATAGAGAGAAAATGTCCTTATTACAAATAACAAGATCCAGGATAGAACCGTGTGCATTAAAAAATTGATTAATTTGTTGTACTTCTAAATACTCAATAATTTCGAAAAACAGAGAAGCAATTAATAATTTCTGCGAAACTAGATCTCGGTTTAGTAAATAAAGTGAACTTGAATCGCTTATAGGATTCCAGTTAATATAAGGTAAATTAAAGTCTCCAAGTAAACACATTATTGCTTTTGGATATGTGCTATACACATTCTCAAGAGTGTGACACACTTCAGAAAAAAAGTCGCATGTTGAATTAGGCGGAATAAAATAACAGCCAACAATATATAATTTGTTATTAAATTTAAATTTAACAAGAGTGTGTTCAATCGATGAGGAAATAAAAATTACACTCGAACTTCTTAAATTTCTTCTGACTGCAATCAGAACCCCTCCTCCCCTCAAGCTGTCACTCGATTCATTACATCTATCAAATCTATATATATTATAGTCATAAAAACCAAGTTCTTCAGAATTAATATTTTGGGTTAACCAGGTTTCAGTAAGAGCAAAAACGTTATACAAATTTGTAGAAATACCTATTTTTAATTCATTGATTTTAGTCCGGACACCCCTTACATTCTGGTAGTAGATTTGAATGGGCGACAAGCACTGAGGGGGGGGATACTACCTTGAGTTCCACTACGCAGCGCTAAGTCTGGGCCTGTGACACCACTACTCTCACACCGCACTGAGCTGCTACAGTTGTCGGCTGATTCCGAGGACTGCGCTTGATTATAGTTGGTGTTCCTTGTCGGTATACGAGCACAAGATCTAATTCTCCACCTTGTCGTCGCGTAGCCAGTTGCTCCTTTAATTTTTTTAGTTCCTCCTGTTGCATCTTCGTCTTGTCGTTTGAAATCCACAGGTCTTTCAGTTCCTGTGGAGACGCTCTTTTGGCAGCTACAAATGTTGTTCAAATCACTTGTGCCCTCTCCTCCGTCGCACAACTGAGTTTGATAGGCCTTGGTTTGTGTTGGTCCTGCGCAATAGAGCCGACTCGACTTAAATGAATACTCTCAAGGTCTTTCAATGGAATAAATTTCACCAATTTATTAATAATAATTGATGAGAGGTTGTTATTTTCGACATTGTTAGTATCAACATTTGGAAAATTTTCATATTCAGGAAGGCCAAAGAGGACAAGGTTACATTTTCGTACAGAACGATCATTAATTTCTTTAATGCATGCTTCTGTAACAGTGTTAGTATTAGAAACATCTGGACGTTTTTCAACCTTGTCAAGCCTGCCCTCCACCACATTAAGACGATTGGTTAATTTGTTAATTCTACCTTCAGCAGATTCAAGTCTGGTCAGAACATTATCTATTCTTGAAGTGACATTGTTGAAGCCGGTAGACATTTCGTTCCTGATCTCGAGCATAAGAGTGGAAAGCGAATCCAAACTAACAGGTGCAGCTGATGATGGCGACAGAGATCTGCTTTTACAGCATTTTACATAAGATCCATCCTGTAGAGTGGCAACTAAGTCAGCGCAACCAGGATGATATGGCGAGTTGCAACCGGACACAGTCTTGGGATAACACGAACGATTTCCTTCCCGCACTTGGTACAAAGTACCTTTTCCTCATTTTGCGACATTTCACTCAAGTTTTAACAAAAAAAGTAAAGTCAGTAAAATAAGTTATAAGCCGATAAATAAATTATCACAGCAATAAAGTTCAAAATCTATAAATGAGCACTTTGAGGTTAGGCATTTGAGGTTATAATTTCTATAATTCAGGTTTTCAGGGAAAATCAAAGATTGTAATCAGCACTGATGTTATACAACAACGTAATATCACTGCACAAGGCTTAAAAAATAAAAGTTCAACAATTTGCAGTTATAAATGAAAAATATAAGAGAAAAATTCAAATAGCTAACAAAAACACGTGTTTAGCAAACGCCACCTAGCGAATATTTATTTTCAATTAACTTTTTATTGAATTTGAATTGATATTATATGTTTTTTATATATTAATTTGAGTATATGTAATTTTTACACTTTTCATGTTCTATATAAAATATTTATACCTATAACTTATATTAAACTAGCGTAATGAAACTCGCTCGCTAACGTTCGATCGGTGATTATTATTTATTTAATTGCTTATTAATGTGGACATTCTATAAAATGTTGGTGAACTTATTGTTCATTAAATGTTTCATATTTTTTTTACAAATTTTTTATATTCTAATAATTTTTATTGTCATATTTTAATATTATAAAAATTTTAAAACATTAATTATCATATTAAGGGGGAGGGAAGTATGGTCTTACGGGCGAAAAAAACGCCTCTTAAAAATCACGTCGTGGGAGGTGGGCAACATTGTATAAAAAATATATATAATGACTAACATTGGAAGAGTTTAAAAAGCAAAATATGCTTCACAAACAATTTGTTAAATAAAACTTAAAAACAATGTATTAACACAAAAACAGTATAAAATGTATTATTTCTAAACCAATTATTCAAAAATGTAAGAAAAATATAATTAAAGTAGGATACAACATATAAAATAAATCTTAAACTAGGTGAGAATTATGTCCATTTCATGGACATTTCGCTTCCAAGTAAGCAAAATAATTTGCTTCCTCATAGAGGAAGCAAGAAATTAATAATATATAAGTTAATTGGAAAAGTTGTTAAAAAAAAACTTTTTAATGCAAAAATACTTATGTAAAAATATGAATTATTTTACGAATTCTTGATCAATTATAAAAGTAATATAGGCTAATCGATTCGTTTTGAGATGAGGAACATGATTTTTGTATTCTTTAAGTTGTATTTTTAGCATGAAAAAAATTTTTGTTAAAAAACGATTTTTTTCGATGAAAAAAGGTGCCCAAAAAAATTTGGTTGGGTATTTTCAAAAATCCCTGTGTCCAAATTTAGACATTCATGAGCTTAATATGTCATCCAAATTTTATTGGAATCCATTAAAGCGTTCTCGACATATCTTGTACACAAAAAACGCTACACACACACACACACATACATCAGGACATTTGCTTAGGAATGAAAATTTACGCTTTTTAGATGAAAATAAGTCGATTTAGACTATTTTTGGAAAACCGAAAATCTTAACGATCACAAAGCTTCCTCTATGAGGAAGCAAAAATTAATAAAAAAAAAGTTGCGCGTAGGTTTTTTTCGATTTAACACATGCGCAGTAGCTTTCTACAAACGTTAGGTAAGCGCAGTGGTAAAAATCGTAACAAATAATGATTGTTTAACAATGTCAAAATGAACTGACATTAAATAACATGTTAGCAAAAAAGTTTAATCCAATGTTTAAAATATATAATTTTAAAGACTAAATTGCACGCACAACATTTTACAAGTGGTGAAAAACGAAATTTTAATTTTCGTTGGACTTAAAAAAAAAAAGTGTTAAATAAAGGTATTTTTGCACATGTGCACTTACAATGATAAAGTGTTACGCATGCGCAATAATAAAACGGATTTCTACTGCGCACTTATTAAAAAAAGTATACTATATGTACTGAAAATTTAATTATCTGGTAAAGCACAGCACTGTGCAGGCGTAATTTTTAAATTAAGTCAGAGCACATGTGTGACTATCACTGTGCACCATTGCGCATGTGTAACAGCAATACAAAACAACTGCGCATGTAAAATGTTTGTTTTGTATTGCGCACGTTTACACAGTTATTGTGCACTACTGCGCATGTGCAACAATATGTTGTGCATAAAAAAATTTTCAGTTTAACATGCTTGACAAGAATAGTGCCAGTGCGCATTGTTGCAAATCGTCATAACATGATAAAATGAACATTTTTGTAGGTTGCCTATTGGAAAAAGTAGGTAAACTTTGAAGTGTGTACGACGATGAACGAAGTTTTCTCGATATCGTATTAATATAATAGAAGATTTATATCAAATTCATATTTAATTTATATTCAAATTGTATTCAATTTATATTCAATTTATATATTAATTTTATTTAAAAAAAAAAAAATTATTTAAAAAATTGTAGATTTTTTGAAAATTATCCAAAATTAATTTTGAGCCGGGATCCAAGCAAACTCGGATCACAGAGACCTTCCTAATGATATTTTAGGTAATTCTACCAAGTATCGTGACGTTATAATTCATCACATGCCCTTAAGTAATTTGTTTGAAATATTACAAATTCAAAAAACTGGACAAAAAAACGTTTGGTATTAAAATTAATGCGACTATTGAGGAAAATAGTTTTAATTTTTTCACAAAAACTTTCACAACATAATAATTCCACATAATTTTTTTGTAGACAATCTTTAAATTGCGGCTCTTTTTCAAAATTCTTTGTTCTAAGCAGTCCTGTAAAAGTTACTATTAGATTAGGTCAGTTACTGTTATGAATATAATTTCGAGACTTGGACTAAATAAGTTTAATATAAATCATGAATTTTAAAATATTGTTGAACAATTTTATACTTTAATTATTTATATATAATTAATGACACTTAATAAAATTTAATAATCATTTAATCGATTTCTATTATTATTTATATCTCTTATAATCAATAGTACTCTCAGTTAATAAAGCTCATATGTATATATATAGTAGATTTATCTTACAATCAATAGAACTTAAAATTAATGTTATTTACAATAATTGGAATTTGCAATCGATGACAGTTATAATCTCAGTTATAATTTATAACAATTGATGTCAGTTATAATTAAGTCAATGAGTTTTAAAACTCAGGAGACAGGTTTTACAACGCCCTTTCGTAGATGTCTATCTGGCATTTTACGTGTAATGTCCCAAGCTCAAAATTAATTTCTTTCAAAAAAATTGAAACTTAGGAAATTTATTGTCCTATCTAGTAGTAATAAAACCCAAAAAAAATTTTTTACTTTTTTGAAAAATTGAAGGGGGTAGAGGGGGGTCAATTTTGTCAAGTTTACTTAATACCGTCTTCTTACTTAATTTTCTCTGTCTTGGCGGGTAATGAAAAAAATTTCTTCAAGTATGATTTTTAAAGGTTTTTTAATGCTCTTTTCATTGGTAAATTTTATTTTTTAATATTTCAAAAATTTGACCCTAATTTTGTATAATTAATATTTAATTTGCTATTTTCACCAAAATCGATCCGTTTAATTTTAAAATAAAGTATTGCAAACGAAAGCTGAGGTTTTTTCCTATCGATATAGAAATTTTTGGAATGCCCTTTTTTTTTGTTTTTAAGATATTAATCCTCAAAGAGCGGATTGTGGCGCGCGGCGCCCAGCGACGCGGTCGCCTCGCATCAGGCAGCGTCAGCTACTCACTCTTACCAAAAGCACTATTTTTGGACAAAAATCTGCTGACAACTCAAAAATGATCCGATTTTAACTTTCTTTTTTTTAAAATACTCGAGAATGTTTGTCCTACAACTCTCAACTGCTAAAAAAATAAGATTTTTTTTATTAACTGAAATAAATGTTAATAACATTTAAAAATTGAAAAAAATTATTTTTAAAAAAGTGACTTCAAGGTATCCTTTGATGTCAGAAACTTTATATACTTATATAAATACACACAAAACTTATCAAAAGTATTTTTAAATTGTTCCTAGTTAATAATGCCCTAATCAACAATTTTCAAATTGATTAAACAATCTTAGTTAACAAATTAATAACTTTAAAAATATTCATTTTTTAGATTCCGTTTCTTTTGTGAAATTATTAAATTACTATTTACTTTACTTACGTTTCGTGTCTTTTGTAAAATTAATAACTATTGGCCTAGAATAATGAAAGAGTTAAAGAACGTTCACAAACATTTTTTGAATTGTTTAAACAATCTTAGTTAACAAATTAATAACTTTGAAAGTTTTCCTTCCTTAGATTCCGTTTCTTTTGTGAAATTAATTAATTACTATTGGCCGAGTATTGTACAGCAGTTTAGGATGTTTACTAACAACTATTAAATTGTTTAAACAATCTTAGTTAACAATTTAATATCTTCGCCATTTTTTATCACTTATATTTCGTTTCTTTTGTTTTTTTGATGATCTTAAAGATGAAATAAAATTCTTTGCGTTTAGATTGCTTGAAAAACTCTCAGGAAATGCTGAAAAATTTATCTCAGAATAGGTACGAAATCGAAGCAAATAAAAATTCCGAGATTATTTATTTGTTAACTAATATTTTTAACAAATTTTAAAATATTTATAAGGACCATAAGTATTTTTAAAATCTGAACCAAAAATAATTATTTTAATTACTCAAAGAAGTGAAATCTAAATAAAAATAACTTTCGAAGTTATTATTTATTAACTAAAATTTTTGGACCAATTTAAAACAGTTGGATAAAAAATGGCGAAGATATTAAATTGTTAACTAAGATTGTTTAAAAAATTTAATAGTTGTTAGTAAACATCCTAAACTGCTATACAATACTCGGCCAATAGTAATTAATTAATTTCACAAAAGAAACGGAATCTAAGGAAGGAAAACTTTCAAAGTTATTAATTTGTTAACTAAGATTGTTTAAACAATTCAAAAAATGTTTGTGAACGTTCTTTAACTCTTTCATTATTCTAGGCCAATAGTTATTAATTTTACAAAAGACACGAAACGTAAGTAAAGTAAATAGTAATTTAATAATTTCACAAAAGAAACGGAATCTAAAAAATGAATATTTTTAAAGTTATTAATTTGTTAACTAAGATTGTTTAATCAATTTGAAAATTGTTGATTAGGGCATTATTAACTAGGAACAATTTAAAAATACTTTTGATAAGTTTTGTGTGTATTTATATAAGTATATAAAGTTTCTGACATCAAAGGATACCTTGAAGTCACTTTTTTAAAAATAATTTTTTTCAATTTTTAAATGTTATTAACATTTATTTCAGTTAATAAAAAAAATCTTATTTTTTTAGCAGTTGAGAGTTGTAGGACAAACATTCTCGAGTATTTTAAAAAAAAGAAAGTTAAAATCGGATCATTTTTGAGTTGTCAGCAGATTTTTGTCCAAAAATAGTGCTTTTGGTAAGAGTGAGTAGCTGACGCTGCCTGATGCGAGGCGACCGCGTCGCTGGGCGCCGCGCGCCACAATCCGCTCTTTGAGGATTAATATCTTAAAAACAAAAAAAAAGGGCATTCCAAAAATTTCTATATCGATAGGAAAAAACCTCAGCTTTCGTTTGCAATACTTTATTTTAAAATTAAACGGATCGATTTTGGTGAAAATAGCAAATTAAATATTAATTATACAAAATTAGGGTCAAATTTTTGAAATATTAAAAAATAAAATTTACCAATGAAAAGAGCATTAAAAAACCTTTAAAAATCATACTTGAAGAAATTTTTTTCATTACCCGCCAAGACAGAGAAAATTAAGTAAGAAGACGGTATTAAGTAAACTTGACAAAATTGACCCCCCTCTACCCCCTTCAATTTTTCAAAAAAGTAAAAAATTTTTTTTGGGTTTTATTACTACTAGATAGAACAATAAATTTCCTAAGTTTCAATTTTTTTGAAAGAAATTAATTTTGAGCTTGGGACATTACACGTAAAATGCCTCCTATATGAACATGAGTTTTTAAAATAACTTATCGTCGTTCCGAACCTCTTGGAATCAGACAGATATAATTTTTTATCCTTAAAATTTTGTTTCTTATGTCATCGTAATCTATCACTTTAATACAAACTGTTTCTCTGATCGGAATAATATAATGAGAAAAATCTAAATTAAAGTTATTGTTACATATTTTCTCACTCCTTGATTGGTTTTTAACAAATCTTCTCAATATAGCAAGTTTTAAATTTTCTGTCTCAATGTAAAACTTAACAACACCGAATAATTCATCATTAGTAACAATATTAAAATTATTTCGTCGAACTTGCCTTTCATACATTTCAGACGAGTAAATTTCGTTACCGATTTCCATTCTTGCGTATACATTTATATTATTAAAATCTATTTTTTGGTTATCATCAGTGAAATAATTAAGATTTTTTAAGATTGCAATATTATCTTCATCTAGAAGATGATTGCACGATGCTCCAAGAGGGAAAACTAAAGGGCAATTTGTATAACAGGTATATTGTGGGAAGGAACAATGTCATTTAAAAATTATCTAACATGTACCTATTTTTGTTTTCGACATAAAGTTTAAGTGTATTGCAAACCGCAATACCAACCGTCATTTCCGAACCTTGGTTTAAAATTCTATTTAGCAAGGAACTATTATGTCTACTTTGATTCCATTCTTGACAAGCTATACTAGCCGCTAAGTCCACGTCGTATTCAAAATCCTCTTCTTCATCTGTTGAAAATTCTACGTATGCATCGTCTAATTCAATATTCTCAGACAACTCTAGTGAAGGAATCTCATTATTAGTGGATATATTTTTATCAACCTAGAAACATTATTTCTAGTCAAATAACAATTAAATTTATTACTTTGAAAAGTGTTTATTATAAGTATTTAATAAACTTTTTTTTATCTATTACCAATTTTTTTTCAGATTTATATCTTTTACTTAAAACTTATAGCTTATTAATTTAAAAAAAAGTTGTTAATCTTTAGAGAAATTTTTTAAATTTTGGCCAGCCATCTTGAGCCAAAGAAATTTTGAATTTCTCGACAGTTTTTATCGAAAATGATTGAATACTTTTGAATGAAAATTTAGAGATCTATCTAAAATATTATCCGAAAGATTTGTCTGCCTTTAGTTTGTTTGTATTTTCCACCAAAAATTAATTTTTTGAAATTTTACTGATTTTCGGCAATTTTACAAAATTAATATTTGACACAAAATCTAAACAATCTGGGTTAGACATACTTTTCAGATGATATTTAAGGTAATTCTGAAAAGCTTCATGTAGTGCTGCTTACGATACAGAGACAAGACTCATATTAGATAAAACGAGACGATAACGATACTAAGTTGAACAATACCAAGACTATCGACGATATTTTTAAAAAAATAAATTAAAATATTATTACGAGACTTTGTTTATTATTTTTAATTGAATTGATTAATTTCTATAAATAATTTACATCTATTTATTTATTTATTAAGTACAATTCCCGAATTAATTATAATTAATTAATAGACAAATATTTTTTAACTACACATTTTTATTTTTTTTTACTTAACAATTTTCTCGAATTTAACTATTTTATTTTACGAGTTAGGTTTATAAACATTTAGCATTACAAATAATAAATAAAATTTAATAAAACTTGCACTCAATTTACATTTTTTAATTTTTTATGTTTTGTAAATAATTTTCACTAACTTAAGGGCATGTGATGATAATGCAAAATTTGCCCGTAAACTTAAATATCCAATAATTATTTTGTATTAAATTCCACCATTATTTGAATTTTCTACAGCCATCTTGAATTCCTTATTTTGTATTTTTTTAATTTTAATAATATATCCAAATCTGAAAAAACAAACTTAGAACCAGTCTTAGATGAAGTTAAAGAACTTTTAAGTTTCTTACCGCCATCTTGAAATTGCTATTTTGAATTTTTAAAATTTTAATATTATGCTGGAATTTAGCAGTCGTGGAAGGGCAAGAACCCGTGCCCCCCATCCCCTGGATTCTCCAATAGAATTCAGTGATTCCAAAAACCACCGAGAAATTATTTTTAGCCTAATTCAAAGAGTTTAAAATTTTTAAGGCGATTTTTAAATTTGCGATTTTGAATTTTTTGAATTTTAATAATATGTTTAATTTCAGTGATCACAAAAAACTACTCAACAACTTTTGGAATTAAGAATTACATACTGCAAGTATGAGATAATTTTACACCGAATTCATAAAAGTTGTCTTATATGAATTTAATTGTGGTATCAGACCCCAAAAACCTTTTAGCAACTATTTTCCACATAATTCAGAAGTTTTCGATTTCTAAACCGACATCTTAAATTTATCATTTGGAATTTTTAAATACAAAATTTTTTTTATTTAATCTTTTATAATTAGAAATACTACATATTCGATTTTAGTGACACCAAAATTTAGCGAATAATTAGTTTAATGGTAATTTATAGAATTTTATAATGTTGACCACCATATTAAATTCGTTATTTAAAATTTTTTAAATTTACAATTCTACTATTTTAATTCAAATTTCTCAAAAACCTTCAAGTTAATAGAAAAAAATTTTAATTATTAGTCTGAACTTAATAAACAATTTTCAAATAATTTTAATATGTTTATATCATTTACATATGAATCGAAGAAAAATATATTTACTGTATTAATTTCCAGAACATCTTGATCATCATTTGTAGAGACGGTATTGACGGGATTGATTTGTATTTCACTAGAAATATTTTCTTGATGAGAAACCGATTTGTCGTTATTTAATCTTTTACTTTTCAAGCGCATTCGTGTAGAATAAGGTACCAGTCTTTCCTAAAAAATTAGTTGTCAAGCTTCTACACTTTATTTTTTGCCTTAAATATAAATATGTTTAATCAAATGATAGAAATATTAATATTTAGTGACAAATTTATCAATACAATAGAATATTATATTAATTTATATAATTAACCCTTTAAGGACGGGACGGACACTTTTTTGTACTCATTTTCAACGTCAATTTTCTCTGTTTTTGGAGGTATACAAAATTATAGGAATCACCATTTCTGACGTATTTTCTATCGCTCTTTCAGAATCTGTTATCAAAATTTCAACAACAACAAAAATTTCAAAAAGTTATGGACTCTTTTTTGAAAAAAAATGTGAAATTCTGACAATTTTGTTTAAAAAATGATTTTTTTTTCATATTTTCAATAATCGGAAAAATGTTTCCACTTAAAATATCGTGTCCGTAATATCCAAGCTTGAAAGTGAGGAACCGTACTTTTGAAAATTTCAAGATGGCAGATCCAAAATGGCGTCCAACGAATTTTTTTTTTAATGTATGAACACATAGTGTACTCTTCATTACAAAAAAATTTTATTTTCATGACACTAGGCGTCTAAATGTTTTTTGACTCTCCAATCACGAATCTGAACTTAGATTTCAAAAATTCAAAATGTCGGATCTAATATGGCGGACGATATTTTGAAATTCGATCGGATTTGTTTGAAAATTGTTACTCGGGGTTTTTTGGGGTTGCTGATAACGAATCTGATGTAAAAATTTAAAAATTCAAAATGGCAGATCCAAGATGGCGGACGATTTTTTGAAAATCGATCGGATTTGTTTGAAACCATCTGATTAAATATTTCACGTTCTTTAGCTAATAAAAGTATTTTAACGTTTCCCGTCTCAAACACTGAATGAAAAATAAAGAAAATGCATTGTCGACAAGTGTCAATATGAACACAAAGCTTTTGTGAAACGCTTACTGATTATTTCTGTAAATATTGTTTTAAAAAATTCCACGAATATTAAATGACTGTATTTGTTCCGTTTATATAAAAAATTTTAAAAATACAAAAAAAAACATAAAATAAATACAATTAAAAAAAAATGCAAAATATTAAAAAAAATGACTTTTCATTTTACGTTTATCTCCTCGTGGTTTGAGTCGGGCAACATTAAAATACTTTTAATGGCTAAATTACGTAAATTTTTAATCAGATGGTTTTAAAGAAATCTCGTTGATTTTCGAAACACCATCAACCACCTTGGATCTGTCATTAAAATTTTGTTTTAATTTAACATTAGACTCGTGATCAGCGACCCCAAAGAACCCTGAGTTACAAATTTCAAACAAATCCGATCGAATTTCAAAATATCGCCCGCCATATTGGATCCGCCATTTTAAAATTTTAAATTTTGACATCAGATTCGTAATCAGCGACCCCAAAAACCCCCGAGTACCAATTTTCAAACAAATCCGATCGAATTTCAAAATATTGTCCGCCATATTGGATCCGCCATTTTGAAATTTTAAATTTTGACATCCGATTCGTAATCAGCGACCTCAAAAACCCCTGAGTAACAGTTTTCAAACAAATCCGATCGAATTTCAAAATATTGTCCGCCATATTGGATCCGTCATTTTGAAATTTTGAAATCTGAGTTCAGTTTTTGTGATTGGAGTGATTGGAGAGTCAAAAAACATTTAGACACCTAGTGTCATGAAAATAAATATTTTTGTAATGAAGAGTACACTATGTGTTCATACATTGAAAAAAAAATTCGTTGGACGCCATTTTGGATCCGCCATCAAGAAATTTTCAAAAGTACGGTTCGTCACTTTAAAGCTTGGATATTACGGACTCGATATTTTAAATGGAAACTTTTTTCCGATTATTGAAAATATGAAAAAAAATCATTTTTTAAACAAAATTGTCAAAATTTCACATTTTTTTTAAAAAAAGAGTCCATAACTTTTAAAAATTTTTTTTTTCTTGAAATTTTAATAACAGATTCTGAAAGAGCGATAAAAAATACGCCAGAAATGGTGATTCCTATAATTCTGTATACATCCAAAAATAGAGAAAATTAACGTTGAAAATGAGTACAAAAAAGTGTCCTTCCCGTCCTTAAAGGGTTAAGGACGTTGAAATTCCTTATTACCTTAACTTTAATAATAAAAAATGCTTTATTTTTGAAAAAGAGCCTGGTTTTTTTAAAAAGAAACTTCATAAAGTGGAAATTTTTAAGTGAAGTGTTAAGAAACAACTCCAAGTTTTCTCCTTTCAACGTCATCAATAAAATTTTTTATTTAGTATTATTTCATTAACAGAATTTACTTATTCTTTTCATTTTAAAATTAATAAAATTTTTTTATAAAATCGCTTTATGTTCGTAATTACAGTTATATTAACTTTTAATGCAATTAACTACAATGTGAATATAAACAAAAAAATATTTACTTCATCCTCAATATCAGTATCACACAGGTAACGTTTGTATCTTCCTCTTGGTCCACGTTGCAAATTATTATTCGTCATCGTAATATTAAACTTTTATGCTAAATCACACAATACAATTAATTTATTTTTTTTTCATTAATTATTGAATAATATAAATGCAATTGAGATTATTTACAGATTCTCACCAAAAATTTATCATATGTTTTTACGCCAAAGCTTTTCCATCTCTTAAAAATTGAAGCAGACTGTCGATCCGTTCTCTAACTTAATTTTGTTAGTTTTTAAAAGGTTACCTTCATGCACTAAACATTCCTTATCATTGCACAAAATAATAAGTATTGATTTTCTTCGCCTTTCACTTTTTATTATATTAGTAAACTTTAAGAGTAACTAATAAATATTTTAAAATGTATAATTAACTGTCTGTTACTATCAAGAAAACAATTTTGATCGATGTGACGTTTACTCAAGATTTTTTCAGTTTTATGTAAATAACAATAAACAATACTCGCGCCTAACGTTATGGCATTTTTGACTAACGTCAGAAAATTAAAAAAATAAAAGGCAATTGTTAAAGTTAAAGTGCAATTTTCACACTAAACATACGATTTTGTTTGTTAGTTGCATAGCAACAGTTAGACAGTTATTAAAAAATATTAATTGATCTGTTCAACGTGCAATAATTTTTTTAAAAATGGACAAAGAAGAGAAGCAATACTTATTGTACTGTGCTCAAGATAATTCGCATTGTGTTATAAGTGAAGAGGACCTTATATTCAATAAAAAAATAAGTTTAGAAAGCAAATCTACTGTTTGGTTCATGTACAAGAATCAAGGAACGGAAACGCTTTATCGAGGAACCATTTTGGAAATTTCTGGTAAAAGTTTTTAAATACTATTAAATAAAAATTGTAAAACCTTTGATTTTTAAAATAAAAAATTACATTACATTTTTAACAATAATAATAAATTTATTCATCATAATCACTGTCAAATGAAAGGAATAAAATTTTAACAAGTAATTTATTTTTAGCTTTGAGAGACTCATATGATATGCTCCAAATTCTAATCTCGTACTGTTTTTAAATCGAAATGCTTGTAATTAAATTATTTTTTCACGTAAATTATATAATTTGAATTACCTTTTAATAGTAATAATATTTACTTAAATTACAATTTATTCTAATTTCTAAATAATAAAATTATTTTCGGAGAAACTTTTTCTTTTGACAAAAACTATTTATCATAAAGTTTATTTTTCTGAATGGTGATTTGTTATAATTATTGTTTTTCCGAAATATAATTTAAGCAAAAACTTCTTTACACTAATCGTTAACTTATAAAATTTCTATTTTTTAAAATAATCATATAACCTAAAATTCATTTTGATTAGAAACTAGTAGTCATAATTTTTATAATACTGTTTGAAATAAATTTTATTTATTTATAAATAATATGAACTTAAATATAAATAAATATAAATATAAATAAATAAAAACAAACATAAATATAAATTCTGATTTAAGAACATTGTAAAAATGCTTCACAAACTTTAATTTTTAGAATAATTGTGCTCCTCAATATGCTCATTTTTTTAATAATTAAGAATATGTATTTTTGAAAAAAATCATCATAAATTTTATTATTTAAGATGAAGGAGAGATGCTCTTTAACTTAGCCCAAAAATTTACTGCGTCAAAAGAAACTAATACTAAAGATGCTGGAGAAAAGTCAACTCTAAATATGATTATAAAAAATCCTGCGACAAAGGTTAATAAAAATCCAAGATCTAAAAACAATTCTAAAGAAAAAAATTTGAAAAGTGCTAAAGCTCTTACGGTAAAGAATATTATTCGTAATATTATATTAATAATCTCTTAATTTTCTATAATTAAAATTAAATAGTTTTCAATAACGATTGAAGTAGTAAAAGAAAATAAAAAAAATATTTTTATGTAAAATTAGAATATTACAGGAAGCTAGAAAGAAGGCATCCAAACTAGAAGGAGATCATATTGCGTTAGAAATAAAATTACATAATGAAAAGTCGACTAATAAAAAAAATTGACGCAGCTGATAGTGAGGAAGTAAAATTGCTATTGGAATTTAAATCCTTATCAATAAAGGGCCAGGAATTGCTGGACAAATTAGCGCAGGCTGTAATTGTAAGTTTAAAGAAAATGCTCACGTATCTTAAAAATATTAATAATAAAAAAAATAATACTAAAAATAAAATAATAATTTATGAATAAAGAATTGCAGCGACAGAAAAATGTTTACCAAAATATTAATACCCTCATTATATTTTTTAAAAATCCTTTTATTTTTGTAAAACTAAGTGATGAAATAATTTTGAATTAATTTCATGACGAATCTAGAGTCATTTCTCAAAAACTTAAAATAGCTGATTCAACACAGTGGAACTTTCTTAATTTAGGGATTTCATTATTGCTAATCACAAATTTGTATTCATTCTCCAAAAATAAAAACGTAAAGTCCAATATGGCGGAAGGTTTTTCAAAATCAATCGAATTTAATTAAAAATTGTTACTCTATGGTTTTCGTTATCTCTAATTACAATTCTGCATTTCCACTCCTAAAATTAAAATAACGGTTTTAATATGACGGTAGGCTTTTTTTAAATTTATCGGCTATATTTAAAATTTGTTACCCTGGAGATTTTGTCGGTAGTAATCACGGATCTGAAAGCCTCGTTCAAAAGTTGAAAATATCGGATCTAGAATGTCTGATAATTTTTTAAAAATCTAATGAATTTGCTTGAATCTTGTTGCTTAAGGGTTCTTGAGTCGCTGATAGATTATCCAATACCAGAATTTGGAATTTAAAATTAGTTAATCTTTGATCGCAGGAGATTTCTTAAAAATCATTTGAGTTTATTTTATACTTGTTCTTTATACTATTCTTATTATTGACGATCACGAAAATAAAGTCATATTTTTAAAATTTATTTTGTCGGATCCAATTATGAGATAGCTGTATTTTCGAAATATATAATATTTAGAAATATACCGGAACCGCAAAACATCGAAATTGGAACTATTTTATACGTAAACAGTGGGTTTTAGTTCTCTGTTATAAAGTGTTTTACCAGCTCATTGTTGTTTTCCTTGTTATTAAACGTCGTTTTTTTATTACATGACATAGGAGTTGGAAAAAATTATGACTTCTAAAAGTTCATTGAATGTAGAAGGAAAGAATATTTTAAACTGTGAATCCAAATGCGAAAGAGTAAATTTAAAAAGAAATTATGATGATGAAGAATCTGAAAAAGACTCTATATCTGGTAAAAGGGATAATTGCAGAGGCGCCAAAAGCTTAAAATGTTCAAGAGATTTGGAAAGTTGTAGTATCTTTAATGATTACGGAGATAATGACAATAGTGATGATCTTTATGAAATTTTTGATGAGGAGGAGGATTACAAAAAAAATTTAGCGGTATTGAAAAATTAAAAGTGGGTATCGGGAATTTTTCAGGGTCAAAAAAACAGAATTAATAACAAGGAAGGTGATAAAGAAAAAGTGGATATTGACATTCCGTCAAAATTAGCTAAGAAAGTGAATTATGACTTAGAAGATTTGGATGAAACATGGAGCTTAAAATACTTGGAAAAAAATGAAAAGGTATTTCAATATTATAATTAAAATCCCTTGCATAGATTTTACAAAAATTTTTTCCTCCTAGGGACATTAAAATTTAAGAGGGTTGAAAAAGGGTGGTAGCTCCCACTAAATAAACTGTTTAAAACAAATATAATTTTTATTCTGTAGGCCATTTTTTAATTTTTGAATGCTTTAATCAGAAGTAGTGTTAACTTATCCATTATTATTATTTTAGTTATATAACAAATCAATAAAAATATTTTTTAGACTGTGGAGCTCATCAAGGATAGTAAAATATTTGTCGATAAAGTGTCACTTGAATGTGCAAAAAATCTGCAACTTCCGTAAATGGTTTAGATTGATGGAAGACAAACCTTAATCGGTACTTAACTTATTCATTTAATTATTTTTACAATTATTTACTCATTACTTAAATTTTACAATTTTTCTCAAAAAAGTAACTTAAATTATATTCTTAAGTTGTTAACGAAATTTTATATTTATTTTGAGATGAAAATTTGTTTGATTCAAAACTACACAAATAAAAAAAATATACATATATAATATATACATGATGAACTTACATTACTAACCATTATCCTATTTTGCAAATACAGCTTATGTGACTACGTATGCTGAAAATTTAGGGTGGAATTTTAACCATCTAGCAGTGATGCAGAGCTTAAGAAGCAAGATTGGAGGATTTAAGAACAGTTAATTTTATTTAAGAATGTTCAAAAATGTGTGATTTTCTTCTTCGATTGAGTTTTATTAATTAATTGTTTAAAAACTTTTTATTTCATTCAATTTAAACAATGTTTGACTTGCTACACGTCCGACTGTTGTATGTTCTTACAAATTTAAATAAATAAAAACTTTTTGTGTTGAAATCCCAATCCAGGTAATTCTATTTTCTAAACTTAATACATAAACAAAACTAACTTTAACATTGCTTTGTTAATCCATTACTATTTTAATTTTATATAAAAATGATATATAATTAAAAAAAAAAAAAAATTTTTTTAACTTTATATAATTTTTATATAAAACCAATATACATTGTATATAATTTATATTGCATATGTAAATTTTGTGTAAATTATATAATGTTTATGTACAAAGTTTGAATACTCAAATTACAATAAAACATGTTTATAAAAATTGTATTCACTTTTTTTACTTGGGATGGTCGAAGTTTTGACGACAGTATACATACATACATACATACATACATACATACATACATCCATACATACGTACATACATAGATACATACATATATACAGACATATTTTTTTCGATAGTATTTTCGGAAAATTTAAAGTATAGAAAGAAAAAATATAACAGAAATTTTCAATTCTGTGCAATGTACACACTTAAGTCTGATTTTATTTATAAGGATGTAGGTAAAACTTTACCTGTGTTTGTCATCTTTTGAAATTTTTTCAAATTATACTAAATCTCGATGTTATCTCGTTGAAGCCAATAAAGTGAAGTAGGACATTGACGTTTTCATTAACTTGAAAAACAAATAAAATACAATTTAGACCTTATCGACGTTAATAAGAATTCAATTTTTAATTAAAATAGTCTGATTTTGATCAGTGCAAAATAATTGACAATTTTAGTAAATTATTGAAATTTAATTATATATTCTAGTAAATCGAATTACTAATTTTTAACTATGTGATAAATATTCAAATTAACTACACAAAGAGGGTTAGATTAGCTAAAAAAGTAATTACTTTGACAACTCTTTACTTTTAACAATGTCGAATTTTAAAGGCTAAATTTTTTTCAGATTGTACATTTTACTGCATAATATCAATTATTATATTATAATACTACATAGTAAATTATTATTTAGATTTACCGCTGCAAAACTTGTCATTGTTAATGCATATAATTTTCCACACGTAAATACACGAGGTTCAGTACTTTCCTTCATTATTATGAGTAATGATTTTCGAATTGAAACCGGCAATGTGTACCATTCTGTTGAATACCTAAAATTTTAATATTATATTTTAACATTAAGTATAAAATCAAAGATATATTTTCGCAATGTAATATAATTTTAATAACGAAATAAATAGTATTTTTTCAGTAACAGGAAATATAATAGAAACACACAGACACTGAATTAGAGAGATTGTTACTGTGATCACTCATTTCTTCATAAGGCAATGTAAGGAAAAGTATGTGAGTCATTTGTCCAAAATTTGCAAAACCAAATCTCAACACAAAAGATGGTTGGTTTAAATTTAGAATCATCTGTTTGTAATAATAATAAACGAATTTTGTAGTATAAATTAATCATTCGAATTATATAACACAGTGCAACATTTTTCACATTTTTAAGATCATAGATTCTGAACCGATTTTTCAGAATCGCTGCTGAAAGTACTTGCAAAAACTAGAAATTCTGTATAATTACTTTTGCCAAATTGGTTCGAGTTTGGATTTTATGCTATCATCCATTTTTTAGCTCAAACTAGATTTTTACTTTTTCGATATTTTGATACGGCTATATCTCGAAACCAAAGAGAAATACAGTTAGTTTTTTTGTGTCTTCAGCAAAGTTGTAGGTATAGAATGGGAGAAAAAAAATGTTGAACAAACTTACCCGATAAAATTGCATCTGGTGTCGCAAAATAGCAAAAATGACCATTTTTAACCATTTTTCTACAAGTTTTTACCATTTTTGGTCAATAGCTCGACCACACAACACACATCCACAAATATGTCGTTTTTCTTTTTTGCTTTATTTCGAATTAAAAAAATGTTTTTTAATTCATCTTACGGCTATTATTACATAGAAAATATAAGTTTATGGTTGTCTGAAAAAAATGTTGTCAACATTTTTCAACAGATGGCGTTCGTACATTGCAAAAACTGCTGTCTTCTAAGTGTCTTATTTTAAGACATTTTGATGTCTTTTTTGTATCTAAGACGCAAAAAATGTCTCATTTTAAGACATTAATTACGTCTTTGGCACCAAAATGTCTTAAAATAAGACACTTAGAAGACATCAGTTTTTGCTGTGTACAAGTGTGTTTGTGGCAACTTGAGTTATAGGGATAGGCGATCTCGATTCGCTCTTCTGAGAATCTATCTTTTCGTTCCGATGGAACAAAAAACAATTTTGGTCGAGCTATTGACCGAAAATGTTAGAAAATTGTAGAAAGTGGTTAAAAAATGGTCATTTTTGCTATTTTGAGACACCAGATGCAATTTTTTCGGGTAAGTTTGTTCTGCATTTTTTTTCTTCCATTCAATACCTACAACTTTGCTGCAGACACAAAAAAATATTTCTCTCGGTTTACAAGATATAGCCGTATCGAAATATCAAAATAGTTGTCAAAATCCGGTTTGAGCAAAATAATGTATGACAGCATAAAATCCAAATCAGAACCAATTTGACAAAAGTAATGATGCAGAATTTCTAGTTTTTGCAAGTACTTTCAGCGGCGATTATCAAAATCGGTTCAGAATTTTAATGTTGCACAGTGTAATTTTATTATTTTAAATCATGTTCTCTTCTACTCACTGCAAATCCAGTCATACTAATAATTAATATATTTAAAAACACAATAATTAAATATATAAATGAAAAGCATCTTTCAATGTTTTGTAAAAACCTGTTGAGGATTTTTGAAAATTAGTATACTATTTTCACATTTTTAGAAAAAAATTAGGTTGAGACAAAATTTGTTATCAAATTAATATTATAGTTGATTTTGGACTAACCTAATTTTGTTTGAAAAATGTACAACTATGTCTTTAAAAATCGGGTGAAATTAATTTTAATAAAATTTGTGTTTCATGTGAAAAACCATTTTTTAGTTTGAGCTTATGTCAATGAATTTAACATTCTTAAATACCTCGAAATGAAAAAGTATATTCTTCTATTAATTAATTAAAAAAACATATAACATTTCCAATGCAGTTAAAAAATATTAGGCGTGTATATATGACTTTAAAAAGAAAGATAACCTTAACAATTTCTCGTGTTGTTTAACGCAGAAAATTATCTCAATTTCAATCTTTCTCTGCAAATTTCTTCCATCACTTTGGGAATCACTTTCATTTTTTACCACACTTGATAGAATTGACAGTTTAGTCCTGTATATATATATATATATAAAACATGCAAAATGCATTATTAATTATAATTATACTTATTAAATATAAGAGTATAATGATTTTCTAAAATTAAGTATAATTTTTCACAAAAAAAAAAAAAAAATTAATAACATGAATCGATTTTGTTCATAATTTCTTAAAATTTCTATAGTGTTCTTTAATAATACAATATTCTTAGAATAAGAAACATATTTTTATATTAAGAATAATTCCATATTTTTTCTCTAAGAATAAAGATTTTATTTAAGAATATTCTTACTATTTTAAGGATGTAACATTCTTAAAAATTTTGAAGTCAAGAACAATTCTTAAAAGAAGAATACCATTTTTTTAATGTTGACAAAATTTCTACATGAAAATCTTACCCCATCGCTGCATAAATGCTGCAACTGTGCTGAGCGCAAGCCATAAATATCGTGTCTCCGCTTATAATACTTATCATTAATAAAGTTGTTATAAATATATGGTGTATCATAATTGAATTACAATTATTTTCACTATCTATACCATATTCAGCAACATAAATTGGAGAAAATGGTCTTGATTCATTTAACGGCCTCACCAAATCCAAAATTTTTGGCAATGTCGCCCCGAGCACGAAACCACTTGCTGCTGCAGCTAGCGCAACTAAAAAAAATTCATTATTTTATCATTTTGACATTAAGGAGTGAAACGTCAAATGTATATTATTATATTATTTAGAAAATTTTATCTAAAAAAAAAGAAAACTTTAAAAAGCGACTTACGTTATTAAATTCAAAGTACCCGAATTGGGGTTAACAACGAGGGGTCCCGTTTTTAAAAAAAAATTCCAAATTCGAGAACAGTGTGAAATATTGTGAATTTTATAATCAATTGAATGAATTATGGCCAATTTTAGATTTGATAAAATGTCTTAACTAAGATTTTGAGTAGAAAAACTTTACTTTGAAATTATTCGTTTACCAGCGCATGCTGCTCGAAGTTTTTTTCCTCTTATGGCGTACGATTCCAAAATTTGTATTTCTGGTTCAGATGACCAAGTATCCCAATCAAGTTGAATGTTTTTAAAAATAATTGCCAACTTCAAAAACAAAATGTTAATTAATATTTTTTATATTTAATATTTTGTTTTATTGTATATTCATAATATTATGTAATACAAGTTCATATTCGGGGATTCTACTCTATTATAAAGAATTAAATTTTAATTATAGAAATAAAAAATTACCTGCTGTTTGTGCACTATTAAATTAATAAAAAGTACTATGCCCATTAAATTAACTACTAAAGGCGAAAAGCATTCAGCTGCGGCATTCATGTCACCTAATCGAATTGATCTAATGAAGCCCAAAGACTAAGAAAATTTTTTTGTAATTTATTATCACATATGAATTGAAATTATTTTTTTAATTGACTTTTTTTGAAATATTAACCTTAGGGGGAAGTATAAATACAACAAAAAAGTGTAAAAAACTAGGTAAAAATTATGTTCATATCGTGGACATTTCTCTTCCACGTAAAAAAATTTTTTTGCTTTCTCATAGAGGAAGCCATAAATTAATAATATAAAAGTTAATTGGAAAAGTTATAAAAGAAATGAATTTTAAATGCAAAAACTAGATATAATGAATTATTTTACGAATTTTTGATCAACAATTACAAGACTGTATTTAGGTCAATCGATTTGTTTTGAGACAAGAAGTATGATTTTTGTATACATTAAGTTGTATTTTTATTACAGAAAAAAATGTTGTCCAAAAACAATTTCTTTTGATAAAAATGATGCTCAAAAAAATTTGATTGGGTATTTTCAAAAATCCCTGTGTCCAAATTTAGGTAAGCATCAGTTTGATAAGCCATCCAAATTTTATTGAAATCAGTTAAAGCGTAATCAAGATATTCTGGCGACAAAAAACGATATACACACACACAGTCATATACATCTGGACATTTGCTTAAGAATGTGAATTTACGCTTTTTAGATGAAAATGAGTCGATTTGGACTACTTTTGGAAAATTAAAAATCTTTAAATTTTGAAAAAAATAAGATATAAGGTAAAAAAATAACAGTTAACGAAAAAGCGATATCTCATAAAAATCTTTTAAGAAATAAAAAAAGAATTATTATGGATATGTAAAATAAATTAATATCAATTAATTTACATTAAATTTAAATAAATCGAAATATGAGTTAATTGACGTTCGGAATTTTTTTAAAATTATTATGACTTGAAGATATAGATATTTAATACCAGGTATTTTTCGCTATGTTAATAAAAAAACAAGTAAATGAAAATAAATGAAAAGTTACGCTTTTTAGATGAAAAATAAGTTGATGTAGACTATTTTTGGAAAATCGAAAGTCTTAACGGTCGCAAAGCCTTCTCTATGAGGAAGCAATGAAAAAAGCAAAATTTAAAATTCAAAACTCATAAAATAATTGTAGATATCATATACAAAAATACATAATTCATAGTAGGTTCTGTAAAATTTAATATCCTTTCATTTTGTACGCAGCTCTACTTTTTTGTAAAAATGTATTCTTACCAATGCTACGAACAAAGAAATTAGCAGAAATAAGTAAATAGAAGCTCTTATAAATTGTTGTGATTTACTTAGATAAAACCATAGCCCGGTTAGGCACAGCATTTTATAGTTAAGACTGTAATACGGTCCACGTAATGTGTTCATGTTCATAGTTGTAAGCTAACTGTTAATTTCAAGTCTAGAGAATCGTCCTTTCAGTCATTATGTATTCCCGCTCTTTATTAATACTTAATCGTTTTTCAAAGGATTTACGTGAATCGATAAGAAGTCTTAAAAATAATTACCTTCTTTGATTTAAAAATTCAAATTAAGCTTCTTATTACAAGGTATCAGTCACGCTACTGTCTATAATGTGTGAATAAATAAGTAGGTTATAGGGAAGTCTTTTTACTGTGTTTTAGAATTTTATATGACTACAAATTCAGTATCGAAAGAGCCGTTGCAAAGGTAACATGGAAATTAACAAAATGAAGATTCATAATAATTATAATTGAAAGAAACAATAAGAAATTTTGTATTCTATTTCATTAGCTTACAAAACGTTGTGTTTTTACAAAATATACTCTCTCTAAATCTCAATTTAGTAAAAAACTATACATGGACAGAAAATTAGTTTTAAAATGTTTTATATATAATTAAGGGAAAAAGAGTCAAAACGAGAAAATTTCAGGTCATGAATTTCAAACTTTCATAAAATTGTTTTAAATTTCTGCAGACTATATTAAAGTTTAAAATTACTTAGTAACGATGTGACGAAGTGAAATTTTATAATGCTCTGATTTACGCTCGCCAGATACAAGGTTCCTATATAAGAAATCAGCTAACTGGGATCTACCTGGGATAGATAAAGAAAACAATAGCGTGCGAAACGCAAGGGGAGTTCACAGTATGTGGTTCTAAAAGCAAGAGAGTATAAGGCTACTTGGAATAGATAAAGACAACAATAGCGTGCGAAACACAAGGGTAGTTCACACTTCTGGTTTTAAAAGCAAGAGAGAATAAGGCTACATGAGAATGATAAAGATAACAATAGCGTGCAAAATAAGAAAGAGGAAAATGTGTAACAGGTGTCTGGGAGACACAGAATGAGAAAAAAGATTTTAAACGCTGTAAAAATAATTGTAAGGCACCCTTGTATGAACTTGTATGAACATTTTAAAATTAATTTTGAATTGTTTAAACAATTTTTTTTTATATTTTCTATGTGAAATATTTTAAAAGCTTACAACTTTTAATTAACAAAATGTAATTAATGTAATTTATTTGATTTAATTGAATCGATTGTTTAAACAATTGAAATAGAGTTAAAATTATGTGGTTTTTATCATTTAACTTAATTAATTTTGAATTGTTTAAACAATTTTTTAAATATTTTCTATGTAAAATATTTTAAAAGTTTACAACTTTTGTAATTTATTTGACTTAATTGAATCGATTGTTTAAACAATTAAAATAGTTTTAAATCAAATTTTGATGAAATTGAGCCAAATTATGAGGCTTGTTGTCATTGTCACGACAGCTAAATAATAGCTAAGACAGCTAAAATATTTGCTACGACAGCTGAAAGTTTGATGTGGTTCCTAATATTTGTAGATACCATAAATAAAAAGGTTTAGCTGTCCCTAGGACAAATAACTATGTTTAGCTACGAAATCTACACCTGTTAGTTACCACAGCATACTTTTAGCAGACGTAGCAAATTTATTAGCTGCCTTAGCTAACATTTAGCTGTGGGCAGTAAGTAAGTGTCATCTACATTCGGTTGGCAGCAGCAGCTAAATCATTTTTTTCCGTGTATTAACTGTTGTTACGCGTGTTACTTTAAAAAAAGAAAAATAAATAGGATAATTAACAGCCATAAACATGAATTCAGCATTTAAAACTAATTTTTATAAAATATTTTCTTATGTCGTCTGTGTTATAAATTTCTCTACTCAACACAATAGAAGAGGGCGAGCAAGGTCGTTGCCAGGGGGGGGGGGTGTTAGGGGTGCTACAGGTGCTTGAACATCCCCTCCACCCCCGAAATATTTTTAAGAGCTGTTCAAGTTTTCAAAAAAAAAAAGAAAAAAAAGGTCATCGTCTTGACTGTTTCTTGACAAAACCTCACCGAAAATTTTGTCTGTCTACGGCCTTGAGGGCAAGAGAGAGAAAGAGATAAAGGGAGAGATCATTTAGCTTCAGGTAGGCAAAGATACTTTCTTGAAAATATAATTTTCAAGTCATTATACTTACTAGAACAACAAAAGCGCGCTTCCCGCGCCCAATCATTATTCAGGTTGCAAAGAAAACATTAGTGAAGAATGTCACATTTCTGTATTTAATAAATACATCTTATTACAGTGATGGATGATAAAGTTAACGTTTGTGAATGCGCAATATCTATTTCCAGGAAATAATATAAATAAAAATATAAAAATGTGTTTAGGAATTGATAAACAATCATTGTCCATTTTTGAAGAAATAATAATAAAGAAGTACATAAAACGTTCTGACTGAAGTTGCAAACGTGCTGACTACCCGAGTTCGAATTTTGGAAGATGAAATGTTTAATATTTCTTATTTGTGATGTAAAAAATGTACATGTATCTCAAATTTCAGTTTGTTATGTATGTTTAATGTCAATACATATACTGCATATGTGCTTCATATGCATGAAGAAATTGTAATTTCTATTTTTTTGGAGGAAGGGGAGGGCCCCATTCACGCCCTTTCCTGTGAGGTCCAACCATTATTATCACTGTTCTTAAATGACACATGCGGATAACCTTATCTTCCACATTATGTTTAACATTCAAATACAGCATATTCACCTCTCCATTAAGGAAAAAAGAGGAGGGAAAACTGCGTGGAAAGGTATCTCCACGCTGATATGTTTTCTGGTAATAGTTTTAATATTTTCATTTTAAAAATAAATAATAATGAAAAAATTAAATAATTTCAATTTAATGTCAGACGTACAAATTACGTACAAATACGTAATTCATTTTATTTCCTTTATTTTATTCTTCTTTAGATTTTACATTTCTTGGGTTTTTGCTTCATTAAAATTCATAATAGAGAAAACATCATACTTAACTGAATCTTGGCAATTACTTTTAAAATTTTTGAAATCAGAAACACTCTGAAATGATTTTAACGGTATGAAATTCATTACAGAATTTCCAAGATCTGCATTACAATATGTTTTCTATCTTTTTGGAATCTTTTTTATTGCTTACTATTGCACGATAGCACTTCCCTATATCATTAATCGTCTTTTTTATTCAAAAAATATTTTTTTTTGCTCTTCTGTTAAACTTGCGCTTCACTCTGCTTCAATTTCTTTTAGAAACAAATGGAAGTTATTCTTTTTCCCTTTCCGATAAAATGATTTCCTTCTAATTGTCCTATTTCAATAAGTCTGGAAGGAGATCATCTTTCATTATCAACATCAGACTCTTGTAAACTTGTATTTGGTTTATTAGAATTACAAAGTAATGTAGATGACATTGAAGACATTGAAAATGTTAAATGAGCATGATGATGCTTATAATTTTCACATAATTTTAAAGAAGTATGCTTGTTTGTTTCATTTTTAGCACTTTCTACTTTCTCCCTCCTATTGCAACTTTTATTTATATATTCCATATACATGTAAATGAATAAAAGTCTAAATATAAAAATTTACTAATTTTGCATTAACTAATTTTGTAATAAAGAATTTTCCATTATTAAAATATGCAATAACCAACTTTGCAATTATACAATTAGCGATTTATACATTTACCAATTTCCTATTAAACAACTGTATAGGCAATAAATTACTAATAAGACAGTCTCCAATTTACCAAATTTATAATGGACGTATTTTTAATTATCTGTTGAGACCTTCAACAAGATTTGAAAGATTTTTCTGTAGATATTTATTTGGATTTATCTTTTAGTAAAAATCTATCCCTAAACGTGATCTTGAGAATTTTGAAGGATTAGGTTTACTATTTTGTGGCTGTAGCAATTTTGTTAATTATAATTGTCGTCGAACCATTTCCAAACTTTATTATTTTATTAATATTTATTGCAATGCGTAGTGGACTTAAACCCTTGTAAATACCGGGCTACCTGCATACCGCCCTTTTTGGGGACTTATCTTAATAACTGGGTGGGCAACTTGCTACAAAGGGATGGTCTCACAGATGTTTCTTAATAAGGCTCATTGTCACCACAAACTCCCACTACTGTATTTTCGACTTGTTTTTCTTACCCCCTCTATTTGTATTTTCTCCTACCCTGCATTTTGAATCCTCGAGAGCTCTGTAAACTCAAGTTTTCGTCAGAATCTGTTTAACTGTCAAATATCAAGGATCTATTCTCAAGTTAAAATAAACGTATATATTTAATAGAATATTTCCTATTTTACATTATTTTTGCTTAACCCTAACAATAACGTGTTAACTCATTATATTCACTGAAATAATGAGTTAAGTATCCTAACCAATACTTGATAACGAAAAAATAAAGTTTAAAAAGTTGTGTTAGGCTACAACATTATCAATTACTGCAGTTACCGATTTCACAATTTTGAAACTTCTAAATGCCAAATTTAGCAGTGTACAGTTTGCAGTGAATATGAAATAAGCAATTTAGATATAAAGACATTTACTAATTTTCTTATTTAACAGTTTACGAATTTCCCAATATTTAAATTTGCCATTCCACTGTATCCATTATCCAATGTACCAATTTACTAATTTTTTAGTTACAGGGACTTACATCTAACGTTAGAAATGATTATATAGAGTAGATTATATTAGAAGGAAATAAATAACAGAAGATGCAAATAAAAATATAGAAATGTATAAAAGAATTGATAAACGATTATTCACAATTTTTTAATAAATAATGTACATGTACAAATTAAATAAAACAAAGATTTTTGTAACAGTGTTTTTTAGACACAACATTTAATGAATGGCTTCATAAGAAGCTCCTTTCTTCTTTCTTCATCCTTTCTTGAACGTAACTATATTAACTATTTGTATGATATTTGATAAATAATAATAAAAGTAATAGAAAATAAATTAATTAAAATCATTTATAAATTTCAAACGCTTTTAATCTAAAGAAAGAACTTTCTTATCATATTCACAAAACCATTTTCATGTATATTCTTGTACATCTTCTTACGTAAAGTTCTCTAACTGAACATAACGTTTCAAGATTATCTGTAACTATAAACTGCCATTAAATTCATCTCTACTACAAAGCACCTTCTATGCTAGTTGCATATTTTAATAATATAATTATATTCTATTGTTACAAAAACAATTATAAAAAAATTTCTTTGTAAACATGATTCTTAATACATTTTCGACTTCGTTGATTTCCTAAATAAACTGTAACTGAACTAAATGAACGAACTCTTAATAACGCAACATACAGCTACCCATGATTAAAAACGTATTTTCTTAAATCAATTGCAATTTTATGAAATGTCTGTCCTTGAGATTTATTCATAGTCATAGCAAATGCTAGTTTAATTGGAAACTGTCTTCTTTTAAATGTAAAGGGATAAACATTTTCACAATACAGTAATATTCGATGTATAAATACAATATTTCCACGTTTATCTCCCGTTAATATTTTGCATTTTATAACATGATTTGATAAAGCTAAAACCAATAATCTTGTTCCATTGCATAAACCCTCATTAATGCTAAGGTTTCTTATGAGCATGACTACGGAATTTATTCTTAAATACAAAGCATGTGGTGTTAAACCAGGTGGTGACAGAGTCTTTAAGTAATCAGGTACAATGACTTCATGATCGTTATTATCATCACTATTATCTATACTGTCAATACTTCTATAAACTTTTTCATCCGTCTAGTCTAATAACTGTACAACATTATTATTAATTTTATGTACATCAATATTTCTAGGAGCTAAAATAACACATAATGACAAATCTTTAAACCTTTTTTGTTTAATCAAGTCTCCATATACGTCTGCACTGATATCAATATTTCCGTCTTCAACAATGTTGTGTGGTAATTGTACACAATCGTTTACATCGTTAAGTGTGCCATTCCCTATTTCAAGTAAGTAATTCAAAAAATTTGTTTCTTACGGCAAAGCTCGCATATTTGCAGATAATGTAAACTTTCAAAATATCGTCCATAATTTGCTGTTTTTAATTGACAAATTGATAATTTCAGATCTTGTACCATTTTGTTTTATTGGTAATACTTGTCTGAAATCACCTCCTAAAATTATTGTTTAACCACCAAAAGAAACGTCTACTTGCATAAATTGATATCTCTTAACGTTCTGTCCATAATCTCCAAAGCATACTTCGGTGACATTGGAGCTTCATCCCAAATAAAGACACCAACATCTTTTAAATACAAGCCCTCTTTAAACTGGACTTTTATACTTGAAGATGAATCAGCATATAATGGCACGGGTAAACCCAATACTTTATGAACTGTCCGACCCATAGGAAGTAGAGTTGCAGCTATCCCTGTGAATGCCATATTACAAACAGTTTTACCTTCACTCCTTAATAAATTCCACAATGTAACATACATAAATGTTTTTCCTGATTCTCCAGGACCATCGACATATGATGCATTTCACGTCAACTGTCCAGCCCAAAAAAAAATTTTTGTTTAATCCTTTCCCAATTTTTGTTATGAGTTGTCTTATAGGTCAGTAATTTATCAGCCAAATATTTTTGGATTATATAAAAAATTGCCCGAGAGGGAGGGGGTTAAAGTTTTGAACTTTTTGTTAAGACGCTCTCATTTGTTTATTTATTGAGCTTAAAAAAATTATAAAAAAATTTTTTGGTACATGATTTTTCTAGATTTTTTCATCAGCTTTCGATTGGCGTGGTCTATTTTAAATTTTTTTTTATTTTGACCAAAATTTTTGAAAATTAAAAATAAATTTCACTTTTTTTCGTCTTCGGGCTTGTCTTATTTTTTTTATTTTATTTTTAAAAGAAAGCTGAGATTTTTTCCTACAAAATATGTAATTTTCAAAAAACCCTCTTTTTTGTTTTTGAGAAATTTAATGTTGAAGTTAGCGCGCCACATCAAGGCGAAGTCTACCGCCCCGCTTGTTGCTGTGCGCTGTTTGCATCATTACGTGGATATTTATTTATTCTAACCCTTAATTGAACTTTTCTCTGCATTTTACAGTGCTGGGACTGACATGAAAACAATTAAGTGCCTGCACAATAGTTCTTTTGTTTATTTTTTTATTTAAATTTTTTTGGTAATTTTTTGATATTGGTTTCTCATAGAGAAAGTATTTTTTTACCTCCACAGGATCGGTTGAGATTTTCTGAAATATCTTGACATATTTGAACTCAGGATGTCAAAAATGATGTTTTTAAAAAATGTCTTGCTTATGTGTGTATGTAGTTATGTATGTTAAGATTATGTTCGGCTCTATATTTCGAAAACAATAATTTAAAACAATGTTTTTTTTGAGAGATTATAGGTCTTTAGGGGGGACAAATTATGCCCTACTTTTGAGTCTGATCTATCACTTCTAACTACATTTTTTGAAATTTAAACATTTTGAAAAAAAATTTTCAAGAATGTACATATTTTTTGAAAACAGTAAAATCAGATTACTTTTTTTTTTTAAAAATGCATCGAATAAGCTCTTAGCGATCCTTTTAGTGCAAATTGATAAAAAGTTATTATTATTCTGTAAACAAAAAATATTGAAAATTATATTCTTTAACAATATTATTTTTATATTTTGTTGCTTTTTTATTATATTTCAGACCACTTGTAGGTAATTAAAAATTAATCAAATGAGCTCTTTGCGAACGGTCTAATGTAATGTTATTTAGAGTTATCATTGTTTAAAAAAAATTAGGTTTCGTAACTTACGGAATGTTATTTACATTTCATAAGAAATTATATATACACCTATTTTGCGGAGAGTTTAAAACCACATCGATTGGTATACATAACTTGTCTCCCTTAAAGACCTATAATCTCTCAAAAAAAACATTGTTTTAAATTATTGTTTTCGAAATATAGAGCCTAACATAATCTTAACATACATAACTACATACACACATAAGCAAGACATTTTTTAAAAACATCATTTTTGACATCCTGAGTTCAAAATATGTCAAGATATTTCAGAAAATCTTAACCGATCCTGTGGAGGTAAAAAAATACTTTCTCTATGAGAAACCAATATCAAAAAATTACCAAAAAAATTTAAATAAAAAAATAAACAAAAGAACTATAGTGCAGGCACCTTATTGTTTTCATGTCAGTCTCAGCACTGTAAAATGCAGAGAAAAGTTCAATTAAGGGTTAGAATAAATAAATATCCACGTAATGATGCAAACAGCGCACAGCAACAAGCGGGGCGGTAGATTTCGCCTTGACGTGGCGCGCTAACTTTAACATTAAATTTCTCAAAAACAAAAAAAAGGGTTTTTTGAAAATTACATATTTTGTCGGAAAAAATCTCAGCTTTCTTTAAAAAAAAAATAAAAAAAATAAAACGAGCCCAAAGACGAAAAAAAGTGAAATTTATTTTTCATTTTCAAAAATGTTGGTCAAAATAAAAAAAAATTTAAAATAGACCACGCCAATCGAAAGCTGATGAAAAAATGTAGAAAAATCATGTACCAAAAAATTTTTTTATCATTTTTTTTAAGCTCAATAAATAAACAAATGAGAGCGTCTTAACAAAAAGTTCAAAACTTTAACCCCCTCCCTCTCGGGCAATCTTTTTTTTTTAATCCAAAAATATTTGGCTGATAAATTACTGACCTATAAGACAACTCATAACAAAAATTGGAAAAGGATTAAACAAAAATTTTTTTTTGGGCTGGACAGTTGACGTGATATCCACCATATGCACACCTACAAGTATTTTCATTATTATCATTCACTACATTTAATATAAAGTCAACGATATCTTTTTGTTGCACGATCAATTTATCATACCTTTCTTTTCCTAACTCCCTTTCCTCTGTTATATTTACGGAATGAGTAATTTGAAAATTTTCACTGTCATCTTCTACATCCATCAATCCAAGAAAATCATGTAAGTTATAACCTTCTTTAGATAACATGTTACATGTATATATGCCATTTTTTCAGATGCAATATTATCTACATTTCTAGCATAATCTTCAGACATAAAAGCTTTAAACTGTTCCAAAAGTTCACCAGCATTTACAGGACGACATTGAATGGAAATTCGTACTAATGCTTAACAAGCTGACGTAAATGTGTCATGTAATACTCTATTAACAGTCTTCAATGATTCGTATGAAATGGCACCTTTAGTTGTAAGTAAGAATTATCTAAGATGAAATAATTCTGTGTGGCATGGACTAACAAGATTGGCAGGGGCACAAATGACCCAGCGTTAAACTTTAAGGGATACGTTTTCCTCTTTCTTATTTTGCACGCTATTGTTGTCTTTATCTTTCCCAGGTAACCATATTCTCTCTTGCTTTTAGAACCACATCTGTGAACTCCCTTTGTGTTTCGCACGCAATTGTTGTCTTTATCTATTCCAGGTAGCCTTATTCTCTCTTCCTTGTAGACCCAAAACCGTGAATTCCCCTTGCGTTTCGCACGCATTGGTGTCTTTATCTATCCCAGGTAGCTTTATTCTCTTTTGCTTTTAGAACCACAAGTGTGAACTCTGCTTGCGTTTCGCACGCTATTGTTTCTTTATCTATCCCAGGTAGATTCTATACCTTATTCTCTCTTACCTTTTGAAAGCCCAGCATTACATTCTGAAAGCTAGCTGATTTCTTATATAGGATCGTTATTTCCAAACAAGAAGTAGCAGATATAACAACACAGTATTCTTTTAACTTTCAGTTGACATTTAGGCGTTCATAAAATCTAATTTCTGTTATTGTTAACAATTTCATATTGAAGTATAATAAATTAATTAACGTTTACACAGGTTTAAAATTGTTAATTACAGAATTGGGAAACTGTACGGTAAGTAAATTTGTAAACTGGAATATTGGTAATTTGCAAAGTTGGTAAATTGAAAAATCTTTTAATTTGGAAAGTTCATGCATTGGAAACTTGGCAAAGTGGAAATTAGCATAATGGAACATTGGTAAATTGGAAAATTGGTAAAATGAAAATTGGTTAATTGAAATATTGATAAAATTGATAATTGATAAATTAAAAATTAGAAAAATAAAAAATTGCTAAATTCAATAATTAGAAAAAGGAATCATTTTTAAATTGCAACAATTTCAAATTGGTTAAGTGGTAAATTGTTTTTTAATTATCAATCAATTTTCGAACGTTCTGAAATTGGAAAATACAAATGTTAACATATCTATTACAAGTAGGTCATTATTAGAAAGCTATTAAATTTTTTATTGGTACTTTAAAACTACTAAACAAATTATTTCAGTTTTGTAAAATTTTAAAATATTACAATTGTCAAGTTCAATCATTTTTCTTTACAAATTCGCATATTACATATTTGTGACGCTTTAAAATGTATTTTTAAAATATTCTTTATTGTAAATTTCGTATTTAAATAATTAGCAAATGTCTCAATTGCTATAAACATAATTATTCAATGGTCATTTCAAATTTGGTTAAGCGTCATCGTGCATGTTTAAGTGCACAGAAAGAAATTAAAGTGCGCACATTGTATAGAGAAAGAATGAAGCGCTATCTTGCTAGCTGAAAAGAAAAAAAGGCATTGCAAATAAATATTTCATAAGAGGTAGAGAAAGAAACTTGTAATGCAGATTATCAATTTCATGTTGTGAATTCAATACCATCAACATCCTTTCAGACACTTTCACAATTACAAAATGTACAAATAAATGATGAAGATTCTATCAAGGATGTTGTTTCTACATCTATTTCTCATTTGAAGGAAGTGGAAAGTAAAGAATTTCATGACTTGGAAAATGATGAAAAGGAAATATTGAAATTCATTGGAACAAATGATTTGAATGACGAAGGAGAAAAGTGTTATAGATTGGTAAATAATGTTACTACTCATAATAATGTCAATATATCTGGATGTCTTTCTTCAGATCTATTAAAAAAGCACAGTAAATCAAGAAAAAATTAATTACAGGGTAGTGAAAAAAGAAAGGCAAGTAAAAGAGAAATTATTGATTTACAAGCCACTGTTATTGCAAAAAAGAGATCTTTGTGTATATCGCATCCAATAGGTGAAGTAGAAAAGACCGAAATATTACAAGAAAAGAAAAATGAGATTAAAAGTTTAGCAAAGAAAAAAATGCAAAATTATAGTGCCAGTTCAACAGACGGAAAACAATTTGAAGAAAAGCAAAGATTTACAGAAGAAGAAGCAGAACAATTACAAACAGTTGATACAAATATTGTTAGTACAGAAAGAGTGAAATGATATCGTAGAAGTTTAACAGTAAAAAAAATGGACGTACGAAAATTGCAAAGAGAAAGAATGTAGCGCTATCGTGCTAAAGTTAAAGAGAAAAAGTCAATACGAATGAATACATCAAAAAAGTTGAAGAAAGAAACTTGTAATGCAAAATCTCACATTCTTGTATTGAATTCAATACCAACAACATCTTTTAAGACACTTTTACAATTACAAGAAGAATTACATCAAGAAAAAATAAATTACAGGGTAGTGAAGAAAGAAAAGCAAGTAAAAGAAACATTGTTGATTCACAAGACACTGTAATTCAAGTGAACAAACCTCTTCCTACATTACATACAATAGAAGAAGCAGAAAAGAATAAATTGTCAGAAAATAATGAAAAAGAAAAACAATTTTTTGATAGACAAATTTTGAACAGGGAAAGAGTGAAACGTTGTAGTGAAAAAATGAAGAAAGATAAAGTAGATACAGAATTAGAATAACTACAATTAAATGAATTGCATTCACGTACTTATTCAGAAGATTATCTGGGTCAAAAGTCATTTTGTTAATACAAATTCAGAAGGCGAAATACCTGATTCTTATGTCACTGTACACAACAAAATAAGTAAAGAATTACAATTAATTAGTAGTTTAAATCCTTGTGTAGAACCTTTTATATATCCTCTATTTTATCTTTTTGGAGAAAAAGGTTATTGTATTGATATGGTTCGAAGTGATACAGATAAGAGATTAAAAAAAACATAGAATTTCAAGCGCATGTTATGTAAAGTATAAAATAGCAATTAGAGATGATATATTTAATCAGTTTTATACGGTGGAAGATTATTTCAACAGTGGCTGGTTGACAATTATGTTAAATTAGAAAAAGATTGACTTCAGTATGGTGCAAAACATCAAACAGAATTGCGAAGTGAAAGTTACAGGGGGTTAATAGATCACATTAATGATACAGCACAAAGAAATGATACACCTCTAGGGAATCTGGTTGTGTTACCATCAACATTCATTGGTTCACCTCGTAATATGACGGAACTGTATCAAGATTCAATAACTATTGTCGCAAAACATGGTAAACCGGATTTGTTTATAACAATGACATGTAATCCACAGTGGAAAGAAATAGTAGAAAATTTATTACCGAATCAAACAGCAGCAGATAGAACTGACATTGTTGCGAGAGTCTTTTCTTTAAAAGTAAAGCATTTCATAGAATTTATTGTTAAGTTGAAATGTTTTGGAGATGTCAAGTCGTATGTTTATGTTATAGAGTTTCAAAAAACAAGATTACGACACATTCATTTATTGATTATATTGACGTCTAATTCAAAATTATTAACATCAGAAAGTGTTGATCGTCATATTTCAGCTGAAATACCAGATAAGATGGTTAATCCTAGATTACATGAAATTATTATGTCAAACAATATACACGGTCCTTGTAGAGATTGGTGTTTCGTTGATGGAAAATGCTCGAAAATTTTTCTTAAAATTCTGCAAGAAGATACTTCTGTTGAAGACAATCGTTATGTATTATATAAAAGAAAAAATACAGGTAAAACGTATACAAGAGCTAATGGATATATTGTCGATAATCGTTTTGTTGTGCCCTATTGTCCTAAACTTTCGCAAACATTTAATTGTCATATAAATGTTGAAGTTGTATTGAGTATTATGCCCGTAAAATATTTGTATAAATATATTTATAAGGGTCATGATACTGCATCAATTATCATCATAAATAGTAATGGAGAAGCTACTATTAATCATAATAAAATCAATCATTATGAAGAAAATATATATGTTGGTCCAGTAGAAGCAGCTTAGAGAATTTTAAGTAAAAATTTATCCAAAAAAAGTCATAGTTTAAATCATTTACCAATACACTTAAGAAATGAGCAAAGTCTTCTAATTCGGCGAACAGATGCAAATCCAGAAATATCATTTAATTTGCACAAAAATACAAGATTATTAGATTACTTTAATTAAAATCAGCGTGATGCAAATGCTCGTCAGTATTTTTATACTGAGATTCCCGAATACTATTCTTGGGATAAAAAAGGATGTAAATGGAACGGGAGAGTCCGTTAGGACAAGGCAATAGGCAGAATTTACTCTGTTAGTCCATGCCACACAGAATCATTTTACCTTAGATTATTATTACTTACAACTAAGGGTGCAATTTTATACGAATAATTGAAGACTGTTAATGGAGTATTACATGACACATTAACATCAGCTTTTTTAGCATTAGGACTCAAAGAGGATGTTGATGAATGGAAGGCAACTTTGGAAGAGTCAACTTTATGGATCTCAATTACTTCGACGATTATTTGTACGAATTTTAATTCACTGTCGTCCTATAAATGCTGGTGAACTTTGGGAACAGTTTGAAGCTTCCATGTCCGAAGATTATGCTAGAAATGTAGATAATTTTGCAGCTGAAAAAATGTCATATATACATGTAAGAAACATGTTATCTGAAGAAGGTTATAATTTACATGATTTTTTTGGATTGATGGATGTAGAAGATGACACTAAAAATTTTCAAATTACTCATTCCGTAAATATTACAGAGGAAAGGGAGTAAGGAAAAGAAAGGTATGATAAATTGAACGTGAAACAAAAAGATATTGTTGATTTTATATTAAATGCAGTGTATGATAATATGAAAATATTTGTAGGTGTGTATATGTCGATGGTCCTGGAGGATCAGGAAAAACATTTATGTATGTTACATTGTGGCATTTACTAAGGAGTGAAGGTAAAACTGTTTGTAATATGACATTCACAGGGATAGCTGCAACTTTACTTCCTATGGGTCGGACAGTTCATAAAGTATTGGGTATACCCGTGTTATTATATGCTGATTCATCTTCAAGTATAAAAGTCCAGTCTTAAGAGTCTAAAGTAATCTGTTTAAAAGATGTTGATGTCATTATTTGCGATAAAGCTCCAATGTTACCAAAGTATGCTTAGGAGATAATGGACAGAACATTAAGAGATATTATGCAAGTAGACGTTCCTTTTGGTGGTATAACAATAATGTTAGGAGGTGATTTTAGACAAGTATTCCCAACAAAAAAAATGGTACAAGATCTGAAATTATTAGTTTGTCAATTAAAAACAGCAAATTATGAAAGATATTTTCAAAATTTACATTATCTGAAAATATGCGAGCTTTGCCGGAAGAACAAATTTTTTGAATTTCTTACTTGAAATAGGGAATGACGCACTTAACGATGTAAAAGATTGTGTACAATTTCCAGACAACATTGTTGAAGATGGAAATATTGATATCAGTACTAGGGATGTGCAAATGGTATTCAATTTTAATCGAAAATCGAATACTGCCTTTGATTAATCGATTAATCGTAATCGAGATTGGATTATGTGTACAAAATTCGAATATTATTCGATTTTAATCGATGTTAATCGATTTTAATTGATTTTTGTATTAAAATAATCGATCGATTAATCGTTAATTAATTTTCAATTAATTATGCACATGCCTAATCAGTACAGACATATATAGAGACTTGATTAAACAGAAAAGGTTTGAAGATTTGGCATTATGGGCTATTTTAGATCCTAGAAATATAGATGTACATGAAACTAATAATAGTGTTGGACAGTTATTAGACAAGAACGAAGAAAAAGTTTATAGAAGTATTGCCAGTATAGATAATCGTGATAATAATAACGATCATATAGTCATTTTACCTGATTACTTCAACACTCTGTCACCATCTGGTTTACCACCACATGCTTTGCATTTAAGAATAAATTCCGTAGTCATGCTTATAAGAAACCTTAGCATTAATGAAGGTTTATGCAATGGAACAAGATTATTGTTTTTAGCTTTATCAAATCATGTTATAAAATGCAAAATAATAACGAAAGATAAACGTGGAAATATTGTATTAATACATCGAATACTATTGTATTGTGAAAATGTTTATCCTTTTATATTTAAAAGAAGATAGTTTCCAATGAAACTAGCATTTGCTATGACTCTAAATAAATCTCAAGGACAGACATTTCTTCTAATTGCAACTAATTTAAGAAAATACGTTTTTAATCATGGTCACCTGTATGTTGCGTTATCAAGAGTTCGTTTATTTAGTTCAGTTACAGTTTATTTTGTAAATCAACGAAGTCGAAAATGTATTAAGAATTATGTTTACAAAGAAAATTTTGAATAATTGTTATTGTAACAATGGAATATATATTACTAAAATATACAATTGCATAGAAGGTACTTTGCAGTACAGATGAATATAGTTAATGACAGTTTATAGTTACAGATAATCTTGAAAAGTTACATTCAGTTAGAGAAGTTACATGTATATTTCTTTAATTACAAATAAGAAAATTTAAAAATTTTATTGGCTAAGATTTGAACTCGGGTTGCAAGCACATTTGAAACTTTATTAGGAACGATTTGTGTACTTCTTTCTTTATTATTTATAAAAAATTGTGAATAATTGTTGATCAATTCTTTTGTACATTTCTATATTTTTATTTGCATCTTCTGTTATTTATTTCCTTCAAATATAATCTACTTTATACACGGAGAAAATGTTTCAGATAAAGTTTACCATGTTAGCATGATACACCTCGGATCAAAGTGATTTTTAGAAAACTTTACCATTCAATTTATAATAGAAATTATTCAAGAATTAGAAATGTTTTATACAAAAATATGGATACACATCACTCTCCAGCATGGTAATTTGATGGTCGGAGGGCGATTCCTCGATTGCCAGAAAGTTGAGTAGTATTATACACAGCACGTGGGAAAACTTTACCATGCTGGATGACAAGGCGCTGAGCTCGAATTCTTGACAATGTTCTTGTCAAGGCTCCTGCTCACCAGCATGGTAAAGTTTTGCCAACTAGATGATCTTTTCTATTCAACCAAAAAATAAAAAGATTTCCTTCATATTAATTAAAGATTTATTTCCTGTAGAGATTACTTATTTCGCTAATTATAATTACATTTAACGATACAATCACGATCATAGTTTTAACCTTAAAATTAATTCAATATTCTTTTGAACTATATACAAGACGCGATTTACCTAAACTAAACTTACGCCGCAATATACAAATATCTAAATACACATTCACGCACACCGAACACGCTCGAATACATTTGGAATTAGAGATTCAAACTTTCCTTATATACTAACTGAGTAGAATTGTATCCCTTTATGAGAAACGGTTTTAATTCTTATATCTTTAGACTGAATAATTTTAATTTAAAACAATTATGTGTTAATTATTGCTTCCTTCCTTGATCAATTTTTTATATAAATCAAGTTTCAAAATTTTGGTAATTTCTATTAAATCTTTCTTTTTTGTCATGCAATAGTCTGTGAATCAAATTCAAAATGTTAATTTAGAACTTATTTTGTATTTTAAATTCTAAAAAGTACGACCAAAATATTATATTAATGTTAAATAGTTTTTTAATTTAAAAAAAAGTTTTATTTAATGTATAAAGTTATAAGTATGCAGTTCATTAATTAAATAAAACTTAAAGGTCTTGTTATAAAAATAACTTGTAGATATTTTAAAAAATATTTTTTATAATGTGTACAAATTTAACAATTATCTAAATATTAAAAATAGGTGTAATTAACAAAATCTTTGACTTTATCTTTTATTCACTTTAGATCAATTTCACTTGTGTTAATTTCGATTTCCGAGACTCCTGTATTATATAATTTTTAAATAAAGTAATTTAATAATTAGACAGAAAATTCTTATTTATTAAAATTTTAATTCTTACAATGTTTAAAAAACCAAATATTCATTTATTAAAAATATATTATATGTATTATATATAAAAATATTAATATAAATGTTATTTAATATAATAATTTTTATAGAAACAAATTTGTATTTTCTGCATTAAAAGTTTAATAACCCACACTGCAAAAACAGGTGTCTTAAATTGTTCAAAAATGTCTTAAAACAAGACATTTTTCGTGTCTTAGACACCAAAAGTATCTTAATTTAAGACATTTTTGGACAATTTAGGACACCATTTTTTTGCAGTGTAGAAAATCCTATCTGTTCTTTTAATCTGAATTAGTTAAAAAAATTAATTATTAATAATAATCAGAATTTTACTAAAATATTATCTATTTTGATATAACTTAAAAATAAACTAAACTAATAATTATTTATTTTTTACTAAATGATTAGTAGAAATATAGCTATTTGAATTAATAGCTAACTTTTTGATTTCAAGCTAGTTATTTTTAACTAACTCAGATTTAGAGAATTTATTAAACGTTATTTACGAAAATAAATATTATTTTGAATAAGAATTTGAATAAATAAAAGTTATTACAACTAAAAATTGAAAGTAATGAATTAAGTAGATCTTATAAAGGTATAATAAATGAAAAGTAAGAAAAATAATAATTTTAAAAAATGACATTTAGCTATTTAAAAATAGTAAAGAGTAAAAATTACCATAATTGAAAATTTTCAAAGCAAGAAAGAAACTTTAAAATATAAAAAATCTGCCTTTAAATTACAAGAAATTTTTATTTAAAAAAATTTACAAACATAGAAGTTTAGAAGTTGTAAAATATATGTTTGATAGTTTAATTTTACAATGATAAAAAAACCAAGAAAAGCATCATATCTGAAATATTTTAGGTAATTTTCTTTTTAATTAATGTAAAATACAAATATTGTTTAATTTATTATAAAATTTATTATTTTAGTATTAAATGTAAATAAATATTAAGAATTAAACTATTTACAGAAATACACAATTAAAGAATCAAAATATTATAAGAATTTAATAAATAAACTAATTGAAAGAGTAGTCAGTAAAATATGAAATATCTAACAAGTTTTCGTTTAAAATTTGTTTGTCATAGTTGCATGTTATATAATTCAACGTAAGCTAGGCTAGCCTCTAATATAAGTATTAAAATTAATAATTTAAAGATCATTCTTTTTCCTTTTAATAGAAAGAGTTCTTGTGGAATTAACAGACAAATAATATGTGATCGCATCTGCAAATTAAAAATGGAAAAAGAGGGAGAAAGTTTGATTTATCATGCGATAGGAATAAATTGCGAGTTTTGAGGAGAGTTTACCATGCTGGAGAGTCATTGGACTTGACGCTGAGCCCGAACTCCGATTACCCGTAGCATGATAAACTTCTGCACATTTCTCGGCAAACTCTTTTCAACTTTAATGCACATTTTACAGCTTTAAGCGAGTAGTCTTTTTCAGTCTACTTTTGACTCTCAAGTACCACGTATATGGGAAAATTTTTCTTATTTTTTGAAAATAACTATCAGAATTTTGAACACAATATCTCAATTGTAACTTTGATCCGAGGTCCTGCATATAATATGGGAAAGATTACCTCAAACGTTTTCCCCGTGTATAATCATTTGTAATGTTAGATGTAAGTTGAGAGTGTTCAAACTCTCATCACGCCTGTAAGTGGGCAACCAGCCAGCACGAGGGAGTATAAACGAGTACGGGCGGCCTAAATACAGGGGTACCGAGAAGACGCCACGGTTGCCAAGTCCCCGAAATGCGCTGTTGCCGTCGATCAAGCCGCGTGTATAAAAGTCGTGGATCCACGGATTTCGTGGTTGTCTTTGGACAGCTCTTCTCGAGCTGTTTTCTCTGGAGGTTTCAACTACCCCGGTCAGTAAATTGGCGTTCCCCTTTTTACTCTCTCGAGACGTTGATCTCTCCTGTTGAGATTCTAAGTTGAGATTTTACGCTATCCTGGTTAGAGAACGGGCGTTCCCCTGTTCTTTCCCTCAGGAAGTATAGTAGTCTCACGCTCAGAGAAGGAAACTAGAAATAATCTTCCTGGTCTACCTGAGGCGCTCCCCTCTAGAGTACTCTCAGGAGTTTATTTCAGGATCATTTAAATTTTCTGATATTTTATAAAACAAAAATAAATATAACATATTTATCTTATTTGAAGATTGATTTATATTCTTCTCTAAACAAAAGAAAATTATAAGTGTTTGTAACGAGAACCATCGAGGTGGTTTGTGAAAGAATAAGGACTTTTAATGTTAGGAGTTTAAGGACTCTAAGTGTTTTAGTGTAAGAATTATAGAGGTGGTTTGTGAAAGAATAAGGACTTTAAGTGTTTACAACTGTTTTATTAACAGATTAAGTTTCTATAAAAATTGTTCAGAAAATTATCGGGATCTGTGAAAATACTCAAGTCACAAATAAGTGACCCACGAAGATTTTGTTTGTTTTTCGATTTATGTGAAAGTTTAGGAAATTTAAGACAAATTACTTGATTTATGGGAGATGAAACTGTGTAATCTAATTGAGGATTAAATAAATCGATGTAGAAAGGTATTTGCTTATCTCTTACTTTAGAGACCCATCCTTTTCTTATTATTATTATTATTACGATTAGTTGCTTTCTTCTTAGTATTTTAATTCTCGAGTGTTTCATGTTTTTTTATTATCAATATTCGCAATAAATAAGATTATTATCATCATTATTATAATTAACGTAACAGTATACTTTAATAAAGGAAGTGAAATCTAACAAATGTCGCCCGAACAGGGACTCTAAAGTGGAAATAAGAGATAAACATGTATCTAAAATAAAATTTGAGAAATACAAATGTCACAATCGACGGAACGAATTGTAATTTCGGGTAATACAATAGAATCCACGATTTTTAGTATTGAATCGGAGTTTTTTGTAGGTGGCACAGTGCAATTATCCATATTTGAAGAATCCATTGAAAACCTTATATCCGAAAGTGAGTTAAGAGTGAGTTTCCGTCGTTTTCAAGAACCAAGATCCTACCGCTTCACAGAAACGTCTTTTAGGACCATTGGCGAACTATCTATCAAGATTTTCGGAAAAGTACTAGAATTTGAAGTGATATCGGCTGAAACACCTCTGCCTACCAGCTTTGGTAACGGAATTATTGGCACAAGTGGATTGGACGCCTTACTCAACTAATAAATACATAAGGAAAACATGGTTCGTGGACGTCCAAAGGGGGCGACTACAAGCCGGGGAAGTCAAGAAAGCTTGTCAGAAGAAAATTTTGACGAGACCATAAGGCCAAATGAACAGGAACAACTTCGGCAAGAAGGAGAGGAGAACCTTGCAGAACAAGGAAACGACGGAAGTATAACACTAAGACATCTTCAATCTCTGGCGGCAACCTTACAACGCAAGTTGGATAATGAGAAAAGTGCAAGAGAACAAAAAGAGAAAATTACTCAGGATCGCATAGAAAGAATTGAAGGGGAAGTTCAACAATCAATAAGCACAACGCTTGAAATCAATCGGATTGTAGAAGAAAGAAGGCAGGAGATTATAACTCGAATTAATACTCTGGAAGAACGTCAAACACAGTTGATGGAAAGACGAATACCAGCCAGGGAGATCGACGCACCTAGATCGGGGGTAAAATATGTTCTTCCTGAGTTCAAGGGAGAGTCAAATCCCATGAAATATCTCTCATTACTCAGGAAATACTGGGAAGCAGCAAAACCAACGGCGGATGATATGCATTACCTCCTTGAGAAATCCCTTACAGGACCAGCAGGAAATTGGTGGCAGATGGTTAAGGATGAGGTCAATGAATTCAAGACATTTACTCTCAGATTTCAGGAGAGATACTGGAGTGAGCCAGTACAACACGAGATAAGAAAGAAATTGGAGTTTGGATACCACCGAGGGGAATAAGGGGAATCCAGAACGGAGTACGCCATCAGTCTTTGTGCAGAAGCTAAAAACTTATGCCCTATAGTACCAATGCCAGAAATTATAAGGAAGCTATCTCGTCACTATAGTGATGAGATTAAATACGCAATTCTTGGAAGAGGAATAGATACGTTTCAGGAATTAATAGAGCTTCTGGAAAGCTTTGACTCGGTCGGAATATTAAATCAGAAATGGGAATCTCGAAACAAGAATCCAAATGAACAAGGGTATGGAGGAAATCGTCTAAATGGGGGGCAACCCTGGAGAGCAGCTCCACAGAATATATACTCTCATAACCAACCAACAAATTCAGGAACAACTAACAATCCCGGACCACAAGGAAGTCAGGAATGGCCGAATCGGGGACAACAATTCAGAAGCAATGGCTCATCACAAAACTGGCGAAATCAAGGAAATCAGCAACACCCTTGACCGACAGGAAATCCCATGGGGGAGGTGAGAGTTAGAAATATCGAATGTGAGAACATCGAAGAGGAAAGCCCGCAGATAATAATAGATGAATCAGACGTCTCAGTGAAACTAAATGAGGAAAACTAGACGCGGCCACGCCAGCGCGGAAAGAACAAATCAGCAAAGGTGTGGCTAATAAAAAAAAAATTGAAGCAAATCAAATCTATGACCCCAGAGATGAGTTGATGGAAGAAGAAAACAACGCACGTGAAAATAAAAGATATAAATGCTACCTCATAGATTTAAATCTAGGGGGTATAAAGACAAGAGCCCTCCTGGATACAGGAGCCGAAATTACGTGCATCTCAGAAAAATTCTTTGAGGTAAACCAGCAAAAATGGCAGGGAAACTTCATTCTGCCGATAGTAGGACTAATGGTAAAAGGAGCATTGTCTGGGAAGAGTGTAAGACTTAAGAAACAAATTTATTTGAACTTTGAAATAGGAAAAGTCCATTTACAGGCCATATTTATTGTGGTACCAAATCTAACGAGAGAGTGCATTTTTGGAACTGATCTGTTGACCTCGCTCGAAACAATAATTGATTTAAAAAATAAACAACTCACATTCTACTACCATAACGAACCCATCGTTCTGGAGCTAGCTCTAGATGAAGGGGTCGAAGGACAAATTAAAGAAAATGAGGAAGTTGGAAATAGAATCCAAAACCTGATCGCGGCTCCCGAATCTTTGGAATGGAAGCAGGGGCAAATATGTGAGTTTATAGACCAAATGGAGGTCTCGAGTACCAAAGCCAAACAGAAATTAAAGGAAATCCTTATAAAATACAGAAATGTATTTCGACGAACACCAGGCCGATTAAAAGAATATAAACACGAGTTAAAAATCAAAGAGGAGAAAGCATTTTTTTGTAGAAGCTACCCTGTACCCCTTGCTTACAGAGAGGCAGTTCAAGAAGAACTAAATCGAATGCTGGAACTGGACATCATTCAGCGATCCAACAGCCAATACATCAACCCTTTAGTCCCCGTTAAGAAAAAAGATGGATCCATTAGGCTATGCCTAGATGCAAGAAGAATAAATGAGATAATGATCGAAGACTGGGAATGTCCAGAAACATCGGAAGTGATATTCCAAGGATGTTCAGGTGTTCAAATGATGAGTAGTCTAGATTTGACCAGTAGTTTTTGGCAGGTGCCTCTAGATGAAAACTCCCGAAAATATACTGCTTTTCAATACCGAGGAAGTACATATGAATTTAAAGTCGTACCTTTTGGTTTGAAAACTAGTACGGCTGCGCTAGTAAGAGGTTTGGAAATCGCTCTGCGAGGGATTGGAGATCACGTAATCACCTTCGTTGACGACTTACTGGTAAAATCAGAATTTGAGGAAGAACACTGGCTACACTTGGAAGAACTCCTCTCAAAATTAGAGGTATCAAATTTAACCATTAATTTAGAAAAATCGAAATTTCTTAGAAAAAAAATTACATTTCTGGGATTCATACTAACGACGCAAGGCATAAAACCCGATCCAGAAAAAGTTCAAGGAATTCGTGAATTTCCAACTCCGAAAAATGTGAAACAACTGAGGGGTTTTCTGGGTCTGATTAATTTCTATACAAGATTCACGGAGAAACATGCTGAATCAACAACTCCTTTGTTAATGCTGCTGAAAAAGGGGGTAAAATGGGAATGGGATACTGAAGAACAGCAGAACTTTGACAATATCAAAGAAAAATTTAGTGAAGATGTTCTGCTATACTACCCGGATGCAAAACGAGAATTTTATCTAGAGACGGATGCGAGCCAGTATGCATTGGGAGCGATTCTTTATCAAAAAGATGATATCGGAGAGAAGCGAATTGTTTCTCTCGCCAGTCGAACCCTTAAAGGACCAGAAATAGGATATTTCACCACGGAAAAGGAGCTCCTGGCAATTATCTGGGCTTTGAATAAACACAGGACTTACTTGATGGGAGCTAAGATAATCCTAAGAACAGACCACATGTCTTTGACTTTCCTTAAAACATGTCGCTTTGGGAACGCAAGATTGGCAAGATGGATACTCGCCATACAAGATTATAACATCACAGTAGAGCATTGTCCAGGAAAAGAGAACGTGGCAGCTGATGTTCTAAGCCGAACCCATCCTACTAAATCATGTGACCGTAAAAGCTCAGATGAAATTATCACTATAACTGAAGTGTCCTACCAATGTAGTGATAAATTAAAAGACGAACTAAAAAGGGTAAAGGATATTCAATCGGAGGACCCTACTGCAAGTAAAATTAAACAGGTAATAGAAAAAGGAAGCCAAAACCGGTACACTCTTCATGCAGGAATTATTTACAAAAAGGAATTGAATGAAAATAAACTGTACTTACCTCTGATAACTTATAGAAGATTGATATGGGAGTGTCATGAGGCTTATGTGCACATTGGCCCTCCTCGAATTTATAAAATTTTGAAAGAAACCTTCTACCACCCCCAAGCATTAAAACTCATCAGGCGGGAGATCAAGACCTGCGACTCTTGCCAACAAAACAAAATATCAACAACAGCGACTCATGTCTTACAACAAGCGGTCATAACCGAACGCCCTTTACAAATTTTATCAATAGACTTTTTTGGGCCCCTACCAAGATCCAAGTATGGTTGTGAACATATCCTGGTGATGATCGACACATTTAGCAAATACGTAAAACTCTACCCATTACGAAAAGCAACGTGTCAAGGAGCGATTAACAAGGTAGATCATTTTATTCAAAATGTAGGAAAACCTCAAATCATACTATCAGATCGGGGCACACAATTCACGAGCAAAAAGTGGAAGCAAGCTTTAGAACAAAGAAACATAAGAATGGTTTTAACGTCCATTCGACACCCTCAGGCAAATATGGTGGAGAGGGTAAACCGGGAACTAGCCAGATTTTTTCGAACTTTACTGGATCCGGAATCTCATACGAAGTGGGTAACACGCGTGCCACAAATTGAAAAAATTATGAACGAAACTCCGCATGACACTATAAACATGTCACCTTTGGAAGCATTGAAGGGTACAAAACCCCAACGTTTCTGGAGCAAACTTATCGGCCTCTCAACACAACCAACGGTAATCAAGGACGTGGAAAGATATCATTTAATTTGGGAGAGAATAAAAAGTAAAGCAGAAAAACGTCTCACAAAAGAAAATAAAGGGAAGCATTACAACGCTTATAAAGTAGGAGATCAAGTTTTAGTGAAAGCTTGCAATGTGTCTAATGCCCAAACGAAGGTGATAGCCAAGTTTTTAGCAATCTATGAAGGACCATATAAAGTCAGGAACCAAACAAGCTTAAATACTTATTTAGTAGAACACCTGAATCAACAAAAAATAAGAGGAAACTTTCATGCGTGTGATATGAAACCCTACTTCATAAAAAACTTTCTCTAAAAAAAAAAAAAAAAAATATATATATATATATACAAATAAATAAAATAAAGATGAAACAGTAGGTTTTTTTTTTTGCTGGCTTCGTCACGGGAGTCAAAACAACAACTAGAGTCATAATCAGCCTATTTCTCTTCAACAGCACAAGGATAGGGTAAACTCTAGAGTGGGGGGAGCAAGTACACTCTCAGTAGCACTGACCCAAATACCTTGATTAGTTCCGCTTCGACTAGCATCCAATAAGCATGTCTCATCGGAAAATGAATCAAGGAACACAGACCGAGCGCCTAAATATAAGGAGTGTGATGACGCAAACAGGAGATGACGTGTCAAGTCATTATTGTCCTGCGATGGAGTTAAAAAATATCCAGACTACCTCGAGGAAAATTACAAAAGAATTGTGGTGGCCATACAAAGGACGAGGCACACAAACAGTGCGAGTAAAAATCAGGACACGCGAACAGGCGACAAATACGGAGGTGGGATTGACAAATAGTGCGAACCATCAGTGTGCAGTGCAGTGTAAACCATTAGTAAGTGGCGGACTTAGAATCACCAGCATGGTGATAGACAGGATCTGCAGCTACAGAGGAAGAAGTCTCCTCTTAAGGAGGGAGGTTCATCACTGGGCCTACCCTGGCATGATGTTCTAGATCTAAAAAATGAATTTAAAATAGACTGGAACAACAATGTACCATCACCACGCAAAAGGCTACTAAACCCACAACGACAGTTACTGAAGCGACGAGCCAGGCAGCAGAGACAACAAACGCCAAGGATAGAAGTCTGGCAGTCAGAGTGCTTTCCGGAAAATCGAGAATCTTATAAACGAAGGAGGCTGTAGTAAAAAAAAAAAAAGGTAAAAGGAATCCTGAGATGAAAACTAGAAAAGTAAGTTACAAATTTCATTTTCTCACCTCAGGATCCAAAGGGGGCCATGAGAGTGTTCAAACTCTCATCACGCCTGTAAGTGGGCAACCAGCTAGCACGAGGGAGTATAAACGAGTACGGGCGGCCTAAATACAGGGGTACCGAGAAGACGCCACGGTTGCCAAGTCCCCGAAATGCGCTGTTGCCGTCGATCAAGCCGCGTGTATAAAAGTCGTGGATCTACGGATTTCGTGGTTGTCTTTGGACAGCTCTTCTCGAGCTGTTTTCTCTGGAGGTTTCAACTACCCCGGTCAGTAAATTGGCGTTCCCCTTTTTACTCTCTCGAGACGTTGATCTCTCCTGTTGAGATTCTAAGTTGAGATTTTACGCTATCCTGGTTAGAGAACGGGCGTTCCCCTGTTCTTTCCCTCAGGAAGTATAGTAGTCTCACGCTCAGAGAAGGAAACTAGAAATAATCTTCCTGGTCTACCTGAGGCGCTCCCCTCTAGAGTACTCTCAGGAGTTTATTTCAGGATCATTTAAATTTTCTGATATTTTATAAAACAAAAATAAATATAACATATTTATGTTATTTGAAGATTGATTTATATTCTTCTCTAAACAAAAGAAAATTATAAGTGTTTGTAACGAGAACCATCGAGGTGGTTTGTGAAAGAATAAGGACTTTTAATGTTAGGAGTTTAAGGACTCTAAGTGTTTTAGTGTAAGAATTATAGAGGTGGTTTGTGAAAGAATAAGGGCTTTAAGTGTTTACAACTGTTTTATTAACAGATTAAGTTTCTATAAAAATTGTTCAGAAAATTATCGGGATCTGTGAAAATACTCAAGTCACAAATAAGTGACCCACGAAGATTTTGTTTGTTTTTCGATTTATGTGAAAGTTTAGGAAATTTAAGACAAATTACTTGATTTATGGGAGATGAAACTGTGTAATCTAATTGAGGATTAAATAAATCGATGTAGAAAGGTATTTGCTTATCTCTTACTTTTGAGACCCATCCTTTTCTTATTATTATTATTATTACGATTAGTTGCTTTCTTCTTAGTATTTTAATTCTCGAGTGTTTCATGTTTTTTTATTATCAGTATTCGCAATAAATAAGATTATTATCATCATTATTATAATTAACGTAACAGTATACTTTAATAAAGGAAGTGAAATCTAACAAATGTCGCCCGAACAGGGACTCTAAAGTGGAAATAAGAGATAAACATGTATCTAAAATAAAATTTGAGAAATACAAATGTCACAATCGACGGAACGAATTGTAATTTCGGGTAATACAATAGAATCCACGATTTTTAGTATTGAATCGGAGTTTTTTGTAGGTGGCACAGTGCAATTATCCATATTTGAAGAATCCATTGAAAACCTTATATCCGAAAGTGAGTTAAGAGTGAGTTTCCGTCGTTTTCAAGAACCAAGATCCTACCGCTTCACAGAAACGTCTTTTAGGACCATTGGCGAACTATCTATCAAGATTTTCGGAAAAGTACTAGAATTTGAAGTGATATCGGCTGAAACACCTCTGCCTACCAGCTTTGGTAACGGAATTATTGGCACAAGTGGATTGGACGCCTTACTCAACTAATAAATACATAAGGAAAACATGGTTCGTGGACGTCCAAAGGGGGCGACTACAAGCCGGGGAAGTCAAGAAAGCTTGTCAGAAGAAAATTTTGACGAGACCATAAGGCCAAATGAACAGGAACAACTTCGGCAAGAAGGAGAGGAGAACCTTGCAGAACAAGGAAACGACGGAAGTATAAGACTAAGACATCTTCAATCTCTGGCGGCAACCTTACAACGCAAGTTGGATAATGAGAAAAGTGCAAGAGAACAAAAAGAGAAAATTACTCAGGATCGCATAGAAAGAATTGAAGGGGAAGTTCAACAATCAATAAGCACAACGCTTGAAATCAATCGGATTGTAGAAGAAAGAAGGCAGGAGATTATAACTCGAATTAATACTCTGGAAGAACGTCAAACACAGTTGATGGAAAGACGAATACCAGCCAGGGAGATCGACGCACCTAGATCGGGGGTAAAATATGTTCTTCCTGAGTTCAAGGGAGAGTCAAATCCCATGAAATATCTCTCATTACTCAGGAAATACTGGGAAGCAGCAAAACCAACGGCGGATGATATGCATTACCTCCTTGAGAAATCCCTTACAGGACCAGCAGGAAATTGGTGGCAGATGGTTAAGGATGAGGTCAATGAATTCAAGACATTTACTCTCAGATTTCAGGAGAGATACTGGAGTGAGCCAGTACAACACGAGATAAGAAAGAAATTGGAGTTTGGATACCACCGAGGGGAATAAGGGGAATCCAGAACGGAGTACGCCATCAGTCTTTGTGCAGAAGCTAAAAACTTATGCCCTATAGTACCAATGCCAGAAATTATAAGGAAGCTATCTCGTCACTATAGTGATGAGATTAAATACGCAATTCTTGGAAGAGGAATAGATACGTTTCAGGAATTAATAGAGCTTCTGGAAAGCTTTGACTCGGTCGGAATATTAAATCAGAAATGGGAATCTCGAAACAAGAATCCAAATGAACAAGGGTATGGAGGAAATCGTCTAAATGGGAGGCAACCCTGGAGAGCAGCTCCACAGAATATATACTCTCATAACCAACCAACAAATTCAGGAACAACTAACAATCCCGGACCACAAGGAAGTCAGGAATGGCCGAATCGGGGACAACAATTCAGAAGCAATGGCTCATCACAAAACTGGCGAAATCAAGGAAATCAGCAACACCCTTGACCGAAAGGAAATCCCATGGGGGAGGTGAGAGTTAGAAATATCGAATGTGAGAACATCGAAGAGGAAAGCCCGCAGATAATAATAGATGAATCAGACGTCTCAGTGAAACTAAATGAGGAAAACTAGACGCGGCCACGCCAGCGCGGAAAGAACAAATCAGCAAAGGTGTGGCTAATAAAAAAAAAAATTGAAGCAAATCAAATCTATGACCCCAGAGATGAGTTGATGGAAGAAGAAAACAACGCACGTGAAAATAAAAGATATAAATGCTACCTCATAGATTTAAATCTAGGGGGTATAAAGACAAGAGCCCTCCTGGATACAGGAGCCGAAATTACGTGCATCTCAGAAAAATTCTTTGAGGTAAACCAGCAAAAATGGCAGGGAAACTTCATTCTGCCGATAGTAGGACTAATGGTAAAAGGAGCATTGTCTGGGAAGAGTGTAAGACTTAAGAAACAAATTTATTTGAACTTTGAAATAGGAAAAGTCCATTTACAGGCCATATTTATTGTGGTACCAAATCTAACGAGAGAGTGCATTTTTGGAACTGATCTGTTGACCTCGCTCGAAACAATAATTGATTTAAAAAATAAACAACTCACATTCTACTACCATAACGAACCCATCGTTCTGGAGCTAGCTCTAGATGAAGGGGTCGAAGGACAAATTAAAGAAAATGAGGAAGTTGGAAATAGAATCCAAAACCTGATCGCGGCTCCCGAATCTTTGGAATGGAAGCAGGGGCAAATATGTGAGTTTATAGACCAAATGGAGGTCTCGAGTACCAAAGCCAAACAGAAATTAAAGGAAATCCTTATAAAATACAGAAATGTATTTCGACGAACACCAGGCCGATTAAAAGAATATAAACACGAGTTAAAAATCAAAGAGGAGAAAGCATTTTTTTGTAGAAGCTACCCTGTACCCCTTGCTTACAGAGAGGCAGTTCAAGAAGAACTAAATCGAATGCTGGAACTGGACATCATTCAGCGATCCAACAGCCAATACATCAACCCTTTAGTCCCCGTTAAGAAAAAAGATGGATCCATTAGGCTATGCCTAGATGCAAGAAGAATAAATGAGATAATGATCGAAGACTGGGAATGTCCAGAAACATCGGAAGTGATATTCCAAGGATGTTCAGGTGTTCAAATGATGAGTAGTCTAGATTTGACCAGTAGTTTTTGGCAGGTGCCTCTAGATGAAAACTCCCGAAAATATACTGCTTTTCAATACCGAGGAAGTACATATGAATTTAAAGTCGTACCTTTTGGTTTGAAAACTAGTACGGCTGCGCTAGTAAGAGGTTTGGAAATCGCTCTGCGAGGGATTGGAGATCACGTAATCACCTTCGTTGACGACTTACTGGTAAAATCAGAATTTGAGGAAGAACACTGGCTACACTTGGAAGAACTCCTCTCAAAATTAGAGGTATCAAATTTAACCATTAATTTAGAAAAATCGAAATTTCTTAGAAAAAAAATTACATTTCTGGGATTCATACTAACGACGCAAGGCATAAAACCCGATCCAGAAAAAGTTCAAGGAATTCGTGAATTTCCAACTCCGAAAAATGTGAAACAACTGAGGGGTTTTCTGGGTCTGATTAATTTCTATACAAGATTCACGGAGAAACATGCTGAATCAACAACTCCTTTGTTAATGCTGCTGAAAAAGGGGGTAAAATGGGAATGGGATACTGAAGAACAGCAGAACTTTGACAATATCAAAGAAAAATTTAGTGAAGATGTTCTGCTATACTACCCGGATGCAAAACGAGAATTTTATCTAGAGACGGATGCGAGCCAGTATGCATTGGGAGCGATTCTTTATCAAAAAGATGATATCGGAGAGAAGCGAATTGTTTCTCTCGCCAGTCGAACCCTTAAAGGACCAGAAATAGGATATTTCACCACGGAAAAGGAGCTCCTGGCAATTATCTGGGCTTTGAATAAACACAGGACTTACTTGATGGGAGCTAAGATAATCCTAAGAACAGACCACATGTCTTTGACTTTCCTTAAAACATGTCGCTTTGGGAACGCAAGATTGGCAAGATGGATACTCGCCATACAAGATTATAACATCACAGTAGAGCATTGTCCAGGAAAAGAGAACGTGGCAGCTGATGTTCTAAGCCGAACCCATCCTACTAAATCATGTGACCGTAAAAGCTCAGATGAAATTATCACTATAACTGAAGTGTCCTACCAATGTAGTGATAAATTAAAAGACGAACTAAAAAGGGTAAAGGATATTCAATCGGAGGACCCTACTGCAAGTAAAATTAAACAGGTAATAGAAAAAGGAAGCCAAAACCGGTACACTCTTCATGCAGGAATTATTTACAAAAAGGAATTGAATGAAAATAAACTGTACTTACCTCTGATAACTTATAGAAGATTGATATGGGAGTGTCATGAGGCTTATGTGCACATTGGCCCTCCTCGAATTTATAAAATTTTGAAAGAAACCTTCTACCACCCCCAAGCATTAAAACTCATCAGGCGGGAGATCAAGACCTGCGACTCTTGCCAACAAAACAAAATATCAACAACAGCGACTCATGTCTTACAACAAGCGGTCATAACCGAACGCCCTTTACAAATTTTATCAATAGACTTTTTTGGGCCCCTACCAAGATCCAAGTATGGTTGTGAACATATCCTGGTGATGATCGACACATTTAGCAAATACGTAAAACTCTACCCATTACGAAAAGCAACGTGTCAAGGAGCGATTAACAAGGTAGATCATTTTATTCAAAATGTAGGAAAACCTCAAATCATACTATCAGATCGGGGCACACAATTCACGAGCAAAAAGTGGAAGCAAGCTTTAGAACAAAGAAACATAAGAATGGTTTTAACGTCCATTCGACACCCTCAGGCAAATATGGTGGAGAGGGTAAACCGGGAACTAGCCAGATTTTTTCGAACTTTACTGGATCCGGAATCTCATACGAAGTGGGTAACACGCGTGCCACAAATTGAAAAAATTATGAACGAAACTCCGCATGACACTATAAACATGTCACCTTTGGAAGCATTGAAGGGTACAAAACCCCAACGTTTCTGGAGCAAACTTATCGGCCTCTCAACACAACCAACGGTAATCAAGGACGTGGAAAGATATCATTTAATTTGGGAGAGAATAAAAAGTAAAGCAGAAAAACGTCTCACAAAAGAAAATAAAGGGAAGCATTACAACGCTTATAAAGTAGGAGATCAAGTTTTAGTGAAAGCTTGCAATGTGTCTAATGCCCAAACGAAGGTGATAGCCAAGTTTTTAGCAATCTATGAAGGACCATATAAAGTCAGGAACCAAACAAGCTTAAATACTTATTTAGTAGAACACCTGAATCAACAAAAAATAAGAGGAAACTTTCATGCGTGTGATATGAAACCCTACTTCATAAAAAACTTTCTCTAAAAAAAAAAAAAAAAATATATATATATATATACAAATAAATAAAATAAAGATGAAACAGTAGGTTTTTTTTTTTGCTGGCCTCGTCACGGGAGTCAAAACAACAACTAGAGTCATAATCAGCCTATTTCTCTTCAACAGCACAAGGATAGGGTAAACTCTAGAGTGGGGGGAGCAAGTACACTCTCAGTAGCACTGACCCAAATACCTTGATTAGTTCCGCTTCGACTAGCATCCAATAAGCATGTCTCATCGGAAAATGAATCAAGGAACACAGACCGAGCGCCTAAATATAAGGAGTGTGATGACGCAAACAGGAGATGACGTGTCAAGTCATTATTGTCCTGCGATGGAGTTAAAAAATATCCAGACTACCTCGAGGAAAATTACAAAAGAATTGTGGTGGCCATACAAAGGACGAGGCACACAAACAGTGCGAGTAAAAATCAGGACACGCGAACAGGCGACAAATACGGAGGTGGGATTGACAAATAGTGCGAACCATCAGTGTGCAGTGCAGTGTAAACCATTAGTAAGTGGCGGACTTAGAATCACCAGCATGGTGATAGACAGGATCTGCAGCTACAGAGGAAGAAGTCTCCTCTTAAGGAGGGAGGTTCATCACTGGGCCTACCCTGGCATGATGTTCTAGATCTAAAAAATGAATTTAAAATAGACTGGAACAACAATGTACCATCACCACGCAAAAGGCTACTAAACCCACAACGACAGTTACTGAAGCGACGAGCCAGGCAGCAGAGACAACAAACGCCAAGGATAGAAGTCTGGCAGTCAGAGTGCTTTCCGGAAAATCGAGAATCTTATAAACGAAGGAGGCTGTAGTAAAAAAAAAAAAAGGTAAAAGGAATCCTGAGATGAAAACTAGAAAAGTAAGTTACAAATTTCATTTTCTCACCTCAGGATCCAAAGGGGGCCATGAGAGTGTTCAAACTCTCATCACGCCTGTAAGTGGGCAACCAGCTAGCACGAGGGAGTATAAACGAGTACGGGCGGCCTAAATACAGGGGTACCGAGAAGACGCCACGGTTGCCAAGTCCCCGAAATGCGCTGTTGCCGTCGATCAAGCCGCGTGTATAAAAGTCGTGGATCTACGGATTTCGTGGTTGTCTTTGGACAGCTCTTCTCGAGCTGTTTTCTCTGGAGGTTTCAACTACCCCGGTCAGTAAATTGGCGTTCCCCTTTTTACTCTCTCGAGACGTTGATCTCTCCTGTTGAGATTCTAAGTTGAGATTTTACGCTATCCTGGTTAGAGAACGGGCGTTCCCCTGTTCTTTCCCTCAGGAAGTATAGTAGTCTCACGCTCAGAGAAGGAAACTAGAAATAATCTTCCTGGTCTACCTGAGGCGCTCCCCTCTAGAGTACTCTCAGGAGTTTATTTCAGGATCATTTAAATTTTCTGATATTTTATAAAACAAAAATAAATATAACATATTTATGTTATTTGAAGATTGATTTATATTCTTCTCTAAACAAAAGAAAATTATAAGTGTTTGTAACGAGAACCATCGAGGTGGTTTGTGAAAGAATAAGGACTTTTAATGTTAGGAGTTTAAGGACTCTAAGTGTTTTAGTGTAAGAATTATAGAGGTGGTTTGTGAAAGAATAAGGGCTTTAAGTGTTTACAACTGTTTTATCAACAGATTAAGTTTCTATAAAAATTGTTCAGAAAATTATCGGGATCTGTGAAAATACTCAAGTCACAAATAAGTGACCCACGAAGATTTTGTTTGTTTTTCGATTTATGTGAAAGTTTAGGAAATTTAAGACAAATTACTTGATTTATGGGAGATCAAACTGTGTAATCTAATTGAGGATTAAATAAATCGATGTAGAAAGGTATTTGCTTATCTCTTACTTTTGAGACCCATCCTTTTCTTATTATTATTATTATTACGATTAGTTGCTTTCTTCTTAGTATTTTAATTCTCGAGTGTTTCATGTTTTTTTATTATCAATATTCGCAATAAATAAGATTATTATCATCATTATTATAATTAACGTAACAGTATACTTTAATAAAGGAAGTGAAATCTAACAAAGTTCCTGTAATTAAAAAATTGGTAAATTGGTACATTGGATAATGGATACAGGGGAATGGCAAATTTAGAGATTGGGAAAGGGGCAAACTGATAAATACGAAAAGTAGTAAATGTCTTTATATTTCAATTGATTATTTCATATCGACTGCAAACTCTACACTGCTAAATTTGGCATTTAAAAGTTTCAAAATTGTGAAATTGGTAACTGCAGTAATTGATAATTAAAAAATACGTTGATTATTTACATGTATATGGAGTTTATAAATAAAAGGTTCATTGGAGGCAGAAAGTAGAAGGTGCTAAAAATGAAACAAGCAAGCATACTTCTTTAAAATTATGTGGAAATTATAAGCATCATCGTTCTGATTTGACCATTTTAATGTCTTCAATGTCATCTACATCACTTTGTAATTCTAATAATACAAATTCAAGTTTACAAGAGTCTGATGTTGATAATGAAAGATGATCTCCTTTCAGATGTAATGAAATAGAATAATTAGAAAGAAATTATTTTATCGGAAAGGGAAAAGAATAACTACTATTTGTGTCTAAAAAAAATTGAAGCAGAGAAAGAGTAAAGCGCAAGTTTAACAGAAGAGAAGAAAAAAGATTTTATTGAATAAAAAAGACAATTAATGATATAGGGAATTGATATCGTGCAATAGTAAGCAATAAAAAAGATTCCAAAAAGATAGAAAATAAATTGTAATGCAGATCTTAGAAATTCTGTCGTGAATTTCATACCGTTAACATCTTCGCAGTGTGTTTCTGATTTCATAAATTTTAAAACTAATTGCCAAGATTCAGTTAACTAAAATTTTTTTTTCTCTTATGAATTTTAATGAAGCAAAAACCAAAGAAATGTAAGATTTAAAAAAGGATAAAGTAAAGGAAATGAAATGAATTACGTATTTGCTAACAGTCTGACATTAAACTCAAATTATTTAATTTTTTCATTATTATTTTTTTTTAATGAAAATATTAAGACCATTACCAGAAAACATAACTGCGTAGAGATACCTTTCCACGCAGTTTTTCCTCCTCTCTTTTCCCTAATGGAGAGGTAAATATGCTGTATTTAAATGTTAAACATAATGTGGAAAAGGTTTTCCGCATGTGTCATTTAAGAACAGTGATAATAGTGGTTGTACCTCACAGGAAAGGAATTGAAATAAATATACATAACTAACTGATATTTGAGATACATGTATATTTTTTACATTAGAAATAAGAAATATAAAACATTTGGTCTTCTGAAATTCGAACTCGGGTTGCAAGCAAGTTTGGAACTTTTTATTCAGAACGTTTTATGTGCTTCTTCCTTATTATTTCTTCAAAAATTGACAAGGATTGTTTATCATTTCCTAAACACATCTTTGCGTTCTCAATTTATATATTTGTTAAATTTTAGTAAATTCGGATTTACATTCTTTTGGATTTTTAATTTAATTTAAATGTGCGATTTTAAAGATTAGATAGAAATAGTTTTTAATCGGTACAAAGTGTATTCCTTTGATTTTTCAGTTGAGGATCAAGACGATAGAAACTGGAAGGGTCGGAATCCAAGCGTTCTCAACAGCGCTCCGACTCATGGGCCTGTATTTTCTGGACTGAAGAACCAGTCTGAGAAATCTAGAACCTATTAATAGCTAATTTCTGAAGAACTAGAACTCTCGCACTAGAAACGACGCTGTCGTGTTTTGCGTGAGTTAAAAATGACACAATGATATTTCTATTATTTTTCTATCTCCTGCAAAACGCGACGGCGTTGTTTCTTGTGCGAGAAACTTCACCCGAGCTGCCTGAAAGATCAGCAAGCAAGCAGGTCTATATATCGACGCGGTTCGCTGTGGAGCTGCGCGGTCGTAGTACTTAGCGTCGTCTGCACTGTCTCCGGCGTATGGCGTTGCGTACAAAAGTATGCGCCGTCTGTTTAGCAAATTCTCCTGTTAACCACATTTTGACAGCTCGAAAATAAGACAAAAGTATAACTTAACCTCAAAGTTAAGTTTATTTAATTAAACTTTAAAATAAGTTGTTTGATTGAAAATTAAAAGTCAAGTGCAATTGTTGGGTTTGTCACAACGATGTAAATGTTTTTATTTTAACTTAAAATTCACTGTATGAAAATTTTGCTCTTTTGCAGTTTTGCACTAAATTGTGAAACATTTTAGTAAAATTTATAACCTATTTTCTTTCATGTACAGTAAAGTAGGGTGATGGAACCAATTGTCGATGAAATAGTGACACTACATTAGAATTTATTTAATAACTCATAAATAAAACTACTTATATGCATAGCAACGGTTTATTTGAATAAAATATAATCAAAGTTTGAAATTCTGATATGATTTTCTAGTAAAAAAATAAATACATAAAGAAAAAATTATTATGAAAATTTATTGCATATAAATACCATTTGTCAACCACGGTGTTAGCACAGTTGGTTAAGGTCCTGGACTCTACGGTCGCCCCAAGTCAAGCATCAAGCTTGCTTGGTTCGCGCCCCGGGGAGCCTGGGATTTTTTCCGGCTGTGAGATAACTTCAGTGGAAGGTGAAGACGTCGAGGTATAATGATTTGCACTGTCGGTAATCGACCTGTGCAGATCACTAGAACTCGACTGTCGATAAACCGGTTGTATTCAGATGAGGTTTTTCTACAGTTTTCTCTCTCCACTGGCGAGCAAACCCAATATACCGGGTGGTCCAGGCAAATACGAATACTCCTAATTTCAAGCCGTTCTGTAGACGCAAAAACTCTTAAAAAATATTTACAAAGTACAATTCTAGGAACTCCCTACGGGGGACACTCATTGGGCCAGTAAGGTCGTTAAAACGAGTGTATAACAACTTAAAAAATACCATTTGTCGAGGCTGCGATACCAATCGCTCGATTTCTGGACCCAATTGTCGTTTTTACTTTAAAAAAATGCTATTACTTAAAATTTAGGAATTTAAAAATGATTATTTATATAAGCTTTTGATTAAAAACATAAATAAACACATGTATTATAAAAAAAACTTTATACTCTTTTGAAATTAAAGTATCTTACCAGTTTCTTTTCTGACGTTTGTAAACACAAGGGATTTTTAACCCCATAAAAACAATAGAAAGTGTTGTTAAGGAAACGTAACTCGACAATTGGAGATCGGTCAAAATAAAGAACCATTTGCCGAGTAATCATTTTATTTTAACTAATAAATACTTTTATCAAACCAACGTTTTAATTTTCAAAAGCTTTGTTCTTTTCTGTGTATAATGGTATACTTATACACTACTTTTAAAATGTAAAATATACGACTTTTGGAATTTAAATTATGATAGTCGTATTGTGAATGCAAACAGCAAATGGCGACTGTCAGCTGATAATGTTGATACTGCATATTACAACATTTAATTCTAGAAAAATGGTCTTTAATCATGTAAAGAAATATTTTTGTATGTTTACACAAATTATTCATTGATAATGTAATACAATTATATTTTATATTTATAGTGTGATTTACTTTTTATAAGCAAAAGTAGTCAGTGAGACTCGACAATTGGTACCGACTCGGTAATTGGTTCCTTCACCCTATTTTACTTTTTACTGGTTAAATTTAACTCAGGCGCGGATCCAGACAAGGCTATTGGGGGAAGTTATATATGAGTTAGAAATAGATAACAATATACTGCCGTGATTTTCAAAAAACCGTTATTTGCAAAATAGAAAAAGCCGAGAAAAACGCCAAAAACTGTTTGAAATTTTATTTCTCTATATCTCAAGTCCTTATTAAAATTTTTACTTGTCGTTTGGTGCATTAGATTTAATTCAATGCGCTTTTTAAAAGTAAATGAAAAAATTATTAAATTTGTTCTAATATTTTGTTATTTAATATTAATTTAAATTCAATATAAATTGAATTAGTTTTAAATTTAATACTTTCAAGCATCAATTCAATCGAATTTCAATTGATTTAAACTTTCCAATATTAATAATAATTGTAAATTTTACTTACTCTAAATTTTAAAAGGTATAATAATATTATTTTTTTATTGAAATTGAATTTTCGACTGGTTTTCTTAATGTTCCTCTTCTTTTTAGTAAGAAAGGGAACATTTGACTTTTCTTTAATCTCCTGATCACATGTTTTAGATTCGTTTGTATTTTTTTTAGATTTTCTCTCTTTTTAAAAGATTTTTTTTTCGTAAATTTTTTCATAAAATTCATAATATTTAAAGAAATGTAAAGTTTTGATTATTTTATTTATGTTTCAATTGTTTTAAAAGATTTTATTATTATCTCTAAATTTAATGTATAATTATTTCATTTCCGCATTTTTAAAATAATTTCAGTGATTATCTCATTTCTATTTTTATTTTCCGACTCTTTTCATTAAATTTTTTTTCTAGAATTTATAGATCATGTTTTTTTTTACTTTATTTTCTCTCTGATTTTTAAAATGAAAGTTCCTCTTTTTTATATGATTATTTTAAACAAATTTGTTTTTTTAGAAAAATATGGGTTTGCAGACTAATATCTGTAAAAGGTTATACATAAAATTATAAATGTGGTTAGTAATTGTAAGTTTTCTCAAAAAAATATATTTATGAAAGAAATGTCCTTGTTGACTTTACAGGTTTTTCTATTGTTTTAAATTGTAAGAAAAATTGTTTTAAATTATAACAATGCCCTGAATGTAAAAAAGTCAAATTTTTTATTTTGACTAGCACACTCAAAGAACAGTCTGGTTAGATTAACCAGGATTCTGGTTAACCTAACCAGAATAAAATGTTAAATATAATCTTCTTAGGTAGTGGTGCTGTGGATATTCTCGGATCGTTATAAAACTTGTACACGATATTTTTAATATGTTTTATTTTCGAAATCCGTAAATAAATCTCGACTTTTTGAAAATAAAGATCGGATATATAATATTATTTTGTAAATGTAGGTCAAACTTTTACCTGTGTTTGTCATCTTTTAAAATGTTTTCAAATCATATAAAATCTCGATGTTATCTCGTTGAAGCCAATAAAGTGAAGCAGGAGATTGACATTTTCATTAACTTAAAAAAAAATACAGTTTAGACCTTATTAACTTTAATAAGAATCCAATTTTTAATTAAAATAGTCTGCTCTCTAAATTTGAATCAATAAAATATCACTTAATTTTAGTGACTCTGCTTATGATTTCAATCAGTGAAATAATATTGTAAATCACTTAAAAATAACTAAATTGTCAGTCATTTTTCACTGATATTGATCAATGGAAAATAATTCACAATTTTAGTAAATTATTGAAATTTACTGAGAAAAATTTTTGGTAAAAATTCCTGTTCTGTTCACTATTAAAGCGTCATAATTGACCGTCCCCGAAATTTTACCGTGCTGCCTTACAATTTTTACCGGATTTCCCACAATTTTTACCAGAAAATCCGGTAAAAATTGTAAGGCAGCACGGTAAAATTTCGAGGACTGTCAATTATGACGCTTTTGTAGTGAAGGCACAGGAATTATCTACATAGTAAATTATTATATATATTTACCACTGCAAAACTTTCCATTGTTAATGCATATAATTTTCCACACGTAAATACACGAGGATCAGTAATTTTCTTCATTATTAGAAGTAATGATTTTCGATTTGAAACCGGCAATGTGTACCATTCTGTTGAGTACCTAAAATTTTAATATTATATTTTAACATCAACTATAAAATCAAAGACATACTTTCTAAATGTAATATAATTTTAATAATAAAATAAATAGTATTTTTTTCAATAACAGGAAACATAATAAAAAACACACTGACACTGAAATAGAAAGATTGTTACTGTGATCACTCATTTCTTCATAAGGCAATGTAAGGAAAAGTATGTGAGTCAGTTGTCCAAAATTTTCGAAACCAAATTTTAACACAAGAGCTGGTTGTTTTAAATTTAGAAGAATTTGTTAGTAAAGATAAGGAACGAAATTTGTATTATAAATTAATCATTCACGGAGAAAATTTGTATGTGAAATTTTACAGCAAAGTTAGGTGATTCGGGGACAGAGATTCATTTAATTATTAATGTATAGTCATGTAAAAACAGAACAAAAGCTGAACGTTTTATGAAAAATTACTTCACTTTTTATTACTTTTTAACATTTTTTATTGCTTCTTGACAGAAAATCAAATATTTTATATATACTTGAAAATTAAAAATTACTAAACATATACATATTTTCCCCGAGTTCAAATAATAAAGTTTTATTATTTTAAGTAATGTTCATCTTTTTTTACTCACTGCTAATCCAGTCATACTAATAATAAGTCTATTTACAAAAACTATAATTAAATATATAAATGAAAAGGATCTTTCAATGTTTTGTAAAAACCTGTTGAGAATTATTGAAAATTAGTATACTATTGATTATGAGAGAAAATATAAGGAATTTTAATAAACTTCTATAGGGAATTTCTATTCTATTCATAGATCGGTGCGCGTAGATCAGAAAATTGAGCGCTAGTAGCAATACGACGACATCTTGTACTACAATAGCGCGCGTACATATTTAAATTTAAATTTGTAAAAATTACAATTATAATTCAAATTAGATTGATTAAGATCAAAATTATGATAATCTGAACAATGGGGCAAAATTTCTCAAGTGTACCAATCGAAAAAATGAAAAGGGGTAATATTTGCACAAAATGTAGTATTCTATGTCAGTACTCAAACCACCAATTATTATGAAATTCTAATGAAAATTGTAGAAGGGGGAGGGGCTGAAGATTCTGGTCAAGTGTGAAGAGGGTATTTTTTTAAAAATCATAACTATTATGCAACAGGGTGGACAAAAAATTGACCTGTATGTTTTCGAAAGGCTTTTTCCTCTTCTTTTCAATGGTGCAAATTTCAATTCTTCTCTAAGAAGAGAAATATCTTACGTTCCAATTTGAAAAATATAACTCGTCAGTAACTATCTTTTTTCGTGTTTCAAAAATAAAAAATAGTTTTTTTTGCTTCTTACCAACAAATTTTTCAATTTTACACTTACAAACAAGTTTCCAATCCTTTTCTCAGTAAAATTTTTTTTAATATTTTAATTAGCAAAACTAAACTGCCCAGCAATGAAAGTTTTTTCGATTCTTACTTTCCGGTAATAACAGTTTATCTTTTTTTAAAACAGCTAATTAGCTATTTTCGACATTTTAGAAATCATATTTGATTTTCTTGAATAAAAACCACCTTATGACCCTATTCTAAGTAAAATTTCATTTAAACATTTAATTTGCAAAATTATAATCCCCAGTAATATATTGGTTTCGTGTTTGAAAACAACTCATTAATCACTTTGTTTCTTGAAAACACATATTTTAGCTTCTAAAATACGGGCCATTCTATTTCAAACCGTTCCACCTACAAAAGACGATCGCAAAAAGGGAATGTTTTTAATTAAAATTTATTTGATGAAAATTAAATTATTTATAATATGTTATACACTATTTTAAAAGAGAATGTAATGCTCTTTCAATTGGTCTTTATATTTTTGAAATTTTTTTTTAATTTTATAGAGAAATTCGTATTTAAAATCTAAAACTCTTAATATCTTGAATTGATCTTAAATTCTTGAAACTTATGTGAAAATAAAGCTTAGACATTGTAGTTTCTAATTACTTTGGATTTATTATGGACATTTCAAAAAATTCTTGGATAAAAATGAAATAAAATATGTGTTTTGAAAAATCTGACATAAAGTGAAGTTAAATCCTAACTCACTATATCCAACAAACATCGGAGTAAATTAGGATTTAACTTCACTTCAAGTCATATTTTTCAAAACACTTTTTTTATATCGTTTTCATACAAGATTCTTCTAAAATGTCCATAATAAATCCGAAGTTACTAAAAACTGCAATATCTAAGCTTTATTATCACACAAGTTTCAAGAAAATTTTAGAAGTGTCGTTTTGAGATATTAGGAGTTTCAGATTTTAAATACGAATTTCTCTATGAAATTAAAAAAAAATTGCAGAAATATAAAGACCAATTTAAAAAGCATTAAATTCTCATTTAAAATAGTGTATAACATATTATAAATAATTTAATTTTAATGAAATAAATTTTATTTAAAAATATATCTTTTTGCGATCTTCTTTTGTAGGTGAAACGGTTTGAAATACAAAGAAGTTTTTGATTATTTTTTGAATAAGAGTTTATTTAAAATTTAAATTTTGCAAAATTATCCTGGACAGTAATTAATTTTTAAATTTTAAAAATAACCTATTTAATACAGAGGTCCATGTCAGATATTTTCTCACAGATTAAACGCTTCATTCAGCTATTCACGTGATTTACTCACCTTAAGCTCCCGACGTTTGACGGCCGGTCGTTTCACCCTCGGCGTCCCGGAGCTACTCTGGTGAGCGAAAGGTTTTCGTCAGGTTCGGGCCTACAGCACTCCACACACTACCAATTCTCACACCAAGGTGGGCTGCCCTCAATGCAAAATCCCTTAGTTTGGGATAGGTGCTTTCCTCACCTTACGGTTTCTGCTCAACCGCAACCGAGTTGTGACATGCAACTCACACATCGACACATCAGGCGCGGATTCCTTAACGGATATCTAACGTCAGGCTCAAGCCTCCTTCAGCATCTGACCTAAAAGCTCAGGCCAACCACTGCCACCACGAGTCCGACCTCAAATGACCGGGGGAAGACTCACGTCTTCCGGGCCATCTGGTCTCCCATGGTACCGTTTAGACCCAGGTACGGGTACCCAGGGTGAAAGCCATACCCACTTTCAGATTCCAGGTTTTACCACAATTCAAGGAATATTAAATGATCTTTCTAAATCAAGTTGAAATGATTAAATTATTTAAATTTTGAAATCTGTAAAAAAATATCGGACATTTAGCTCCGCCGGGATTCGAACTCGTGTCTTTCAATTGGCGCTCGACTAATCTGACCACTAAGTCATAGCTGAATGAAGCGTTTAATCTGTGAGAAAATATCTGACATGGACCTCTGTAGCTTAGTGGTCAGAGCAGTCAAGCGCCAATTGAAAGACCCGAGTTCGAATCCCGGCGGCGCTAAATGTCCGATATTTTTTTACAGATTTCAAAATTTAAATAACCTATTTAATCATTTTGGATATTAAAAACACTTGCTTCAATATAATACATTCCCACGTTTATTTTATCTTTCTGATAGTGGTAGTTTTTAAAAAATTCCAATTTGCAAAATTATTTGTCCCGGTATCTAATTTTTGTCGTTTTCAAAAATTCCTAATTAATAATTTTTTTAAATAAAAACGAATTTCTTATTCTTTTCTGAATAAAAAATATCTTATATTCCAACTTGCAAAATATATTTAGACAGTAATGAACTTTTTTCGTTTTAAAAAAAAAAACGTAAATTATTATTTTTGGGTCTTTACAACAATTTCACAGGCACAAATAAGTATCAAATCCTTGTATTAGAAAAGTTTTATTTATTTATTTATTTTCAACGACCCGCAGTCCAGTAGTGGACCATAAATGGGCTACAATAAAAAGCATGAATAATATTACGACGAAAAAATGTAATTAATTAACATAGAATGTTGTTTGATTTTTATAATGTGCTGTAACTAGCATTAGAAAAAAAAATTAATAATAATTTATATCTTATGTTTTGATGTTGTTCTTAACAAATAATAAATAATCAAAGTATAAATGATAGATGTTTACAAATTTAATGAATTATAATTTTAATTACTTGTGGTTCGATGCTCTGAGCCTTTTAATATAAATGTTAAGCTGATTCGCAAACGTAATTAACATCAGAGCATTCATTCAAGAAAGACCAACTTAAAGTAGTTAGGAATATGTATAAACAGTATTAGAAATCTCTAATTCTGTGATATATAAAAAATACACAATAAATAAAGCAAATGACTGATCCAGCCAATGCATCGCAGCAACATTCACAATTATTATGCTTTTTATCTATTTTTTCAATTCTTTGGTAAAAATTTTCAATATTATTATTAGAATAAGAAATAAATTATTTTAATGTTATACATAGCCCATTACGAATAAAATTTAAGTTATTATTGAAATTTAGAGCCAAAGAATTACTTAGAATGTATGTGTCTTAAAATTTAAAAGAAATAGTAAAACGTTTTGTTTAAAAGTATTCGACAACAATAATTTTTTTTTTAAAGCAAACCTATTAATAAAAAATTCCATCTAAAATTAGTCAAATCTTTATTATATCCCAAAAACTAAACATTTTTAAACTTTTCCGAATAATAAAATATATGTTTTAGCATAACCTTTTTTATAGATTTCTAGGTTGTTAAATGAACATATCTCTAAATTAGAGATTTCATAAAATGGCATTTTCTTATATAAAGTTTTGCAAAATAATGCATAACTTATTATAAAAAGTTAGATTATAATGCTTAATTTAGATACATTTTTAATTCTCTGCAATTAAGAATTCAACTCATTTCAAGTTTTGTGATTAATTTTTTTCCGTGCCCCAGACAGCACCATAATTATCGGCAAGTTAACGGGAAGTTAACGGCGCTAGTTAACAAATTTATCGAGTTTAACTTTAGGCTAACTTCCTGCTAATATATAAATGTCCGCCACATCTTTAGTTATCCAAGATAACTTCCCGTTAACTACAAATGTAAATTCAACGCAGATTATGAAATAAAATTTTCAGAAATGTTTAAGTGATAATTAAATTAAAATTTGCTTTTCATATTTCCTTAGAATTAGCCATGAAAATTAGCCTAAAGGAAGACAACGAAATTTCTCGGAAAATAAAGTGGCAAGTTTCAGGGAAAATAATTAGGCTATGTTTACTTAATTTATAAAAACAATTTTGTTGAAAATGAATGAGGAAAATTTTCTTAAATATCGAAATTATAGTTTTAAAGAAATTTACTGAATATTTTTCACTAAAATTGGACAGGTAAACTAACTTAAAAATAAATAGAAAGATATCCTGGAAAGTAGACTGGCAAGTTATTGACAAATAAAGTTTACCTAATTTAAAAAAACTGTTTAGTTTAAAAAATTATAAACTATATAATAAAAAATGCAGGCAAAATTAAATTTTTTTTTATTATTACACTCATTTTTGAGTTGTTGACAGATTTTTGTTTTTGATCTGAATAACAAATTTTTGCCATGGAATTTCGTTGTAAAGTCAGTAAAATGTCAGGGAAATGACAGGGAAATTGATAAACTGAATCTTGTAGCCACCCTGTTTAATTTTTTACTGCTTTCCAGGATATCTTTCTATTTATTTTTATGTTAGTTTACCTGTCTAATTTTAGTGAAAAATATTCAGTAAATTTCTTTAAAACTGTAATTTAGATATTTAAGAAAATTTTCCTCATTCATTTTCAGCAAAATTGTTTCTATAAATTAAGTAAACATAGCCTAATTATTTTCACTGAAACTTGCCACTTTATTTTCGAGAAATTTCATTGTCTTCCTTTAGGCTAATTTTCATGGCTAATTCTAAGGAAATATGAAAAGCAAATTTTAATTTAATTATCACTTAAACATTTCTGAAAATTTTATTTCATAATCTGCGTTGAATTTACATTTGTAGTTAACGGGAAGTTATCTTGGATAATTAAAGATGTGGCGGACATTTATATATTAGCAAGAAGTTAGCCTAAAGTTAAACTCGATAAATTTGTTAACTAGCGCCGTTAACTTCCCGTTAACTTGCCGATAATTATGGTGCTGTCTGGGGCAGAATTTCTCGAAAGTTTCCTGGAAGTTTCCTATTGTAATGTCTGAAATTAACAAAGGAGGTCTCCAGAAAACTTTCTGGACATAGCGAAATATCCTCCTCCTGAAAAGTTTCCCTCGCAAACATCCCGGAAACCCTTCCTTAGAATCTTCATGTAAACATCCCTTGGAAACTTCCGGGGAACTTTCCGGAAACATTTTTTGAAAACTTATTGGAAACTTCTCGAAAACTTTCCTTGGAAACTTCCTGGAAATTTGCCGGAGACATCGTTTGGAAACTTCTCTCAAACATCCCTTGTAATCTTCCTGGAAACTTCCTTTGGAAATTCCCCTAAAACATCCCTTGTAAACTTCCCGGAAACATTCATTGGACACTTCCTGGAAAAATCCCTTAGAAACTTCATGAAAACGTTCCTTGGGAACTTATTAGAAACATCTCGGAAACTTCCTTTGGAACATTTCTAAAAATTTTCCGGAATCCTTCCTTGGAATTTTCCCAGAGGCTAACTTTGGAAACTTCCCGAAAACATTCCCTGGAACCAATGTTTGCACCACTCGTTTTCGGCTCGTTGTGCAAACATTGGTCTCGCGTATAAATAACTGGTTTTAGACACTTGCCATTTAATATACTATTTTAACAATTTACATTGAAAAAACAAGCTCAAAAATTCAAAAAACTCCGCAATTTTTCTTGACTTTTTAAAAATGAAAAAATGTATTAAAGTAGAATTATGTAGTTTAAATAATAAATTTGTTTTTTATTTCACATCATTCTTACATTAAAAACTATAATTATCTTCAATGCCATACTCCTTTGATCTATCTGTAAAAAATTATTATATATTATTATATCTTGAAATTCTTTTTCGTATAGGATTAATAAAAAATAAATAAATTTTGAGATGAAAATTAAATTCATGTCACAAATTTACTTTATCATAAAGAAATTAATTTATTTTAATAGAAAAATATTAAAAGACACTGGAAGAAAAAGTTAAATTCAGATGTACAATTTACATTTCTAAGCAAAATGAAATCGGGCAAGTGCAAATTACACTTTCCCTAAAACCAACTCTCACTCTATAGGGGTCATCCATAAAGAACGTTCCACTGTTGGGGGGAGGGGGGGGGGTCGAAAAATGTAACCATTTGTAACAAGGGGGGTAGTTGAAATTTGAAACGTTCGAATTTTTATTTTTTTATTCTGAATTATTCTATTTTTTTTTCGTTTTTGAGCCTTTAATTTGAAAAGTCAGCAATATATGCCACAGCAGAAAGCGTGGCCAATAAGTTAGATATATATATATTAGGTTGGTTAAAAAAAAACAAAAGTCAGATATGTTATGCTCCTCCCCCAAATTTTTTCTAAATTGAAAAAAAATTAATTAATTAAAAAATTAGGATTATTTTTTTATTTGGAAATCGGTCAATATTTAGAGGTGGCTCAAAGCTCATGAAGTTTCCCATGTAGTCTTTAAAAAGCAGTATTCTATAATTTATTTATTTATTTGTTGATATTAACTATTATTTATTTTTTTTTAATTTTTGTGGTTTTTTTTGAAATTGCATAAGAAATAGTAAGTTCCGATAAATTAATATATAAATAATAGAATACTGTTTTTTCAACACTTTTCAAGAATTGACTCGGTGCATTAAATAGATGGGCTTTAAGCAACCTCTAAATATTATCCGATTTAAAAATAAAAAAATGGAGGTAATTTTTTTTTAATCACATGTATTATCATAAGAGCCCATAATTATGACAAAAAAACAATTTGATTTAATTAATATATGAAAAAAAAATTGATTTTTGAGGGGAGGTATAAATAATTTTTGAACGTTCCATTTAGGGGAGGGGGGTTGTCATTTGTAACCAAGTGGAACAAAAGAGGGGGTGGGGTCTAAAACCCCAAAAAATTTTTGCGTGAAGTAAATTTCTACTCGAATTGGAGTGAAAATTCACTCTATAAGAGTAAGATTTAATTTTTTTAGACTAAGTTTTTCACTATGATTCGAGTTTTAAAACCAGTGGTTTTAATAGGTTTCTGTTTGAACGGCACTAAACCCTAAAACGTGAAGATTATCTTCATAAATTTGTGGTAAAATATAAAATTTTGAACATTTATGAAATGAACGCAAAGAATTTGTG